>JARHVA010001472.1:0-1232500 GCA_037957365.1 Torreya grandis | reverse complement strand
ATGGCTTGCTCAATCCCCTTATGTGGGTGGCTCAATAACTCAATCCAATTTTGACTCCATAATTGCCTACACCTATTTGGTGGATCATGACATATGAATAACTTGGATTAGACTAATGTTGTGTCTAACCCTCTCATGTAGGTGGATTGATAAATTAATTATATTATGAATCCATCATTACCTACCCATGTGTAGTAGATTTATTTGAAATTGAAACTACATGATGTAATTGGAAATTTCTAATTAAAAATCTCTAACTAGAGATGTTGGCTCTACGATCACTTAGGTATATTAGGTAGCTCTAGGACACTCAAGAATGCCAACTACATATGGAGTAAGGAATGCATATGGTTTGTAACTTAGAACATGGTGTTTGATGTGTATGGCATAGATAATGACATGGATTTTATCATTCCATCTGATCAATCAATGTATAAGTGAGTGTATGAAAATAATGTGCTATGCACATACTCCCAAATCTGATATCTAAGCATATGGATTCTAGATTGAGTTATAATAATCTATATCTGAGTATCTAAACTATAAATGGGAATGGTCATGTCATGTATGATACCCCCAATATGACTAAACTAGTATGAATCTGAGCTAAATAGAGCCAAAATTGGTAAACTATAATCAAACCTATGCAAAACCAGACTATACCTTATGTACTTTTTTGGTAAATATATATTTTTTTAAATTGAGTTTACTAAATAGTAGTGTTATATATATTAGATAGTAGCACCATGTGGCACTAGTGTCCTAATTTAGGCAATAGTGTCTAACTATTTTGATTTATGTACAACTATAATCGATCTCTATGTCACTATTGCCCACTATGTTTACCTGAGTCTAATTTCTATATTTTGAGCCTATGCATTGAAAATTTTACTCTAAGTGCATCTGAATAGCTTGATTTATATGCCAAACCTCTATGAATGCCCCCTCTTTTGAGGGGGGTTGTTGAACTTGTGAAAGAACTATCCTCAAAATAAAAATCTATGCAAAATGTGTGTTAGCCAGAGCATATATGATATATGCATAATAATTCAATATAATGTGCATATATAACATTGGAATGAAAGATAATCTAAGCATAAGTTTTTAATGTGCGATGTATGTTAACCCTATAATTCATAAGGCTATCAAGATAGATATAATAATGTATGTGAACAATAAATACGTAATAACTGAGTAATTACTTAGGGGGATGGGGCATGATGTCCATCAAGACACCCAAGTAGGAAGGGGAGATGCATGAGTTGTCTCATGGAATAAAAAATTAGAGTGTGTAATAAACAAGAGATAAGTGTTATGGCCATGAGGCATACAAGAAATCATATATATAACACACATGAGGCACATAAAGTAGGCAAAGGGGCCACAATATAAGGGACATGGGCACATGCCACTAAATATGAGAAAGAAAAACATAAAAGGACATGTTCAAATTTCCACATACACACACAACAAATAAGTTGGAATAGATCCACATGGAAAGACATGTTCAAATGTATGCATACACAATCAAGAAAGCACACATAAGGACATGGGCACATGTCTAAAGCATACACAGTGAAAATAAGTGTAGAGACATAATGCAATGACATATTCACATTCCCTCAAATATAATAAGCATAAAGATACAATCAATTCTAAAATAGGAAAACTAGAACTGAAAGTATGCATGAACATGTAATACAAATATGTGTAATATATAAGATGTACATAGGCTGAGTCTAAAGTAGTTGTTGACAAAAAAAATCTGAGTAGGTCTAGTATGATCAATATCAAGATATAAAAATGTTAAGTTTATAATGTAGAGTTTATAAAGATGCAACATGTAAATCAAAAATGTGTATATGATGCCCCCAAATGGGTGAATGTGTTAAATGAAGAACTTATTTATATGTGCATATGCCCCCAGTGGATAGATAATAGTAAACCTAAATCAATGTAGTGGACATGAGTCCTATAGTAATATGCTACCACTCAACAAGATTAAGTGAAGCATGTATGTATGATAAAACTAACTATACTAAGATAGCTAACATATGTAGTGTCTAGAAAATATAAGAAATATAAACATAACAATGTATACAATCTATTATTTATATTTATTGAGTAAATATTTCAACGTTTTTATGTTTTTGACATATTAAATTGTTTTTATATTTTTTGGATATAATTTATGCACAAGTAATATGAAAATGAAACTATATACAAGGAACAATAAATAAGGGAAGTATGTATAAGAAGGGAGGAACAATACTAACGGATGAGTCTCATAGGAGACTCACTATCAATGCGGCATGTGTCAAATAAAAGAACAATGATCATGCATGTTATATGAAAAGGTAACCAAGGTTACATAACCTACTATACTGAGTGATATATAGTTAGAATTACTTGTGAATTGGTGCTAGGAATACATGAAACTGATTGTGGTGTCTCGTGAACTGTAGGGGTCTTAAGGACCCATCTACTAGAAGATATTATAACTAACATAGGTGCCCTATGTTAAGAACCTTAAGAACTCAATAATATTTATCTCAAGATAAAAGGAATAGAGGGAAGCCATCTAGAGTTTGTAACATATCTCTGACATAGGGGTCTCTCTAATAATGATCTCTGTGGGAGAGTATGCATACATGGTAACTCTGTAGGAGTAGACCTCACCTGTATTGGTGGCTCAACTGAACTCTATGGTGTAATGATAAAAATTGTGTTTATAACTATAATTGTTAACTGAGCTACTATATCCATGGCCTACTTAATAACATGTCAAATGTGCCTATATTAGGTACTAATAAGAATCTAGTGGCCACATGTGCTGGTCCAACCTATAGTGGAAGTAAAATCTCCCCAATGGAGCTTTGAACATGCCCAATGAAACCATGAATAACTATTTATGTAGGAGACCTATCCTACTCTAAATACCCCAAATGTTATATAAGTGTGATATTACACATGTTAATACTTGAGACATTATCAACCATAACACTTTAAATAGGATAATGATCTATGTAGGCTCATACAAAGAGTGCATATAAATTTGAATAATCATCAATGATCTCCTACTCTGAGAAAGTGATGAGTGGTCTAGCCAGAACTGTAGTATTATACACACTAATGATATTGTGTAGGGGTGTCCATCCTCTGTAGTAGTGTGATATGATGTTGGTAGTGGATGTGCCTAATACATGTAGTGAACACCTAAAGTGCCCCTACCTTATTTATTGTATGCTTTGAAAATAGATCCAAGAATATTTTCAATGCCTTAGCTTTTATTTGTTAAACTTTGGGTGCCTATGTGGGTGTGACTACATCAATTATGTTGGCCTCTATCAAATATTGTACCTTATATTTCAAGGTGATGCATTAGTTTATAGTATAGCTTGGTGCCCTATGATATTCATATAATACATTGGAATCATAGCTTTTAGGAAGAAGCCATGTCATATCAGCCTCTTTGATGGAAGGAGAGATATGAAATTACATTCCAAGAGTTGATGTAAAACATGTGTTGGCAATTTTGGAATGTTGTTGAAAACTCTTCATGGAGGAGTCGATAAAACCAGGTGAGGAGATGGATCTAAAGCTGCATTAACTATGTCTTTTAGATCACTCTTATTTTCAATGGCCCTTACTTTGTATGTAGGCTTATTAGAACTCTTAATAGTTAATTTTGATCCACTTGTACATTTCAATTTTCCCATAGAGAGAATTTTGACTTCCTTTTCTTTCACTCTGTGGCATAAATCTATTAAGGTTGGAAACTTCTTGAACAAGATAGCTTCATGTAATGATGGCAGTAGGCTCTATTTGAATATGTCTTGGAGATCTCTATCAGTGATGGGGATATTCAACTTTGATAATACAACCTTATATCATAAGACATATTCTATAATAAGCTCATTGGTTTTTTGATTTAGTTGTGCTACTTGAGCATATGAGATCTTATCACTAATGTTTATTGAGAAATGTACTAAAAACATATCTACCAATGGATTAAATGTGATGACAGATTGATTTAGAATATCATAAAACCACTATAAGGCATAGTTTTTTAGACTATGTGGAAACAACTTAGTGGGGAGATAATAATTGGACACGTAGTCCAAACATGCTATGTGTAAATCTCAGAGATGGTGCTTTGGGTCACCTTTACCATCATACAATGTAATTTTAGGTGCCACAAATATGGATGGCAAAGGAGTTACCACTATGTGATGTGCCAAAGTTGTATGTAAAATAACATGAGAATACAAGGCATGTGATGGCCTAGTAGCTTCCTACTCAAGATGAAAACACATTAGCTTATAGAGAATGAATATATACATAAGGGATTATACATCTAAAAAGGACAAACTAGCCATAGGAGGTGTTGTCATTGATCAAGGTTCTCAAGTTAAAATAGGTTGTATAAGCTGAGTTACCCCCAAAGTAGGTGTACCAATATTTTTATCTGGGGGAGTAGAAGATTGACCATTATTTAATTTGTTATTTATTTCCATTATGGCTTGTAGAATTTGTGCATGATCATGGGGTTATTCCTACAGTCTATCTCTAAAACTCTGTAAAATATCATACTTATTAAAAATAAGATTTTCATTGTTAAGTTGGGGGAGAGTGTATTGATTCCCATCTTATGTATTATTTTTATCTTGATTGTATTTCTAATCTTGTACTTTATGATTTGGATATGAAAGAGTGATAGGCACAACTTTTCTAGGTGTAGATGCATATACATGATAAACACTAGCACATTCTGAAGACTCTATACATATAATTTGATTTGCCAATAATGTGACCTTTTCAAAAAATAACTCATTTTGATTCTATAGTTATAATATTAGCTTGCTCATACTAATAATTTGATCCCTTAAAGTCTCACAAGTGAAAACCCTAATTGATTTTGATTGAGCATGTAGGCACACACCCTATAGGGGAGAGGTGGAGGTATGGATAGGCTAAGTATGGGCATTAGTAAAAATAGTATAGGCTATATCATCTCATGGAGGAGTGATAACATGGAATTGGTTAGAGGGAAATTAGCTATCACCCTCATGGAGGTGAGGAGGAAATTCTTTCTTATGCATAGGATATGACATTGAAACTTAAAACATGGTTGTTAGGATATTAAATTTATGGATTAAGTCCAATAAACTATATTATAATTGATCCTATATGTAAGGATTTGTTTATTAATTTTATTACACATAAGATAACAATAACATTCTAGAGATAGAATGAAATATGACATACATTTTAAATGATATGAAACATCATGTACATATTTGTTTAATGTCATCTTTGAATTCATTCCAAATGAAAGGAAAATATCATGCAAAGGAAGATATAAAAAGTTTTATTAAAAAGTGATAAACTTCATCTATCATTGTTATCATGAATATAAGAAATACAAATAAGAAAATGCAAGGATCTAAAATTGGAGTGTGGGGCTTAGCAGGTTGGAAACATAAACCCTAGGGTTATCTAGGGTTAGGGTTTGTGCAATATTCAAATTAAGTCAGGTTCACCAAATATTTTAAACTTTTAATACTTATAAAAATATAAATATTATATTGTTCAAGGATTGATTATAGTAAATTAGGGTAGAAATATGCAATAAATACAACCAGTAATTTACAATAGAATTGACTAAATTTAGCCTTTCTAAAAATAGCAATAAATAATGTAAATAAGAACTTAGTTGGAAAATGACTGAGTTAGATGATTTAGAGGCTAAAAAATGAGATAGAGGCTGGCCTAAGTTTTGAAAATAGGATCTAGGTGTCAAAACCCCTCTTAGATAGTATCACCCTAATTGGAAAATAACATCATGTATCACTAGTGTCCATGTTTTGGTAGTAGTTTCCTCTATGTAGATCTGTTCTAAACTTTTGGTTGCACCTATGTCTGGGTCTGTTAATCCTATTCCTATGTGCATGAGTTATAGATCCCTATAGGTGACCTGTTTTAATTAATTTTATTATCATAACCCAATCCTCCATGTTATTAGGGCATCTAGTTGATATAAGAAGTAAAGTGTGTTGTTAGTTGGGTAGGTTAGACATCCTCAACACCCTGTTATGATGAGAGTTGCCTACATACTAATACTCTGAAGAGGGATCAAGCCTAATGTAGTTCTCCCCATGTAACTACTAGTGCAAGTGAAAGTGAAACCAATATGAATGTTGACTTGAGTGCCTTGAATGTGTTTGAGATTAGAAATTTGAGTAATTTGAGCTTAGGAATGTTGTAGATGGTTGTATGCATAAGTAGGTCAGAATAAGGATTGATAATTTTTATTGTGCACAACTTATTCTAAGTTTTTATGTGTAATTTGAATCTCAATTCCATCTAGTGGTTAGAGGGATAAAATTCATGTATATGTACTATTCAGGTGCTTGTTCGGAGTTAAACGTGGTCTAGATTGACCCTAGGTGGTCTTAGATTTGAAAAGATATTAGTTGGTGAAAAAAAGAGGGAAACGACAATAGTGCCAAAATTGGGACACTAACACCATGTGGTGCTAATATCCCTATTATTACTCTAGTGTCTAGGTGCTAGAACCTAAGGCATGAAGGGCCAGGTTGTCAAAATGAGGGTCTAGGACTGCTTTTGGGATTCTAGGGACACCTGTGGCCTAGACAAAGGCTGGATAAGTGTGAAAATAGGCCCTAAGATAGGTATAGGGCTAAAATAGGGATGGGTGGTCTCAAGTAGCATTCTTAACACACAAGTGTCATTTTTAGGTGATTATAATATTATCAAATTTGAATAAGGGAGTAATATGTACATAAGTTTGCATTCCAAACACATATAGGTCATTGAATTCTTAACTATGTCATTTCTTTGTATAAATGCTCCATCTACTTTTTAAATCCTTATGAATTTTATTTTACATTTATTTATTTATAAATCTGTTTTGGTTTTCTTTGATGACATACCATAGTAAATTGAAACATGGGAAGAACATTTTTATTATGTAGCTAAGATGTTACATGTGTTTGAAAACAATCAAATATATTCTAAAAATTATAAATGTGCCTTTGGAGAGAAATAAGTGGAGTATTTAGGGCATGTGGTTTCACATGAAGGTGTCAAGGTGGACCCTAAGAAGATGGTAGCAATAAAAGAGTGGTCAAATCCTAAAAGCATTGAAGGTTTGAAGGGATTCTTGAGTTTTACAAATTAATACAATATATGTTTTTATAACTATAATTGTGTTGTTGCATCTTTGATAATTTTTTTGAAAAACAATTTATTTTCATGGATAGAGGCAAATACACATACATTCCAACAATTAAAATAGGCTCTTACTTCCACTCATATTATAGATATCCAAGATTTATATAAGATAATTGTGGTAGAATGATGTAATGCTTTAAGACATTGTATTGGTGCATTTTTTATGCAAGAAGGGTCTTTATAATTTGAGAGTAGACAATGAATTTCACCTAAAGAGCAATGGAAATGGGTCACCAAAATTCTTAGATATGAATTTGATATCATTTAAAATAAGGGAAATGAGAATATCATAGTTGATTATCTCTATTGATAGGAGGAAAAGGAGGTGACTATTTATGCCATTTATTTAAATCTCTCATAATCAGTACAAATATATGAGTGTAATGGAAATAAGACATTATAATGAGAAAAATCATTCAATAACTTTAGGAAGACCCATATTATTTAGATAATCATGTTTGGATAAGAGATTCCTCATGATATAAATACAAGTTATTTTATGCAAAATTTCTCAATTGAAAAAAATGATTCTATCTAAAATTCATGACTCACTACTAGGAGGACATTTAAGGTTCATAAAGACATATCAATGTATAAAAAATATTTATTTTGGGAATGTCTAAATGGGGATGTCTACAAATGTATGGTAGATTGTTTGGTATGTCAACAAAATAAATAAGAAATAGTCAAGACTCTAGATCTCTTAAAACCTTTAGTTATTCCAAGAGAACATTGTGATAAAATATTATTGGATTTCAATAGAGGTTTCCATATATAGATAATACTGAAGTGATATTGATGGTTGTTGATAGACTCACCAAGTATGCACATTTTTTGTAAAATCTGATCCATTTCAAGATAGTATGATTTTAAAAGTATTCATGGAAAAGGTACATAATCTCCATGGCACCCCCAAAATCTTTATGAAGGATCATGATCCTATATTTACTAACATATCCTATAAGGACATATTTTTTACATGAGACACAAAATTAACACAAAACTCATCATATCATCTACAATATAATGGATAAAAATAAATTAAGTAAAAATGTTTGGAAGGATATCTTCATTTATTTTCTTCATAAAATAATCAAAATGGTTCAAATGGCTTTATATGGAATATTTATGGGTATAACACCATGTTTCACACATAACAAAAAGATCACTCCATTTTAGGTCCTTTATGGCTATCCCTCACCATATACTACTTCTTACTTTCAAGGTCATCCCAAAACCCAGGTGGTATAGGATAATATTCAACAACAATAGAATATTCTACAAAAAATTAAATAAAATTTGGTTATGGTTCAAAAAAATATGAAATAGCAAGCATATCAACACCAAAGTGAGATAAATTTTAAATAACTTGACTAGGTCTTACTTTGATTGCAACTTTACTAACAAGTTTAATTAAAATAACAAAATACCAAGCTAGCACTAAAGAAGTATAGTCCTTAATTTTTTTTCTAGTGGATTAGTAGTGTAACTTATAATTGAGCTTCCACCTTAAAAAAATCATCTTATTTTATATGTTTCCTATTTGAATAAAGTCTTTGGAAACAAGCTTGTAGTCCAACCAGAATCACCAAAGTTAGAAGAAGAAGGGAAATTCATCATTAAAATATTATCACGTAGATTTTGAACCCATCTTTGTGTGGTAGTATGATGTTCAGTATGTGTTGTAAACTATGGGAAATCTAATGATACAATGGGATCACGTCCAAACTATGAGACCTTGGAGAATTGAGGTGAAGCACCAGAGAAGGCTAGCTTCCTTTCAATAAGTTTAGTGCAACTGATAAATTACTATTTTAGTTAAAATATTGCTTCTTAGTGAGATTGCTCCTAACTAGGGTTTGACTTATGAGGAAAAGAGTTTTTAGAAATGAGTTTTACAAAACTAGAAATGGTGATTGCACAAAATAATTATAGTGGATATTAATGCTTAATTTGTATGAACACAATGTAACAATAAATATACTAAAATTTATTGGAGCACAAACTCATGCAAATATGAAACCAAAAGTAATATTGGGAATTTATCATATAAGGAACAAAATTCTTTTTTTTAATAAAACAACTTTTCAGAAGGGAAAAATAATACAACATATGAAATTTTTGTGATTGAAATAAGAATGAAAGAATTCACAAATTTGAAAAGTAGCCTTGCATACACAAAGATAACACATACAAGGAAGGCAAAACTTCAATCTATTATCATTCTCCAAGTTACAACATGTAGATCAATTGTTCAAAGTGTAGAATAATTTCTCCAACAACAAAAAGATATATGGGCTACGCCATGGTGCCCATATTTATACAAAATATTCTCTTGAAAGAGAAGCAATTCTCAAAAACTCTATGCCCAATTAAAGAGCAAGAACAACCAAAAAAAACTCATGTAAAGGGCATGATTTTCAATTGGAATGGCATCTTTAGTGAGGTAAATGACTAGAAAAAGGAGCATGTAACTCCTAGGTGCTTCAACAAGTGCTAGAAGTATGAAAAAATCTTGTTGAATCTTCATGCAATGTCATCATTGTCTTTAGTTTAGATGTTGTTATCTCATCCATGGAATGAGGAACCAAAAATTAACTAACACTTAGAAAAGTAGATGGCATTTAGATATTTTTTGTTATTTCTAGCAAAACCTAACTTGTATTTTTTAGTTGAGACTTTTATAACTTTTAAGTCATCCAACTTTGACAAAAATAGAAATGTAATTTACAACATGAGTTTTTGCAAGTTAAGCAATTTAGACTTTGTCAAAAATAAAAGTGCAATTTATAAGTTTGATTTTTAAAACTTTTAAACCTATTAAAAAGATACTTGAAAATTACAAGTGGCTTTTTCTCAAAAGAGTTGCCAAAATGATAGTTGTAATTTACAACTTGTAACTTTACAATATATTTTACAATAAAGAAATGTAATATACAAGATGCATTTGATTGAAAGAATTAATCTACAACCATAACCTTTGAAGATTCATTGTCCTTCTTTGCCTGTATCTTCTTAATGTAGGCATCAAAGTTTTTGAAGATCTTTAGGATATGATATTCATCAGGACCAAGTGAATATAGGTTACTTATCTCACATTCTACCATTGTATCAAAGAGTTCTCTAGATGTAGCCCTATATACTTGAGTGTCTTTCCCCATCTAATCTAGTGTATTATGATACTTGATGAATTGGTGGATGGAACTCAAGTTGAATGTCATATCTTATGTTGACTCTCTCTCGACTACTCCTTTAAACTTATATTGAACCTCTTGTACTAAAATGATTTGATATTGACTATCTATTGCTTCAAATGATAATTTATTAAGCAAATATTCAATATCGTAGATTGTATCTATGGCCTTATCATATGTAGCCTTGGCCTTATTAATACTCTCAGTGAGCATTCTTATTCTAAAATTAGCTATCCTATCTAGTTCCTCATGCTCTACATCATTTTTTAGTATTTTCTCTACAATGAGGGTGTTAGTTTCAATCATGTCAATATATCACAATTTTGGGAATAAAAGGTTCAACCTTTCAATCCCTTCCTCATATTTTCTCATTGATGCTTCATAATCTTTCAAAGTTTTATAATAGTTTATTGCTAGCTCAATTACTATGTTTGCCTTTGTGATAAGATCCCCACCCCAATATTTATAGCCTTTCCCATAATGCCAATATTTGTTATTACTTCAAGTGTTTCCTTATCAAAGAACTGAATAATAGATTGTGTTGGTTGGGCTACAGGCTCAATGAACTTCTTCAATACAGTTGTCAACTATTCAACTTTATTCTTCAATTTGTCCTTTGTGACCTTGTCACTATCTATCTTATCAAAAATAGAGTTCATGCTTGATTGAACATCATGTTTCAATACCTCTCTTATAGGATGCCCTAGGTGCACTTTAGATAATTGGTAATCCACCACCACTAGATCTTTTTATTTGTTTCGTGGGAGGACTAAATTTTTTACATATTTCTCCCCTGTTGAATCATATAATATTTTGGATATAAATCTAGGAGCTACCTTTGATTCATTTTATGCCTCTATAAGGCCAAAATCTAGTGTGCTAGGAGACATCATTTATTTTCATTTCTTCCCCACTAATTGCACTAGCTAGTTTAAAATGGCATCCTATGATCCTGGCACTATCAACTGTGAATCTACAACTGAAGTTGTTACACTAGTAGTTATTATGATGAGTGATATGTCTATTAATGAAATGGCCACTGAATCCTCGGCTGAGGATTTGGAAATATCTTCCCCATTTATGGGTTGAGTAGCTGTAGTTATATCAATGATTTCCTCTATCTCTACCTCCTTAGCAGGGTTTGGGTTGTTGTGGAAATGGAAGAAATGGGTGTAGTGAAAATAGATGTGCTTACTGGGAGTATGAGAGTGGGAAGTGACATAAGTGGAGGGGTAAGCATGAGGAGTTGAAATAGGGGAACCTATGGAAGTGTGGAATCTAGAGTCATGAATGGACCAATCAAAGTGGTGGGACACTTAGGGTTGATGAAATGGGTAAAGTGATAGGAGATGAAAATGAAGCAGTAACTACCCCATTGGTTGGGATGACTAGTAGAATTATAGTCAAGATGATTGAATTCATAGCCATGTATTATTGGGTGGTGTTGGTGATTAATGGATTGGTGGTAGATATTAGGGATGAGATGGAAGGAATTATGGAAGGGAAGAGTGAAAGTGAAGCTTGAGTGTCTAATTATGTTGATTGGACTATCGATAATGAAGTCATTAACACATGTGAGCTAGTGGAGATGGAGGGGGTAATTGTTGAAGGTGATGGTGGAGTAGAGATATGAGGAAGAGGTATTGTAGTTGGTGGAATGATAGAGATAAGAGTAGAAACTATTTGTAATTAAATGGTAGTTATGTCTTCAATAAATAGAGGGGGAAATTGTTTAAGGTGATGGTGGAGTGAAGATAGGAGGAAGTGGTATTGTAGTTAGTGGAATGATAGAGATAAGAGTAGAAACTATTTGTGCTTCAATAGTGGCTATGTCTTCAGTTGAAATTAGTATTGGCTGATTTGCTACTGCTCTTTGGCTACTAGATTGACCTCTTTTAGCCTTTTATTTCTATTAGCTCTTATGTGATACCACTAGCCTATTTGCTTGTTCTATTTGGGTTCCACTGCTGGAACCTTCTGCTACTGGTGGCACACCCTTTTCTTTGACTTATTTTAACTTATCACTTATGTTCAAAGTTTCCTTCGTCACCTTGACCCCTTTTATCCTTAGCCAATTGATTGTCATATTTATTATATTTGTGGTCCTATCCATTAGTGAGGACTCAGGTATGGACCACTTGATTGATGGAAGAGGTTGATCAAAGATATTATTATCATAATAAACCCTGTCTATTGAAGATTCACCCTCTATCAAGTCCTCAAGGATTGGTACCATGTTATAATCTTTGATATGCTCCAGGGTCATCTTAGAATAATTTTTTAGTCTCACTTCCTCTTCATATTATAGGTCTTCCCAATAATCTTCATAATAGGGAACATGGGAATATGTTGTGATACCCAATATATTGGTAATGCCACCATTCACATCCAAAAATGGCCTTGTATTGAGAGCTCTTAAGGTCATCTAAGTCATCTCAGCATCTGCACATTTGGCCTTTGATAGGGAAGGGCATGTAAAATTCCCTATGCTAATGGGGAAATGGATTCCTCCTTATGTTTGCTTGATAACAATTTATGAGTCTCTACAAGCTACATCACAAGTTCCATTAAAGCCCATTTGTTTCTATTCAAATTTTGTTTTCAATTTTAAAGAAGAGATAATAAGAAACTTAAGAAGGAATGGTCAAGGCTTGATGTGTACCTGGAATATAGTCTGCGCACCGTAATCCAGACACTGTGAGTACTCCTCTTTGGCTGTGGAGGAATGACACCTACAAAGAAAAGAAGCTTGGACAAAAGAAGATGTTAAATGGACAGATGGTGGGTTGTCAAGCGAAAGCTTGATCCCAGCAGTATGAAAACTTCCTTAAGGGATATAAACCCACTAATCAAAAAAAGAAGTATGTCTGATAAATAGCAGAATATGAAAGACTAAAGTGATAAAGATTGAAATGATAAAGAAATGGAATGAAAAATAGAAATAAAGACTTACTTGAAAGAAGCTATCGAACTGATGACAGTCGCCAGCATCGGTAAGCCTACCGATGTCAGTTGGACAAGGTGCCAACGTCGGTTAATATGCCGACATCGGTTGGGGTAATGACTGGCGTTGGTCGGGGCAATTAGCTTGGATGGGGTCTGTGGTCTGTGGACAGAGTCTGGTCAAGGTTTTGGTCTGTGGACAAGGCCAAGGAAGGGTCTAGGTTTGTTAACATTATTGAGACAAAGTTTTGGGCTTGGTTGAATGGTCTAGGGTCTGGGTCTGAGAGTCTGGTTGAATGGGCAGAGTGTATGGTTCGATAGAGGACGAAGGAAACAGGGAGGTGGATAAGTCAAGATTCGGGTTTGGCTTGGTTAATAGTCTGGTCTAGGGAGATATTATTTGAAAGAAAATAACTAAAAAGAGAATAAAAACACAGACAATATACTTACCTGTACCTTGTGGAAGGTGTGCTACTGATGATTCCCGTACTTGCTGTTGATGTAGCCTGTGTAGAGACCATGTTGCTGATGGAGAACTCGAAGCTGTTGCTGCACTTGAGGGAGAGAGTGATAGCCTTGATTGAGAGATTTTACAAATTGATGGATGGTCAAAGACTGAAGGATTCGAAGGATTCATCAGTTGCTTCCAGAGATTAGCCAATTTCTGATTGGGATCCTCCAAGAGTCTGAGAAATTGGTTAAGTATAACTGACGTCGATGATGCCGCCAGCGTCGGTCGACACTTGACTGACCTCGACGGGGTTACAACGGGAAAAACGAGCCACCAAGCCCATTTTTCATCCGCCAAGTGCACTATCCATTGGAGAATGTCGAGGGTTGTGCTAAATACGCACGAGAGTTTGTTAGGCGGTTAGAGAGAAGTAGGAATAAGTCTAGGGTGAGTCATAGGATGAGAATTAGTCCAAGGTGAGGTGTCTTAGGTGAGGTGTCATGGGTAAGGTGTCCAAGGAGGGGGGTTAATTCAAAATAAATTAATTATTTTAAATTAGTAATTGTTAGGAATGGGTTAGGAATGGACCAAGGGGGAAGGTGACAAAGGGTTAGACACTATTTAGGTGTCTACATTTGCCCCTTTTTGTCTTGTTGGTTGTTCTAAATGAACTGTAAGACAAAAATAGGAGTCGGTTGCCCCAGGTATGGGAAAGAGGTTGATTTCGTCTTATTCTGCAAGACAAAAATAGGCAAAGGATGGTTGTCCCGATTATGGATGAGGTATCCCCCCTCAAAGCAGGAGTCGAGATAAGGGAACTTGGAATCGGGTGCTGATTTGATAGAGAGTGGATGAAAAAGGTGAAGAAAGAGTGAGAACATTGCAAAAGTTGTGATTGCACGTACACCACTTCACAAGGATGATCAGGTCAAATTGTCGCAGGTCAAAGGTCAAGGAGTGCTAAAATTGAAATAACCGATCCCCAGCATTTAGTCATCTGCTGATTGGGTTATTCAATCTAAGCTGAAGCTCCAAGGTCATCATGTTCCAAGTATCCCAGGCTTAGGAAGTGCTCTTGAAAACACGAAAAAGTCACAGGTAGTGCAGATCAACTGGCTTGCGATCTTATACTTGTGAGGGTCAAAAGATTGCGCACAATTTTGCTAACTAATCGTGAGGTAGCATACAGGCAAAAACAACCAAGGCAAAAATGCTTTGGAAGTAATCATGGTTGGAGGAGATGGTCATGATCTTTAAGGTCTGGTGGTCGATGGAGGGATGCAAAAGTGAGCCAAGTGTGCCCCAGGGGGCCAAAATGACGTGGTCTGGAGGACTGACTGATTGGGGGCATGATTTTGGTCATTTTGAAGAGGGATGAAGTTTGAAGGACACTGACGTTGGTTATATAACCAATGTCAGTGGCCAAAATAGGCCGACATCGGTGAAAATTGGCCGACATTGGTGACCTAGGGCACGACACTGCCGACATCGGTGGTCTGCCAAATCCGACAAAACTGGATTGGCGGCCCACCAAAAGTCATTTGCTATTTGTCCAAGTGAAAAAGTGAGCTCTAGAGTGTAGTGTTTGAAAGTGACTCAAGTTGACCGAGGAGAGGTGCGAGGTGTCAGATAGGCATTGGTGAAGAGAAGGATCGAGTTGGTGATTGATTAGAGGCTGCAGAGGCGTTTGTGGGCCCAAGGAAGTGTGAGAGTAGAGAAACACAACAGAGATGGCAGAGGGGAGTAGAGTACCCATGGGAGGTCCACCACCAGCGGCACCCATCGTGCCACCACGCCAGCAATGCCGGGATGAGGTAGGAGGGTCTCTGAACCTTATTTGAACTGTTTTTGTTTTGTATTTAATTTTGGAATTTTTGTTGTTTCTAGGCATAAATCGAGAGGGAGGGTAGATAGGAAGGTGGGTGGGTTGTCTAGGATAGCTTAAGAGTCATTTTAGAGGGTTTTGGGGGGTGTAAGGGGGTGCAGAGGGGAAGCCCTAATTTTTAAGGCTCGCCTCGTTCGGCCCTAGGGCCGAACCAGTCGCTGACATCAGTGATTCTGCCAGCGTCAGTCGACCAGCGACCGACGTCGGTCACTAACCTACCGACATCGGTCACTAACCTACCGACATCGGTCACTAAGTGACCGACGTCAGTTAGGTGAGTGCCATCACCGGCATGCTAACTGATGTCAGTGGCTGCCTGGTCAGAAAGAGTGGTAAAAAATGGTCAAGTTGAAAGGTCAAAGCTACGCCAAGGGCTTCCTGGGTGTCGGGTTAGGCAGAGATAGTCAGAATGGTTGGTAGAATAGGAAAAGTAGGAATAGTGCTAACATGAGATTGACTGTGGATGGATGCAGGCGAGGCAGACCTTGATGCTATGAGATCACCTCCCAACCTTGCTGATGCAGATGCTTGGAGGTGTGTCAGTCGAGGAGTGGGTGTAAATGAGCACAGTCAGGCTAGGCAGGCTGAGACGCTACTGCAGAGTGGTGAGAGATGTGAGCCTCATGGTAGCATTGATCGAGCGGTGGGACCATGCCACCAACACCTTCCACCTGCCCATGGGCAAGATGATGGTCACGGTCGAGGACGTGTACCAGATTTTGTGGCTTCCTATACACAGAGCAGACATCTATGCATGCTCGAGAGAGGCGCATGATATACACATGGTCACGTTGTTTGGGGAGCATGTCATGGAGACGAGTTACCATTCAGCTAGCTTTTCATATGAGCCTTTGTATGCGGTAGATGAGGGCGCACATCGATTGGTGATTTTGATGATGATCGGCATCACAGTGTATGCATTACCAGATGTAGAGGGAGGCAGATTCCTGATGGCCATGACTAGAGTTTTGATGGATATGCTGGAGTAGCAGACTGTGTTCACTTGGGTACCTATCTTTTTGGCCCAAGTATACAGAGAGTTGTGGGGTATTAGTTGACGGTGGTGGTACAGTCTATGTGTGGGCCACCTCCTGCACTGCTGGGCATATGAGCACATAGTGGTTACCCGACCTCTTAGCCTCCCAGTGGCGATCCAGGCCAGCTTTAAGGTCAGGTTCAGGCGATGGTGCGAGGTGATGGCACAGACACGGATGGATGGAGTGGTCAGGGATATGGATCACTACCGAGGGGTACTGGAGGCCCTGATTCCAGCAGATATCATTTGGAGACCATATTTGGTGTATCCAACATTCAGAGACTAGGGTGTGCAGATGGTCTGGACGTAGAGCAGGCAATGGATCAGAGGTAGGCGAGCTGGCGAGCTCGAGAGGATTCTAGCTGAGAGAGTACGATGCCAGTATGGGCTGCTATAAGATGTACCTCCCACGTTCCCACAGTATAAGCGGAATGACATAGAGGTGCCGTTCCCACTTCTAGAGGAGACAGAGGAACTTGATTTTGAGGAGTTACCGGCAGGACTTGGGATAGCCGACCCAGGGTGTACAGAGGCATACACAGCGTGGTGGGCAAGACATTACAAAGGCATACAGGTGGGTCCCCAGCCAGATCTACAGGCTATCATGAGGGAGCAGGATACAGCCCATGAGGAGAGGGACACTGCGTGACAGGAGAGAGATGTGGCTCAGGCCCAGGTCATAGTTTTGTAGGGACAGCTGGCAGGGGTTACAGGGCAGTTGATAGTGATGATAGGTTGGGTGGCAGTGTTGACAGGATAGGTCACACTGTTACAGGGACAGCTAGCTCTAGCCTAGGCACAGGCAGTGACAGGTCAAAGCTTTGGAGGGTAGGGCCCATTATATCAGCCATCTCAGTGGCCAACATTTTCATAGGGGGTAGGACCGTCAGCATCAGTGCACCTAGGTCAGCCACAGCCACAGGGGTCAGGACAGGGCACAGCAGCAGGGCAGATGGGTCCACCGCAGACTGTATCTATGGTTAGATACAATGATGTGCTAGACGAGATCGTGTATTATGAGAGGGCCATCAGGGGGTTCCCTCAGATACAATGATACTCAGAGATGCAGGCAGAGTAGAGTCGACAAAGATCGATGTCACGAGCGACAACTTTTGGGTCTCGCAGATGGCATAGATCAGAGGGGGGAGAGGATATAGCCTCTTCTCGGCCACTGCCACCACCACCACAGCCACAGCCTTGAGGGCAGCCCTAGAGATGCATTTTTTTGATGTATATACCGGCCTGCTAGCCGAAGATGAGAGATGTATGATGAGAGAGAGAGACAGACACAGATTGTGTCTTCTTGTATAAAACTATTTGTGATATATATATATATATATATATATATATATATGATGAGCATTTTTGATTTAGTGATATTGTAATAAGAAAATGTATGGATGTGTTTTGATGTTTATGACATTTTGATGTGATGTATGTGTTGATATTATGTGTTATGCGTATGATGCTATGATGAAAATGAATGTAATGATGATAATGTTTATGAAATGGTTATATAATGATGTTGATTGATTGTGGATGATATATTATATGATGATGACTTTAGATTAGATGATGATAGATGTGATATTTAATGTTTAACTTGTGGATTATATGATGTGAATGTTTAATGAGTTATGATGGATGAAATTTATGACTAATGACTTATGTTGTTCTAATGAAAATGAGAGTATACTAATGATTATGTGAATATGTGATTGACTATGTTGTGATTGATAGGTGACGAGAGAAGGAGATGGAAGAAAGTGATGAAGAGAATGGCCGAGCTAACCCTAGAAGACCCCATGTCAACTGAGTGCTGCCTACATAGCCCCTGTCATTAGGGCCTCAGGCCAATGTAGTTCTCCCAAGAAGGGAGGAAAAATATTAAAGTGATTGATTTTGGTTATGATAAAGATATAGCACTTCCCATATGTATGAGGGTGTATGCTTGAAATGATAAGAATATGATGCTACAGCCTTTTCCAAATGGTGTATTCTGTAACATAAGTCAGAGTTTTTCATCCCTAGCAACTATCCATATTCATGATGGATGTCTGCTAAAAATGAATTGAGGTCTATTTATGCTTCAGCAAGTATTGGTTTATGCTTGACATAAATTGGGTGGTTGATAGTTTCCATGTGTATTGGTGTCCATAGAAACTATGTGAAATGGACTAGGATGATGACATAATGTTCTGTTGTGGGTCTGAAAATGTTTTGGTTAAGTGTGACCAAAATGTGGAAGATAAGTGAAAGGCACGTTGCTCTTTCATTGACAAGGACCAGAAAGACAACATAGACAGGGGTTGTTAGAACCAAGATCCCCATTTATGCGTTGCATTATTGACCATAGTTATGTTAGAGCGGTAATCGAACCACTTTTGACATTAAAGTGAGCTCAAAGTCCCTTGAGTAGGTGATATGATAGGAGGAAAAGGGTAACCTATTTTAGAGTATGGATAACTTTGCCCCTTTTATAGGAGACCCTAAGACAACTACAAGTCAAGTCCATGACCCGTATTTTTTTTTTATAAATTTTTAGAGAGCGGACTGATCAATGCGGGAAGTCCACATAAAGATGTCACTTGTTTGGTGGTCATTTTTGAAGCTGATCGATGTGAGAAGCTTCTGAGCAAGTGCTATTTGTAGCAAGATTTAGTCATAGCCATCCTTCGAGGGAGTGGTCTATACTTTGCTTTATAGATTTTGAATAGCTGTCCTTCGAGGGAGCAGTCTATTAGTTACAGCAATGATAGTGTAGTTGTCCTTCGAGGGAGCAGTCTGCTTTTTGATTTGATTTTGTGACCTTGGATATTTTGACATCTTGATTTAGTTTTGATAGAATATTAAGTCATGGACAAGACTTATAGAAGGTCAAAGGCTCCCTTTTATTAGGATGAAGCATCCGTACGTCATAAAAGGGTTGTAGAGGATTTTGTTAAGGGAAAAAGGGTGAAATGGATTAAGGATTAAAAGGACAAGGATTGCTCAAGGGACGAGCTCAAGTTAAATGTCAAGTGGATGAGTACTTGACTAATAGTAGAATGGTCGTAGATGCAAAGCATTAAGAGGCTCAGGTTCTGGTCGGCCTTCAAGAGAAGACAGACGATAAGTCCCTGATCCATATTTGTGCGTGATGATATAAGGTCTGAGCCAATTAGGAGTGAATTTACCTTGTTTACTCCGTTCCATATTGGTCACATGTTGGTTCTCTTTGAGGATGAGGTCTCCGATATTGAAATCTCATTCTCACAGAGTTTTATTATAGGCGCATTTGATGCGATTTTGATAGACATGGAGATGATTGAGGGCAGCGAGACGACGCTCGTCGAGTAACTCAAGTTGAGCTAATCGATCTTGATGAAAGTCATCATTAGAAAGAATGTCATGGAGTGAAATGTGAAGAGACGGGATTTATACTTTAAGAGGTAAGACAGCCTCTGATCCGTATACTAGAGAGAAAGGAGTAGCACCCGTAGAGGTTCGGATGCTAGTGCAGTAGGCCCACAAAGCGAAGGGAATATGAATGTGCCAATCCCTTCTAGTGTCGTTGACCACCTTCATGAGAATTTTAGTTAAGATTTTGTTAAAAGCCTCGGCCTACCCATTTGCTTGTGGGTAGTAAGGTGAAGAAAAGCTGAGTTTGATGCCAAATGAATCGCAGAGTTTTTGGACGGTCTTGTTTTTAAAGGACTTGGCATTGTCGATGATAATTTTGTGAGGTACACCAAAATGACAAATGATGTGGGTGTTGATGAAGTCGACAATCTTGTCGGCTTTTGTGGATACAAGAGGAATAGCTTCCACCCATTTAGTGAAATACTCGGTGGCAGTGATGATGGATTGATGACGAAGAGACGAATGAGGGTTAATCTCACCGATGAGATCTAAGCCCCATTGTGAAAAAGGCCAAAAATGTTGAGCAACTTGTAAGGCGTGACTGGGGAGATGAAGCAAGTTAGCATGCTACTGACACTTGATGCAACGCCGAACATAATCGCTCCAGTCTTGATGAAGAGTGGGCCAATAATAACCCAGGCGAAGGATGCGTTTGGCAATCGAGTTACCACTGAAGTGTCCACCACAAATCCTGTCATGGGCTTGTTTAACAGCATGAGAAGCTTTAGTGGAGTTTAAATAGCGAAGAAGAAGGCCGTCAAAATCTCTTTTATAGAGAAGGCCCCCTAGCATGGTATAGCGAGCAGTGTGCTTGATGAAAGCCTGCCGCGCGTTGCTAGAGAGGTTGGGAGGAATGAGAGAATAAGCCAAGTAGTCCTCAAGTTGTTTATACCATACATTTTGTGAACTAGAGTCTATGGTGTGGATGAGATTGATGTCAGTGGAAATGTATGAAGGCAATGGTAGACGATGTACCATGACATAAATTCTTGATGAGGATGATGATGAAGAAGGAATATGAGAGGCGAGGGAAGCCATGGTGTCAGCAAACTTATTCGTCGATCGAGGAATAGTCTGCAATAAATGATGGTCAAAAGATGCTAGAAGAGTGTCCACACAGTGCTTGTACCTTTGTAAAATTTCATTTTTACAAAGATATGAACCATTGATTTGATTGACGACAAGTTGTGAGTCATCGAAGATGTTGATGGATTTGATATTTAAAGAAAGGGCAGTTTGAAGTCCCAAAATTAAGGCTTCATATTCGACCATATTATTGGTACATTCAAAGTCAAGTTTAAAAGACAGAGGCATGGGTTCACCTTCATGTGGAATGAGGATGACTCTCGCACCCCCATCGAGTTGACATTTAGAGCCGTCGAAAAACATCATCATTTGGTAGAATGTGTCATCAGTCGAGAGAGTGGCGATAGATTCATCAAGAAACTCGCACTGAGAAGGTTGATTGTCGAGAAGAGGAGCATCCGCTAGTTGGTCAGCGATTGTTTGCCCTTTTATAGATTTTTGCTAGACAAATTCTAAGTCAAATTCAGCAAGAAGCATGAGCCAACGAGCCATACGCTGGTTTTGATATGGTTTGGAATGCATGTATTTGAGGGGATCAGTGTGAGTGACGACAAAGGTTTTGTGATTGAGAAGATAGTGACGGAGTTTGGTAGTGGCAAAGACTAATGCCAGAGTTTCTCAGTATGAGTATACCGAGTCTCATAGTCGACAAGTGTTTGGATTATGTAATAGACTGCTTGCTCACGGTGTTGCTCGTCTCGATGCGCGATCATGGCACCTAACGAATGATTGGTTGCTGAGATGTAGAGGTAGAAGGGTTGGTCATCTTTTGGTGGAATAAGGACTGGTGGAGAAACCAAATAGCGTTTGAGGGCGTCAAAAGCCTCTTGGAAATTTTTATCCCATTTAAAGAAGATGTCCTTCTTGAGGAGGTGATGAAAGGGTTGGCAATGGTCAGAAAGCTGTGAAATGAAACGGCGGATGGATTAGAGCTTTCCTTGTAGGCTGTAGAGTTGCTTGAGATTAATTGGAGGTGGCATTTCGAGGATAGCGTGAATTTTGGCAGGATCTATCTCGATGCCACGAAAAGAAACAATGAATCCCAAGAGCTTTCCTGAGAGGACCCCAAAGACACATTTTTTGGGGTTAAGATGGACATGGTACTGAAGAAGGAGAGAGAAGATGATTTTGAGGATAGTCAAATGGTCGCGACGAAGCTTAGACTTTCCAAGCAGGTCATCGACATAGTCTTCCATGATTTTATGGAGGAGATCGTGAAAGATGTAAGTCATGGCACGCTGATATGTGGCACCTACATTTTTTAGACCAAAAGGCATGACTCGATAGCAGAAAGTTCCCCATGGTGTAATGAAGGTGGTTTTGTGTTGATCTTTTGGTGCAATCAGGATTTGGTTATATCCTAAAAATCCATCCATGAGTGATAACATCTCATGGCCAGCCATAAGATCAACAAGTTGGTCAATGTTAGGAAGAGGAAAGTTGTCTTTGAGACAAGCTAGGTTAAGGTCATGATAGTCTGTGCAGATCCAGATCCCCCCAGTCGCCTTGGTGATAGGAACGATGTTAGAGACCCACTGTGGATAATCAATGGGTTGGATGAAGGAGACTGAAAGAAGATGCTGAAGCTCTTCTTTGATAAGAAGTGCAACACGAGGATGCATTTTGCGAAGCTTTTCCCTAATAGGCTTAGCCTCTAGGTTTGTGACAATGTTATGAGTGGTAATGTTAGGGTCGATGCCAGGCATGTCGGCGTAGGTCCAGGCAAAGGCTTTGTGATTGTTAGAGAGAAATGTGGTATAGTTGCTCTGCTCCTGAATGTCTAAAGATTGACCAATCTTTAAGACTTGAGGAACGTCAGAAGATGAAAGGTTAATGTCAATGGTTGATTCATTTAACATAACCTGTGTTTCAGAATGGAGGGATCGCTGAATGAAAGAATCATCGGCACCCATATAGGTAAGAATGGCATCATCGTCTATGCAATGGACTATGTTAATGTTTGCCGATTCATCGTCTATCAAGCTGGGATAAATGAGAGGGAGAGACTTGGGAACCCCATTGAGCTGATAGGTTAGGGGTTCCAAATGGATGGTGTTTATGCAAAAAAAACTAGGAGGGATGGAAACCACCGACTCCGTAGGTGAGGATGGAAGAATAGGCGAGTCTAGAAGAAATTGGTCAATGGTTGGTTCGGGGCAAAGGTTTGTGAAAGCCTCAGTGGGTTCTTGGAAACCCAGTCCATACTATTTCTTGACATTATCATCATTGGGTGTTTCAATAGGCTGATGGGAGCCTTGTTCGTAACGTCCAAAGCCAAAACCCTTCCATGCACACCTATAAAGGTAGGTATGTGCGAAGGTGGGGTTGCTAAGAAAGGAGAAATTGGATGTGAATATTTGAGGCGAGGATGAAGGATTTGATTTAGTAGGAGCTTGATCTAACCCCCCATAGACGAGATTGGTATGAAGGCTAGGAGGACCATAAAGAATGACCATTCCGATCTGACAGTCATAGCTTTGGTTTTGATGAAGCTGTCCATACTCTTGAGGAGTCTGGAACATGTCTAGAGTAAGTAGGTGATATTCCCCTAGTGAAAGTCTTTAGAAGATGTCGTCCATAGGGTCCTTGGTTGTTATTTGAGAAGATGATGTGGTGGCAACCACTGTTTGTGTACTAGTTGATGCTTCTGCGGATGGAGATGATGTTTGGGTTAATGTCTTGAGTGGGATAAGAATGTCGTTTGGGCTATAGGTCGTGTTACAAGTCTTAAAAGGAGATGGGTTGGCGGGAATGACATGGACTTGTTTGTCATGTTCAAATTTGACACAATGGTGAAGTGTTGAAGGGACGCAAGCCATAGCGCGGATCCAAGGTCACCCTAATAGCATGTTATATTGGAACTCTCCCTCAATGATGTAGAAGAGCTCTGGGATTGTGTGTGGACCAACGCAAATATGGAGGACAACAGTGCCAATAGTGTTAGCAGTGGTGTCATTAAAGGATCTAAGGATTGCGTCAGTTTTTGATATGTAATTCTTTGGAAGGGCCAATTGGTCAAAGGCATGGGAGGAAATGATATTAATGCTAACACCCCCATCGATCATAACTTGTTTAATACGGGTTTGATCAATGTAGGCTGTGATGAAAAGGGTGGCGTCTTGATCTTCCAAGGTAGAGGTCGAAATCTCAGAATTACTGAAAGTGATGGAGGCGACGGGGGATAAAGAATGGACTAAGGCAGCAAGTGGTTGAGGGTCTTCAAGTTGGACCTCAGCTACCTGTAAGGCTTTGATTAGAGCTTGGTGATGCTGGGGGGAGCTTTGGATAAGGTCATATAGGGTCATCTTCACAGGCGTTTGATGAAGTTATTTTATCATAGATTCTGTGATTGCCTCTGAAGAAGGGGGTTGAGACGCACCTAAGATGGAAATCTTGGGTTTAGGTAGTTGAGGTGCCTGGACAAAAGGATAGGTCTAAGGAATAGCGGCTTTTTCTTTCACTTTGTCCTTTTGTGACCTAGTGGTTATATGGATAGCATTGATTTCAAAGATAGTAGGTGAAGAAGGAGTTACGGCCTGTTGGTGAGAGGTTGATGCGGTTGAAGAGGTTGGATGGGAAGGTGTCGAGGGTTGGTCAAGAGTGTCCTCAAGGAGAAGAGTGTCTTTCTCCATATAGCAGCAAACGACTGCCTTGAGGGCACAACAAGTCTCGATATCGTGTCCTGGCGTGCGATGGTATAAACAAATTTTTGTATCATCGAACCAAGATGGTTTTGACCCGAGGGGTTGGAATGGCTTGATAGAAGGAAGGGTAATGCTAGAAGTCTGCAAAAGTTGGCATAATATCAAAGCATATGAACCTACTAAGGGGTCCGTGCTTGTTGATGCATGATGCGCTGGTGACTTCTGCTTGGGGGATGTTGAAGAAGGTTTTCGTACCACCTTTTGGGTTGGTGGTGCAGTGACAGGTGAAGATGGCACTTTCTTTGTGAGAGGTGCCAAATTTTTGAGAGGGGGTTGACTTGTGATTGGAAAAGGAAGTAATGGAGGTAATTTGTGTTGGTTAAGGGTCAGAGTAGGAAGCACGCCGATTAGGGTAGAAGGATGAGGACCTAAGATGGAGGGAAAAGTTGACGGTGGAGGAAGGGTTCACTTTTGTGGTCTGGCAGTCTTCTTCGACTTGGTTGGAAGACTACTTTTGGTCGAGGTTTGGTCCAAGTCCACCTTCACTTGCGGGTGAGTGAGGGTAGAGAGAGAGCAAACGCCAAGTGACTTGATCGGTTTAGATTGGGTAGATGTAGATTTAGAAGCAGGGGTTTGGTCTTTGTTTGGAGTCTTGGGCGATTCTGCCTTGGGAGGATTGGCAGTATGAGATGAGAGGGCATGGGAATGTTGAAGAACTTTAAGATGTTCCCACAATCCCCGATGCTCCACTTTCCTTGAAGGGAGAAGTTCTAATTTCTCCACTAGTCGGGAAAATGGTTGAGAGGGTGTGGGATGAGGTTTGGATTCTTGAGAAGATGTGTTAGGTGTGGCAATAGTTTCAGACCCAAGGTGTGTGGGAGTTATAACTAGATTGTCGTTGGTTGAGGAAGATGGAGAGTCAGGGTCTTCTCTTGGTGGAGAAGGAACTGGAGAGTGTGACTCCTCAAGTGGGTAAAGAGCAGGGATTATGGTGCCCTTCACTTGCGGTCGAGGAGTAGGTAAGGTCAGGTCCTCCATAGGCAGAAGAAAGGAGGATGGTGAGACTGGTGGTGCCAGTAAGGTTGAGGCATCCTCCAAGATGAGAGAGGTTGATGGAGAACTAACCGGGGAAAGAGGTTCGTCCACATGTGATGGACTGGTAGATGGGTTAACCTCTTGAGATTGGTTGGGGATGAAGGGTGAGACTGTATTGACCGTTCGAATATCATGTTCATGCGTGTTGTCAATCAAGGTCTGGACATTATTTTGGGTTGGTGGATGATTGGGGAATGGTTGCTTGAATATGTTGATGCCCTGATTTGGAGGCACATTGAGATTATCTAGAATGAGCTCTCCCTTTTCAAGCATGTCCTAGATTATATTTTTGAAAGTTTTACAGTTTCTCGTGTCATGACCTTTGACATGGTGGAAATTACAGAAGTCATTTTCCCTATACCATGCAGGGATGGCACGTGAGGGATCAAATTATGGTGGTGGTCGAATCTGGGGAAGGTTGAGAATCCCCTATTTAACAAGTTTTTCCAGTATAGACGCGTAAGATTCTCCAAGAGGAGTATACTGTCTTTGAACGTATCTCTGCTGGAATTGATGAGTGGTGCTCTGAGATATGGATGGTTCAGGTTGATTGGATGAAGAGGACGAAGGTCTAATGACCAGAACGTTAGTTGAAGCTTTAGACTTAGGATTTGATGATGAAGGTTTAGAAGAAGAAGAGTCATTAGTCTTAGAGTTGGGTTTCTTGCTCCGCAACTTGACTTTATTCTCCTTGATGGCACGTAATTCAAGTTTATGGGCCATCGTGAAGGCTTCATCAAAGGTACGAAAGGTTTGAACCCTTAAAGTGGAAGAAATGTGTTTGGTGCAAGCTCGAGAGAATAGTTTAATAAGTTTAGTTTGAGGTAAGGAAAAGGAGAGTTGATTGATAAGGCCTCTCCAGCAAGCAATGAAGTCAGCTACTGATTCGTCCTCGAATTGGTGGATAGTGTAAAGGTCTGTGATCGAGACCTTCTTGGTGATGTTAATGGAGAAGTGATCAAGAAAAAGCTGGGCCAGTTGTGTAAAGGTGAAGAGGGAATGGCTGGCAATGGAGCTGTACCAGTCGAGCGCAGCGCCAGAAAGGGACATAAGAAATGTGCGCAAGAGCAATGTGTCATCATGGGCAATAAGGTAACAAGCATGTCTGAATGCCCGTAAGTGTTGCTGTGGGTCTTCCTTGCTTTGAAAGCGAGAAAATTTGGGAAGCTCCCACTGGTTGGGGTATGGTCTAATTGGAATAGAAGGATGAATAGGCTCATTGTAAATTTGTTCATATGAGAGAGCATTGTGTGAGCCAAAAACGGAAGTCTCTAAGCTAGACATCTTATCCATCAGCATTTTGATGATATCTGCTGACGGATTGGTAGGTGGAGCGCCCCCTAGATTATAAGGCGCTTGAAAGATATTGGGAGGGGTATATGACGTGGATGGTTGCATAGACGCAACATATGGATAGCTGGTTATGGGAGCAAAAGTTGGGGCCAAGGGTACTTGTGTTATGGGGTTGGTTGGCACAAGTTGGATAGGGGCCATCAAGGATGGTTGAGGAGTGGCTACGCTTGTTGACGGGTAAACGATTACTCTTGTGTTGATAGGTGCAAGAGTAGGGGGAATAGAGACTAGTAGGTTTTGGAAAGGTGTGGGGTTTGGTTGAGTGACTTGAGGTTGAGGGAGTATCGGAACCCCCATGGAGGTAGGTTTAGATGGAGAGGTTATGTTTTGAAGGTAAGACACGATTGGGTTATTGGTAGAGGTGTTGTCTAGTGGCTGAATTGTAGGGGCTGTTGATGTGATTCTTGTGTCAACTAAGGAAGTCGGCATCCCATAGATTGGGTTGCCTAGGGACTCTTGCATTTGGCTATTTGTGAGATAGTGTTGTAGGGCTTTGACGTTAAGGTCCAAGAATCGTGCGAAATCTTGGTCCCCTTCTGGGACGATAGGAGTTTGAGGCGGGGTTGGGCGAGTAGGAGTTCTTTTAGTCTCTGAGTTGAACTCCATTATGGGACTGGTTATAGATGGTGAAGGTGGAAGCGGTTGTTGGCTAGCGTGGTCAAGAAGGGCCTTGGTTTGACTGCGTGTCAAAACCATTCAAGGCAAGAAAAAGTCAGGTTTCAAAAAACTGTGTTCTGTCAGTCTCAAAAAACTCGAATGAATGTTTAGACAGCCAGAAAGTTGGATTTTAAGCTTGCTATTTTTTGGAAAAAAGAAAATAGATAGAGACTGACGTCGGTATAAAAACTGATGTCGGTGAAGGAGACTGCTGATGTCGGTTAGATGACCGATGCTGGTACAGAAAAGTTACCGACGTCAGTTACAGGACCGATGTCGGTTACTGTGTTTTCCAAAAAATCAGAAAAAAAGTTTTTTGGAAATAAAGAAGGCATCCTTACCAGCTCAAAAAAGACAGATAAAAATAGAAAATATGATGGTGACAGACAGATCCTAGCGTTAAATCCCTAGAAACAATTTTATTAGGATCGTGTGGCTTATGCCTTAATGTGATGTTTGAGGAAGTTGGCTATAAGAAGGGTCCTAGAATAGGTAATCTAAAGATGGTTTCAGGTATGTTAAGGTGCTCAAAAATCTGTATTAGCTTCTGTACAGGCCTGGTGCTAAGGAGCAAGCTCCCCTCACTTCACGATTCCAGTGGTTAGCTGGTTTCGCTTAGCCAAAATATACTTTCACTATAGTTTAGACTCTGCCAGAGAACAGAGTTGGCTTTCCCCTTGGTGGTGAAATCCAAGTAGGATTGCCGAGTTGGGTAAGGTATCCGCTGGGTGATGAAATCCCAGTCGGGCCTTGTCTCAAGTGAGTTTGATGTTTTATTGAGTGCACGTGGTCTGGTAGTGTAACATCAAGTGATCTACGGTTTATTCAATATGCGTTTTACTGATTACTAAGTGTGGACTAGAAAGATGCAAGAAAGCAAGAAATGAAATGCAGTAAGTTTTAAAGCCCCAAAATCAAAATATTAAATTGGAATGAAGACAAGTTGGAGAAAGGGTTGAAGAAAAATGATTTTCTTACTAGTCTAGAAATGCAAGAAAAAGAAAGAAAAAGTTCTTTTTATTTCCTGCTTATGATTTTTTTTTTAAAAAGAAGAATGAGATGAAGAGGAAGAAGCCTAATGCAACTAAATGAACAAAGAAGAAAGGGAACCCAAGGAAGGCCCTAAAGGGGTCCCACCGGGTGTGCCAGAATGTTTCTATTCAAATTTTGTTTTCAATTTTAAAGAAGAGATAATAAGAAACTTAAGAAGGAATGGTCAAGGCTTGATGTGTACCTGGAATATAGTCTGCGCACCATAATCTAGACGCTGTGAGTACTCCTCTTTGGCTGTGGAGGAATGATACCTGCAAATAAAAGAAGCTTGGATAAAAGAAGATGTTAAATGGACAGATGGTGGGTTGTCAAGTGAAAGCTTGATCCCAGAAGTATGAAAACTTCCTTAAGGGATATAAACCCACTAATCAAAAAAAGAAGTATGTCTGATAAATAGCAGAATATGAAAGACTAAAGTGATAAAGATTGAAATGATAAAGAAATGGAATGAAAAAGAAAAACAAAGACTTACTTGAAAGAAGCTATCAAACTGATGACAGTCACTGGCGTCGATAAGCCTACCGGCGTCGGTTGGACAAGGTGCCGACGTCGGTTAATATGCCGACGTCGGTTGGGGTAATGACCAGCGTCGGTCGGGGCAATTAGCTTGGATGGGGTCTGTGGTCTGTGGACAGAGTATGGTCAGGGTTTTGGTCTGTGGACAAGGCCAAGGAAGGGTCTAGGTTTGTTAACAATGTTGATACAAAGTTTTGGGCTTGGTTGAATGGTCTAGGGTCTAGGTCTGAGAGTCTGGTTGAATGGGCAGAGTGTATGGTTCGATAGAGGATGGAGGAAACAGGGAGGTGGATATGTCAAGATTCGGGTCTGGCTTGGTTAACAGTCTGGTCTAGGGAGATATTATTTGAAAGCAAATAACTGAAAAGAGAATAAAAACACAGACAGTATACTTACCTGTACCTTGTGGAAGGTGTGCTACTGATGATTCCCATACTTGCTGTTGATGTAGCCTGTGTAGAGACCCTGTTGCTGATGGAGAACCCGAAGCTATTGCTACACCTGAGGGAGAGAGTGATAGGCTTGATTGAGAGATTTTGCAAATTGACGGATGGTCGAAGACTGAAGGATTCAAAGGATTCGTCAGTTGCTTCCAGAGATTAACCAATTTTTGATTGGGATCCTCCAAGAGTCTGAGAAATTAGTTAAGTATAACCGACGTCGGCGATGCCGCCTGCATCGGCCGACACTTGACCGACGTCGGTGGGGTTAGAACAGGCACAATGAGCCACCAAGCCCATTTTTCATCCGCCAAGTGCACTATCCGTTAGAGAATGTTGAGGGTTGTGCTAAATACGCACGAGAGTTTGTTAGGCGGTTAGAGAGAAGTAGGAATAAGTCTAGGGTGAGTCATAGGATGAGAATTAGTCCAAGGTGAGGTGTCCTAGGTGAGGTGTCCTGGGTAAGGTGTCCAAGGAGGGGGGTTAATTCAAAATAAATAAATTATTTTAAATTAGTAATTGTTAGGAATGGGTTAGGAATGGACCAAGGGGGAAGGTGACAAAGGGTTAGACACTATTTAGGTGTCTACACCATTTTTCACTTACATACCTTGAGAGGGTGTAAGGACAACCGTTGAATCCTCCTACTCTGATCTATGAGTATGTTAGTAATTGAATGAAATATAATCCCTAATTTGTGATCTTAGAATTAGAAACATCAGAGAAAATCCTCTTTTCTAGCTCTTTGTCAAACATGACTATGATGCAGTATATGAATGCATAATTTACCCTTATGAAATGTTTTTTATTTTCCTCAAGGGTGAGGTCAGGGTAATAATCAAAGACCTTATTGACTTGGTCAGGTATGATGTTCAACCTTGGGAAAGCCCTTCCCTTTGCTAGTATGTAGACTAGATATGAAGTCATATAAAAATTTCTTGTATTTTAGACTTCCACCAGTTATTTGTGGATGGAGTCACTTATCAACTGGGCCTAGTGGATGTACTACTTATTTTGGTGGATTACCCATATGTATTGGTAAATCCTATATTGAAATTTATCAGCATTGGGGTTCCTAGTGAATTTATGTAAGAGTATGATAATATCACCCACTTCCTCCTTAAAGTCTATTTTGTCAGGGTTTTAGGCAATCTTGCATCTGTAGGCCTATATACTTTTAGCCATTATTTATTGAGGACCCTTAGACATCCAGTGTTATTATCTTGATAAAACTTCTAGGATGAGTTAGGAGTTATATCGAGATAACTTTCATACTCTATAATTAGGAACACAAATTCGATGAAGTTGGGTTATAGGTTCAGAATCATTTCTCCCTTGTCATTTAATACTTCTCTCTTTTATGCATCATAGTGCTTTGCCAATGTGAAAAAAAATCTCAGGGATTTGCACTAATATGGGAAATGCTACTACCTGGGGTAATCCATAGTCATAAATGTTTTAAATCCAACCATTTTTGAACTCAATATTTACCCTTGTCCAAAAATCACCTAAGTTTGTATGACCTAGGTCTATGTCTATGATTTCATTAGTGTTAGATTCCATGTTGAGTGGGACACCAAGTTCCTTAGATTTTAAGTTCATTTCTTTTCCAAACATAGGTTCTGGAAAATTGATGTAGGAAAGCCAACTACAGAACTAGTGGGTTTTAGGTTTGGTATTGCAAGCAAAATCCTTGACAGGGATTTGGAGTTGCAAATACAATAGGATTTTATATGGAGTCATAGGGTTGCTTTTGTAGGTGAAATCTCTATGGGTTTTAGACTTTAAATACACACTTGCAAGGTATGATAAAACCTTTGCAAGGTCTGTGTAAGGGATGTTCGAGAGAATATACTATATTTTTTGAAACCCTAGGTTTATCCCAAGCTAGAAAATGTTTGAAATGATTTAAGAAAGTAGAAAAGTTTTGAGAAAATCAAAATCAACCATAATGAAGCACTATGAGCAATGCGATAAAAATCAAGGACCTAGATTCTTGCATGGAAAATAGAAACTAAGCTTTTATTACAAAAAAATAGAAAAGTTTTTTTAAAAATGCATGGAAAAGTAGAGGAATACTGTGTAAAAGATGATAATGGTGGTCATGGTTCGGGGTTGTGTTGGTGAGGCATGGCATTGTTCAACATTGGTGGATCATGGATTGGCTTTATAGAGCTCAAAATTATTCAATTCTCATTTTCAACAATGATTTTCATTAACCCTATTTCCATTAATATAACCATAACCCTATAATTAATGCCCTTAGGTTAGTGGTTAGAAGAAATGGTGGGAATTTTAGAGTTGTGTAACAACTTTGTAATTTTACACTCTAAGCTCTACTTTCTGATATGTGGCTTAGTGCATTGGAAGTGGGAAAGTGGAACTTGAGGTATAATTTACAACTTTGTTAGTTTTAAATTACATCAAGAGTTCTAATTTTCATAGGAAGAGTAGTCGACAAGAAGTGGGACTCGAGTTATAATTTGTAACTTTACAAGTTGTAAATTGTGATCAAAGTTTTGATTTTTGATGGGAGTTAGATGCACGAGAATTGCATGTGTAATTTCAATTTGCAATTTTATAAGTTTCAAATTGCATCTAAATTATCTATTTTTATGGGGAATGTGTTTGGAAAAAGTTGGATCTCTATTTACAATTTGAAACTTTGCAAGTTGAAATTTATGATCAGAGTTCCGATTTCCACTAGTCGTGGGTTGAGGGGGAAGTAGAGGTTGGGATGTAATTTGTAAGTTTGTAAGTTGAAAATTTCATTAAAATATTTGATTTATGTCTGGTACGATTAAAATGGGAAGTGGAGGTTGGGATGCAATTTACAAGTTCTCAAGTTGCAAATTGTATCCAAATCTCTAGTTTCCACTAGCTTGAGAAAAGGGTATCCTGAGTCACTTTAAGGCATTTTTTCCAAAAAATTAATGGGTCTCCCTTAGAGTAATAGATGTTTTAACATTTTTGAGGGAAAAATATCAATATTTTTGATGACCTCTATGGGGTGATTTCCTGCTAATTAGTTTCTTTCCAATAGCCTTCTAGTTCATTGGGCATGGAGTCATTTTAAGCTTAACACACTTTTAACCAAGGAAAAATAAAACTTGGATTTTTCTTAAACAAGAACAAAATAGGAAAAAAAAGAAAAACTAAGGAAATAAAAATTCTTAATGAGTTAACCTATGCTAAAGCACTTATTTATAGAGACCAACTAAACCTAATATATACAATGTTTATTGGAAATAGTTCCAACCTCAAAAATAAGCTTTGAGGTATATCCCATTGATTGGGATAGGTAGTTTTGATCCATCGATCTTGGATAGATGGAATGCATTTGTTCCCTTGCACTGAGTTATAATGTATGGTCTACTCCATATTGCATCAAACTTTGTATGCTTATTTGGTTTAGCTCTTTCAACATCCCATTTTAGAACCATGTCTCCTTCATTGAAGCTCTTGTTAGATGATTTTTTGTCGACATTTCTCTTTATTAAATCCCGATTTGCTTCTAGAACTGCCATTGACTTGTTTCTGACTTCTTCTAGGTCTATGTGTTTTACCAATCATACTATCATTTCAACATTTTCAATCAATTCCAATTGATGATTAAGTTTTAAATAGGGTAACTCAATTGACAATGAAACTTTAGCTTCCCTTCTATATACCAACATGAATGGAGAATTTCCAATGGCTCTCTTGGGAGTGATTCTATTAGCCCAAAGTGTTGATTTTAACTTTGTGTTTCATGTCCTTTAGTTATCTTCCATTGTATTTTTGATAATTCTTATGAGATTTTTATTGGTAGACTTGACCAAGACATTACCCCATAGGTAATAATTGGATGAAGTACTCAAGTATACATTGTGCCTTACAAATCATTCACTCACTTGAGTTTCCACAAAAGCTTTAGCATTATTTGAGATAATGGTGTAAGGAACACCAAATCTTATGGAAATTCCATCTATGAATTTTAGGATAGATGCCTCCATGGCATATTTTAATGTAACTACTTCAGTCCATTTAGTGAAATAATCAGTTGCTGTAAAGATCCATTTGTGGCCTGCACTCGATGGTAGATTGATCATGCCAATGAAATCCAATCTCCATTGGGAAAATGGTTAGTCAACTTAGATTGGTTTAAGAGGGAGAGATGCTAATCTTTGTTTTCCTATAAAGTAAGCATACTTCTTGTATTTTATTACCCATTGATGGGCATCTTTGAATATGTTAGTCCAATAATATCCCCCTCTCATTATTTTGATAGCAGTGATTCTTACAGAAAAATGTCCACCTAATGGACCATCATGAAAATTCTCAATCACTTTGGGAATTTAACTATGCTCAATGCACCTCAACATGACTCCATTCATATCTTTGTTAAACAATAATCCATCAATAAAAACATAAATAATAGATTGGAGTCTAAAATACCTTTTCTTGGACTGCTGGAAATCATACGAGTACTCATCAGTCCATAAGAAAATGGACATGTCATGGATCCATCTATTGAATAGAGGTAGAGTGGTTGGTTGGAATGTATTTTGAGCATATAATATATTAGATACTATCTCAATATTCTTTATACCAAAATCCAACTGTTCACATAAGCCCTTTCCTCTTACAAGATTTGTAATTTTGATGTTCACATCATATTTCATGATTTTTATGATCCACCCTACTCTTTTTTCATTTATTTCCCAACTCAATAGGAAATCATTAATGCTTTGGTGACTAACCATCAGGTGAATTTTATTATTGGAGAGCATATGCCTAAATTTTTTGAGAGCTTTTATTACATCATATACTTGCTTCTCCATGAAACTATACTTTTCCTCATAATTCTTCAAGGACGGACTGAAGAAAGAAATTGGCTATTCCAACTATTTTCTATTCTATTGGGTTAGAATAAATAAATGATACCTTCCCCTCCAAAATCATAGAGAATGGAATCATTCTCATAGTTGGGGTTGACCAAGGTAAGAGCCTATGAAATAGCCTATTTGATGGCTTTAAAACTATCTTTATCTTCCTGCATCCAAATGAAACTGACACCCTTCTTAAGCATGGTAATAAGGGGCTTGGTCATGGAGGAAAAATTTAGAAAGAATTTTTTTACAAAATTGATCTTTCCTAGGAAACTTTGTAACCCCTTTTTATGATTTGGGAGTGCTAGTGAAGATATAAAACTTACTCTCTCTGGGTGTATTACAAGACCCTATTTTAAAACAATGTGTCCTAGTAGTTTCCCTTTTTAAACTTCAAAAATGCACTTTTTTGGATTGAGAGAAACTCTAAAATCTCTACACCTTTCAAAAAATTTCCTAAGGTGATCTAAGTGTGCATCATCATGTTTTGAATAAACAATGATGCCATCTAGGTTTACCAAGATCATCTCATTTATCAAACCTCTAAAAGCCATATCCATGGCTCTTTGGAATGTATCATTATCATTATTTAGACCAAAAGACATCTTTTTATATGCATACATGACCCATTTTATAGTGAAAGCAGTATTACATTGGTTTGATTCCTGCACTAAGATTTGGTTATATCCAAAATAACTATCTAGAAGGGAAAATCTTTCAGATCATAATATAGTTTGAAGAATTTACTCCATGGGTGGAAGGGGATAATGATCCTTTAGGGATGCTTTTTTTAGGTCCCTAAAATATACAAAAATCTTGATTGCATGATTCTTTTTCCTTACAGGGACTAAGTTAGTTTGATAGGGAAAATGATATTAGCCTGTATCAGTTTGGACAACTCACTCTTCACTAAGGGTTATATTTTTGGATTGATTGGTCTTTACTTCTATATAATAGGCATGTTATTGGGGTAAATATCTATTGTGTGTTGGGATAAGCTAAGGTCAAGCCCCCTTAGATATTTAAAACTCCAAGTGAAGGTATCATCAAATTCTTGACACAACTCAATAAAATCCTATTTTTCAAAAACATTGCATACCTTTCCAATATTCAATGTTTTGGCCTCTAAAATGACTACTGGATCATAGTCTTCTTCACCGATCATGATATTCTTATCTTCACCTTTTAATTGATTATCAAAGCTGAATATACTCTCCAAAGTAACAAGGCCCATGGTTAATTTATTTATCTTTAATTGAATGATATAATATCCATATTGATCTTAGAGACTTGATTAGTTTTTATCAGAGAATTTAGCTTCCTCTCTCAAAAAATTCATAATTTACTGATCACTATCAAAGACTTGCTAATTGGTTGCATTATCAAGAATGAATGGCCTTACTATCAACTTTACATGCTAGTTATTTTCCTTATTTATTTCTTTAGGTAGGGTATATTGGGAGCCTACAAAGGCCATATGATCACTGTCCTTGTTCTACGCTCTTGGTACTGCTTGAATGTTTAAAGTGGTAAAGTCTTCTAACAGGTCCCAAAGCCTATGTTTAAGATCTTAGGAAGTTATTATTGGTTATGATTTTGGATCTTAATTGGTGAATAATCAATTCACTATCACCAAATACTTTTAGTGACTATATCCCTCATCTTTTGGCTAGATAGAGACCTCAAATCAAAGCTTCATATTCAACTACATTGTTAGTGCAACTGAACTAGAGTCTAAAAGAATAGAAATAACTCTCTTTTTATGGATATATCAAAGCAATACCTAACCTTTCACCATTCCTACTTCTTGAGCCACCAAATAATAATTGTCACATTATTTGGAGATCCTCAGCTGGTTTTACAAGATTTAAAATGATTGCATCATTTTCATGGATGCAATATGTACCCAACCTAGTTTCTTTTACATAATCATAAGGATAAAATTAGAGAGATGATCCCCATTCATCTAGATGAGTGTCTAGAGTTTATTCCATGGGTGTTATAACCTCATGATCAAGCTCTTCTTCTTGATATTGCAATGTGCAATTCATATCCATAGGGATAGGAATGTATGGCTCAATATGGTCTTTTGCAATTGGCTTAGCTCTTATTGTCAGTCTCATTTTGTATCTCATCCTAAGAAATATGTGGGACCATTCAGTAGATAAATAACCTCCCATTTTAGTAGTGAAGTCTTAGGAAAGGAAAATAGCAAAATAGGTGGGGTAAATCAATAACTGAGATATCTTAGGAAATTGACAAGCTTGGACATGCATGGATGGTAAGGTTTAAACCTTTTATAGTATAGATAGTTTGAAAAATAGTCCTATCCAATTTAATTAAACCTTTTGTGATAGGTGTATACTTAATACCAAGAGCATCCATGATTTTCTTGGGCAAAGCATAACTACTAGCCCTTGAGTTCACCATACAGTTATGGATGAGACGTTTCCCAACTATGAATGAAAGGGAAAAAGGGGGAGTATTACAATTTTTGCTTACTTTGGTTTTATTTTGTGGTTGACATAAATTAACTATAGTATTTGGTCCTTTAACCATAAATTTGTCTATTATTTGGAAGTTTTTCAAAGCTTCTTGTAGCAAGTCCCTTTGTGATGGAATGGATAGTGCTTTCCAAATGGTGACATTCGAATTAGTTTTCTGTATTTGTTCTAAAATATTTAAAATAATGTTACCAAACTTCCATAGTGCCTTTACAAGAGCTACGTCTTCTTTCATGAGATTTGGGGTCAGTAATTTTGATTTTGACTAGCCCATTGGTACATTAGGTAGCCTTTGGATTATGTTTCCTTTTGCAGACTCTTGTACAACTTTAGAAGTTGTAACTTATTCAATCCTAAGGGTTGATCACTTTAAATTTCCCTCTTCTTAGATCATGTATTTTCTGCCACTAGATAACTGCTATTGATTAGTGCCTCCTCTTGATTTACACCACAAAAATCCTCCTCCTGCTAGTTCAAAAGGGCAACTTCACTCTGAGTAGGATCTTGTTTATCTTCTTGCTAGGAAATGGTTTATTCTTGCTATCCTTGAGTGTTTGATATGCTTTTCACCATCAAATCTTGACTGATGACACCATTAGGAAATGTATTTTGATTATGTGGTTGAGCACAAGGGTAACACCACTCGTACTCTTGAGCCAAGTTATTTTGAATATGTATAATAGCTTTAGAAGTACTCAATGTAGTTAGAGCATAGATGTTTAGAGGTTTTGCTTGCAAATTTTGAATTTATGGATATGAATTCCTTTAGTATGTTTGGTTAGCTTACTGATAAGGCCTATAGTTCTAGGATTTATGCCTTTTCATTGACACCAACTCATTGCCAAAGATTTTAAGCAATGACTTAACCTCATATAAATCATTAGTGGGAGTAGGAGCTAAAGATGGTGCGTTTATTGTGATAGGAATTGGGAAAATTATAGGTTGCATAGGAGGCACTTCTAAAAATAGAGGCATTAGAGGCTAGGGGGATATTTTTACAACTTGAATTAGAGATTTTTATCTCTTATTACAATTTCATAGGCATTGGGGAGTGTGGTTCTACCCATTGACTGAATCATGATAATTATATCACTATTTAAATCTCTCAAGTAATATAGGAAAACATTATTGGGGTTGGTTTGACCAACACTAAAATTATATTCCATGTATTTAGAAATTGAAAATTGTAATCCCTAATGAACTCATGAGGAACCCATTAAATAGTAGTTAGTTATTTAACCATGGAGAGGTGATCACTCTTATCTTTAAATTTCATGCATAGTTTAGTCCCTAAGTCATCCAAAGTGTTAGAGGTATAATCAATTGGGGGTGGGGGTGAATTAGTGAGCCTAGATATTTCAATTATAATTTCAGTCCTTTCAAACTATTAAACAATCAACATATATCAACTTGATCAAGCAACATTAACAAGAGAGTTCATTCATTCAATGCATATACAAGATCAAACACATAACACATAGTTCCCATGGGAAACCCTCATGGGGAATAAAAACAACTCTCAATATTGTAACACATGGATTAATATCCTATAATATATTACAAACATGAGACTAATCAACTCTTTTAGACAAATAAACCTTGATCATATCTTCCTAACCAAAGGTATTTTAATGAAACACCTGTTTCACAAGGAGCAACTACCCCAAGGAAGACCAAGTCCTTTAGACCCTCCTTTTAACACCTCTAACTTATAAATGATGTCTTTAACACTTGATTATGGATATTTATTTTCTAACCCCTATACAAACTCTCTCTCTATCTCAAAAATCCTCTCACATAGGCATGTCACAAAATCTTTTCTTCTTTAATCAAACTATCCTCATATGCACACTTAAACCCCTTCATATATCTTCAAATTGAAAGAGCTATTTTTTGACATCAGAAATATACCCTACAAGTCATACACATAGTCATCAATCTGATATACTTATCAACTCATCCAATTGGTTACTCTACCTCTCCTTCACACCATAACTCTCACATCCACCTTGCACAAGTCTCTTTCTCAAGTCTTCCACACATAGAAAACATCTCATTTGGTTACATAATTTATAGGGAAATCATGAATTAAAAAGATCATAATATTTATTTGTTAGCCAAAAAACATTCCTTCACCCTTAAGGCATATCATATGGGTCACACTTAAGCACAATCCACTTTCAAATAGGCCTAAGTCATTTTTAGGTCCTATGGAGACCCATTAAGCTCTTTGACACTTATCTGAGCAAACTAAAACATATAAAAACTTTAAAAATGCATGAAACAATTCCACATGATCTAAAAGTCCTCCTTAAGTTCCAAAATCCATCACATTACCCTTCTCCTTAAGCACAAATTGCTCAAACAACATTTTATGCATACAGTCACCATGAAAAAATATATAGTCACTTTCTAAACCTTTGTTCATACTACATATGATTGGTCAAAACTTAAAAATTAGAAAAGATAATTTTTATGGAGTCTATAACATTATCCAATAGCTAATTCATCATTAAACATTGAAACATCATCAAAACAAGCTCAAATACCCTTCTCATGTTACTTGTAGAACATGCATGAATACACAGTCAAATTTGGAGCTCAATATCTTTATTTGTACACACTTAAATATATTAACATCCATATTTATATATATGCCTTAGATTCATATATAAATTATCTTTTTATTTCATGGTCAAATTCATCTTGTATCAAAAGATATGGCTCAAAAACCAAACATTGGTCTTTCCTTTGTTAAATTCAAATATTCAAATTCAAACGTTCACAGTTAAACTTTGAACAATATGCTCATATCTCATGTCCTCATATATTATATCAATTATGCACCATTGATCTTGTTTGATCTTTAGTGTTGTTTAAAGGACTATCACTTTGACCACTTTGACTCCACTCATGCTGCTAGATCAATTTGTATGAATACACACGAACCATTCGATCCTTATGCTTTACCTTTGCTCAACATTAAACATCATACACCTATTCTCATATAGATAATTCCTAACATCTTGGAGAAAATTCACTCTATTGATGTCCTCATGGGTTGCTCTAACTTTAAATTGTGAAAAAATGACTATGGGAACCTTTGCTTATCTTCCTGGAAGGCCAACTTTGTACCTCCATATCTTTTGCTTTGCTTGAGCACGTGTTCTAAAATTTGGACCATATGATATCCTCACATAGGATAATATAACCATGTGACAATATTCTCTTGGAATGCTAAAAAGTGTGAGATATAATGACATTAAAATGCTCACTCAATGTTTTTTGCCACAGAGCCAACAACGTCAAAAACTTATCTGGGAGGCCAAATTTGAACATGCATATATTTTGATGCGCTTCAACACTTGACTTAAAAGTTATCACAAATAAAATAGGCACAAAAGTTAATAAACCTATATGATCACCTTCTCTTGAAACATCCACATGTGTGATATATACCATCAACAAAATACTTACTTAGCTTTGTTTGAACCTAGAAAACATTGTCAAATACTTAGGAGCCCAAATTTGCACATGCATATCTTTTATCATGATACATCGCATGACCTAAAATTTGGTGAATAAAAATTAGGAAAAAAATAAAATAAAATAATGTGACAATTTCAACTTTAAAACTCCATGTGTGAAAAATATGATTATATCAATATATAAACTTGGCTCTGCTTGAACCCCTTTGCAAATTTGGCTAAGTATAGGAACTTAGTGAATTTTGTCTAAGAAGCCAACTTTGCACCCACATATATTTGATTAAAATTAATCGCATGACTTAAAACTTAGACCATATCAACTTTGAATTGATGTGATCATAACCATATGACAAACTCCCCTTGACTCATCCACACGTGCGAATGCTAACATCATCAATCTGCTCATTAAGATTTCTCTACCACTGGACCAAAATGTCTAGATGAAAACTGTGAACTATCAAATGAATTCCAATTATACACACAAGCACTAAAATCATATAATACCTATTATGAGACCTATTTTAATCCTCAAATCACCATACTTATCCCTAAGCATCCCTAACCATGCCAAAACTGAAGATCAACCAAGCCAACTTCAAACATACTAGGACAAACACATTGCACACTTTGTCATTGTCACTTAGACTATCAAGGAACTTCATCCACTCATCTGTACACATATATCACATCTCCATAACATCATTGAAAACTCTCCAACAATCTCCCCCTTTTTCATTTATGTCAATAAACATCATTCAGCTCACCTTCTCTCTCTTCAAGCTCTTCTTAATAAGAACTTTATCCCCCTTTGAAACAATGAAAAAGTGGGCACCAACTAATCCTAAGGACCTAAAAATAATACCAGTAGGATAAGACCATCTTAGAAAGATAGTACAAACTCCCCCTTACTTTGAGCCAACCTCTTCTTGCCTTAACAACTTCCTCTTGCTCCATGCCAACACTCTCTTCAACCAAGCACTATAAAAAAAGAAGAAAGAACACAAAATAATACTAAAATATGATGGAAATAACCAATAAAACATCTAAGAGGGACTCCCCCTAAGATCTTTGAGCCATTTCACCTCTTGATCATCTTCAAATCTTCACACATCATGAAGAACCACTACATAGGCTTACAAGCCTTCTTTATCAAGCAACCAAAATAAACATAAAAAAAATTTAATTCCACTCACCAAACAATAAATATACTCTTAACTAACCTAAGAAATCACCTTAAAATACTCATGTCTTGATCTTTTATAGAAACTAAGAAAAACATCAAATCTTCCCACTAGGTCTGTCTAGACTTCTTGTAGCCCTACCTGGAGCTTGCAGAGCCCACAAATTTTAGTAGACAAATATTCACAACCTAAAACTTGATATCTAAATCACCTTAATATTACCCTTAAAGCATACCAATTTTCATCACCTAGCTCATCTTTTGCAATATACTTCCTTCAAAAACCTACTAGCCAATTAGGCCTCTATCTTGACAAAAACATAAATAACTTGAGAACCAGAAACCTTCAAATCTCAATGAAGATTGATTTGAAAACCAATTTGGACCATTCAAAATATTAATAAGCCTTAGACTTCAAATCATAAGGCATACCACTTTTCTAGCAAAGCCCAAAACCCTAAAATCTCAAAACAAATAAGGTCAACACAATACCTTCCAATCAACATCCACCTATAATTTTTTTTGTACATATAGAGAAAACCATTAAACACTTCTAGACAAATATTTGAGCCTCCATACCTTTGGTAACATAGGATTACTATAACCTAATTTAGGACCTGCATACTCTTAAGTATAAACTAGGAAATCTGAGAGCTAACAAAAATCTCCAAATTGTCTCTAACATACCTTTAGATCACAAAACCACTTGGAGCATGCTAGAATAAGGTCAATAGACCTTTATATGCAAAAATATCAACTTGAAAAATCACAAATCCTCTTTTTCCACTTGAAAACTTTCAATCTAACCATGTACACTGACCATATATAGTTATCAACATCATAACATCACCTCAACATATTTTCCACTTAGACATACCTGCTCCAACTGAAAACACTCAACTCTAGTCTTCTAGGACCATCTCAAGAACATCATAGTAACACTTGATTCTCCTCTAAAGGGAGTCTCTTAATAAGCATAGACAGAGACATCCTTTGTACCATATTGTTCTAAAACAAAGTGAAGCCAAGAGTGGCCCACATCTCCTTAGTAACCACTGGAATCCTCTTATAGCTATAAGACTTATTACTCTTATTATTCTTCTCTTTAGTCTAAAGTATGACAACTGAATCCTTTTTTATATCATTATTCTTCTCTTCTAAGATATGATTGATAACATAAGGAGTAACTATGGAATCTTGACATACCTTTTCTTTTAAAGAAACAACCTTACAGCTTGGAACCTCATCATTAGGTATTGTCAATTGATGTTCTTTATATGAAGCTTTCTCAATAATAACATGATGTTCACTTGGATCCATACATACCTCAGAACTAGCTTTAACCAGTATCTTGGTCTTCTCCTTGAGCTTAGTCTCTTCATTCTCAATATGAGCAGACAATGAGATCCCTTGGCACTCTTCAACATCTAGAGCATTCTCCACCATATCAAATAGATTACTTGGACCTAAAAACTTATCATAATTCCTAATTACCACATTTATTCTCCATGAGTTCACTTACCTTCTATATTGAACTCTAGGAGCCTGAAAAAGCCTATTTTGTCTTGTAGGCCTTTGCTTGCAGAATCTAGCAATGTGACCTCTCTATTCATAGTTGTAGCAAACCATACTCTTTGATGGAAACTCAACTTGTCTTACTTTATTTAGACAAAAAATATCAATGTGTCTAATGTAATGACAACTAAAATAATCTACTCTTTTTTAATAATACTTACCTTGCCTTTCCTTATTTGGATAATGATTAGTAAAATGTCCTTCATTAAGATAGTTGAAGCACTTAACCTTGCTTACGCCTTCTGACTAATGAACCCCATCATAGTCCCATGCAAACTCATTCTTAATAGGTTTTCTACATTCTCTAGCTCTTTGCCTAAATTGATTACAGTATATAAGTAACCATTAAAATTTGCATACCTCATGGCATTTAGTTGTCTAATCTGATTTGTCTTCAAAGGTTGATCCACCTTTCTCTCATTGATATTCATGTCAACTTGAGAAGTAACTTTGGGATCTTCATTAAAACCCAATATAGATATGTTACTAGCTAAATTTTAACTCTTTAGGAGATCATTGAGGTCATTAGAACTTTTATCAAACTTGACAAATGATTTCATCTTTCTTACAGACTTCTCTAACTCATCTTTTAAAGACATAATCTCAGAAGCATACCTTAATCATTGATCTTCTTTATCTTCTAGGATTTTAAATAGGATTTCTAATTGACAACTAAGCTAATTGACCATATCTTCATGCTCCTTGGCATCTTCATTCATTGTTGCCTCAAATATGCTAAATTTATCCTCATAGTCTTTGAGTTGAGACTTCATATTCTTGTTAATATTATTCTAATTTTTTACAGTTCTTTGAGAGAATTTATCAATGCAGTATCATAGTCCACATCATCTTCATCATCATCTGAATCACTATAAGTAGAATCCTTTTTATGTGAAAAACTACCTTCCTCAGCCATAAAAAGATCTTCATCTTCAATAGGACCATCATCTTCATGATCATATTCGAAGTCACTGACTTCACTCTCATCTGATGAGCTACAATCTTCTTTGGTGTATAAACTCTTCTTGTCCTTGAAGTACTTCTTCTTATTGTCAAACCTTCTAAATCCCTTTTTGATTTTATCATACCATAATGATCTCTTGCCATCATCATGACCTTAATCATGCTCTTCATCATCATCTTTATTATACTTGTGTTGGAACTTATTATAAAAATGTCCTATCTCACCACAATTGAAGCATTTGAGGGATAGCTTACCTTTATACTTTCTTTAACCTATTCTCAATTTCCTTGAAATCAAAGAAATTAGTTCATCCTCATCTATATCAGAAATTTCATTCTCTTTGGGTTTTTTACCTTGGAACTTCTTCTTTGGCTTCATCTCTATCTTGAAAGCTGCTTCCTTTTTTGGTGGTATATCATCATTCTTTCTCATCTCATAGGCAATAAGTGTGCCATGCAATTCATCCATATTCAACTGAGTAAGATCATGACTTTATTATATAATAGAAACTTTTGGATCAAACTTGGGGGATAGAGACCTTAATACCTTTTGAACAATAGTAGCCTCTTTAAGGTTATCTCAAAGACCTCTGATGGTGTTTAAAATCTCATCAACTCTTTATAGAAAGGATGCCACATAATCTTCTTCCTTCATCTTGGGACTTTAAAATTGCCTTTGATGAGTTAACAACTTAGCAAGCTTGATATTTAAATTTCCTTACATAAATAATTTAAATTTTGTCCCATATGTCTTTAACAATTTTATAATGGATTACCTTGGTGTATTCAGTCTCTGAAAGACCACAAGTGATAACATTCATTGCCTTGGAATTATTCTCAAACAACTTCTTGTTTGCAATACTACATAAAGGAGTAACATATCCATCAAACATAAAACCCTTTGACATAATGTATGTCCTCATTTGAGCACTCCAAAAAGCATAATTAGATCCATTGAACATCAGTGCTTTCTTAGTAGAGAAACTTCCTTGATGACTACCCATATTGTACCTTGGATCACCTTCAAGCTGTCAAGCCTTTACCAAAGGACCTAATTTGATACCCATTGTTAGAGCTTAATCACTAAGAGGGGAGGGGGGTGAATCAATGAGCCCAAATATTTCAATTATAATTACAATCCTTTCAAACTATTAAACAATCAACATATATCAACTTGATCAAACAACATTAACAAGAGAACTCATTCATTCAATGTATACACAAGATCAAAAACATAATACATAGTTACTATGGGAAACCCTCATAGGGAATAAAAATCACTCTCAAGCCTAAAACACATGGACTACTATCCTATAATAAATTACAACCAAGAGACTAATTAACTCATTTAGATGAACAAACCTTGATCATATCCTCCTGACCAAAGGTATTTTAGTGAAACACCTATTTCACAAGGAGCAACTACCCCTAAGGAATACCAAGTCATTTAGACCCTAATTTTAACACTTCCACCTTAGAAATGATGTGTTCAACACTTTATATGGATCTTTATTTTCTAACCCTTGCACAAAATATTTATCTATCTCAAACATGCCTCTCACATAGGCATGCAATCAACTCTTTTCTTCTTCAATCAAACTATCCTCATATGCACACTCAGACATCTTTGCATATCTTAAAACTATAAGAAAACTTTTCTAACATCATAAATATTCCATATAGGTCATACACATAGTCATCAATCTGCTTTGCTTATCAACTCATCCAATTGGGTACTCTACCTCTCCTTCGCTCCACAACTCTCACATCCACCTTGAACAAGTATCTATCTCAGGTCTTCCACACTTAGGAACCATCTCATTTGGTTCCATAATTTAAATATAAATCATGAATTAAAAATATCATAATCTTTACTTGTTAGTGAAAAAACATGCCTTCACTCTTAAGGCATCTCACATGGGTCACATTTAAGCACAATCCACTTTCAAATAGGCCTAAGTCACTTTTAGGTCCTCTGGAGACCCATTCAGCTCTTTGACACTTATTTGAGCAAAATGAAACACAAAAAAACTTTCCAAATGCATGTAACCATTCCAAATTATCTATACGTCCTCCTTAAGTTCCAACGTCCATCATAGTACCCTTCTGCTTAAGCACAAATCACTCAAACAACATTATGTGCCTACAATCACCATGAACAAATATATAATCACCTTCTAAACATTTTTTCATACTATATATGATTGGTAAAACCTTTATAATTCACACATATCATCCTTATGGAGTCTACAACTTTCTCCAATAGCTAATTCATCATTAAGACAAGCTCAAATACCCTTCTCGGTTACTTACAAAACATGCATGAATATAAATTCAACTTTGGAACTCAATATATTTATCTATACACACTTTGAAATATTCAAATCCATATTTATAAATGTATCTTGGATTATTATGTAACTTTGCTTTTTACTACATGGTCAAATTCATCCTGGATCGAAAGATATGGCTCAAAAACTAGACATTAGTCTTCCCTTTGTTAAATTCAAATATTTAAATTCAAATGGTCACAATTAAATTTTAGACAATATGATTTCATCTCATGTCCTCATATCTTAGATCATTCATGCACCAATTATATTGTTTCATCTTTAGTGTTATTTAAATGACTATCACTTTGACCACTTTGACTCCACTCACATTGTTAGATCAATTTGTATGAATACACACAAACTATTCGATCCTTATCCTTTACCTTTGCTTAGTGTTAAACATCATGCACCTATCCTTATCTTTCTACTTATTAACATATTTGAGCAAATGTGCTCTATCAATTTCTTTGTGGGTTGATCGAACTTTAACTCGTGAAAAAATGACTAAGTATGAGAACCTTTGCTTATCTACTTGGAAGGCCAACTTTACACCTCCATATATTTTACTTTGCTCAAGCACATATTCTAAAATTGGGACTATATGATCTCCTCATATAGGATAATACAACCATGTGATAATATACTCCTGGAACCATCACAAGTGTGAGATATAATGACATTAAAATGCTCACTTAGATTTTTTTGCCATAGAGCCAATAATGTTAAAAACTTGTCTAGGCGGCCAACTTTGAACATGCATATCTTTTGACGTGATTTGGTGCTTGAACTAAAAGTTAGCACAAATAAACTAAGCAAAAAAATGAACAAACCGATATGATCACCTTCTCTTGAAATGTCTACACGTGTGAGATATGCCATTAAAAAACTACTTATTTGGCTCTATTTAAACTTAGAAAACACTATCAAAATGTTTGGGAGCCCAACTTTGCACATGCATATGTTTTATCACCCTATATCACATGACCTAAAATTTGGTGCATAGAAACTAGGCACAAAACTAGACAAACTCATATGACTATTTCCACCTGATACCTCCATGTGTGTGAAATATGATTACATCAATATGTTTTCTCAGCTTTGCTTGAACCCCATTGCAAATTTGGCTAACTATATAAACTTAGTGAATTATTTTTGAGAAGCCAACTTTTCACCCACATATATTTGATTGTGTTTCATTACATGAATTGAAACTTGGACCAAAATAAGTTGGGATTGATTTGATCATAACCATATGACCAATTCCCCTTGACTCATCCACACATGTGAATGCTAACATCATCAATCTATTCACTCAAATTTATCTACCACTAGATTAAAATGTCTAGATGAAAGCTATGAACTGCCAGATGAATTTCACTTATGCACACAAGCACTCAAAGCATATAATACCTCTTATGGGACCTCTTTCACATCCTCAAATCACCATACTTATCCATAAGCATTCCTAACCATGCCAAAATTGAAGATCAACCAAGCCAACTTCAAGCATACTAAGACAAGCACATTGCACACTTTATCATTGTCACTTAGACTATCAAGGCGCTTCATCCACTCACTTGGACACCTCTCTGACATCTCCATGACATCATTGAAAACTCTCCAACACAAATCTCATTTTTTATACCTGTGAAGCTCTAAAACCCTAGTTTGTATGACCCAAATCATTCAAAATTCATTTTTGTATCACTCATGACCTACATAATCTAATTTATACAGCTTTTAGTCTCATTTGAAGCCCTGATTATTGTTTTATAAGGACTAAAACATTTCTAAAATAATTTATACAGTCAATTATTCATGAAAACTCAGTTGTATGACCTTTATTTCATGTTGCAACATTAAAATCTAATTTGTACAACCTCTTTGTCTAATCTATATGCTAAAAAAATCATTTACACTACATTTTGAGGCAAACATCAACTTGTACAACTTGTGTACAACCTAAGGAAGAGTAAACACAAACCTATCCATTGTATGGAATTTTATATTGATTTGAAGATGTGTGGTATGATGTTTTAAAGAAATAACAAGAAGCAAAAGCATCATGTATTTATTTTATTGGAATTTTGAGTAGCACATTTTAAATCATCCAAATCAATTTGACACACAAAAATATGGCATGGTATGGTCCACATATGGCATGATGAAGAATGATATAACACAGTGAAGTTTTGAATGTTTGATTTTCATTGTGGACCCCAAAGAAGAAATAAGGTGCAATAATTTCATCTCATGGTAAATGTATTTGTGAAAGATTTTCACATGTACATTTTTTTTTTGCAATTTTTTCTTATAACTTATAAAGTATGGTTCAAATACCATATTCTCTAGTTATGTTTCCAAAATTCTTCTATAGGAGTTAATGATGTATGCTTCGTAAGTCACTTGCAAAGAAAGGGTTTAATGTTTAAAACCCACTAGAGCTTATTTTTGGGCAAACTTAATTGTTAACCCTAATTAGTATGTAAAAAAAATCTTAGCCAATATATATATATATATATATATATATATATATATATATATATATATATATATATATATATATATATATATATTAAAAAGGCTTTGTAAAGAGAAGTGACAAAGTGTTTTTTTTGTGACTTGCAATTTTTTATGACTTGAATTTTTTTTTTGACTTTTGCATATAAATTTTAACAGGTTCCAAGATCACAACTATTGTATTACGAATCTACTCCAGGGTCAGCATAAATCCATAGGTAGCATTCTCATTCTTTTATCATAATATTTTTCCCATGATTATGGCTAAAATTATAAGCCTTATTTTTAAAATTGGGAGACTAAGTTATAAAAACTATAAGGAGTGGAACATGAATGTGGATAACACTTTGGTTTTTAACGGCTTATGGAAACTAGTCTAAAACCAACCCACACCTCCTAATGAAGCAGCTAAATTGATTGAGATTCAAAAACATGATAATCATGCACTTACTTTGTTAAAATCTTCATGTTCTAAAAATTTATCATTCACATTGACTCTATTAAAATTGATGCTTGGAGAGCATGAAAATCACTGAATGATATATATGATAAACAAACCACATAATTTTTTTTTAAAATCTCCCCATGTAGCTATTGAAAAATAAACTAAAATATGATGAGTATGTATCTAAAAGTATTTTAAAAATGAAGAATTTGAAATAGGAATACACCACTATAGGGGGAAAAATAGATTATGAGATACTCATTTCAATCACTATGAGTGGACTTAGTTAGACCTATACAATTTTTTTATAAATGTTGAAACTTAGTGATAAAATTAATAATGCAACATTTGATTCTATTTGTGAATTGATCACTCAACATGAGTGAAAATTTGTAAATAATAAAAGTTAGCCTACTTTAGATACTCAAATTTAGATTTATATGTTAAACTAGTCTTGAACACTTGGTATATATTAGTCATGGATCTAGTTTTTAGTTAGTGACCTGCCTTGAAATTGAAAAGCTCACATTCACCATTTTAGTATGCCTAAATGTTTATCTTATAGTCTGGCCCTGATATTATGATTACCTAGATCACCTATATCCCATAATATTCTTAAAACCTAATATGTATCCTTCATTTTCAGTTACATAACTTCAAAAAAATTATATCTTCATGGACACTTACATTAAAACTTAGACACTAGCATCTATGCTATTGCCCATGCTCCAACATAGGTGTTCATACCTTACAAACACTCAAATTTAAAAAAATTTCAACATGTAAGAGTCAACCTATTTATTTCCTTTAACCTCACATGATAAACATTTTAAAAGGTATGGTATAAATACAAGTTAAAGCCCACTCATAAATCATCTGCCAAACACCTCTCACACTTACACTACACTAATGAAAATGAATTTCACAACTAAGTTATTTTAACATATTATTTCATATTTTCAATTATAAGTCTAAAGCATCAAAATAACAACCCATGAACAATATTTTCTGAGTTACAAGATAGATCACTACATGCACTTGTATATAACATATTACATAATTATTCACACACATGCCCACATAAGATGGATACATATATCAATTTGAGGCCCTCTTCAGAGTATATGGCTATGTAGGAAATGTTCACTTATAGAGGGTATTTGAATTCAACTCAACTTTACTTGAGCCCACTAACCCATGTTTTTGTAAGGTGACATGCTCTAATTTGAGGATCTAGGGTTTTGATAAAAATACTAATATCAAGAACTTATGCACATGATCCAAACATAAAATATGAAATGTGACAATCAAACCTAACATGTGTACCTATACTTTTTATAAAAGAGTCAATATTTTTTACTAAATTCTAGTCGTAAAATCAAGACACTAACATCGATGTTAGTGTCCACAAGGTGATGTAAGTGTCCAGATTGATAGAAATCAAATATTTAGAATCTGATGTCAATATCTAGATCTTTAGATAGTATAATTATACACCTACAGTACTTAGATCAAATTATGCATAATTGTATAAGCTAAATACAATTTCTCATTCTTATTTTTATTATCAGAATATAGAAACTTGTACTTTCCATATTTGGCATATGTTTAGATTCAGTATATCTCATCAAAATATCAATAGAATATAAATTCACTTAATTATCATTACTTTTAGAGTAGCTTAATCATTGGTTATTTAGGCTACTTTCTTCTTGTTAATCTTTATTTCCAAAAAGGGTTAAACATTTGGTGAGTTTAAATTTTGAGTTTTCTCATGTAAATCCTAGCTTGCCCTAGAGTTTTTAGCCTTCTAAGATTTTTGATTTTTGTATTTCTTTAAATATGTTCTATCATTTGTATTAAACTTGGGGGTAGTAATAGAATAGGTAGGGTTCCTATTGAACATTTTGAACTTCCCCTTTGACCACCTAAACTGTCTCAAGCTAATATCATGTGAAATTCTACTAATAATGAGAGTGCCAATAATGATAATGAGAAAAATATTGAAAAAAATATTATAAAGGATGAATCTGATCATGAAAATAATGAAACACATGAAAATAATGAACATGAACAAGTTGAATCTATTGCATTGTTTTGAGAGCGTATTTGTGAAAATCAGGAAGCTCTTCAAAATTCCTCAATACTATATTAGAAGCTAAAAGTGTTAGTGAACAACCATTTCTCTATTGATACAACTATTGGGGATATTGGATATATCTATCACACATCACTCCCAATATCCCTTCTCTTGAGCACAACATTGAATTCTACATCTAGTGGGAAAATGAGACATGTTTTCAAACCATTTTCCCCCAAAGTTAAAATAATTATTGCTATATCATCCATGAGAATAGTTAATACTTCAAATTAATTATCGATTTCAATGCCTAAATAAATACAAGTGGTGTTTATATCTTGTTTGGTGATTTAAAAAATATAAAATCTCAATCCCAATGGCTCTATTGTGCAAAATCTTCTCCAAGTTATTCAATCTTTGGAAGCTAAGGTTACCAACATTGACAAAAATGCTTTGAAATCAACTCATGTTATTAATTCACAAGATGTATTACATAATCCTATCACACCTGTGATTTATATGTACCCTTTACCAAATGGATTTATTTCACCCAAGTTCACACCTTATGATGGCAAGGGTGACCTCAAGAACTATCCTTTCTCTTTATATGTAACATGCTTTGACTATGCTTCTAATGACAAAATTTTGATCAAATTATTTCCAAGAAATCTAAAGGACTATGCTTTGAGATGGTTCTATGATCTACCAATACAATCAATAAGAGCATTCAAGCCTTTGGTAGATCATTTTCTTGCACATTTATCAATCAACATTATTGAAAAGATGTCACATGCATAAATTTTCAAGATCAAATAAGGAACCAATGAGCCTATTAATCAATATGTCTTGAGGTATAAGACAATGTTGGCTAAAATTACAAATCCAATGGCATACAAATAGATTCAAGATATCTCAAAGAAAAGTTTTCCTGTTACCTTACATGAGTCTATTGTTTTTAATAATTAAAAATCTTTTGATGACTTATGCCATATTGTTCAAGATAGAGAAAAGAAACTTATTTCATTGAAAAATATGAAGTATATATAAAACACACCAATTACACCCAATACCAAGTTTAATATCAAACCAAGCTATAAGGTAAAACCTACTAAGGCTAAAAAGGAAGTAACTACAATGGTTAATAGATTATCACAATAACTTGATTGACTCATCTTATCCAATGCACCTAATAGACAATTTACATGATTACTTGAGTCTTTAGCTTTGCTCTATCTGAAGCTAGTGGAATGTCATCTTATATCTCTCTTTCATCTTATGGTGGTTGATATGATTCAAACTCTACCAAAAATATATGATGTAAGCATTGATTGTGACTACCACCAATGTCCTGGGAATTCTACAAATAGATGTTTTGAATTGAAGAACAAGATACATGACCTTATTAATAACTACCAACTCACCTTTGAGGGTTATCCAAATGATCCAAGATGATAACCTAATGATCATAAAAATAAAAATAGATTTAATAATACACTGCAATATCATTCTACGAAAACACCATAAGTTCATATGGCATATCATGCACATCCTACTCCAAATTATGAGCACCTAATGTATGGGATTATTGGAACACTTAAATGTGAGATACCTCCTATGGTTCAAAGGCATTCCATTTCATTTAATGATAATGATATTTTGGATTATAAGTCAAATATTCATTCCTTATTTATCATAGCACATATTGATCATCAACCTATACATAGTGTTATGGTTGATAATGGTTCTAGTGATAATTTATGTACCATGAAATTACTCACACATTTGGGATACACAAGATAATTTTTTCCCTTTGAAAAAAATAGTCAAATCATTCGATGGGAAGACACAATAAGTTTTTAGTGAGATTGATTTAACTCTAAAAGTTTATCTATCAAATGTGAGCATAAAATTTTCAATTATAACAAATATGAGAGTATTTGATATGTTATTAGGATGACCTTGGATTCATAACCTTTATATTGTACCTTGTACAATGCATGGTTGCCTTAAATATATTCATTTCAACATAGTAATTACAATTTTAGGGATTCAATATGAATATCAATTACAAGTAAAATTTGTTCCATGACAACTAATTATAAAACCTACTAAGGTTATTCATGAGTGAAATGGTAAGAAAAAGGCAATACCATTTCCTAGGCAACTGATACTTGAGATGCATTTATATTATAGATATATAATGTATTCTATGAGGTCCTCATTTACACCTCCATGACCTAGCCAATTATTGATAGTAGAGCACCATGTTTTATAAAGGGTTAAAGACCCAAAATTACACCAATGAAATCACAAAACACTAAACAATGGGTTCTATGAATAATAAAGCTTCTAATACTGCTTCACGAATTTACACCTCCATGACCTAGCCAATTATTGACAATAGAGCACCATGTTTTATAAAGGGTTAAAGACCCAAAATTACACCAATGAAATCACAAAGCACTAAAAAATGGGTTCTATGAACAATAAAGTTTCTAATACTTCTTCACGAACACATAATCATATGCAACATACATAAAGTATTACACATTCTCTAGATCTAGATTTGGCACGTATACATGATCCTTATAAACATGACTTTATTATACTATATTCATAGTATAGAGAACCCTATGAGCATCCTTAGATGGGATAATGAAATAAAAATATCTTTACAAACATCCAAAATATAAAAAAATAAATTTTTTACAAAAAATAGATATTCTAGAAAATACAAAAACATTCAAATAAATAAAAAATACAAAAATATTTAGCATTTCACATGTTCACTAGTTTTTGCATATGTTGTTTACTTTATGATAGTATATATCATATAATATTTATATACATATATGTTTCATGGGTACTTAATTATGATACATGCATATATTAGATCCATGATACATGAGCATACAAATGTTGGACCTTTCCTCTTCATGAATGACACACTACATTGGGGGACATATTTCTTCTCTCTGATGAAGATTGAAATAGGTTCTATTATTTTATGATCTTTTTTCATTATCATATTGAGCTTATATACTAAAATTTACACATGCCTATACTCATGTTACTATCTTACATAGTTTACTAGATATGGTATTCTACAAGACATTTTGCTAACATATTTATGTAGGGACTAGTATGACATGGTTATGTTAGTTGATTATATTTCACTTCATCTCTTCATGTGGATTACTTGAGTGTACTTGTTTTTTCCTTGTCTTTATTTTAGAACATTGAACATGTTCCTTGCTTGTTGGCCAAAGTGCCCTGAGTGTTTCTTATTTATTTGGTGTGTGCACATTTGAATATGTCTTCCCCTTGAGTGTGTGGCATTTGAACATGCCCCTTATTTACAGTCTCCTTAGACCCATATTTTCATGATATTGATTACTCTTGTGTGTGTGCTTGATTTTTTGTTGATATTTTTACTTATAGATGTTTCCATGATCCATATCATGCATCTTAGGGCTTGTTATGTTTGGATACTATGAGCTTAATTTATACATCTACTTCGACATGACACCACTATATGTTCTTTATTAGATGATTGGCATAGATACAACACAATTATATTATCCTTTTGAGATAAGTCAATTATTAATTTTGATATCCCTCACCTACAAAATGGGGGTATATTAGTGAGGAAATGTCATAGAGACATGACTCCACACACATATAGTTGAAAAAATTGGTAGAATTTGATACAATTTACATAATTTAGATATACAATTGGGATAATATCTTATACATTTGTCACATATTTGGGACAAAGTATTGAGATTTGTGACACATATTATACACATTTTAGAGATCAAAGGTTTCATTTTGATAGATACTTCAACTTGAGACACATTTGAGGTGCATATGCCATGAAAATGCACAAAATATAGATACACTATTCATGCACTAACCATACCAAGATGCACCAATTAAGATTTTATCTGCTATAGTAGTTGGATCCTTTGATTAGTGCAATCAAGATTCAACATTCTTTATGGAATTGACATTAATTTTATTTATGTTGGGTTGATATGGTTACACCATTTGACTCGGGTGAGATTGGCTAGATTATGTTTACACTTGAATTGTGTGATTGATATTTAATTATCTTGATGGACTTGACAATACTCACATTCATACTGGGTTAGGGGCATGGTCACCCTCTAATTCCATTCTTAATATCTCCAAAGTTCATTTGTGAACCTATCTCTAATGCTTCAACTAGGAAGCATCATTACCAAATAAAACTATCAAGGGGTAACATGGTTTCATTGACACAAAGTGTACACCTTCCTTGTTCTCTTTTATTTCAAAAAAATTCAATTATTAATTTTTAGATTATATATATTAATTACATATGTAACATGATCTTAGTTTCAAGTCATACACATACATAAAATTAAAATAGGGCTCAAGTCAAATCAAGGTGTGTTTTACACACCATGACACCCATTTATTTCCTTTAGCCTATTAAATTCATCTTTATGCATTACTATATTAAATGGGGGGTAAATATAGATACTCAAAAATGGATTTATATGTTAAACTAGTCTTTGTACACTTGAAAAATATCAATCATGGCTCTACCCTTTAGTTCTTGACTTGCCTTGCAACTAAAAGGCTCATGTTCACCATCTCACTGTGCCTAAATGCTTATCTTATAGCCCAACCATAATATTATGATTACCCATATCACCTATAACCCAAAATATACTTAAAACTTGATATATGTTTTTCACTATCAGTTAAATAACTTTAACAACTTTATATCTTCCTAGGCACTTGCATTAAGATTTTGACACTAGCAGAGGATGCTAGTGTCCATGCTCCAATGTAGGTGTCGATGCCTTATGAACACTCAAATTTGTAAATATTTTGACATGTATGGGTCACCATATTTTTTTACTTTAACCCTTATATGAGAACCATTTAAATAGGTGTGGTATAAATACAAGTTAAATCTCACTCATTAATCATATGGTAAGCACCTCTTAAGCTTACACTACACTACTAAAAATCAATTGCATAATTAAGCTATTTTCCCTATTCTTTCCTATTTATATATTGGTCATATGAGTAGTCTTATTACAAGTCTAAAGCATCAAAAGAACAAACCATGAAAAATATTTTTTAACTTATAAGCTCGATCACTACATGTACTTACATATATCATATTATATAATTATTTAAACATGAGCCCACATAAGGGGGAGAACTACATTGATCTGAGGCCCTTTTTGAACTATATGGATATCTAGGCAACACTCACTAATAGAGGGGTATTTAAGGTTGGATCAAATTTATTTGAGCCCATTAACCCTCATTTTTTTAAGGTGTCATACCCTAATTGGAAAATATAGGGTTTTGATCAAAATACTAATATCAAGAACCTGTGCATGTGATTTGAATAGAGAACATGAAAGGTGATCGTCAACCCTAATAGGCACATGTGGAATTTCTAGAAAAGAGTCAATATTCCATACCACCAAATACTAGTGGAAGAATTAGGAAACTAGTATTGACACTACCGTCCACAACATGACACAAGTGTCCAAGCTGATAGAAAACAAATATGCAAAGTCTGATGATGAGAGCTAAATTTTCATATAGTCCACTTTTGCACCTATTATAATAATTAATTAATCCTAGCTATATTGTAATAAATGTCTCAAGGTGTTATTAACCTTTGATTGACATAGGCTAGCTATTTGGGGTATTTTTTAGGTGTGATTAGTTGTAATCTCCTATAGATTAGGAGATATAATCTATTTTAGTATTGTATAAATAATCACCTCTTGTAGTGCTTTTATTAATTTAGATAATTCAGTTAATGCAATTTATTCTAGATTTCATTTAGTACCAGAGTAGGAAATTCTTGAGGAGTCTTTTCAAAGCATTAGAGATTTGGTGGAGATTGAGAGAAATATTTGTGTGATCCTTGGATGCATCATGCTGCTCCAATTTTAGCCTTCTCAAGTCGAAATGCTGCCAAAATTTTGGCCAATTTTGTGGAAGGAGAATAGTTATCAAAACAAGCAAATTTTTTTATTTTGATAAATTTTAGCCATATTTATATTAAATTTTGGGCTAAATTTCAGATTTGAGATCATATTTGAGAGATTGTAATTTGATTTTATTATTTTTGTTCAATATCTAATTCTAAATTAGTGGAGGAATAGATCTAAAGTTTTTCAGATGATTGTATATGTCATTGTGATGATTATTTGTCAGATCTAAAAAATATACAATATCTAGAAATTATCTTGTAATTTTTTTGAATCCTAGTAAAAAAAATACTAATTTAAAAATAAATTAGAATTTTTGGAGCTTTTGGTGATTTTTTACAATTTTTTAAAGTTTTTTTTTGTGTAGAACAAGTGAGGAACAACAGGAAAAATGGAAGTTTTTCTAATTTTTTTTATAGAATCATGGATAAAATATTATATCACTAGATTCCTTTTGTTGATATATTTTATAAAAGTATTCATTTTCTGAAAATAGAGCACTGAAGCACCCGTGGTGAAAGTTTGAAGGTAGAGTGCAATTTAGAAGTTTTCATTTGGTGCAAGGTCAAATTTTTGGGTGGAGCACCACTCAGATCCACCACTTCTAGAATCATCACCACCATCACACCACCAACATATTTCATCCTCTTTTCATGCCATATGACCACTTGTTGAGCATTCTTTTAGTCCCTGAGGGCTTGTCCTTCACCACTATGAGCCATATTTGAAGATCTTTTCTTTCAAGGTTCATTACTTTTGATCCGTGAAGCTTGGGAAGGTGATTTTTTTTCACCTTGGATATTTTTTAAATATCTATGTATTTTTAAGGCTATTTTTACATTATGATCACCCATATTTATATAATTTTTAGTTTCTTTCTAGTTTAGATGCCTAGTTCATGTATTTTAGACCTTTAAAAGGCCATAACTTTTGATTGGTAACTCCAATTTGCATGTTGTCTTTCTAAAAAGTACATATTCTTATATTATATATCTATTAGAGTTATTAAATTTTAAAAATTAAAAAGGAGAAATTGTAGCCTCATTTATTCCTTGGATACATTTTCGGTTGAAATTGATGTCCAATTTTCCATTGCTTGTTTGGACGTATTTTCGATAGAGTCCGACATCCATTATGTGATAGTACACAATTTGTCATATTTTTTAATGCATTTTTGAATTTTACTTACATTTTTCAAACTCACATTTCATTTTTGCACTTAAATACACTTGTATTTCATTATCATTCTAAACTTTCAAAATGTCTAGTTCGAGACCACATTTTGTGCTCCCCGACACACAATTGCTTCATGGTGATAATGATACAGCATGGAAAACAAATGTACAAACACATATAGATTTTGAAGATATTTAGTCAATAGTTGAAGGCACATGGGTCAGACATGTAATATATATTGATCAATAATATAAATATGACAAGGCTAATAAGAAGGCTAAGTTGATAATCATGTTTGGTGTTTTAGATGAGGTACAACCTCATATCTATAGTGATACAATTGTAAAAGATGCATGGGATAAGCTTAAAACTATTTACAAGACTAAGAATCGAAACCAAATCTTGTATCTTCAGAGCCAATTACACACTCTTAAACTCAAATCAGACGAAAAAGTAGAAGCATTCCTTAGAAGAGTTGAATCTTTGTGGGCTTTGCTTCAATCTTTGGGTGAACCAGTGGCAAATGACTCTTTGGTCCCTATAGTCCTTAGAGCACTACCCCTCCGCATATAGGATCTTTGTGACCACATTAAAAGTCAAAGGACAAAAACCAACCTTTAAGGCATTGGTCAATTTGTTACAACAAGAGGAAGCTATTCATAATTTACATGAAGCAGATGATGAGCATGCACTCACATTGAATCAGAAGGGGAAGAAACCCATGAAGGGTCAAAATAAATATCAAAAGTAGAATAATCAACATAACCAAGAAGGGAACAATTCACATTCTCTTAAAGCATGTCAAATTTGTGGAAAACAAGGAAATGACTTGAAACATTTTTGGTACAACACATTTCAACAGGCCTCATCAAGCAAGAATTCATCTTTCAACAAGTCACCACAAATTGAAAAAAAATAACACCAATAACAAAATAGGTGAAAACAGAAAAATTCCAAGCCTAAACAACATGGTAATGTTGTTGAAGACAATGATTCTTCTAATGAGGAATATGGTTTAGCTACTCAATCACATGAGTCTACACATCATCCAAGTGTAGTTTGGTATGTTGATTTAGGAGCAACCAGACACATGACAGGAAGAAAAGACTAGTTTTCTACTTTGACAAAATTAGAGTCAAAGGGAAATGTATTACTTGGAGATGATACCTCATATACAGTACAGGGTAGTGGTGACATCAAAATTCAACTTGGAAATAAAAATTACAACATTTCAAATGTTTTATATGTTCTAGGTCTTACAAAAAAATTGTTATCTATTAATCAGTTACTTGACCACAACCTCATGGTTGAATTTGATCACCAAAATGGTCAAATGTTTTTTCTTATCAAAGACAAGTCTAGGCATTTCAAAGTGATTGCCAAAGCTTCCAACATTGGCAAAATGTTTTAGCTTGATTTTGTTCAAAATGATCATCAAGTACTTTTGGTTAAAGATACAGAACTAAGCAATTATGGCATATAAGATATGGTGACTTGAGTTATGGATATTTGGTTCAATTAAGCAAATAAGATATGGTTCGTGGTCTTCCCAAACTCAAGCAATCTTTTAATATATGTACTAGTTTCTTAGAAAGAAAATAAAGAAGAGATCCTTTTAGAAATATTGAGTATCAATCACTTGGTAAGTTGGACTTGGTGCATACCAATCTTTGCAGACATTTTGCTCCCAGTCTCAAAGGGTATAACTACTTTCAGCTTTTTGTTAATGATTACTCACAAAAAATGTGGGTATATTTATTGAAGACTAAGGATCAATCTTTTCAAGTCTTCAAAGAATTCAAGGCCACAGTTGAAAATGAAACTGGTAGTAAACTCAAGACCCTCCACTCAGATCATGGGGGGGAATACACCAGTAAAGAATTCTTAGCCTATCTCAGTGCAAATGGAATCAATTGTCAATTGGATAGCTCCATATTCACCTCAATAGAATGGAGTTGCAGAATGACTTAATAGAGTCATTATGGAAATGTTTCATAACATGGTTGAGGATTCACAATTGGATAATACATATTGGGCACAAGCTTGTCACACTGCAATCTACTTATTAAACAGGTCACCCACTAAAGCTCTTGATGGAATCATACCACATGAAGCTTGGATAGGGAATAAAACAAAGGTAACTCACCTTCCAATTTTTGGTTGCAAGGCATAAATGAATGTTCCTAAGAAGAAAAGAAATAAGTTGGATAAGAAAATAAAGGAATGTATTTTTGTGGGCTACAGTGGATAATCAAAGGCATACATGCTCCTTGATCCAAAAACAAAGAAAGTACTAATTAGTAGAGATGTAGTGTTTGATGAAAAGAGTGGAATCAATCCACCTTATACATAGGCAAATGATACAAGCAAAAGTCCTGTAATATTTTTAGATAGTGATGGTGAAAGTGAATAGGAAGATAGTCAAATAGGACCTCCAACACCACCACCTATAGTTTAACATATGCCCAAGTGGTATACAAGTACTATACGGGATGCTAACTTGAATGGAGTACTAGATACATCCACTTCAACACTGAAGACTCGAATCATGGCTTGAGAAGAGGTCAATATGGCCCTTATGAGTATTGTGAAATAAACGTATGAGCCCTATACAGTAATAGAATCCCTATAATCTAGACCTTGGAAAGATGCCATGGATGCAGAATATCAGTCACTAATGAAGAATAAAACTTGGAAACTTGTTGATCTTCCACCAAGGAAGAAACATATTGGATGTAAATGGGTCTTTAAGACCAAGTATAAAGTAGATGGAAGTATTGATAAGTACAAGGCAAGGCTTGTTTCAAAAGGGTATGCTCAAAAAGAAAGCATTGACTATGAGGAGACTTTTTCTCCAACAACTAAAATAAAGACTATAAGAATGGTTTTTTCTATGTCTGCATAGTTTGGATGGAAAGTCCATCAAATGGATGTAAAAATCACCTTTCTTAATGGATATTTGAAAGAGGACGTCTACATGACTCAACCTGAAGGATTTGTGGCACCTAATCAGGAATAGAAAGTGTGTAGGCTTATCAAGTCTCTCTATGTGCTAAAATAGGCTCCTCAAGCCTGGTACATCAAGATTAATGAGCATCTCATACAACATGGATTCAATAGGATTCCATATGATCCTAACCTCTACCTCAAATATCATGGGGGGAGGTTGTTATAGTGATTGTTTATGTCAATGATCTAGTCATCACTGAAAGCATAATGAAGATGATTGATGCAACTAAGAATGATCTCAAGTGATCGTTCGACATGACAGATCTTGGGCTACTACACTATTATCTTTGTTTGGAGGTATGGTAGAAGGAACATTACATTTTTTTTCATAGATGAAGTATACCACAACATTGCTCAAGAAATTCAAGTTGATCGACTACAAGTCTATTGTAACACTTATAAAGATAAGACTTCAGTTGTCTCATATAGATCGATCACTAGAAGTAAATGCAACTCTTTATTGATAGTTGATTGGGAGTCTCATTTACTTGACATATACTAGGCTAGATATTAGCTATGTTGTCATCTATTTTTCTTGGTTTATACAGGAACTTGAGGTGGCACATTGGAAAGTGACAAAGTGGGTATTGAGATACATTAGAGGTACAATTGAGTATGACCTAGAGTACAAGAATAATGATAAGTTCTTCTTGATAGGATACATGGATGCAGATCATGCACCTTTTATTGATGACAAGAAATCCACTTCTAGAATTGTGTTTTTTCTAGGATCTGGTCCAATTTCATGGGGAAGTAAGAAGCAAAATTATGTTTCTAGATCTTCCAAAAAGGCAGAATATTATGCTGTAGCAAGAAATGTCTATGAAGAAATATGGATACGTCACATTCTTTTAGGATTTGGAGTTCCACAGACTCAACCTATAATTTTTAATTGTGACAATCAGGGCATTCTACATCTTGTTTGCTATCTAGTGTTTCATGAGATAATCAAACACATAGAGGTTTAGATTCATTTCATATGTGAACATATTCAGTAGCATAACATACAACTCCAAAATTTCCCCACTCAGGATTAGTGTGCAGATATCTTCATGAAGTCACTTGCATGTGATAAGTTTGAGGCATTCAAGAATTCTCTCTCCTCTTCTCTTCAAGATATGATCAATTAAGGGGGGGGGGAATGTTAGAATAATTAATTAATCCTAGCTATATTGCAATAAATGTCTCAAGGTGTTATTAACCTTTTATTGACATAGGTTAGTTATTTGGGCTATTTTATAGGTGTGATTAGTTGTAATCTCCTACATATTATGAGATATAATGTCTTTTAGTATTGTATAAATAAGCACCTCTTGTAATGCTTTTATTAATTTAGATAATTTAGTTAATGCAATTTATTATGGATTTCAACACTTGCACTACTAAGATCAACCTACACATCATAGTATAAGTTAATTATAATTTCTCCTTCACATTGATATATCAGAATATTGAATGTTGTACTTTCCATATTTGGCATATGCTTAGATTTAATATATCTCATCAAAATATCAATAGAATCTAAAATCACTTAATTGGCCTAATTTTTAGAATAGCTTGTTCCTTGGCTATTTAGGATACTCTCTTCATGTTAATCCTTATTTTCAAAAAGGTTTAAAAAAATATAGGAGATGCATACTTCACAAAAGAAGGGAAACACTAGATAAAAAAAGGACATGAATAAAGGCATTTTTGAAAACATTCTCTATGACATTCTCATCAGCATTCTCTAGAGTCCTCAAAATACATATATAGACATAAGTGTTCTTATAGGTCTAGTGGTTGATTTAGTGATTTTTCATCTTCTAGTTGTTACAAACATAAAAAATAACCAAGATGTTATAAATTTGGTGGTACTGGTCACTTTGCTAATGTATGTCCTTCTAGAAAACCACTATTTAACCATTGAAATAAGGTTGAAGCAAATTAAGTTAGTCATTCTAGTGGAGATTCTTCATGTTACTCTAGCTAATTTGGCTATTATAAAACTTCATTTGACCAAGAGGCATCCTACATGGTCGAGGTATATGATCTCGATGAAACTAAAGATCTATTCTATGCACACAAAGATTCACCCATATTGAATGCACTACTAACTCAAAGATAGGGTATTTATGTAGTGGTATTTTTGACTTGGATTTTGTTTCTTTCATTTCAATTTTGGTTTTATTCAGTTCATTGATATTCCTAATGAAGAATAGGCATGGTTTTTTGGATTAGTATTTTCACTACACACTTCTCACCTATCGCATGATGGGGGGAAGATGTTGCATAGCCTTTGATCAGTCATTGGTGTTTGTATTGATGGGTTTTTGTGTGAGACTTAATGTGGATAGATATAGTTGAGTAGGACTTGATCATGTTCTATTTTAGTATGATATATAATGGTTAGAGGGGATGAGAAGGCCTTGATCATGTTCATCATTCATACTATTAATCATGAGATTGTGGGCTTCTTGGAAGTGATATCTTTTTGCCTGATTTGGGGGGGGAGATATTTCATGGCCTTGGATCAATTTTTGATGGTTGTATCAATAATTTTTTATGTGAGACATTATGTCGATCGATGCAGTTGAGAAAGCCTTGATCATGTTCATCATTCATGCCACAACTCATTTTGTAGTAGGCTTCTTAGAAATGACAAATGCTAATCAATAATACCATGGTGTGTAATGCACCATTTTATAGATGTAACATAGATTTTTTATGACTTTATAGTCATAGCTCCAGATCATCCTCTTTTACTCCCCTTTGGATCAAGGGGGATTTTTTGGGTCGATTGATCCAAATCATGTATTATTGTTATTAATGCTTAGTTTAATATTTTAATAAATGTATTTAAGGCATGCTTCACTTTATGTGACACCCCTTTAGTGAATTAACATTAGTTAGTAATTTATTAGTGAGTTGGTTTCTTGGGTGGTTGAACTTGTTTGGCCGTTGAGTCCCATTGGTAAAAAAATTGAAAGTTTATTAAATATTTATTATAATGTAAATAATTAATATGGTTTACTATTGAATATATTACGTATTGTTCCTATATTTATGGTCCTAAAAAGTAGTTGCACAACCAAGCTATCTTGAAATTTTTGATCAAGTGGAAGATATTTCCACTAGAATATCCAACATGAGAAGATGAACAATTAATGCAAAATATTCCATAGTTATTAAGCATTGAGACTAATGAATTTATAAAAGGGATGGCATGTTACGCCCCTGAAATTATATCTTCATAAGTGTATTAAGATTATGGAGTGGTTGATTTGTGATGTGCATGATCTTTATCATTTTTATTTGTTAGTTATATATGTTTCTTTTGGCTATCCTAATTAATATTGTGGGTCACCCATTTATAATTATGTCTAACACTCTTTTAAATCATTGTAATTATATTTTTTTATTTCATTTTACTATTATTTTGCATTCTATAGGTTTTCCCTCGATGTAGTTAGTATATCGGATTCAATCACATCGCTTCATTTTCATTGGCACATCAATATATTTGGATATATTATTATTTTTTGCATTCAAGTAGATCTTATATTGCCATATGAGTTTATTTAATAAGAAATATCTCAACATCAACTAATTTTTCATTATTTTAAGTTTGGAAACAACTTGTTTATTATTCTACATACTATCATTCTAATATTAAGGACAATTCATTTCTTTTATCTTGTATTTAAGATGATGATGATGGTAACATTTAACATCCTTTAGACCAATTTTGTTTGTAGGACTCGTCGAAGTGTATCACTAAAATATACAATTTACTTTATCATTAAATTTATTTCAAAACAAGTCATTGAAGTTTATTTTGTCATTATTTCCATCCTTCTCATCTTGCATGTATTTCAACTCTTCAAACTCAAAATTTTCAAAGCATCATCCTTGATATTTTCATCGATGTTATAAATTTTATCTTTCTCCTTATTCCATTGACCATAAAGATTTATACTTAGAACAATGTCAAGGTATATTTTAAAATAAAGGAAACAAGTGATGGTATTCTTATTATTACACCATTATTCAATAATAATTATTTTAAGCATAATAATATGATCAAATATAGACACTTAAAAAATGGAGTTAACCCAAGTCAAGTAGACCATGATGAAATATGAGGGGTGGATGCAATAAAAAGTATTAATATAGACTATATATATAATTTGATTGATATATTCTCTAACATAGTCCCTATTTTTCATATAATTACAAGAGGGAGTTCTAATTTTACCATATAATAGTGGCATTATACTCTAGAACCTAAGAATTGTTAGCAAGTAACACACCTTGAAAATTGGTTAGAGTGTCATTTGAGTACCATAGAAAAATGTTAACATATTTGTGTTATTTTATCAAATGGGTATTTAAACCATATTTAAAAGGTAATAGGTTAACCTCAATCATTGTGGTGATAAGTTATTTATTACTTCTATTTTTGTGTGAGAACTTGTAGTAAAATTAAAATCTTTTGGGAAGCCTACCATCAAGTGTGGATAATGAGATTCTGCCACATACAAATTTAATTGACTTAGAAATTTTAATTACATTTAATATTTAGACGATGTAAGAATCATTTATATCTCACACATGATTTTGTATGTAGGTCAATGTACCTCTAAAAAATAAAAGATTGACACATTCCTCCACAATCATACTATCAACTAAAATGCTATATCTAGGAGTGTTATATACCATAAAATTCATCCAAGGGTCACCTCGATTTATTTTTTGGTGCTTTATATTAATAAAACCTTACAAATTGTAGTAAAATAATTCATTTTTCATCTTGCCTTACCATACCTCTATACCTCTTACTTGTGCTATTTCTTGGTCTTTGGGAAATTATTCTTGTAGGAGACTTCAATGCATGAACTAGTTGTATATAGTGTATAAGGCATGGCCTCTATTCATATCCATTAATGACTTAGGTAATTGACTATCAAGGTGATGTTTTACACCAAACTTCATTAGATAGGGTAGTCACTCATGGAAAACACTTGGTTAACTTGTAAGATTCCCATGATTATGTCTTCCTCAATGGCACTAGTATTTTTTGTGCTCTAATGGATTTCCATGCTTTCCTTTTTTTGGTGATTCTTATATTGTGGATTAAATTATTGCTAAAATGTCTATTTTATCAAAATACAAAGCCTCCAGGTATCCTCCACACTCTTCCCCTCATCGACCATGCTATTTTATCTTTTCAAGTCCCACTTGGTTACTCTCCTTCCTATCTTTATCTTAATTAACCTTTCTAGTCCACTATCATCTAGTTTGAACACCATCTTGACAAGCACTACACAAACTTCCTTAAAATAAGGATCCTCTCAATTTGTGACACCTGTGATCTAATTGAGCTCTTTTTCTACTTCACCCATGCCATTTTGTCTTCCATGCTAAATTATTTTGCCTATTCCATCCACACTTCCCACATTCCTAACAATGGCTATTGTCCTCATAATGTTTGGTATGACTTTTAATGAAAAAATATTCATAGCCTAACCAATCATATTATGATGCACAGACCCTCTAAGTCAAAGCACAATGGAATTTTTCTATAGAATCATTCTTAGAATGAAAAAGAGGACCTATGTCCTGAACAAATGTAAAACTATCCTCAACCAACTCTTGTTCACTCCCAATTTGTTTTGGAGAGGCTTCCTTCCTAAGAAATCATTATGTTCCATATTTTATCTTCCTACCTAGTTTGTTTATGTTTTTAGCTTATACAATGCTTCAAGCCAACCAATCATTTAATTCAATTCAAAATATTTTCATTGTCATTTATAATTTGATCACCTTATTGTTTGTGTCGTCCTTAAACTTGAATCTAATAAAGCTCATGATGTAGAGAATCTTAAAGATGAATTTTTAAAACATATCCCAAAAGTCTCAACAACCCATATCATAAACATGTTTAACAACATGGTGACCATGGTTTTCCACCTTCTTAGACCTTCCATATCATCCATCCCATCTAAAAGAGTGGAGAAAAGAATGATCTTAATGATTACTGTACTATCAAGGTCGGATACATCTTGGCTAAAATAGTTTCCACCACTATATACATCCATATCTAAAAATAGGTAGAGACTAAGAGGTTGAAGGGCAAAGGTCAAGCAGGTTTTGAGAAGTAACACCATTCTATTGATCATATCTTCAATGAGACCTCTATCATTGAGGAATTCAAGGAAATTAAACATGAAGAGTGTTTATTTTTTGTGGACTTCTGCAAGGCATTTGATATAGTTCCTCAATACTTGTCAATTGATAGCCTTGAGGCTTTAGGTATTCTACCCATGGTGGTTTTGATTGTGATGACATTTTATGAGACCATTGTTGAAAAGGTACAAAGAAGGGATGGTGAGATAGATGTTGTCTAGAGTACCATCTATATTAAACAAGATTGCCCACTCTCTCCTACACTTTTTGGACTCTACATTGATGAGCTAGAGGAAATAATTTCAAATATATTGGGTACAATAGATGGTTGCCCTCTCTTTGGAGTCTCTATTGCAATTATCCTATTTTTAGATGACATGTTTTTTTGTCTCACTCAATGAGTGGTTTCTATAAAACACTTGACATCTTAGCATCTTTTTGTGATACTCACAAGATTTTTGTTAATTTGGGTAAAATAAATTCATGGATTTTGACATCTCCATAAACATATCAAGTCGGAAGATTCTTACTTATAGAGGTGAGAAGGTTGAGGCAATCTATTGACATGTATTTTTAGAGGTCCTCATCTCTAGATCATACTTTAGCTTGATGCTAGGTGTAGAGTCCAAATTGAATAAAGGATATACAATTCTCACCGCCCTTGAAAAGTATTATTTTTAGCCAAGGTTTTAGGACATTTAGCTAAAGATCCACCGATTTCACTCACTAGTAGCACCTACCCTCTTGTACAGTTTTGAGGTTTAGGGACCATACCTTCAAGTTGGTGATTGATTTTCACAATGCTATCTAAACATATTCATGCTAAGAGATCAGTACTTCATGCCATCATCCTTACAAAATTTGGCACACCCTCATTCATTGCCTCAATGATCTTTCATGTGGTGACAATGATTCTTAAACTCAACTAGTTGGGTAACTCTTAGAGTGGTCAACTTAGGTATCCATACCTTGCTTTTAAATCCTCTATGGTGTAGGCAAACTGTGGGGTTGATTTATATTGGTATGTGAGAGTGTCCTCATTGCTTCACCTTAGTTATCTTAGTATTGATGTCCACCCTTGCATAACTTCAAAATGGATGCTTCTGATCTCTCTAAGAGAGAGAGAGAGATAATTGGTATTTATAATGATATTTACAGAGCCTATCTCTAATCCACATCATCTTAGCCTAAAAATTTATTTGCCTTAAAAATTAATACTACCTAGACTATATATTCACTTTATTTATGGGTTCATCTAACCCCAAGGGTACACAAAACTACAATTACTTTATAGCCTAAAGGTTCCCATTGCTTGTTGGAAATGTGTTATATATTTTTCATGATTTACACTCTAATCGACTCTAGAGCCAGAATGGGGCTTTTTGATCATTTGGGGTTTGAGGCATCGCCCTAATTTTTTTTGGGACCATATTGGCATGTATATGGGTGGTTTTACCCCATGTGTTCTATAGCTCATGGATTTGGTACCTATAATATTGTGATATCACTTTGATGATTACCTATTGATGTGCCTATATATACTCATACATACAGTAGGGAAAAATATAACTTTGTAGTATATTATTATATTGTAAACGATTGAGTTAATAGAATAAAGTAGAAACTGTGCTCAGTTTTTTCACTGAAGAGGTTTTTTCCAAGTGAAATCATATCTACTATGTAATCTTGTGTGTATGCCATTTTTTCGCATTTTGGTAGCTTAAATATTTTTTTAGTATTGCTTCTCTCATTTTAGTTTATCAGGGCTATTTTTCTCTTCATTAGCTTAGTCTTCTTCCATTAGCGTCACATTGATAGAAACCACCATATCCCCCAGGAGCATCATATTTGTTAGATTTGTCTATTAGAGTCTAATACTGAGGACCATTTTATTTTTAGATGTTTTCCTTATTATGAGATAAGGGGATGGTTCTTTTGCCTCTTCAGAGATTTTTTTGGCTTTCTCTAGACATTTATAGCTTATAAAGACCAAGATGCTTAGCCCTTTTCCACTGAGAGATGTTTGATCTTCGCCAATAGATTTTCAGACATAAGTCTTCAAGGGGGCTTGTACCAGGGTAATTACATCTTACTTCCATCTGTCTCACATCATCAGTAGGAAGAGGCCTTGTGGCCATCTTCCAAACTTATATGGTAGACTAGCGACACGTCGCAGAGTCGATGATTCACATGGCCTCACACCATTATGCACTTCTTTATCACTTTGAACATTAAGTGCTTTTCCAGAGCAACAAAACTTATCTCACTACGCAAGGCCTTACTCTTTTTGATCTTCTCCATAGTATCCTATTATGTTGGACTAATACTTTCCATTTATTCATTTTAGATTTAATTTTATCTTTTATAATCTTTTAGGTATACTACGATACTCCTATCTTATTTACATTATATCTCTTACAATACCATAAATCAATCTGGACATAATGTAAATATTAATATATAAATTAAATTAAATTAATCTATTTTGATGAATTGTGGAAAATAATATAAACTAATTCCTTCACGAATTTATAATCAAAATTAGTCACCAAGAAATATTTAGAAATAAGTTTATCGAATCATCCGTTCTCCAAATTAAAGGCATACAAATTCATTAAAAATAATCGCCTTTCTTTCCCAAGATTTTTTTAAAATTAAATGACAAGCAAATATTATATGACAAAAGTCGGAGTAAATGCTTGTGATGTCGAGGGATTGGGTGACATGAATTATTACACATCCTTTGTTGGAGTGAAAAAAAAGGTGACATTTTATATTTTCCATGAAAAGGATTTGAAATTACATATAGATTTGACTTATACCAGATTTCAGAAAGAACTTTATAAATCCCATCAGCCAAAAAGTTTATAATTAATGAGAAAGAACTTTGTCATGGTGGAGGGGACACGAGGGAATACTACCCTCCCTCACCCTAATCATTAACCCCAATTCCCTCCACGAATTTACAACAATAGAAATAGATTATACATTTAAACTTCGTCAAATTTGTAAATAATTATCATCATCATCAAATATGAATGATGTTTGAATGTATCTCGCTTAATACTATTAATGATGATTCATATCAAATAATTTGAAAATCAATCCAACAAATTAATTAATTTAAATATTGTAAATATATATTTGTTAAATAATGAGGGATCTGTAACTTTGTAATATTTATATAATACATAAATTCAATATTTAATATAGGTATTTTGAAGTAATTTTTATAAATTGTGAATGGTTGAAAGAATAATAGGCGACAACGGTCAACACAACAATATGTCTTAATGCGATAACTCTCCAATGCTATTATCGATCAAACCCCCAACCTCTATCGATGAGCATGCCCACAATTATGACATAGGCATAATGAGATGCAACGATGGACAAAGATAGGAGGAATGGTGATCATAAATATGTGGTAAACTCCAGGGCATTAGGGTCATATATCATCACAATGACAGAGGAAATCCCTATTATCAGGGTTTAAGACAAAGAGATAGAGAAAATAATTTCTCATTTAACAGAATGTGCCTTGATTGCAAATTTGTGGGATTTTGGCCAAATGCGGGAGATCTCCAAACGTGGCTAGGAACGAACAAGAATATTAGTTCTGTGTGCCAGGTAGAGCTTCCCTTGCAAAGGTTTTTTCAAGTCATTTTTGATTCTACAAAACAAAGAAATGACATCTTTAGAATAGCCCTTGGTTCATGAGAAGAGCTGGGATGTAATTGGGGCCTTGGGAGGTCGGTTTTAATCCAAAGACAAAGGATTTGACTTTGGTTCATGTTTGGATCCGTTTGTATAGCTTGCCATTAGAGTTATGGAAAGAGGATGTCTTTAAACAAGTGAAAAATTAGTTGGGTGAGAATATATGCATGGAAAAATAAAGTGAAGTAGGGCTTATGGCAATTAATGCAAGTATTTGTGTAAGAATAGGTTTGTCCAATCCACTACCATTGGCTATCAAGTTCAAATAAAAAACTAGAGAACGACTTTAAAATTTGGATTACAAAAATGTCACTTTCAGATGTAGAATTTACCACACTCATGAGCACTTTGTAAGGGACAACCTTAACCAAATGTTGAATCTGTAACAAAACACTGGAGAGTTCAAAGAATTAAAAAGCAGAAAAATTTGGAACAAAACAACAAAGGGTTTATAGAACCAAAAAATAAACAAAGGAGCAGGAAGCAAAAAAAGGCTTAGAATCCAATGGATTCAGGTACGACTAATCAATTCAACATTTTTCAAGTAGAGAATTCTTCTGAGGACATTGTTGATACAACGATTGATAACCCCCAAGATAAATAAGACAAAATCTCTCTCCGAAGAAGAACAAAAACAAGACATTGATAAAGAATCTCTCCCAAAAGAAGAAGAAAAAGAAGATGTTGGTAAAGAAGATGCAGTTTTTACCTTAAGGGATTTGGCAACTCTTTCACCTTCTCATCTAGGGGAATTAGTGAATCATGACAGCAATTAAAAAATGGCTTTTAGGTTTATATTTGGTGGCAAGAATAATCTTAGAAGGCCTCTTCATTCAAACTCGAGAAATTTGGAAGCTCAAATCAATATTAGCAAGGGAACTCAGATGCAAATTTGAAAAATGATTGCTAATTCCCCAAAGCAAAAATCAAATCAAGAAAACCATCATCCCTTTGCACTAGGTAATCAAGATACTTCAAAGTTAGAAAATAAGCTAGTCACTCATAGTGCTAGTAGGGTTAAAGGCTAATGAAGGTTTTGGAAGAATGCTCACAAAGTATTCAAACATTTTCTTCTTTTTTGTTAGTGTTTGCCTTCAGTTGAAAGGCCATGAAGCTATAACTAAATATGTCGGCATTTTTTTCACTTTTTTTTAGACAAGCTCTAGTCCTTTTTTTTGACTGATTAAAAAATAAAACAAAATATAGGTGCCTCGAAGTTGATATCTCTCAGCATTTAACAAATATGTATTTAATATTGAGTTGGTAGCATTTGTGGCCACATAAGGTAACAACAAAAAATAAATATCTATTGTTTATGCATACACATTTATATAATGAGGTCTATTTAGATTGATATATGATAGAAATTTAACTAAGTTTTTTTATATTCATTTTCAATTCATTTAATGTTATTTTTAAATGGGAAATAGAGAGTAACACAATATTAGTAAAAACATGAATATACATTAATGATATATTTTAATAGAATGAAACATATAATATCCTTATTCACATATACATTTGTACACCCAATAGTTAAGTCTTTGATTGTCCTTATTTATTTTATCTACTCCTTTTTTGTTATTGTTCTTCAATTTGATCTTGTTTGAAAACCTTATCTACATTAATAATTGTTTTGAAATTTTTCCATAATAACTTTAGTTGTGTTGTTCTTGTATATGGAGGTTTATCCATTACTAGAGGCAATTGTCCCAAATCAACAATGAAAAGCATAGATGTTCCCCCAAAGCACATATCAACATTTTATGAAAATGTTTGGTGTAATCAAGAATCTATGTTTTAAAGCATATTTTGGCCTATAAAGCTCATCTCATCGATAAAAATATACCTAACACGTCAAATTTATTATTGAAAGCTTGTTAACCTTGTTCCTTATAATTTCCCAAAATCTAAAATAGGTATTCACAAGGTTATATGTATTGTAAACACATCAATCTTGAATGTCCCAAGTCTCGTTGAAGCAAGTAGTAGAAGGGGAAATGTTGTAGTTTTGATAACTCTATAAGTGTTAGATTAACCCCTCCAATATGATAAGACTTTTTTATTCCTATCATTCCTTGGATTATCATATGCAATGAAATTATAATTTGTCCTTAGTTATAATGTCTAATAATTATATCGAATGTTATTTTTTATTTCTCACCAAGGCTTTCATAATAAAAATGAGATTTCATTTCTTCCACTTTTATCCTCTATGAATTTTAAGATTATACATCCAGATCTTGAAACCTTAATGAGTGGTAGAGGTTCCATTACACGAGTTCTATCAATGTGTCCATCAGTTAGTGATTTTTAATATCGTTTGGATTTATCTTCCTTTTTTAATATTAGTTTAAAAACTTTACACTCAACATTCAACGATAAAAATATTATACTACACTCTATCAAAGGAAGTTCTTGCAGCATGTGACATGCCTCTATTGCCCTTTATCTCTTTCAATATTTATTTCATTCAATAGACTCATGTGACATGTTATTTAGGGTTTTCAATAGCTATAAGTCGCATCTACATTTCTTGATAAGTTTTTAAAAATTTATATGATTTTGTGGCATACTTTACAATATAGTTTATAATGGCATGTTTTGAAAGAACTGGGTTTCAATCTACATTTGCACGCTAAAATTGTAAGACATAATGATAATAACTATTGGCATAATCATATTTATTTGTATTCTTGTTGCACTTTGATTGCTTGGTTTACTTGTAGAATTGGATACACAAGGGGAATCAACATCTCTTCCACTTAGGTCAAGTTTGTAAGTTTAGGTGGTCGGGGTCCAAGATTCATGCTATTAGCTTCAAACAATTGGTGGACACCTTACTTTTGTTAGCATCTATTACAAACCAGCCCTTTAGGAGCTTCACGAGTACTCATTCCATGATATTACTCTTGACAGATATATAACACATACATGGAGGAGAAATTTTGTCCAACTCCTATCGAAACAAAGATTGTATTGTCTTAAAATATCTCTCGAGAATTCCATTAGGATTATGAATTGTTTTTAACATTTTATTTGGGACCTTGACATTTATCTTTACCTGCTAGAACATCATGTTATTTCTTGTGGTGATTCACTATTTTATATGATGTTCATATTTATTTTGGCAATCATTATTGTTATTGGGTTTAGCATATACACACATACTTCCTAATCATTGTTAGCAACATCGAACTCCATTACATCTTGTAATATTTCCTCTATAATTTTTGGTACGCTCTAAGAAAAATTAATTTTCATTGACGAACCTAACATAAATTTCAGTAAGGCCCATCATACAACCTAATTCTATTTCCATTTTATTTCCTTCATCACAATCAAGAATATCATTTGAATGAATGAGGTGATGTCTTTGTATTACTTCATGATTTTATTGTTATAGTTATTCTCTTTGTATGTCGGTCATTTTATCTACACACATTGATCTTTAAAATATTTTAATGATATTTGAAGCTTCTTTTGCTTCAAATGTTTTGATTAAAATTTTGTTTACCAAGTCATTATATTTCGTAATTATTTATGCATATTCTTTCCTCATTTGTCTATTGGAAATATTAGGTTAGTATAAAATAATTATTTGTAGTACTAGTGTGTTAGTCATATTTACATAGAAGATGTTTATTTGGCAAGACCTTTACATAGAGGTATATTTTAAATACATTTCATCACCTTTTGTCAGCTAGTGATTAAAAGTTCCATTCACTATGTGAATAGTGGAATTAAAAAGAGTGTTGATATCAACAATGGTTGCCAAAGCCACAATGTGACACCATGCATACTATCTTTGAATCATCTCCTATGGACTTACTGACATTGATTTTGATTTTAATTCTAATCTAGTGCTTATTTATGCCTCCATTAGGATACCTCAACATTGCAAGTAGTTTATATAATACAAAAACAAGGTGATGCATATCCTTTGAGAAATAAATCAAGTAGTCTTATTGTAAACACCCTTATGTCCATTACTCTTTGAAGAAATGATTAAGTGAATAACTATTGCTTGCCTCATGTTTTAGCTAGAGTTATATAATATACATTACTAGATTCTTAGATTATAGTTTATGAATAAGAGAAATATCTTAGGGTACAAGTTGGATTTTACTATTGAAACACTCCACATTATATTAAATAAAAAATATAATTATAGAAGGTTAAAAATTAATGTATCCAAACAAATTATGGATCAAACTCCATGCTGGAAGACAAAACTAGCTCAAAAACATCAAAAAATATCTAGTCAAAGCATGATGAAAGATACTACAAATAACCAACCATAAAAAAATTAAGCATGGGTCACTGCCCTAAGATGTGGGGGCAGAGGATCATCCTTAGGAAGCATCAACCAAGCAGGTGATTCCACAGTGAGAATCTCTGGAGTATTCTAACCATCTAGGGGGTCATCATCAATAGTGATAGGGCAACCATTAGTGGGTTACATAGGAACAATAACTCGTATCAGAGACTATTGTAAAGGACCAATAGTAGAATTTCCTTGATAATTCCAACCACCCCTAAGAAAAGGCGAGGCACAAAGTGGCCCCTACTTTGGGACCAACTTCTACTTTTATGCCTCTTGGGAGGAGGTGGCAATGGATCATGAGGTAGGCCATTTAGCAGAACTTTGTTCATAATGCAAGGGGCACTCCCCCAGTGGTCAAGGAGCTTCTATAGGTGGTGAGGTATAGTTCCATCTTCTCAACTTGTGCTTGAATCTAAAAGTAAATTGATGGAATAATAATAACCTTTTGATTAATAGAAAATGAAATTCCATAGACCTCATGATTAAAAATAACATAATTTCTAGTTTTCCAAAGTTGAAAAAGGATGATAGCATGAAAGAAATGTTAGATAAAGGCAATAGAGGTTAGAAAATTAAAACAATCCCCAAAAAATGCCTAACACCAAGAGAAAGGCTTACGATGATAAGGTTAGAATAATGAATGATTCTATTGCCAGGCAAACTAAGATTTAGGATAAAACCAAAATAGATGTTAAAAATATTATGTTGCATGCAAGTCAGATAAAAGGACTAGGGAATGTAGATGTGGAGTATCCTTTCACTAAGGAGGAGTCCTTAGTAAATTAAACACCATAATAAATGAGCCACCTTGGGCTCCAAGCTAGGGTGCCACACATAAACTAGATGGGTGAGCCAAGTCTTAGGAGAGGAATAAAGGCTCAAATGCCTATTAATCTTATCAAGAGTTGAAGAGAACATACTCATCACTTGACAAAGAAGCCCATGAGAGTAACTTTAAAGTGTGTATCATAGTTTCATCTCCAATCTTTCCACCAGGACCTAAGAGGCTACTAGCCAAACGTATGTAGCATAACATTAGAGAGTAATTATTGAATGTGAAGGATGAAAGGTAAGTCTACATTATTAATTCAAACTTTCTTTTTAAATGAGGCCAGGGGATCCAGTCTTTGGAGGTAACCAAATCATGGATAGTGTGAATCCCTTTGTAGAATAATCACATAGCTTTAATACCAAGTAATTCAACCTGGGGAATGGAATAATTAGTGAGAATATGAGACCACCATAAGCTATGGTCATTAAAAGATAACCCTATGTTAAAACCATCCCCTACCCACTTCAAGTGGGGTTTGACTACTTTGAAATCATTCCATATAATTTTGACTACAAAGGAGCCAATAATATTAAACAGGCATAGTAGTAATAATGAGGGATTAAAAGCCAATATTTTGCCAACTGGTTTTAGCATAAGGAGATCCCAAAGAGATACAATGTCAAAGAAGAATTTCCCAAGACTCATTGCCCTCAATAACCTAAATAACCCAGTTAACACACAAGGCCACACTTTATCGATAGGTTTTAGTGATGCCCATACCACCTTTATCATGAGGGAGGCATTAAATGTCCTAGGCCACCGGATGAAATCCTTGAGCCCTGTTAGAATTGGCCTAGAGGAAATATTTGAGAATATTGGCTAGACTATCATAAAAGGCTTTGGAGGGGGCCCAATAGGAGGAATAGTAAACATGTGTGGTAACCAAGATCTTGGTGTAAATTTGAAAATTAACCAATAGAGATAGAGGATTAGAAATCTAATACACAATCTTCCTTTCAATCTTATTGAGGACATATTGCCAAAGCTTGGTCGGTGAGCTATCAAAAGTGAAGGGGATGCCCAAGAACCTAAATTATTCCCCCCAATCAATCCACTGACATTTAAACTTCTTAAATCACTCAGGCATAGCCATCATGCTTTGATGAAAACATTAGGTTTTCCTCTATTAAAGGTTGGAGCTATAATCTAGACAAAAGATGTCTAGGCATTGCATAACTTATTTAAAAGTGGCCTCTTTCTCTTCAAGCATGAGGAAGGTGTTATTTGTAAAGTGTCCATTAATGAGCTGAGAGGTGAAGCCAGGTAAAATAATTCCATAAATGATCCCTTGATAAGCCTTAAAATCTAAGAGGTAACCCAAAACTTTAGAAACTGAAACATAAAGCACTACAATAAGGGGACAACCTTAGAAAATAGATCACTCAAGCTCGATCCCTACAGTTTGATGCCCATTCATAGTGAGGCAGGTCGAGGCATCATGAAGCAAAGTCTACACTATATAAATGAAATAGGGGCTAAATTTGAGAGCCTTGAGCATGGAAAGAATAAAATACCACTCGATCTTATCATAAGCCTTTTCAAAGTCTAATTTAAGAAAAATAGTTCCTTGAAGAGAGGTGTGCACCCAATCCATGCCTTCCTAGGCCAAAATAAGATCATCTAAAATATATTACCTTCTAATAAATCATGTTTACTCTAGTCTAATAATCACAGGTAGGATGAGCCAAATTTGGTTAGTGAGGGTTTTGACAAGAATCTTGTAAGAGACATTAAGCAAGGTTATCATCCTCTAACTAGTAAAAAGCTAAAAATTTATAGCTTTGGGAATGAATTTTATATTTCCTTGATTGATAATGGGTCAAAGAGAAAGAGTTTGCAAGGCTTCTTTGTAGACTTACAATGAGTTAGGACCAATAAACTCCTAAGTGGATTTGTAAAATTCACAAGGAAAGCCATCGAGGCTAGGGGCTTTATCATTGCTCATATAGTTTAAAGCCTCTATAAGTTCCTTCAAGGTGAGTAGCGGCATCACAAAGTTACTAGTTAGTTGGCTTGAGCTTGTGAGGCACCACATTAAGGCAGTTTTATAGAGTTTGGGACCACTCAATAGTGATATTTTGGGCTTGGAATATTATCTTATAATACTTAAGAAAGGTCAAGGAGATATCAGATTGGGAGATAAACTAAGATTGAGCTAATTGAATGGCCTTAATTTGCCTATGAGCTTAATTGATCTTAAGAACTCCTTGGAGGTTTTGTCACCAATTTTGAGCCAATACAGCTGAGTACAGAGTTAGGCATCCCTAGTTGCATGAATATCCACCACCTTGAGGTGGTGTTTGAGGGAGGAAACCAACCTCTACAACTGCATGTTAAAAATATTAATCTTAATGGAGTCAAAGACCCATTTGAACTCATTGATCATGGCCTCCTCTGTGTGCTTACAAATCCAAGAGACATGTTCACCATAGTGGTGAAGGAGATGGTGCACATAATGGCCTTATTCTACCACTCGAACCATCTGGAAGTGTATGGAGGCCATGGGGCTAGGTTCTTATTATCATTCAAAATATGCACCCATAGATGTTCTTCCATGCAGGGATGTTTTATAGTGGGGTGATGAGTGCGACTGCCTTACATGGGATGAAAGAGTGTTCAACACTGGGCATGGGAGTGTTATCATTCACTTATGTATACTGATAATTGGTTGTCTTATTATAATTATGGGAACATACCCAAGGTGTGGGACCCTTGTGATCTTTGGGATGAGCCTCCGAAATAGGCTAGATTACTTCTATTCTAAGTGCACCTAGTTTAAGACCAGCACGTAGGCATAAAGAGTAGAAAGGTAAATCTATCACTAATTTAAACCTAAAATTTTGAGTGAAAGGGAGAGAGAAGGTAAGAGAGTGCCAAGAAATAAAAAGTTGATACACTAAGAATAAAACAAGAACTCTTACTGTCATAAACACACTACAAACCTTTGCGAATAAGACATTTCCACACAAACTCCATCAAGACCACTCTAAATGCATAAGTATTTTGCATAGATGTGTGGAAATGTAGTGTAACATTGAGAGGGACAACAAATGGTCCACAAATAGTGTCAACATATACCCAAGTGTGCACAAGATATGACCTATAAATGAGGTCCACATTCCATATAGAGGTGCTAGGAATGGATGATGATGAGAGGGGGAAATATTACCCATAAACAAGGATCAACAAACACAAACAACACAAAGGGTATAATAAGAACAAAGAGAGGTGAACTTAATTCTCATTAACTTGTGAGATTTAACCAACAAAAGTGATCTTGGAGGGCAAATTTTAGTAGTGTGAGGTTACCAAAATGTGTCAACCCATTTTTTATAATAAAGAACAAGGATTTTATAATGAACAAGCCATTTTAAAATTAATGTGACACTTAGGATGACAGATGTAGCTTTTAATTCCATTATAGTGACGCATCTATGCTTCTTGAATTTTGTCAGGTGATTTCAATTTGAGAGTCAATTACAAGGTCCTTTTGGAATACATGTGTGTATCAAAGGGTAGAAGATTTCCCTAAAATAGTAAAAGGGATGGCATGTACTCACATTTTGATGTCTAATAGCTTATTCTACATTTACTTGCTCTGACAAGGCCTTGATCTCCACTCAACTATTTCTCCAACTACCTCTTTATACCTTGTTACCACCTGGAAATTATTGCACAAGTTTCCCTTTTCAACTTGTTACATCATCACTATGTGCAGTGGAAAACGTGGTGTGTGTTCCTTTATTTTCATGTTACGTGCATATTGAACTATGCACACACCCTTGATTTGGAATTACTATACGCCAAGGTGTACATGAGGATTGTTTGAAAAGTATGAGTTTACAGAAGAGAGTGTGTGACTTTAGATTGTACCCTAAAATTTTTAAGGGTGCAGATGTATGATCTTTCACATTGGCATGAAACTATGTTAGATAGGCATGGGAAAGTATTTAAATAAGAGCACACAAGAAGATTGAAGGTCTCAAGTGCATTTTTTCATGATTTTTAACTACCCATCACATACTTCCTTTACTTGGCCTTCCAAAACATGAGGCCCTACATCTTGAACCTTTGTAGCTTTTAGATTGTGTGATGATGGATTGGTGCATAGAGAATGTATCAAAAACTCCTAATGGGTATGAACCATCATTTATTTGATGCTTATATCAAAATTTGACTTCCTTAGGCATAGGCACAGATAAGGAATGCTTATGCATATTTTGCTTAAAGTGCCTAGAACCTCACAGGTTCATGACTCTTCTATAGGGACTTGGTGAGTCCTATGTTGATGGGGGGATGACTTAGAAAGTTAATAGTTCTAGATTTGATAGATGATTCAGATGGTCCCAATATGACTTAACATGGAAGTATTGAGAATAAACTTTTTATGTGGCATATTGTACTGGCCAAAGATCCATTCCACTTTACAAGAAATGGGTGAGTAGACTAAGAAAATAATACCTGAGTGGACATTGATAGGATGGCCATAAATGTTGGAAAAAGAAAAAATATTTTTCTCTAACATCATAAAATAGTCAATCTATTTGAGCATGTGAGGATCCCCATATTGTTAGTTGGACCACATAAACCAAGATGTGGGGTTAAACATCTACCATTAGAGGAGAGGGTCTACCAATCCCCATTTATTTTTTAAATAATACCAAGCCTCATGTTTATCAACACACCAATGCATAGGGAAGGACCCAACCTTGTTTTGGGGGTGTTGAATCATATTGAAGTCACTACACACAAGCATGTGGCAATAGGTAGCCCATCTACCAAAATTTCCAAAGCAAGGATTGATTTCGGCCATCATTGGGAACATACATGTTGGGAATGCCAAATGGATGGCCATCAATTTCAAGAATAATCTAGACTACCCGATGTGATGGGTCCTTTCATGTAGCAATGATTTTGAGGTAGACCTTAGCAGTAACTAAAATGCAAGTGTTGCCACATATTGCCTCATGTAATGTGGTGATTTGGGTGGCATCAGGCCAAATGCTTTGTAAGGATGTCTGGAGGAGAAATCCAAATACTTTATCTTCTTGTAGATATAAAATAACTATAAAACTAATCTATAGATAACTAATTCACACAGAGTATTTATAGATAGACTCTATAAGACCCCTAACATTCCATGATAATATATTCATATGGAAGGGTCATCCATTTGAAGCTCCCCTTGTCTATCCTCAAATATACCAACACTACAAATTTATTATGCTAGTGAGGGCATGAGATTCTATTGACTATAATGAAGTAGAATTTGGTATCATGATCCTACCAAAGAGAGTCTGCACCCCCATGAGGTGGGATACAAGATCACAGGGAGAATGATCCACTAGTTGAGAGAACCTCAACCATAAGAATCTTGAGATTTTGGAAGGCCAAATAAATGATCTGCAAGTTCAAAAGAATCGGGGTGGTAGGGGTGATAGATAAGTCCCTTAAGGGGCACAATAACTGGAGTACAATCCTCTTGAGGTGGTGTCTAGGGTGTGATTTTTTGCTTAGGTCCTAATGACCATTCTGGGGGCAATGTGGTCCAGCCATCACCTTGGTCTATTAGTTTGGGCTTCTCAGCCTGAGGAGGTGATCGAAGAGGCTTGAGATGACCCATACGAGGACAATATTTGATGCGATGGTCTGAGGCCTAATAATGAAATCGAGTGTTGGGAAAGTTGAAATGAATAACCATTTATGACCATTAGATCTCCCTAACTTGGATTTCAATGAACTCCTTCAACTCCTTGGAGAGATCAACCTCCATATAGACTCACTTGTTAGGGTGAGGGGAGAACCACATATATGGTTAAATCATAACCATGTGTCCTATGGGAGAAATGATATAGGGTAGAGGTGAACTGACAGACTGAGAAGTTCAACCCAAATAGGGACATGAAGGGTGGTATTGTTAGAAACTTTAAAATCATAGGTCTAGGAAGATAAAATCATATGTTGGTTCCAAAGGAACCAAACATTAGACTTCATAAGAATCAACTGTGTCTCAGAAGGATCCTTAAAGGTAAATAAGAAGAAACCTTTGGTAAGGTTTTAGATTCCATAGACATGGACATCAAATGAATCCTAATGGTTGTGAAGCTAGTTATGGAAGTAATCCTCCAAAGGAATATGACCAACAAAATAAGCAATGATAGAAAAAATTTCATACCACTTGAAACATTGTTCAATAGCATCAATAAGAATACTTGCCTATAAAATATAGGGGGTCTAAGGAATTACCTCATTGTATAATTTTGAAACAAACTTTTAAGCTCGCTTGGGTGCCATTAGCTCTAACTCTTGCATCAATAGATGCAGTAGAGAATGGAAAATCCATAAATATAGGGCCTGTCTCCAAAGGGTAGTACATCGAGTGTAGTTAATGTGTTGTATCCCTAAAAAATACCTTAGACCTAGCAGTATGAGCAATATGGGCAAAGGATATAAGCAATAAAACACAAACCATGAAACCTTAGTAGAGAAATTTCTATTACTTTTTCTTCTTTCAATTAAAAGTTAGAATTTAGGTAGCAAAATTTCAAAAAATAATTGAATCTTGTTTCGTGATAGAGGTTATATAATCACAATTTGAAAATGATGTGTAGATGTTTTGAACCACTTTATACCATTTGAAAAACCATGCAACCTTTGTGAGTAAAATTGTGTACAATTCTTTGAAAAATATAAGAGGATTTAAAAAAAAAGAGTATCCCAGAAATTTGCTACCCTACCATGCAATGGAGGATTTTTGTTCAATATTAAAAAATTAAAAAATAAACACAACCTTTACAATGATTGTAATATTTCCAAAAAAATAACTCATAAATATAAGAGAATATGCATAAATATGTGTTTATTGAAAATGAATGGCTAAGATGATTAAATTAAATTACCTTATATATGCAATATTTAAAGAAGTTTGCAGATTGAAATCCACATCCACACTTGAATTGACCATGCACAATATTAAAATTTTAGGCAATGTTAGGGGAAATATTTATGTTGTATTTCCAAGTGGAACGCAAGAAGTAGTGCATGGGACAAGGCATGTTGTAGTATTTTAAATTATTTATTTGTCCCAAATTCGATAAAAATCATTTTGTACACAAAATGCAACATTTAACCTTATGGTACTTGAGTTAAGTGGTATTATAAATTTAATTAAAAAATGTTTATATTTATACTATTATTATCATTATATAATTTCATAAAAAATATATTATATATTTAATATAATAAATTAATAATAATATAAAGATAAAATATTATAATTGGAATATAACTATTTTTGTTAGTATTATATTTGTATCCATCTATGTTTGCATATGGCATCTTAGATCAATCAATCAGATTATATAGGAGTCGTCTTTCATTGAAAAAGCCTTTTCCATTTTTGGTATAACTAGTTTTAGAGTCATCTAATTAAGTTTAATATAGTTAAAGTGGTTATAATTTTTGTGATCTAGGAATTTGACTCAAGAGAGCATGGTTAGTATGGCGTTAGTTCCAAAATGAAAACAAAATGAAATAAACACACTACTAGCATAACATATCTAGGATTGGACACTAGGGAAAGCTTATTTAACAAAAGCAAATGACAAACACAACTAAAAAGTAAGAAATGAAAACACAAATTCCTTCACCTTCCTTGGATGCTCTAAATGCCTTTGTAGTGGTGGCTTGCTCAGCTTGTGCTCATGAAGTCCTTGGCAATGGAAGCTTGGATACCTCCATCTCTCCTTGGCACCTTTGGCTTGTGGCTTGGCTTGGCTTGAAATTAATTTGTCATGGTAACTCTAGTTTATTGAAGCTTTTAGAACCATTTGAGCATCATAACTTTGCATAATCAAGACTTAGAAATGATGTTCATGGCCTCTCTATTTATAGATTTTTGAGATTGATCAAATCAACCTGAATCATCCATCCTGAGATTGAGATGTGTGGTTGAGGATTAATCCATTTTTTGGAATTAAGTTTGTAATTATCCTCATCATGACATTGGAAGAAGGGAAAATTAAGAGGCATGGAGGGCATGAATCCTGATATTTGTGGCCTTTATGGCCTAGGGATGTCTTCCCAAGAAATGAGGTCACCTAATGATGTAGATATTCAATATTCATTTATAAAAACAAGTATTCAACAAGTTTCCATGGAATTATTAATTATGCCTTGATTTGGGTTAATTAGTTCCAAAGCATGATTAAGTACTTTGTGCACAAATTAGTCAAATTGATCAGAATGCCTTGTTATTGGTCTAAAATTTGATTGCATTAGAATTGGAAGGCAATTTCAGATGCACTAGAACCATATTCCCATTTAGGATGTTACCAACAACAAATAAGAAAGGCATGCATCTTGTGCAAGATATTTTATAGGAAAGAGCAATCTAGAGTACCTAGGTGTAAAATTGGCATTTTGACTCGAGATGATCTGATCAAAGTTAGCTGGCACATAAATTGCATTGCCCCATTTAGGGATACCCTGGCCAAAATCTATACTTGAATGCCAGTTTCATATCATTTAGTGTGTTTTTAGGCCAATTTATGCATTTTGGGTGGAAATTAGCCAAAACCCTAATTGGAGGTTATCGGTGGCCAATTTTAGGTGTCTACAGTTTGCCCCTATTTTGGAAGGCATTGCAAGTTGTAAGCATAGTAACGTCTTCTCAAAGAATAAAAAGGTCATATATGCCTACAACTGTAATGATGATAAACTAATTATATGATTCCCCCTTGAGGGAATAGTTGGCATAAGTAAGTTAACAAACGGTCCCTCAAAAAGAAAGAAGCAAAATGAGGGGACCAAAGAAAGGAAGGATGATGGGGTGAAAACACAATGATACTAAAAAAGTAGTCAAAATCATTGAGAATGCAAGTGGGATGGTGTGCAATGATTTGTCCAAAGGTAGTTATAAACATTATACCTCGATAATGGCAACATGGTATGATAACATAATGATTTGCCCAAAGGCAGTTATAATCATTGAAAAGATGGAGCTACCTCAATTAGGACACCAAACAAGATAATAGCATTCCCCCGTGTGGGCATAAAATAGGAAGGGGTGACAACATAATGATTATCCCAAAGGTGGTTATAATCATTGATAAATGCAAGTGGGATGGTGTGCAATGATTTTCCCATAGGTAGTTATAATCATTGGACCCCAATTATGGAAACCATGATAAACTTGGCCAAGGATGATGACAACTTAACACAGAGGGTAATGAGGAATTGAAACAACCTACTAATAGGGAAATACTCGTCTGAACTAATAAAGATTGAAATTATTTCAAGGTTAATTACTCTATTTTGGATATGATTGTGATAGAATTGGGATGTCGGTGTCAAACAGATGCTGCCATTACTGAATAGACTTCCTGAAGCTGAGGTTTGTTGTAGTACATGTCGGTAGGCATCATGGTATAATATCATGAGGACTTGGCTGAAATATGCATGAAGACTTACTCTTGTAATCCAATACTCAATATAAAATGAAGCTATAATGATATAAACCATGATGACAATGTAAACATATGAATATGGATGGATTAAAGTGTAATTGTGGGTAAGGAATCACCCAATGAACATACATAAACTGAATCAAGGCAACAATACTGAAAGCAAACAAACAGACAAACAAACAAAATAAGCAGAAACAAATAATGCAATAGAAACCATATGAACATTGCCCCTATAAAATAGGTGACAACTTAACAAATGAACAAAATGGGGGAATAAAAGAAAAAGAAGGGGGTGGCTAAGCTGTCTCCATATGCACTAGGTAAGTGGACATTGCCTACATAGTTCCATGGATGTAATATCCAATAAAAAAATTTAGGCCAAATGTAGTTCTCCCAGGGAATGGGAAGAATGTGATAACTGATGAAAACAAACAAAATGGATATGATAGAAGAAGAGGAAAGGTCTTGAAAATGAAAAGTGATCTACTTGTAACTTAGTAAGTGTTCTCAGAATCCGTAAGGCAAATAAGTGGTCAATGTTTTTGTTCTTTTCTAATGATTTTTTGAAATGTTTTTGGAATTGTTTGAAGTATCTCAACTCAATCAAGAATGATGAGATAATAAATGGTTTAAGCTCACAAAATGGTGAGAGTGTGGCTTAGGTTACTCATAAAATGAAGAGAACATGGTGGAGAAGGGTGACTGAGCTAACCTCAACAAATATGGAGTGCTACCTATATAGTCCTAGAGTAGGACCTCAAGTCATTATAGTTTTGCCTTTACAATGGAGGAACTCGATGAGTGTAGTAGTTAATTCAAACAAAACAAGCACAGTTGGTAAAAAGGCACAGCGTGGCATAGGAAGTAGTGAGTTGGTATGTCAAGGCTTAATGTTTCCCCTAGTTTTCCCATAGGTAGTTATAACTAGGACACAATGACATAGATTAATGATACTAATTTACCCCAAAGGTGGTTATAATTAGTAGCAAGATCGGTGGTAAGAAAATAATAAAAAATGAAGGATGCAACTACCAGAACTTTTGTCACATTATTCCAAAATACAATCTCTATTTGAAGTACTTGAATCAAATGATAAAACTGATCAAATATCTTGATGCTAAAACTATGTAATGAATGGTAAAAATCAAGGTCAAATGGGATAGGATTTAGAACACACTAGGCCGATAGGATGGAAGCAGAAAGTGGATATGGTGAAGAGGATGAATAAGGATGGTATTTGTATAAAGAAGAATAGAGATAAAATGGCACAACTAAAATGATCCTTATAGATAATACACCTTATCACTCAAGCATAGTACTGCTTAAGATGAATAATATTCATCAGCTCTAGAAATTCATCTCTATCTGGTGTGGCAAGCCTATATGCTCATGATCCATAATCTATAGTAATGATGAAATTCCTTATCCAAATTAGTTTGAATTTACCTTTATGCTTCTTCTCAGTCATGGTATTCTTTTAATTTTCCTTAAGAACAAGATCATCAATTTCAAATGTTTTATACTTAACACACTAATTATAGTGGCCTTTGAGTCAATTCTGATATGCTTTAAGATTGTTGAGTGTAGCCATGCATTTCTCATCAAGTAGGTATAGCTCTTATAGGTGAGTTACTCGATAGTCATGATCATCTAGGACATGCTTGAAAGATACATAGTGAAGTTAATTCGACCTCAATGGGAAGGATGGCTTCAGTACCATAAATAAGTGAGTATGGAATGGCTCTGGTTGGGGGTATGATGATTGGTTTGGTATGCCCAAAGGGTAGGGAATATATAGAGGTACCAATCATGATCAACATCATTGACAATATTTTTAAGAATATTGACAATGGTTTTATTAGATGCCTCAGCTTAGCCATTACCTTGAGGGTAATATGTTGTAGAAAAATATTGTGTGATGTTGTATTTAGTACATAAATGGTCTACATCCTTATTCTTGAATGATCCTCCATTATTAGATATAATGTCAGAGGGGATACCATAGTGGCAAATGAGATGATTGAAGATGAATTTGGAAATTTGCTTTCTAGTCAAATAAGTGAGGGGTATAGCTTTAACCCACTTAGTGAAATATTTGATGGTGGCAAGAATATGTTTATGGCCATCAAATGAAGTGGGGTTAATCTTCCCAATGAGGTCAAGTCCCCATGTAGGCCATGGTATCAACATTGGTTTTAGAGTTTTTGTTGGGGAATGAATTAGATTAGCATGCCATTGACATTTGTCACACTTCTTTACATATACAGTGGCATCTGCAACCATTGTGGGCCAATAGTAACTAGTACACAAAAGCTTTTTGGATAGGAGGCCCCACTAGAATGAGCTCCACATACTCCTTCATGAACTTCTCTTAATGCTAGTGTAGACTTTATTGAAGTTAAAAAATGATGCAGAGTTCCATTAAAACTATGATGTTAAAGGGTGGATCCAAGTAAAGTATAATGAGTGGAATGATGAATGAAGGCTTTGGTTTATTTTCAAGATAAGTTAGGTGGTAGAACTTGGTCATGAAGGTAGTTGTAAAGGTCTGAGTACTAGATAGAATTAGGACCAACAGTATCAAAAATCATGACAATGGTTGAAGGTTCATGAGTTGGTGCTGACAAATTCTCAATGAGGAACTAATATTCTCTAGCTTTATTTGTTTGTCAAATTAGAGAGCCAATAATAGACATGGCATTCATAGTTTTGTTACTATTCCTTGGTATGTGCACAAACTTAATATCGACAATTTGTTATTGAAGAGTGTCGACCATGGCTTTATATGGAACCAGCTTATCATCTTTGGTCTAAAAATGATCTATGACCTAATTAATGATTAAATGAGAATCGCCATAAACTTGGAGATGAGATATATTCCAATACACTACTTGTAAAATTCTTACAACAAGTGCTTCATACTCAACCATGTTGTTTGTGTCAGTAAAGCTGATTCTAAATGATTTAAGGATTAGATCCCCTTGTGGTGTAATAAATAATAGGCCTGCCCCTGATCCATATGCAGTAAATGAACCATCAAAATACAACTTCCAAGGCTGCTCCTCAAGAGGTGTGTCAATGACTGTCATTATGGATTCATCAAGAAAGTGAAATGTGAGTGGTTGTGTGTCTATGAGAGGTGTTTTAGCAAGTTGATCTGTAGAAACTTGTCCTTTGATTATGTTTTGATTGACATACTCTATGTCAAACTCATTGAGAAATATGATCCATTTTACCATTCTACCTTGAAAGTTTGTTTTATATAATGGATACTTGAGCAGATCTACCTTTGAAATGACCATGGTCTTATTATTCAACATGTAATGACACAGTTTCTGAGCTATAAAGACTATGGCTAGACAAGCTTTTTCAATAGGTGCATAGTTATGTTCATATGTAACCAAGGTACAACTTAGGTAGTATACGACATACTCCTTTCCATTATCATCATGTTGAACCAAGAGAGCCTCTAGAACATGGTTGGTGGCTAATAATTATAACAAGAATGGCTTTCCTGGCATAAGAGGTAATAAAATAGGTAGATTAACAATATAGTCTTTGAGTTGATGAAAAATTATTTGGTGGTGATCATCCTAGTGAAATGCAACTCCCTTCTTCAAAAGGTGTGTGAATAGATGGCACTTGTCTACTAACTGAGAGATGAATCATCAAATGGATTGGATCTTACCCTATAAACTATGGAGTTGCTTTAAATTGGTTAGTGGTAGCATCTCGATTATAGCATAGACTTTAACTAGATTGACTTCAGTACCTCTATGAGACATGATGAAGCCAAGTAAAATTTTTGAGGTTACTCCAAACACACATTTATTTGGATTGAGTCTAATTTTGTACTCCTATAATCTTTCAAATATCTTACATAGCACTACTGGATGGTCGGCCCTAGTTTTAGATTTTCCTAATATGTCATCGACATAGTCTTCAACAATATCATGCATCATATCATGGAATATGATAGTCATGGCTCTTTGATATGTAGCTCTAGCATTTTTAAGGCTAAATGGCATTACTTGATAACAGAATCTTTCACATGGAGTAGTGAATGTTGTTTTATGTTGGTCTTCTAGTGTTATTCTGATCTAGTTGTATCCTGAAAAGCCATCCATGAGTGAAAGAATTTCATAACTAGTCATGGAGTTGATGATCATGTCAAAATTAGGCAAGGGAAAATTATCTTTGGGATAAGCTTTGTTGATGTCTTGAAAATCAATAATTTTTTTTATCCCTTCAGGCTTTTTACTAATAGGTACCATATTAGAGATCCATTTTGAGTAGTCAATGGATTGGATACATCTTGCTTCTAAGAGTTTTCCAACTCTTTCTTTACCAATACAATAATGCAAGGATGCATCTTATGTAACTTTTGTTTTACTAGTTTGGCATCAGGATTAACCATAAGATGGTGCAAAACTAAGGCAGGGTTTAAACCTGGCATGCCAGAATAGGCCCTTGCAAAGATATCTATAAATTTTCTCAATATATCTATAAAGACATCACATTCCTTCTCAGTGAGGGATGCTCCTAATTTTATTCATTTCAGGTCTAATGGAGTCTTGATGTTTACCTCTATTGTATCTTTGACTAGAAGGGTCAAACCATCTTCAAGGATAGTAGGCAGTGACTTGAACTATTGAAATATATCAGGTTCCTCTGTTAAGACTTGATCTTCAACTTCTACTAGGCATGATGAATCTGAGTCCCCTAATGGGAGATTTGGCCATGTAACAAAAACAATCAAAAATTCTAAGAGAATTTGATCAAATACTTGTTGTTTCTCAAAGCTAAACTCTGATCCACAAGCAAGGTCATCATTGGTGGTCTTTTGGTCTAAATTTGAAGAAGAATGAAAACCCCCATCTAATGGCACTTGAAATAGGTTTTCACCACTAGACTGGCCTTTATTTTTACTTTTTCCCTGGTTAAAAAGTGTCTCAAAGAGGTTTTCACTTTGGGGCCTCAATGTTATACTTATTTATTTTTGTCTAAGTGTGTTCACTCGCTCTCCAAAATAGGCTATAGGATCTAATGTGATTGAGATTCTTAATTTGTGATCTCCCAATGGAATGTTGTCTCTAAGGCCTAAAAAGTCACAAAATGCCTCATCCTTTAGGAACTCATCAATTGCCAGACTAGATTCTTATTGGTCCCAATTTATCAGTTGGGGATAATATAATGGCAAAGGGTTATGATGAATGGCCATGGAAAGGGTACAAATGGCATGTTATCAAATAGGTTGGTTTCAGCTAGGTTATCAAAGGTGAGGCTATGATTAGACTCTACTTCACTATCGATATCATCATCACTAGTCGTTGGTGATGGAGTTTGAATAAGATATGTGGGGTCACCCCCAGATGATTTAAATCCAAGTCCATAAGGTCATTCATTCTTAGTCATGGAAATTAGCTTGATACTTCCTTGTTGATTAAATTTGAGGCCTCTTCCTTCATAATTGTGATGCCCCATGATCCTATTGGTAATATGATACTTTGCATTTTATAACAATCAGCTTGGTTGTCATTGTATAACCATGATTCATCCCCTTCAAGAGGGTCAGGTCTTAGGCCAGATGCTGGTAAAAATGTGATAGGTTCTTTATCTTTGTTCTTTTGTTGCCAATGCATATGTGGGGTGACTTTAGGTCGCCCAAATGTTTTTAGATTTTAAGGAAGATTGGCAATATGAAATGTATCATGGGTTACATACTCTCCCAATCCATTATCTAAAATGGTGAAATGATTAGAAGCTTTAGGAGGCATCATGTGGGAAAGGGAAACTAAGGTATTAGGATCTATGCAATTATCTAGTGAAGGATCAATAAGTATGGCCATTCATTTCTCCTACTTGGAACTTGGATTCATGTCATACTGATAATTGTAGCTTTGAAATTCGGACTCAAGATGCTTGAAGTGTTCATATGGGTGTAAATCTCCTGGAATATTCACTTCCATCCTTGAGTGGGAAAACATGATACATTGGTGCAACGCTGACGAAACTACATAAATCTCATGTAACCAAGGCCTACCTAGAAGCATATTGTATGACAACTCAAGATTAAGCACATGACAAAGTGTATCATGGGTTAAATGCCCTATGGTAACTAGCAAGCTAATGGTTCCTTGTGATTCTCTTTCCTAATTATCATAGGCTTTGATAGTTATTTTTTTTGGTTGGAGATCTACTATTATGTACCCAAGAAGCTTGATGAGATTTAGAGACACTATGTTGAGGCCATATCCATTGTCGATAAGGACACATTTTACTTTATGTCACTTTATATAAAATTATATGTATAATGGATTATTATGGAGTGGGCCAAGGGAAGACATATCGCTTTGGTTGAATGTGACTTGTTGGGCTAGAGCTAGATGTGCAACCAAAGCTTGAAATTTATCATGGGATATGTCACTAGGAATAGTGGATTGGGTCAAAAACTTATTCAAGATATTATTGTGTATTATTGACATTTTTAGAAAATCTAAAATAGAAATTTATGATGGTGTCCTTTGCAATTATTTCACAATATCAAACTTCTTATCTTGGTCAATAGTGAATGGTTTATTATGAGGTTGAATGGTTGGTTGAATGATAAGCAAAGTGGTGGATGGTTGTGGGCCTAGGATATTAATCTTTGACCTCTGAGTTGTGATTACACAATCAGGATTAAATATTAGACCATTATTGCTAACTGATGTTGGAAATGGTGTGGGACCAGATAGGACAAGTCTTGTTTGTCAATGCACTTGGATGTGGTCATGTGGCAAGAATGAGTTATTGATATAAGGTCCAAAAGGGTAAGTCCTAATTTTTTGGTTTACCTATATGCATTCCTAGGTTAAATAAGGATTATCCATGTAATTTAGTTGAATGTTATGGTTTATCAATGGTCTAGGATGATTAGTGTCTAGTCTAGGATTAACGAAGATGGTATTAATGCTTCCCCCTACAATATGACCTACAACCATGTTGTAGTCATGTGCAACTACATGGTAGGTTTATTAGTTGTTATCATTCTGACCTTGGTTTTATCCATTATTCTTTTTTTGTTAGTTATTCTACTAATTTTGTTGACTTTGCTATTTTGACCTTTGATTTTGCTACTACACTGGCCATTGTTATTGTTGTTATTGATTATTTTGCTACTGCTAATTATTATGTCAGGGAAAGGGGTTTTGATAAATCCTAAGAGTTTGATTAGAAGTAGAATCACCATTAACCAATGTTATCTCTCCATTCTCTAACATATTCTCAATTAAATGCTTGATTTGGACACATCTTCATAGATTATGCCCATTGACCTGATGATAGTCACATAATTTGTTTTCACGGTACCAATTAGGATAAGGAATGCCTTGTGGATAATGCTTTGGTATAGGCCAACTAATTAGATTAGAGGTAGTAATCTTGTGAAATACAGAGTAAATAGGTTCTCCTAAGTCACTAAAAACATGATGTGCAGGCACGTTTCTCCTAGGAGGAGGGGTTTGTAATGGTAACGGCTACTATATTTATTGTGCAGGTTTTGGTTGTTACACTTATGGCACTAGTTGAGTAAGAGTAAGTTAAAAAGGTAGTGAAGATGATGTTTTCACTAGTTGGACATGATGGTACTCGGTTACTCCATTTCTCACAACATTCCTATAATGGTTGAATTACTTCGGTCTTTCTTGGTTATTGGCTTGTGTTGGTTGTGATGCTGGTGCTTGAATGGGATGTTGGTCATTTCCCTAATTGGTACCTTGATTTTAATTAGTTTAATTGAGCTTGATGACTCCTTTATTGATGAGCACTCACTCAATTAATAAGCCTTTATCAATGATTTCTTTAAAAGTATGCACACATTTTAGTTCCAAATGATAAGCTATCTCATTGTGCAATTTTTTAGTAAACATAGTGGCTAATTGTTTATCTGGTAAACTATGGGTGAAATGACTTGAAAGGGCTCTCCATAACTATAAATAACTTGCAAAACTAGTCACCAATTTTTTACTTTGCTTGCATTAAGTACACTAATGAAATCTCATGCTCAAAATTATAGGAAAAGTGTTGTACAAAATTATCAGAAAGATCATCAAAATCCGTTACTAAATTTTTGGGAAAATTCAAAAACCACTCCAAGGCTTATCTAGCCAAGCTCCTTGGAAACAATAGAAAAAGGTATATGTCTCTATATGCCACTGGTTGACACACGATAAAGAATTTGGTCAAATGAACCTTAGGGTCACCTTTCCCTTTGTATTTATCGAATTTCAGTGGTTTGTATCCTAGAGGAAATGGTATATACAAATACTCCATGTTGAATGGATAGGAACATATGTCATTCAATTTGAAATTTTTAGTTTGTTTACCAACTTGAATGGCAACAATTACATCCTTCATCTGTTACAATTCTTGGGATAGGAAACTAGAAGGAATATTGGTTTGAGGGAGAATTTGGGTAGATGAATATGTGGATTAGGATGTGCTTAAAATTACACACTTGGTTGTGTAATATTTTGGTTTGGGTTGGCCACAAAGGTTTGACTTGGAGGATTTTGTGGTTGGGATGGAGGGATATAGCTATACTATGCCTACTGTGGTTGAAAAAGGATATGTTACCAACTAATTGAACTTTGTTGTTGAGTGAGGACTTATGGACCAAGACCTCATCTTTGGATTTGTGGCACATTTTGAACCAATGGTTATCTAGTAGGTACCTGAAAAACAAGGGGACCTCCTTGTTGCATGAATCCTTATGAAGAAGTGGAAACAGGTTGTAGATTCAACATCTATCATTGACCAATATTTGCACATTGTTGACTAGTCATTGCTTGGTTTTGGATTGGCATATTAGTCTATGATTAAAGAGGTATGTTCATCATTACCTGGTGAGATGGAACATGAGTTACCCTGGATTAAGGTGGTAATGTATTTGTCCTCTATTGCATTGATACACTAGATTGTGCCTGTTGTTATGGAATACTACTCGTTACTTGTTGAGGAGGAGTAGGGTTCATCACATTCTATCACTGAGGTGTGACACTAGCCGTTGTTTGATTACCTAATCACATAGGTTATACACTTGAGGAAGCAACCCGTTGAGGTTGGGGTGTAGAAAATCCTATCCCTAGTATGATGACCTATTCATAGGATTAACTATAGGCACATGTTGTTAGCTAATTATTTGTGCATTAATACCACTTTAATCGAGAATAAACATTATTTGCACATTTTCCACTATGTTTGGTTCATTATTCTATGTAGAGGCCAAAGACACTTCAATAACAGGCATATGCATCAATTTATCTATTGAAATAATTTGTATAAATGGGTCAAAATTTGAATTCTCTTGTCTAGTTAACTCTATCAACACTCCTGTTGAAGGAACTAGGTCAATAAGAGGATTACTTACCATCTTTATCTGATTGAAATCATGTGCTAGATTTAGGTATGTTTGATATGTTATCTGTATTTGGTTAAAGTGCTCTTCCATGATGTTTTTACCTTGATTAGATATATTAGGATCTTAGTATGTTGTTTAGACTAGAGCCATAGGATTACTAGAAGAATCCTATTGATTTTAAATGATATTATGGGGCACTCTTACTAGACTTGGTAAATTTTCATGGGGGAAGTCTACTAGAAAATTGGCCCCTACCTCTATGGACCTAACCAAAACCTCATCTTTATTCTCTAAAAAATGTTGCTCAAACAAAAATGGATGATACTTGGAAGATGTATTAGTAGAATATGACTATTGAAGTACTGGCTCATCCAATGCAGGTATTGTAGCTAGGTATTGTGTAGTTTGATCTTGGTCTTGTTCTGAGTAAGGTGGTGTGTTAACCAGATAGTTAGCCAATAGATCTTGGCCTTGTGTTCTTGATTGAGTATTATAAGAGGGATAAGAATCCATCTCATAAGAAATATTATCTACATAGGGGTCTTGCACCATTTCCTCCTATGCAACTACATTACTAATCCCCAGATTATACATGAGTCCACTACGAGTGTAGGAATACATGTTGAGATCCATAGTCAATGCTTTCCGATAAAAGGTCAAAGAGTTATACAAACTCTAAAAAAGACAATGTCTAAAATAGATGATGTTCCAACTTGGTCTAGATTTGTCAAAAGGATCAAAAGGTTTATATAAAAATTTATGAGGAAACAAGCTAGCGTGAACTATCTAATATTTCACCATTTACACAAAGGTAAGTAAGTAAATGGTCCTAAAATCAAAATGCCAAACTCTAAGGTTGAAGCTTTTCAAATCAGTCTAAGCTAGGAATTTAAAAGTTGCTAGGTATTTTGGCCAAACACTACATCAAAAGCTAGACTTTGAATATAGATGAAAGTTTTAATCTAATAGATTTGAAACACTTCTAACAAACACTAGGCATTTGATTTTTGGACATGAAATTTATCAACTAGGTATAAGGTATGAAACAAAATGTACTTTAGAGATAGTTTAATTTCTCATAAAAAAAGGTATAAAACTTGGTTCTTTTGACAAAAAAGCTAGACAAAAGTGAATAGTATAACTGTTTTAGACAAAAGATCATAAAAGTACACTTGGATTGGTCTAAAAATGTAGGAAATTTTTTTGAACTCTATGCAAGAGGGTCTATAAAATAATATTTAAAATATTTTGGGTAGTGTAACGATGTTATACTACCCAAAAGGTGTGACAAAAAGGTTTGTTTAAAAAACTCTCTAAGGCAAAGACATTTTCCTACAATTTTGACAGCATAACACTACTTTTCTTGAATAAAAAATGTTATGGTGTATGGACTCAAAGTGCAAGTGTTTAGCATAAAATGGCTTAAGTCTATCAAGTGATGATAATGATTATGAGTCTTAAACAACCTTCAACCCAACTTGGAAATTAAACCTAAGTTCCCTCAAGTTTAGTGCAAATGGTGAACCCACTTAACACATCAACCCTATGAACTTGTAAAGGTGAAATTTCAAATTTGGATTATAAGTGAAGGACATAAACAAATTTAGTAAAGATCTAGACTCAATTCGGCAGCATAACTATGCCAAAGTGGATGATATGACTCTCAAGCTTTTGATGAACTTTTGAACAAGGTAAATTGATGATCTTACATAGGCAACATAATGCCTCTTTATTCAATGAAAATTTGGACCATGTGTTTGGTTTGGATTGTTTTTTTACACCAAGTTTTTGACTCCAAACAAGACTTTAAACTAGGACAAGACCAACTAATTAATCATTCTTAGATCCTAAACTGACAAGGTTGCTTGATATTATTGGAATCTATCAATATACATCATTTGAGAGTATTTTAAGTGTTAATCCAAAAGTAAATGCACATTATATAATAGGGTTTTTACACTCCCCCCATTTTCTCAAATGATAGAACTATGACATGGACCTTGAGGCTCACCTTGCACCAACAATACTTCTATGGCAAGTAGGGATTTGTCTAAGATCTAAAAAGTTTTTCAATGATCTAGGGGAATCAATTGCATAATGAATTTCATGCCAAACAATACAAAAGAAAAGCATGGATTTTGGGTTTGTATCACTTGGCTTGTTGCAAAAAGGTCTAGTCCTTTTTGCAACCACTACGTCCTACTATTCCCTCAATGTAGTATGATGTCCAAAGTGCCACTATGTCATGTATGTAACTCCAAAGGAGCCAAATGAAGTCAATACTAGGAGATGAAACCCCAAGTCAAAGCTTCCCTAAAGAACTTGTGGGAGGTAATGAAGTCCCCCTCACAAGCCAAGTTTGCATAAAAATAAAGAAAGCATGAAAGTAGAAAGACTTTAGGGTCATTTTCAAGGTCACCCAAACTTTGACAAGTTTTTGGGGAGTGCTTTAGATGACTTTATTTCTAAGCCTTGGACTAGGCTATTTTCAATAAGAATGGTGCTTTTGATTCCAAGGGTTCCCTATAGGGAACAAATGGAAGAGCATACATGCTACATTCCTCTTTTTGCCAAACAAAGATTTAATTTAAACAACTATTGCAAGCAAGAATTTACAAGTGTGTTCAATTTTAAGTCTAAAATGAAAGATTTGGTGGTGTTCATTTGACCCCTTGGTCTTATTTGAAAACTTTGAAAACATTCACCAAAAACATCTAAATTATTTGTTAAACACCCAAAACAAGGTTCATAATTGATTTTTTTTAAGCATGCAAAGGTGATTTAAATATGTGTTGAGCAAATATCAAGCTTGGTCTTGCAGCTAAAATGTTAGCATATCCTTTAGATTTGAATCTCTTTTTGGTTTGAAATAATAAACTTTGGAAAAATAGCTCTTGAGTCTATGTTTTTAGAAAAACACAGTGACCGACATCGATTATTACATCTGACGATGATTACTTTTTGCTAATCGATGTCGATTACCAAATTGACATCAGTTAAGCTATACAACCAATGTCGGTATTACCTATGATGTTGATTACTGTGTAAAACCATGGCAAACAAAAATGGAAAAATAAAGTTAGAAAATCAATTTGCAAGAGTTGTAAAGGTCTAAATAAATATTTTAGAGTTGCAAAATGATCTTCTTTAGGTGTGAGATGCATCTAGTCCCACCGGGGATGCTATTATGTGATCTAGGAATTTGACTCAAGAGAGGATGGTTAATATGGTGTTAGTTCCAAAATAAAAACAAATTGAAATAAACACACTAATATCATAACATTTGTAGGCCTAAACACTAGGGAGAGCTTAGTTAACAAAAGTAAATGACAAACACTACTATAAAGCAAGGAATGAAAACATAAGAATTACTTCACCTTTTTTGGATGCTCTAAATGCCTTTATATTGGTGGCTTACTTAGCTTGTGCTTATGAAGTCCTTAGCAATGGAAGCTTGGCTACCTCCATCTCTCCTTAGCACCTTTGGCTTGTGGCTTGGCTTGGCTTGAAATCAATTTAGCATGGTAACACTAGTTTCTTGAAGCTTTTGGAACCATTTGAGCATTATAACTTTACATAATCAAGACTTATAAATGATGTTCATGGCCTCTCTATTTATAGATTTTTGAGATTGATTAGAATCAACCTAAACCATCCATCTTGAGATTGGCATTTTGACTCGAGATGATCTGATCATAGTTAGCTGACCCATAAATTGCATTGCCCCATTTAGGGATACCCTGGCCAAAATCAGCACTTGAATATATTAGTTTCACATCATTTAGCATGTTTTAGTATGTTTAGGCCAAATTTTACATTTTGGGTGGAAATTAGCCAAAACCCTAATTGGAGGTTATCAGTGGCCAGTTTTAGGTTTCTACAATTTTCATCTAATTAGTTTTAGGTTCATCTAAATTAACACGTGGTGCATTATCTAAGTTTTTTAAAGATTCATTGGATATCTAATGCTTGTTTTCATTAAGATGATACATGTTTCAATCATCTATTATGTAAATGAAATTATTTGGTGGAAGCTACATATTATATTTACAGATGTGACATGTCATTAAACTTTGCTTGTGTATTTTTACTTAACCATCACCACCAAACTCACCCTAAAATATTTCACCATTTGAATGTTATGTATGGCCTTGTCCTTCCACACCTAGCTATTATTCAAGCTAATTGTGAAACATAATGTCTCCATCTAACATACTTAGTGCATGTTTGTGTGGAAAATCTTGACCCCACCATTCTCTCAACTATGTTGAAAATTATTTGACATTTATCCCTTTTGTTTACCATTAACAACTAATGCCTAAAAACAAACTAATTGACATGGAAAGGGATCATAATGGGAGAAATTGGGAAACTGATGTGGTAAATCCATTTCAAATGTTGATTATTCGATCTAATGTGGAACATCATTACATCAATTTTAATTCACCCATGCACATTACTATTTTGTGATATGACTTCCTATTTCCCATGAACCATTTCCCATTTCCCACCCAAGATCCCTAAATCCAAAATGCCATCCAATGAATAACCCTAATTAATTGGTTAAGTTGATAAAAGGGAACCTATTGGAGAGTACACACATAATTTTGTTTGATTCATTATTATGATCAATATCTTGCTAGATTCACCTACTAATATTAATTAATCCATTATTCATCCTAAAATTCTCATCTTATAGTCAATAACCTAACATTTCCTATATTCTCCAAATCACACATTAACCTTACCCTTCCTACATATCAATTAATCATGTCATTAAATCCTTATTGCACCACTATTAATCCACTAACATTTCATTTCACTATTTTTGGAATTTTAAATTCTAAATTCACCTACCCCACTAACCACTCCTACAAATATCTCATCTAAACACCCATTAACTATGCTTAGTTAATCCTAATGGGATCTAGAATATCCTAAGATGATTAAAGCCCCACACCACCCCTTTTGGCATTTTTAAATAAACTTTTAATTCCTTGGTTTACTAAAATAATTATCACCCTTAAGAATTTTAAATTCCTCAAATATTCTCCACCCTTGATCTTTCCTTTCATAAGATTCAAATCTATCTAATATGTGTGCATCTAAACACACTCCTTATTTGTTTTTTTGCATAGAGCTCATACTTATCACATAGCCCTACATACTCCTTTACCTAAATCTTGCTCAAAATCTTACACACAAGTCCTGCACTTGACTGTAGACTTTCAAGCAATGATCACCTCAAATCGTAACCTACACATCACACTGCACACTTCACACCTTGTATCCAAACATACTTCACCAAAATCTACTCATGGACTCATTAAATTATTCAAGCCCTAATTTAACACAACCACATGATGGTTTTCCCTAACCACATGGCACAATAAGTGGTCTAACTATTCAACCACCAATCGAGGATCACATGATTAGGAATCATTGAAAAAATCCATTTGATAAGAGGATTCAAATATCCTCCTTGGTAGTTGTGTAATAATTTCTATTATGCATTTTAAATATGTAATACACACATGTATAAAATATATATAGATAGATAACTAAGACAACTAGTCAGGTTGATGCCATTAGATAGTCATAACAAATATAGCTTGCTCCATGCATCTACTATGTATATACACATTATAGACATTATACTATGTATCTCCTATTATTTGATTTATGAATAGAAGTCACATTTATTATAAGTAATATTTATACTCTAATAAATGTGTGTTTGATTGTTCCATCTGAATACATATCTGCACATTCACTCTACATAACCAAACTCATTTTTACACCTAGTCATGTGCCCCATGGTGCAAATCATTGGTATCAAAGCTTTGATCTATTCATTTATATGTTTATAACCACATGAGTGTAATGATAGAGATAATGTTTAATAGTCTATTCTATTTCATAACTCCAAAATAACATTGTAGCAAAATTAAGATGGTTGATGCCTAGAAGCAACCCAAGGTAGCCCTAGAAGTTTTAAGGCTCATCATCGATGCACTAGAGGTACGACACACTAAATTTTTTGGTGAATTCTAAAAGTAATGATGTAATTCAACCCATTACCTTCCCATGCATCTCAATAGTATGCTTCACAATGGTTTCAAAAACAAACCTTATTTAAAGTACAATTCGATCTCAACATACATTTATTCGAAGGTGAGATCGATGCCAAATTAGTGGATGTATGGTTTCAACAACTTGAGGTTTAATTATTAGTCAACTATTTCATTGATGCTAAGAATATCACATTATTAGTACTGAAGATGTCCATTTTGAATGTTCACTGGTGGGATACCTTTAGTTCATAGTGTGCACAAGAGTGTGTTCTAATTAAATCATGGAACAATTTTATTGATACACTAAAGGAAGAATACTACCCTATCTAACACTTTGAGATGAATGCATCAAGTTCTAAAAATTATATCAGTGTAAGGATTAGTTAATGGAAAAATACACCAACACATTCCATGATTACTTCGCATGCTTGAAAGAGAACTTGAGTGAATAACATAGGGTGTTGAATTACATTAGTGGACTCTCACCTTATATCTATGTGTAGTTGTAGTTCTTAACTTCTGATACTTTAGGAAAAGAATATCATAATGCTTCCAAGATCGAATTCAAGGCAAAGATGAAGTAGTGTATCACCTCTTCATCCAATGTAGTGTGTAAGGCCCAACCCTTGCACAATTACACATAGATTCCCCTTACGTATAAGTAACACATTTCTCACAAAGGTGAGTAGACTTTAAAAACTGCACAACACTCAAAGGCTACTACGTATTCTACTTTAAACAAAGGAAAGAATAATTTAGGTGATAAGTAATGGCATTACCATCTCTCATCAAACTAAGATGAATCTGATTGTCTTGCACATTAGTCCTTACTCACACACTATACATCAGGACCCATATTAATGGATAACACTAATCCAGATGCCTCTATGATCAACATCTTTGAAGAGTACAAATGTCTTTTCAACACTAAGTTATAGATGAAGGGTCAACATCTCCATATCATCATCGATAGTGGTAGGTAGAAGAACATCATTGTACAATTAATAATTCAATGCCTTGGTCTTACCACTATTGTTCACCCTAATCCATGTTCTCTAGGGTGGCTATATTAAGGGAAAGATATAAAGGTTTGATGATAATGCACTTTTAACTATAAATTTAAGCCTATAGAGCATAATATCACTTATGACATCAAACCTCTTGAGGTCTATGACATCTTACTAGGAAGACTATATATGTATGACTGTGAAGCTACATATCAATCCAAGCCATAACATTGGACTATCTATATGAAAGATAATTGTTAACACCTCTTTGAGTTAGCACCAATGACCAAAGTCACCTTGGTCTCTCCCAAGAAATGTCATAAACTTGTCTTGCATGCACAAAAGTTTACATTTCTCATGGTTTGCCTTGACAGACCAATGGCAATTAAAATATATAACCTATATGGGTATGGATTTGTATAAGACAGACCCGTATGGACATAGGTTTGTCCAAGAGACAAATTAGGTTCTATTTTTTATGTAGGATTGGCTAATGGATAATATCTAGTCCAAATATATGAATGAATTCCTTTTGAATAAGTGTTGAGGTGATTTAAATATCTATAGACATAATATTTACTTATGTGCGGTTTGGGCCATCCTAGAAATGAGTTAAAATGTATAAGTTTTCCAAATAAATTAAATTTGAAATAAAACATGGGAATAAGGGTTTTGTGCTAAATTTTGGTGTCTACAATAAGTATACCTACCAAAATAACATGGATAACTAAGTTCCTAATGTAAATCATCATTTGACTTTTTCGACCATCACTCCTAATCTTTCCCCCATGTCTTTTGTGTCTCAATTCAATATGGAACTGTTAATGTTAAACACTCTACAAGTTAATAATATTATCAATTACTTGTAAGAAACTGTGTCTACTTCACACTCTCCATCATAGGTGATTGAATACATTTTAACCTCTATGTTACAATATACTCATTTTCTCCACAACACCTTGCACACCACTTTTGGAGACCTTATGAATAAGGAGAGGAGGGAGAATTTGTGTAGGAGTAGTGGCCAATGGATTTGGGTGATATTCTGATTAAAAATCAATAATATTTGTATACTGATAGAGGGTCATGATGGTGATAATATGTGTAGATATCCAATTCCTAACACCATTTGTGTTGAAATTGTCAATCTTACTTGATTTGCACTCAAATGCCCAATTTAGGCTAAAATCACTTAAAAAATTATAAATAGTTTGAACTTGTCATATACAAGTATTAATTTAAGCCAATTTATCCCTAAATGGGTTAATGCATTTTATGTGATTCCTAACTTTGATCAATTCATTTCAAGTCAAAATGACGATTTCACCTTTTTGTGCTCTGGATCACTCTTTTCTTCTAATTCGTTAGTACACATTATGTACCTTTGTTATTTTACATTGGCAACATCCTAAATGGGAACATGGTCCCAACACATCTAACATCACATTCTAATTCTTCTCGAGTCAAATTACAACCCAATAATATAACTTTCTAACTATTTTGATTAATTATGCACCAATTTTCAAAGAATTGCACTAAAATTGATTAATCTTTTTAAAGCTAATTAATTCAAATCAATAACTTAAATGGATTTTCCATGTAGGTTATTGATTATTTCATTATTTGAAATTGATTCTCAATATCTACATCACCTAGTGACATGATCTATGGGGTGGCATCCATAAGCCATAAATGCATAAAATATCAGATTATGGGCACCCATGCCTAATTAATGCCTCTTCCTCCCAAATCATTATGAGGATATTTATGGATTTAATTACAAATATTAGATTAATTAATGGCCACACATCTAAATCTTGAGATGGATAGTCATGGTTGATCCTAGCCCATTTAGAAAATATATAAATAGAAGGGCATATAACATCATTTTTAACCTAAATTATTGTAAACTTGTAATGCAAAATTGTCTCCACAACCTTTTCTGTTGATCATTGTGTTATTTGAAAGATTTATTTGATAGGCATAGATTAGAGGTTTCTTTTCTTAAGCCTAGGTTATGCATAGTGTTTTTGAGGCAATGCAGGAGCAAAGTAGCCATTGTTGACAAAGACAGGAGTACTAGATCAAGGGGAAAACACGTTTGGAGCCACCCTTGGATGGTGGAATCATTTGGGAAGGTAATTGGTATTGATTTCTTTCAATTTGTTCTTCACTATCAATTGCAAACCTCGTTGGAATAGGTTGGCTAAGTTTATTGAGTTCTCTATGCATTTTTCAATGATTTATTAATTGATTCTTGACTAACCAACTTTGTAATCCAATCCTACATTTTGGCACACTCGATGGGACTCATAGAGTCCATTCCAGCAAGGAAGACATCATGGCAATTTTAAATTTCCATTTTAGTCAATAAAAATTCCTTTAATAATAATTTTTATGCTCTTTTTCCCATGTTTTTATGCACTCATAGGTTACATAGTGATCATCAATGGTTCTTAGTGACTGTCGATGGTTTGGGCCAACCGGCCATGGTTAGGTTGTAGGGGGAATAGGCCTAATTTTTTCATTTTGAGCATTTTCTCAAGTTTGTTGCTAATAATTTAGGTTTTTTAAGTCTCTAGTCTGAACCAAATCATGATCCAAAAGCCATCTTTTGGAGTTTTTATCTTATCATAGGTTAAACAAAGTTATTTTTGAAATGATTTCTTTATTAAAACATTTTTGAGCTTCATTCAAGTTATATTGGTTGATTTGAATCTTTAAGTCTCTGGTCTAAACATAGTCTTGATCCAGAAGCTTAACTTCTAGAGATTTTATCCTAACAAGCATTTTTTGAAACATAACATTGATGCCCTTGGGTCTACAGGTAACCATCAGTGGTTAAGTTTTGACCGACCATGACTGGTTAAAACTTGACCAATGATGATCTTTCAAGAATCGGTTATGGTCAAAGGTGACCGTCATGATCACTGTGTTTTAAAAAAAACATAGACCTGAGACCAAAAAATCTAAGTTTTCTTGTCTCAAAGTGAAAAGTGCTTCAAAGATAAACAAAGTGCTCTAATTTTTTATGTAGGATCCATAAGGAAAGTGATCCATTTGAGCCAAATTAAGTCTTTTTAACCTCCTTTTGGTGTTTAAAAATAGCTAATAACTTTCTTTTGTTGCTTAAGAGAAAACATTGCATGTTTATGTTGAATGTTTTATGATTATTTTTCAAAATTAAGACCAAGAGGCCAAATAACATCACCAAACACTTCAATTTGGTGCTTTAAAACCAAACTCACTTCAAAGTTTTGTTTTTAAATAAGTCATCTATCATTGTTTTATTAAAATTGTTTGAGCAAAAATGAATTTATGCGTGTATGCTCTCCCCCCATCTCCTATAGGGAACTTGTGGGATCAAAAGTGTCATTTTCATTGTAAATTATGCCTTAGTCCAAATCATAAAAAATACATTGTCTAGGATCTCCCCAAGACCCGCATGGGTTGGGTAATCTTAAAACAACCATAGAGCCTTTTTACTTAGTTTTTATTTCATGCATTTTGGCTTGTGAGGGGGCTTTCATCACCTCCCATAAGTTATATAAAGAAGCTTTGACCCGAGGCTTCATATTTGGACATCATCTTCAACCCCTCTCCACCGAGAGAGGGGGGTATATAAATTGGGATCACCCCACTAAGATGATGTTTTAAGCGATTAAACCATCTCTGTTAGTGGTAATCTAAGCCCAAAACATATGATCATTTTAGACATTGCACTATACTGAGAAAGTGATGGATGTAGTGGTTGTGAAAATGAAAGAACCTTTTCACAATAAGCCATTTGACATGGATATAATTGATGTGATGTTTTTCTTGTGTGCTAACATGAAAGTTGGTACACATGAGATCCATCTAGATAGTCAAAAAGTTGTAAGTTTTTAGTCAATCCCACTTTGCCACACCTTGTCAATTTAGGGATTAGGATGATTACTTTGTTGTATTTATCTATTTTGGTCTTAGATTTATTGGTCATTAATTTGAGTCAAAACTTTCTTGTTAACAAAGGACATAACCAAACACATTGTCTACAATTTCTTGAATGAGGAGACATTATGTTGTCCAAGTAAAAATCAATCTTTTCTTTGTTCAAATTTGTCATCTTAAACATTGTGTAATATCATCTAATTGGCATAGTTATGCTTCCCATTTAAATCTAAACCACTTGCCAAATTTTATTAAATCCTTCATTGATAATTTAAATTCAAAATTGCACCTTTCTAAGTTCATAAGGTTCATGTGTTAAATTAGGTTCACCATTTACACTTGACTTGAGGAAACTTGGGTTCAATTTCCAAATTAGATTTAAGGTTGTTTATAGACTCATCATCATTATAATCATTGGTGGACTCAATTCATCTTACGTATTGCTCATGCTTTCAGTCTTATAACACATTTTATACTACCATTCCTATTACTATGTGGCCATGTTATGTCGCCCATTTGGTTCTAGCTTTATACTTAGGAATTCTTGCATGTTTTCACATCTTGAGTTTCTTAGTTCACATTTTCTCCTTCATAATTAGAAGGGATTTATTCTAGTTTTCTATTAACAACTCATCAAAGTTAAACTAGCTTTTACGATATTGATGAATCATAAAAATCTAGGCTTTGGTGTACTAGTTTTCACCTTGGATTTTTGAGTTATCATACCCTCTTCCAATTCATACGATTTCAAATTTACCCAAAGGTTGAGTAATTTTATGTGTGGTTCCATGCCACCCTCCTTTTATAGTCTCTTTTGTGCCTTAGTCATTTGTTTGGAAGAAAGATCAAAATCGCATTCCTTGTTTAAACATTTGCAAAACATTGTCCAAATCTAGTCAAACGTGTAGAACAACCTTTTTAGACATGACTCTAAGGTATAATTGTATTTAGGTATCTTATTTCCTTACTTGTAAGGTAGAGAATTTTTATGGTGGACATGAGTATTCCATCTTGTTTGAGGATGTCACCCTCTTTGAGCCCATTTGTTGAAAACCATTCCAATCCATGCCAATTATTATGCATCATCCTCATATTTCCCCTTTGACTTATGCATCATACTCAAAGGTTACTATTTTATGATATCCTCCTTTGATTTGCACATTGTGCTCAAAGGTTGCCATTCTAGGTTATCCCCCTTTGGCTTGTGCAAACGATCAAGCTCTATAATGTGCAGAGGTCACCATTTTAGGTTATCCCCCTTTAGCTTGTATGAGCAATCAAACTTTGTAACATGTGAAGGTTACCATTTTAGGCTATTATTATTCAACTTATGCAAGCAATTAGGCTCTGTAACATGCGAAGGTTACCATTTTAGGACCTCTTCCTTTGATTTGCATGAGCAACCAAACTACACAGTGTCCCATTGTTACCATTTTAGGCCCGTCATCTATATTTATTGAACCTATTATTGAATAATGTCCATTTGATGAACTTGATTTTATTTATTCCTTATTTAATAGTCTAATTTTTGGAGATCTTATTATTAAACTGTGAACCATTATTCCCACTTTAGAAATTCTATGTCGATATTTGAGCCAAAACAAGAACCATTACCTCTTCAAGAAGCATCTTATGAGGACTAAAATGTGTTCAAGATTGATTTTTTATTACCACTTGTGAACCAAAACCATGATGTTATTATTGAAACACCCATTTGTGATGATTTACCCTTTGATGAATCACCTATTCATGTTTTACCTATTTTTTAAGAGCCTCATCTCCTTGACAAGCCAATCTCTATAGAGTTGTCTCTTGATCTTTTTCCACTCATTGAAGAGTTTCATTTTGATATACAAGTTTTTGTCGAGTCATCCCTCGAGCAATACCCTCTATTTTAGGGGCTTCACTTAGATGACCTAGTTTATGTTGAACCCTTCCTAGATGAATCCATTTTTATAAATCCCATTATGTCATCACATGCCATTACTTGTTCAATGCTAAGCATTCAACAAAACATTATAGAAGCAACCATATCAGATGAAGAAACAACATTAGAGTCAGGTTTTATTTTTGAACTGACATCGGATTTAGCATCAAAAATAAAATCAACATCATTTGTGATATCAGATTCAATCCCTTACATCAAAATTAGTTTTAGAAACAAAATATATTATTGGTTGTTACAATATTGGTTAAAATTTCCTTGTGGATCAATTTGAATATATTTATGATCCTTCTACAATTTTTAAGGATGATTACTTTAGAATTGGCATAGGTTCTCCTAGTATCTTCTATGAGTATTTGTATACCTTTCATCATTACATAACCCCCATCCAACATAGCCATTATATTGACATTCCACCTCCCACAAGTGTTGATTGGAAGTAATAGAATCACACTTTCTTGGACTGCATCTAGGGTGACATACCATTTGAAAAATCTCTAGGGGGTCAAGACCAAATTCTTGTAGAAGAATAGCGCTATCCTAGTGAAACCTTTTTCAAGGAATTAGGGGATGATCAAATAATAAATTCAACATCTTTTAGTGAAACCTTTTCAAAGGTGTTAGAAGACAATTAAAGTCAAATGTTAACATCTCTTCGTGAAACCTTCTTGAAGGCACTATGGGATAATTAGAATAAATGCACCGGTAAAAACCTCATCGAGGTGCCAAAAAATGAGCACAAAATCTCCTCACTATTTATTGGAGACATTATCAAAGAAAAAACCAATAAATCTTCCAATCTACAACAAAATTAGATGGTGGCTACTCTTAAGACTAAACAACATAACAATTTGGTGGTCCTATTAAGAGCATCTTCATGAATCTTTAGCTTCACCACAACCAAATTTATGTCAAATCTAACATCAAAAAAATTACGTGACTAAAAGTCCTGATCTTCATTTGTGTCCCATTCATTATACACCCTATTATCATCCACCTATTCATTAACCACTTATATCATTTATCCTTTGCCTAACATTTATTACCATCACTGGTATCACTTTCCTTTGTAGAGGCTATAAAGATATCTTGTCTCGATGTTTGAAGGAAATAGAATCAATCACTAATGAATATCATGAACATATTATTGAGATCCAAATAGGCAATTAGTTTATAAAAAATAAATTTTTTTGAAAGGGTGTTGGGTAGTAGTTTGTATAACTGATCATTTCTATTGTCTCATATGTTGACTAGGACGTGCATCTCCATGATAGCAAGAACATCAAAACCATTTTTCATTTTTTTTACCAATTACCATTTACCATTACCATTCCTTGTCTCTTGGGGACAACTCTATACACCACTTTCATTATAGGCATTCTTATACCATTATGTTCCATTTTTTTGTCCCCAAAAATAGCTTTCTCATTTTTGGGACAACATATGAACTAGTTTGGTCCTGCGTGACCAAAATTGTCTCTCCCCTTTTCAAAATTTGTTCTGAGCTTTCTAATTCCTCATTTTTCAAGCTTTTTGAGTAAGGGGAATAGCAGGTTCAATAGGTTCAAAGGCTTCTGTAGATAGTTCAATCAAAAGAACCAATTTCCAACACTTGGTCATCTTCAGGATTGGGTCAACGCCTTGGTTCAATCAAAAGTGTCCATCGGCAAACATCTAAGCAAGGATTAAACCATTAAAACATCAAACCATTGAACCATTGAACCTAGAACCATTTTAGTTCAACAGGGTTCAATGGGTTCAAGGTTCAATGTCATCAGCAAGAAGCAGAAAAATAGATGGTTCAACTGAAGTGCACATAAAAAAAAGGACAAGCGGAAGCTGCCAAGTGTCATCTGCTGAGACACATTATACCTTATTTCTAAAAGTGACTGATACTACCATGTGTCCCTTTTGAAGCTTTTCAGAAGCCTCCAAGTGTCAAAATCCATAGCCCCTTCCTTTCTTTCCACTGCTTTGAGCAAGGATCGTGGTGGGTCCTGAGCGAGTGACTAAAACAAATGGGATGCGACAAGTGTCATCATCTAAGAGAACCTGAATGAGCCCCAATAATTTCTATGATGTTACAAAAGCTTGAGAGTGGAAAGCAGCATGTGTCAATGGTGGAGAGTTTCAATGAGTTTAGCAAAAGATGCCACATGTCACTTGTTCAAAGCAATAGAAGGTGCCACGTGTCAAAGACGGAGCACTCTCGAATGTGCAAACACAAAACCAAGGAAAGGTCTCCTTCAGATATATTGTCCAAAGGAATTTCCCTAGACATTTTGTTTAAAGGAAATAAAAGAGACAATAGTCTTTCGAAAGAATCAAAGCCTGAAGGCCACCCGGATGACCCCGAAGGGCAAGTTCCCTTTGTGAAGAGTCAAGCCTCAAAGTGCAGCAGAAGCTACCAAATGTCACGAGCTAAGACACAGTCTCTAACAAATTTCAAAGTGATGAAACTTGCCACGTGTCCCATCCTAGTGTGGCAAAAGCTACCAAGTGTCTGCATCTATGCTTTTAACCCTTAACAAGTTTCAATGCTTATTCTAATAAGCCTAATTCAAAGCTGTGGATGCTGCCACGTGTCCTCACCCGTGTCATAGTGGGAAACGGCCATAGTAAGTGAGAAAGACATGAGAGAGTTGCTAAGAGGAGATGACGGACCCAAAGATGTCAAATTAGTGGCAATAAAATAGCCATTGATCCTTGCAGACTTAAAGACAAACCCGAATGCATTCAAAGGCCTAAAGACCAAAGCTAAAAGGGAAGACCCGCTGATGATAGAGCCGAAAGAGCTAGCAAAGGGGAAAAAGATAGCCCAAGGGCCCAAATCACAGCAAGAAGAGACAAAGAGGGAAATCTCAATGGGAGTTAATTCCAGTAGGTGAAGTAGTTTGCTGAGTAGATATTTGGGGCCTACAATTGAAAGCATAGCATGTTTGTCCCCTTTAGCATAAAGATAGAGTAGATAGTTGCGCAGCTAGCAGATAATGGAATGAGTAATTTAGGCTTGGGAGTAGACAAAGGAGATGAACCAACACACCACAGTTAAGGCAATCACCCTGCTCCAGCATGGCCCTTCCTGACAGAACCAAGAATGCATCCAAGGCATTGATTGCGTAGCATGGTTCACCCCATGGGAAGAAGTGCCAAGTCTCTCCTGGCCTTTATATAATGTAATCTCTTGTTCGATGAAAAGGAGATATTTTGGACCATAGAAGCAAAACTCTGCCCAAATTGAAAGGCAATACTTGGACTTTGAGCTCAGATTATATTTCATATTATTTTATTTGAATGAGAAAGCAAGTGATTCACAGACTTTGTGCTATATAGCTTGTTTCATTTTAGGAGATTGTTCTTATGTCTATCTTTTGAATGTGTTCTTATTTATTTAATTTAACAAGCAAGCTAGTGGAAGTGATAAAGAAGGTGTCCTGAAACCAGTTACTTTCAAACTTTATGCTGACATAATTGTTTTCAGTGTGTGTTTATTTTCTATTTCTGTGTAAAGGACCTTGGGATGACTTTGTGCCCCCATTGTTCTTTGTACCTCACTCTTGGGCAGTAAAGGTGGAGAATTTGAGCTACATCTTAGATTGTTGTTACTCTGCACCATTGGTTACCAGTTACCTGTCAGAAAGATTCTTGTTGTTTGTAAGAACAAGCACTTCTGAAAGAAGAGAAGTGCCTTCTGTTGCTTCACCAAGATTTCTACTATCTAATAAGGGATCTGGCTCTTGGTTGAATGTTACTTCTTAAAGAAGAGAAGTACCTTCACCAATCACCCAAGATTTCTCCTTTGATCTATAAACATCATCTCTGAAAGAGGAGAGATGGATGGTTTATCTTGCCCCCATGTGTTATTTTCTACTTATTTATATAGTATATAGCTCTTGCATATTTATAGGGAACCTCCCCTTGATGAAAGGAGAGACTTGTCCCCTACTAATGTAGTAAACCTGCACATCTGGTTGACCAATCTCCCTATGTTATGGTTAAAGAGACCTATTTTGCTCACCAATTAGCTGGTTGACAAAAAAATTCACCCAACAATTTTTGACGACTGTACTGGGGAAGAGCACGTAGTTTGAAGTCTCAAGCTTCAAGCTGAAGTAGATCTTGCTCTTTTCCATTTTTATTCTGCAATCTAGCAACTCCATGTTATATCAGAAGCCAAAAATCCTAGGGTGTTGTTGACCCTGCTTTTGAGTTGGTGCAGTAGAGTAATTTTGAGTTGTTTCCTCTACAACCTCACCTTCAACGAACTAGGAGTCTTCCTCCTAGCCCTACCAGGTCACCAACACAAGGTAGAGCTTCTTTTTTTACTGCTAGTAGAGCTTTGCCTACCCATTCTCCACCCAAATTTGTGATCCCACTTTTACATAATCCAATCATGGCTCAAGGCCCCTAGGGTAACTCATTTGGCCCACTCAATTTGACTCCACCTTTACATGAACTTCCACGCAGTTCAAGGAAGAATTTACCTAAATTATTTGGTGATGGAAAAGTTCATCCTGATGAACACATTGCAGCTTTCAGCATAGCCTATGGCATAATAGGGGTGGAATTTGAAGACATAGCAGTTAGGTTATTCGTGGAGACACTACAAGGTGCTACTACAGACTGGTTCTACCATCTACAAGCTTGGTCAATGACTGATTGGGACACTCTTGAAGATAAATTTGAAGCCAAGTTTAAGCCTATAGAAGATGCACATGCCTTACTAGCCTAGCTCACATAGATGAAGAAGGAGCCCCATGAACCTATGAGGGACTTCATTTCCAGGTTCGACAAGCTGAGGCACATGATTCCCATGGTCACCTAGCCAACACCCTAGAATCTTGAGTGTTTCTTCATCAACTCACAGCTGCCTAAAGTGAGTTTCTTGCTGAGATGGGCTAGACACATAGACCTTGCTACTACTCAGGAATTGGCTACTGAGGTAGAAGATGACCTTATCTTGGCTGGAAAGATAAGAAGAGATCCAAATAGAGGTAAATCTTCTCCTTCCTCTAAATACTCCCCTTCAGCCACCACTGATCTAATGGTGCAAAAACTAGCAAATAAAGTTTTGGCCCTCAAAAACTAAATGGCACAAGGGATGTCTTCTACTCCTACATACAGAGATATTCCCAAGAGGACATTTCAGAATCAGGTGTACCTAGGCAATGCTGCTAGGAATTAAGGACAGCAGAATCACCTTCCTCCTCCACAGAGGAACCTCACCCTTGAAGCACCTCCAAGCAACTTAATAGTTGGATATCTTGAATTTGAATCAAATTTCTCCTTCCAATCTAAGTTAAATCCTGAAGATGATGCTAATCTCTTCACTGAGGAAGAAGAAGAATTAGCTGCGACTCCCATATTGGTTTCCTAAATTATCAAGATGAATTGAGAAGTGAAGGCAATGTAGCTGAGGGGTCATATGATGTATTCACCTAGTCCAAGAATCAAGTATCCCAATGAGCTGATAAGGAGAAAGCAAAGGAGTGACCTCAACCAACAATTTCAATTGCTAAGCGAGGATCCACTCTTCCTTTCTAGCCAAAGGCCCTGATGATTACAAGAAAGTAAAGTAGCTCAAATGCCCCTACGCATTCTACTTCAAATTCACAGTCCAATCCTCCCCCTTTCAAAAATTAAAAGGATTAACTCCCATCCTCTGCTCCTAGCTCATTCTAGGCATTTGACATAATTGACCATATAAAGAAAAACCAAAATTCAAATGTCTGAATTTGAATTTTTATAATCCCATCCTGAGCAATTAGATAAATTGGTTCAGTGTGTTAAAAACCAAAACATCTCTATTGAACAAGTAGTTCCTAAAGTGACACATGATCCCCCCAAGGATGCACCCACCAGGAACAATCTTGCCATTACCCCTCCTACTGCTCCTAGTAGGATTGAACCTTTTTATGTCTCATTGCTAATAAATGGATGGTAGCTGAACAATTACATCATTGACTCTAGAGCTTCAGACAATGTCATGCCTGTTAAGGTAGCCAAATCCCTTGACCTCACACTAACCAAGACATTTGGTAGATGCTTCTCCATGGAGAAAAAATAAGTGCCACTGCTGGGGCAAATTCAAGACGTCCCATTTGCATTTGCTGCCTTTCTAGACAAAAGAATCAAGATGATTGTCTTGGTAGCAGATGTCCCAGCATCATATGGCATCCTTCTTGGGTGTAATTTCTACAAGGATGTTGGTGGTGAATTAAGCATGGATTTATCAAAAGTGAGGATTTTAGTCAAAGGTGTTATGAAGAGGCTACTCCCTAAAAAGGAAGCAAAATATGTAGTTACCCAGACCTCAGCACCTGAAGCTCAAATTTTGTTTGAGTCTTCAGGCATAGGCAACTACTTTCTATCCATGGATTAAGTTCATGAGGTAGCTGGTGAAGCTCCTATAGGTGACAACCTAGAGATTCATTCAGGTGGAACAATAGAGGAATTGGCTGAGCATGAGGTAAGTGTGGAAGTATCTCCACCTCTAAATGAAGAAGAATCCAAGGGGAAATCAGTATCAAAAGAGGTATGGATTCTTGAATTTGATGACAGCTACTCCTCCACTAGTTCAGGAGCCAAAGTTGTGCTGATATCCCCTCAAGGAGATATTTTTCTTTCATCCTATAAGTTAAAGTTTAGCAACACTAATAACATAGCTGAGTATGAATCTTTGTTGCTTGAATTGAAAGCTGCTAGGGACAAGGGCATCAAACTCCTTCATGCTAAAGGAGATGCTAAATGGGTGGTTTGTCAGGTGAAGAACTTGTATCAAACCAAGAATAAAAAATTATGCCACTATCGTAATCTAGTCTAGGATGAAATTGAAAACTTTGATGCTTTCAGCATCTCTACAGTCCCTAGAGAATTTAATGACCGAGCTGATGCACTAGCTGTTTCAACTACCCTCTTGATCCCCCACCCAGACTTCAAAGGAGATAGGTACACCATTGAGTTGGTCTTTTAGCCAAGTGTACCTAATAATATTATTCATTGGTAGGTATTCAATAATGATAATCAAATCATTGCCTTTCTAGAGCAAAAGGACAGCTTTGAATGGCTACATTTTGAAGGTAGTGAATCTCAAAAACCTGAACTAACCCCTGAATCAAGTTTAAGCACAGGTGAGGAGTTCTTGCAATTATAAGGGAATAAGATTCCCAAAGGCCTGGTTTCCTTTGAGAAGCTATTTGATAAGCATGATAGACTCATCAAATAGTAGCAAATGAATTCAAGCTCCTCTCAGGAGTTTGATCAAGTAAATCTAAGAACCAAGGAAGACCCCAAGATGGTGAACATTGGGAAATGTTGTACTCTTGAAGAGCATTTCAAGTTCACCACTTTGCTTAACCAATACATGGACATCCTAGCATACTCCTATGATGACCTAAAATCACTCTGATCTAATGAAATTCAACATGACATTCCTCTCAAGGCTGATTCAATGCCTTACAGGCAAAAGTCTAGGCATTATAATCCAAAAATATTAGGTACTATTTTATCTGAGATACAAAAGATGCTAAATGCTAGGATAATCTTCCCAATCCATCATTCCACATGGATTGACATTATAGTGCCTGTGAGGAAGAAGAATGGTGAAATTTTCCTTTATGTGGATTTTAGAAACTTGAATTAGGCATCTTTGAAGGATAATTATCCTTTGCCAATCATGGATCAAGTGTTGCAGACAGTGACGGGCTCAAAAATGTTATCAATTCTAGATGGATTCTCAAGATATAATCAAGTTTAGGTTGGTGAAGCAGACCAGCATAAGACTGCTTTCACCATGCCCTAGGGCAATTTGCATATAGAAGAATGCCTTTTGGCTTGATAAATGCTGGCGCCACCTTCTAACGAGCAATGGACCTTGCCTTCAAGGATGAGATGGGTAAGTTCATTATAGTTTATCTTGATGACTTAATTGTCTTCTATAAGCATCACCAAGATCATGTGAGCCATTTACAACAAGTGTTGGAACACTACCGCCAGAATGGCATTTATTTAAACCCCAAGAAGTCAGTTTTTGGAGTAGCAGAGGGGAAACTTCTCAGGCACATCATGTCCAAAGGAGGCATAAAGATTGACTCAGACAGAGTCAAGTCTATCCAAGAGCTTTTCTTGCCCATAAGTAAGACTATTGTTCACTCTTTCTTTGGAAAGCTAAATTTCTTACGGAGGTTCATCCCTAAGTTTTTTGAGAAGGCTGGGCACATTGTAAACATGATGAAGGGAAAGGCCACCTTCAGCTGGACTGAAGAAGGCAGGTCATTATTTGAGAATATCAAGACTACCATTGCCCATGCTCCAATTCTGGCTTGTCCAGACTATAAAAAAGAGATCACCATTTATAGCTATGCTTAAGAACATACATTTTCAGCAATTCTAATTCAATAGAATAAAGAAGGTATGGAAACCCCCATTTCCTTCATGAGTTATCCTCTCAAAGCTCATGAGCTAAAGTACTCAAACAAGGAGAAGCATGTTTATGCAGTGGTGAAGGCAGTGAAGCACTTCCACTTCTACATCTTAAATTCACACACTACTGCCTTGGTTCCTGACACCACAGTCAAATCCATACTGACTCAGTAGGAGTTTGGGATGAAAAGAGGCAATTGGGTTGCAAAGATCCAAGAGTTTGATCTAGTCATCAAACCAACAAAGTTGGTGTGTGGGAAGGGGCTATGCCAACTAATTGTTGATAACAAGCTGGGAGGAACAGAGCATGAAGAATCAGAGGTGGATGACATGCCAATAGTCCTCTTTGTCTCCACCATGAATGAGTGGTATTCATGTATTGCTTATTACCTTACTTATGATGAGTGTCCTACTCACCTATCTTATAAAGAAAGGAGAACCATCAAGCTAAAATCTACAAATTTTGTCCTCTAGGACAATGGCCTATACAAGAGGAGCCTTGATGGAATGTTTCTTCATTGTGTGGACAAGGAGCAGCAAAGCCTACTTCTAAAGTCCTTCCACAATTCAGCCTATGGAGGACATTTTTTTGCTCCTATGACTGCCCATAAGATCTTGTGGGCCAGGTATTATTGGCCAACTCTCTTTCAAGATGCATACAAGTGGGTTAGGGAGTGTGAACTATGCCAGTAGTTCATCGGAAGACCCAAGTTAGTTGCCCTGCCTCTCAAGCCAGTGGTCATAGAGGAGCCATTCTAGCAATGGGGAATTGACTTTATTGGAGCTGTAAACCCATCTTCACGTGCTAGACATGATTATGTCCTTATAGCAATAGACTACTTCACCAAATGGGTGGAAGATGTTCCAACCAAACATGCTACATCAGAAGTAGTATGCAATTTCCTCAAGGAGAACATCATCTTCAGGTTTGGGGTCCCGACCAAGATTGTCACTGATAATGCAGCTTGTTTCACTTCCCAAAAGATTACTCAATTCTATTTCCACTATGGGATTATGCTCTCCCACTCTTCTAATTACTTTCCACAAGGGAATGGATAGGCTGAATCAAGTAATAAGAACTTGGTGGCTATCATCAAGAAGCTGGTAGATGACAACCAAAGGACGTGGCATAAAGCATTGGTTGATGCTCTATGGACAGATAGAATTATGCCAAAGAGGGTAATTGGTATGTCTCCTTTCCAACTTCTTTATGGAATCAATGCTAAAATACCAATCGCCTTGGAATTGCCAGCACTAAAATTAACTAAGGCAATTGAAGATCAAACGTATGAAAGCACCCTTGATAAGAGGATCATGTGCCTAACTGAGCTAGAAGAGTAGAGAACTGCAGTGGTCGATCAAATTGCCGCCCATCAAGGTTTGGTGAAGAAGCTCTTTGACCAAAAAGCAAAGAATCATGATTTCTAGATTGGAGATTAAGTCTTGCTATGGGAAAAGAGAAGAGAGCCAAAAGGGATGCACAGAAAGTTTAATTCCCTGTGGAGGGGCCCTTTTACTATTCATCAGCTCAATGGTGAAAATAGTTTCCTATTGAAGTATCAAGATGGCACTCTCTTTTCTCTACCTCATAATGGGTAGCATCTGAAGCACTTCAACTCTTGAAGTATCGGATGAGCTCCCCTGTACATATGTATATTTTTATAGTCTTTTGTTTCTATTTTTGTGCTTTTCATTTTCATTTTTTGGAGCCTTTCTTTTTGGGTAGCACGACTCCATAGCCCAATGGCATACTTCAAGGCACTGGAGATTCTAGTTTCTACTCCCCTCAGCTTTTTTAAGTTTTCATCTGACGGAAGTTCCCCAACTGGAGCTAGCTATTGTCCCCAAAAATATCTTTCTCATTTTTGGGACAACATATGAACTAGTTTGGTCTTTCTTGCGTGACCAAAATTGTCTCTCCCCTTTTCAAAATTTGTTCTGAGCTTTCTAATTCCACATTTTTCAATATTTTTTAGTAATGGGAATAGTAGGTTCAATAGGTTCAAAGGCTTCTACAGACGAGTTCAATCAAAAGAACCAATTTCCAACACTTGGTCATCTTCAGGATTGGGTCAGTGCCTTGGTTCAATCAAAAGTGTCCATCGGCAAGCATCTAAACAAGGATTGAACCATTGAAACACAAACCATTGAACCATTGAACCTCAAACCATTTTGGTTTAATAGGGTTCAATGGGTTCAAAGGTTCAACATCATCAACAAGAAGTAGTGAAACAGATGGTACAACTGAAGCGTGCGCAAAACAAAAGGATGAGTGAAAGCTGCCAAGTGTCATTTGTTGAGACACATTATACCTTGTTTCTAAAAGCAACAGATACTACCATGTGTCCTTTTTGAAGCTTGTTGAAAGCCTCCAAGTGTCAAAATCCATAGCCCCTTCCTTTCTTTCCACTACTTTGAGCAAGGATCATGGTGGGTCCCAGGTGAGTGACTAAAACAAATGGGACGTGACAAGTGTCATCATTTGAGAGAACATAAATGAGCCCCAAGCATTTCTATGATGTTACAAAAGCCGAAGAATGGAAAGTGCCATGTGTCAATGGTAGAGGGTTTTAATGAGTGCAATAAAAGATGCCATGTGTCACTTGTTCGAAGCAGTGAAAGGTGCCACATGTCAAAGATAGAGCACTCTCGAATGCACAAATACAAATTCAAGGAAAGGTCTCCTTCAGACAAATTATCTAAAGGAATTTCTTTAGACATTTTGTTTGAAGGAAATAAAAGAGACAATAGTCTTCTAAAAGAATCAAAGCCCGAAGGCCACCTAGATGACCCCGAAGGGCAAGTTCCCTTTGGGAAGAGTCAAGCCTCAAAGTGCAATAGAAGCTACCAAATGTCATGAGCTAAGACACAGTCTCTAACAAGTTTTAAAGTGATGGAACTTGCCATGTGTCTCGTCCCAGTGTGGCAAAAGCTGCCAAGTGTCTACATCTGTGCTTTCAACCCCTAACAAGTTTCAAAGCTTATTTTGATAAGCCTATTTCAAAGCTGCGAATGCTGCCACATGTCCTCACCCATGTGATAGCAGGAAATAGCCATAGCAAGTGAGAAAGACATGAGAGAGTTGCTAAGAGGAGATGACAGACCTAAAGATGTTAAATTGGTGGTAATAAAATAGTCATTGATCCTTGCAGACTTAAAGACAAACTCGAATGCGTTCAAAGGCCTGAAAACCAAAGAAAAAAGGGAAGACCCGTTGATGATAGAGCCAAAAGAGCTAGAAAAGGGGGAAAAGACAGCCCAAGGGCCCAAATCATAGCAAGAAGAGACAAAGAGGGAAATCTCAATGGAAGTTAATTCCAGTAGGTGAAGCAGTTCACCAGGTAGATATGTGGGGCCTGTAAACATTGAAAGCGTAGCCTGTTTGTCCCCTTTGGCATAAAGATAGAGTAGAGAATTACATAGCTAGCAGATGATGGAATGAGTAATTTAGGCTTGAGAGTAGACAAAGGAGATGAACCAACACACCATAGTTAAGGCAGATGCCCTGCTCTAGCATGGCCCTTCCTGACATAACCAAAAATGCATCCAAGACATTGATTGCACATCATGGGTCACCCCATGGGAAGAAGTGTCATGTCTCTCTAGCCTCTATATAATTTAATCTCTCATTCGATGAAAAGGAGATCTTTTAGACCACAGAAGCAAAACTCTGCCCAAATTGAAAGGTGAATACTGAGACTTTGAGATCAGATTGTATTTCATATTATTTTATATGAATGATAAAGCAAGTGATTCACAAACTTTGTGCTGTATAGCTTGTATCATTTTAGGAGATTATTCTTATGTCTATCTTCTAAATGTGTTCTTGTTTATTTAATTTAACAAGTAGAGCTAGTGGAAGTGATAAGGAAGGTGTCCTGAAACCAATTACTTTCAGACTTTGTGCTAACATAATTGTTTTCAATGTGTTTATTTTTTGTTTCTATGTAAAGGACCTTGAGATGACTTTGTGCCCCCATTATTCTTTGTACCTCACTCTTGGGTAGTCAAGGTGGATAATTTGAGCTACATCTTCCAGTTACCTGCCAGAAAGATTCTTGTTGTTTGTAAGAACAAGCATTTTGAAAGAAGAGAAGTGCCTTCTGTCGCTTCACCAAGATTTCTACTATCTAGGAAGGGATCTGGCTCTTGGCTAAATGCTACTTCTGAAAGAAGAGAGGTACCTTCACCAATCATCCAGGATTTCTCCTTTGATTTGTAAACATCATCTCTGAAATAAGAGAGATGGATGGTTTATCCTGCCCCCATGTGTTATTTTTTGTTTATTTATATAGTATATAGCTCCTATGTATTTATAGGGAACCTCCCCTTGATGAGAAGAGAGATTTGTCCCCTGCTGATGTAGTAAACCTACACATCTGGCCGACCAATCTCCCTATGTTGTGGTTGAAGAGACCTATTTTTCTCACTAGTTAGCTGGTTGACAAAATATTCAACCAACACATTTGTCTTGCTATATTGAACTACATTGACTTGAGGTCCTTCGGGTTTATGTAGGTAGCACTCAATTTTTATTGATGTCAACTTGGTCACCCCTTTCTTCACACTCTTTCCATTTTTCAATTATCTTATCCCACACTCTCACCATTTTGTGAGCAACCTCAGGTATGCTCTCACTATTTTACGAGCAAACTAAGCAAATCATCACTTGGGGGTAACTTTATTGTCACTATAGCCAATTATCTTATGATCATTTTCCTTATACCATTTTTATTATACCATTCCTTTATTATTGACCAAGGTTTGTTTTTAGTCATCCTAATTATACTATTTTGATCTTGGTTCCATCAGGTCATCCTACACTTTCCATGGGGGGCTGTTGATCTAGTTTCAATAGTTTTAGAATATCATGTTGAATGATAGTCTATGAAAGTAGTATGATATTTGATTTGGAAAGTTATCTATCATTAATTATCTTATTTTGTATCCCTAATTATAACTGCCTATGGGAAAATTAGTAGTATCCTTGATTATAACCGCCTTTGGGTAAATTAGAATTATGATGTTATTTCCTAATTATAATTGCTTATGGGAAAATTAGGTATAATGTTTTTTTATCATGCATTGTTGTGTCATCTAGTCATTATTATTATCATTTTCCTTATCATTTGCATTTATTCACAAATTTGTTTAGCCTGGTCAGTTTTCCGTTCCCTATTGTGTAGGCATAATTACTATGACTTGAGGTCTTAATGGGACTACGTAGATTGTGCTTAATTCATGTTGAGGTCAACTCAGTCCCCAGCTTTCATTACACTTTCACTGTCTTATGAGCATTTTAAGTTGGTGCATTCTCACCATTTCATGAGTTATACCATTTTATGTCTCTTAATTCTAAAATTGAGTTGAGATACTTAGAAAAATCTAAAAACATTTTGTTTATTTGATTGTTGTTTATTTGTTTTGTTTTTTGATTTCCTATTTGGTCTTGCTTTGTTTGTTTTCCAAGTACATCTTGATGGTCCACATGGATCTTGATTATTCATATCTTGATCTCATGTTGTTAGGATGTTCTTGCTTTTTTTAATCTTTTTTTTTGTCTTTGCTTTTTGTTTAAATGTAAATAGTTGTAACTTTGGTTTTGGTCATTGTTTACCATTATCCTTAATTATAGGTATTCACATTTGAATCAGCTCCATGTACTTGAAATTACATGTCATTATGAGTTATTTATACTTATGATGCCTAATTTATTTTGCTATAGCAAGCACTTTGTGCTATAGATTCAAGTCTAAACATCAACACAAACCTGATGAATAGATCTCAAGATCATTATGCATAAACTAAGATCAATAGGTTTAGCACCTAACTCTATGCTTAGATGTGCATATATTAGCATACATAATGAGTCTAATCAATCTTTGGTCATTTTTCATCATCCCTCATTTCATTCTCTCCCAATTTTGGTTAACTACATTGGCTTGAGGTCCATATGGACTATGTAGGTAGCACTTAGATAAATGACGTATCCTAGGTCAACTCAACCACCTTCACTTCTCTTTTCATTTCTTTCATCTTTTTTTTAATCCTTACATGCATGTTTTTGTGGCTTTCTAAGCCATTACACCATTGCATCTATATTTGTGCCTACTCATCTTTAATTTATATAATAGGTTATATCCTTGAGCTAATTATTTGCCAATTTGCACATCCCAAGGCACAACATTTGAATCAAGTTAAAAAACTAAATCAACCCTACATGGGCAAGACCATTATTTATTCTTTATTAATGATCAAAATTATCCCTATTGGGTAAAAACTATTTTATCACGATCAAATATGCCCTACTAGGGTACCTCTTATTATCATCTCTTTAGAGACCACATTCTCCTTTTTCTCTAATTCCAAGCTCTCCACACTACTACCCATGATGTCAATGTTTTAGTGTACAACTTATCTCAAGACTAATTAATGTCGTAAGTGCACAGCTTACACTCTCAAATTGGGTACATTCAAAGTGTGTCACTTATATGTTTGGATTGAATCTTTCCCATTTCCCTCATATTTGGGGCCCATTATACCTCTAATTATATTTTATTCATTAATGGTGACCATGTTTGCAATAATTATCTCCTCTAGATGTGATCTATTCCATGGGTTAATCTCTCACTTTCCCTCTCTTTTTGAGAGTCCATCTTTCTCTTTCATCCTAGTATGCCCTCTCAAGGGGGCATCATGGGTCATTTCCAATTTCTTCTTGATAATTTTTTTTTTGAGATGTTGCCTCACTTGAATATCTCACTAAGCCTTCTTAAATAGGGGTAAAATGTAGACATCCAATTCCTAACACCATTTGTGTTGAAATTGTCAATTTTACTTGATTTGTACTCAAATGCCCAATTTAGGCCAAAATCACTAAAAATATGCTAAATGGTTCAATCTTGTCATAAAAAAGTGTTGTTTTAGGCTAATTTATCCGTAAATAGGGCAATGCATTTTATGTGGATCCTAACTTTAATCAATTCATTTTGAGTCAAAATGATAATTTCACTTTTTTGTGCTTTGGATCACTCTTTTCTTCTAATTCATTAGTACACATCACGTACCTTTGTTATTTTGTGTTGGAAACATCCTAAATGGGAACATGGTCCCAAGGCATCTAACATCACCTTCCAATTCTTCTTGAGTCAAATTATGACCCAATAATATGACTTTCTGGCCATTTTGATTAATTGTGCAACAATTTACAAAAAATTGCACTAAAATTGATTATTCTTATTTAAGATAATTAATTTGAATCAAGATCTTAAGTGGATTTTCCATGGAGTTTATTGATTATTTCATTATTGAAAATTGATTCTCAATATCTCCATCACCTAGTGACATGATCTATGGGGTGGCATCCATAAGCCATAAATGCATATAATATCATATTATGGGTACCCATGCCTAATTAATGCCCCTTACAAATAATTATGATGATATTTATGGCTTTAATTCCAAATATTAGATTAATTCATGGCCACACATCTCAATCTTCAGATAGATAGTCATGGTTGATCCTAGCCCACTTGGAAAATCTATAAATAGAAGGGCATGGAACCTAATGTTTAAGCTAAATTATTGTAAACTTATAATGCAAAATTGTCTCCACAACATTTTGTGTTGATTATTATGTTATTTTCAAGCTTCATTTGATAGGCATAGATTAGAGGTTTCTTTTCTTAAGCGTAGGTTATGCATAGTGTTTTTGAGGCAATGGAGAAACAAAGTAGCCATTGTTGACAAATGCAAGAGTACTAGATTAAGGGGATAACACGCTTAGAGCCATTGTTGGATGGTGGAATTATATATGAAGATAATTGGTATTTCTTTCTTTCAATTTATTCTTCATTATCATTTGCAAACCCTGTTAGAATAGGTTGGCTAAGTTTATTGAGTTCTTTATGCATTTTTCATAGATTTATTGACTAATGCTTGACTAACCAAATTTGCAATCTAATCCTACAATATGAACCTTCATGAATATTAATTAATATATTCTCTTGGAATGTATGAGGCTTGATTAAACCAACCAATAAACACATGGTTAGGGCTAGTTGTCAACAGTTTGTAAAGATTCATATTTTGTCTTCAAGAAGTAAAACAAATGGTATTCCTTTATAGATGGTAGTGAAGATGATTTTTATGATGTTGTCTAGCACATGTGCTATTATTAATCTAGTCTTAGTGGTCTTGGTTAGTTGGAGATTTAATTAGGGTGGCTCAAAAAGAGGAAGAATGTAAGACTTTAAGGAGAGAGATGAGATGTTATGTAATATGGACCATGTGGAAGTATAAGCTAAGTAAATTTAATTCCATTCATATGAGAATTCAATAGGGATGGCACATGATTAGTTTATGTAAATGAGGAATGTGCTCTAATGGAGAAGAGAAGATGTGCATTGAAGGATCCTTATGAAATGAGAATGAATTTGAGGAAGTGAAAGTGGAACCATTTGAAGATGAATGAATATGTGAATATTCCAAGGATATATTAAATATAATATTATATAGGGTCAATGCATGTGTGCACATTTTTTTCAAATAAATCAATGTGAATATTTTTGTAAAATTGAAGAATGTTTGGTGTAATAAGAGATTCCACACACAATGGTGATTTGTGATAGTTTTGGAGGGAATACTTGAGATTTTAAAATTATGATTGTGATGGTATTAGTAGGAGGGACTTCGATTCAAGGTCCATAGGTGGGTGAAATGTTCCAATGGTAAATCCAATATTTTTGTAAAAAGAAGCATTAGTCAAACAATTTTTAGTAGAAAAGGAAGTGTTATTTCAAAGAATATTATACAGACACACCAACCTGCATAATAACTCTCAATATTATCTGAGATGTCAATGAAGTTTCCTAAGTATCAATGAATTGATGTAGTTGATAAAACATAAAAGTGTAAGATAGACTGTAAATCAAAAGGAGTAACTTATCTTAAGAGGAAATCAGGGCAATTTTCCATGACACTATTGGATCATGTGCATATGTTGTATCACAAGTTTGATCCAAATAATACTTTGGTAAATTTTCACAAACTCAAGACTGATTTATTGAGATAATTTTATATACCATAGTTTCTTTACCAAATCATTTTCTCTCTCAAGGAGATCAAACAATATGTTGAGAGCGTATGAGTATATGATGTGTGCTTTAAAAAAAAATCATTTGAGTTATATTATAATATACATCCACTATGAAATTCATAGTGGTTTATTGGAGGATTGTTATTATTGATTTATATACATATGAATTTGGGTTTAGACACTTGACAACATTAGTTTTGACCTATCTTTGACATACATGACTTATGCATACACATTTGAATCTTACTCAGATTCTTTCCTATCATTTTATCTATCTATGGACTTGGCCAATCCAATTTGTTGTCATTCATACACAATATCTCCCTAGTCTATGCTAGATTGCTCTATAATCATAATCATTTATTTGTAATATTATTTACTATTATTTCTCTAATTATGAACAATACTAGTAATAATCTGATGTTGATGGATACCAATAGTGTCCTAGGATACTTAATGGATAATTTTTAAATTTAAATTTCTCACTTGGATCGACTTATACATGTTTCACATGTTGATTATGCTAGGAAACTCCAAGAGAAACCCTAATGTTTCACTCGGTCACTACTTGGAAATTACATTGAGGACCACTTGCATAATGAGAAATATATTTGTACATCATTGAGGCACTATCCAAAAGAATCCATATCTAAAAACCCCTCAAAGGAATAGTATTAAAAACCAAGATTTAACAATAACACAAGCCAAAGTTTCATGTTTTCAAGTGTCAAAATCCAAATATTTACATTGCAATCTAGCATAACACTATTACGTGCACCTACACATAGGTGGGATAACTACATGTGGTTTGATACCTCTTTGAAGTATTAGAATGTAGGAAAAACTCAACCACTGAGTAAGGAGTGGTTGATGTTTTCCAACCCATCCTTTACCCCCTTATTTAAGGTCAAATAGGTGTTGAAAGTGGAACTAAGTTTTCAAGGTAAAGGAAGACAAAATCAAGATATATGCATAGGACTAAGGTCAATAAATTACACAAAAAACATATAGACAGGTAGGTGAAACAATCTTTGGTAGAATAGACTAAAAAATACATAGGGACTGATGAGGTTTATCAATCCCATTCATTGAAAAATGTTAATCCAGAGGTGGTGTCTACAGATAATATGCAATAGGAGAAAGAAATCTATGTAAATGGGTCCCTTCTACCAAACTCCAGACTTGTATAAATTTAAAGGTACTCTTGAAAAAATTAAATCACACATGCATGAAATTACATCAAACTTGCAAGAAAGTAAATTGCTAAATTGAAAAGAAATGATAAACAAAGAAAACACCTGCAAGTTCAAAATAAACTATATAAAAAGGAATATTTATATGACACAAAGGGAAAATACAATAATTCATAATAAATGGATAATTACATAACAAAGAAGTAAACATAAACACATTGATCCATCTTACTTGAAATGAGTGGCCAACTCATTCCTTAGAAGATGATTTTATTTAGAATCACAAGATTTTATGCCACAAACTTCAAAATGAATTATTCAAAATAATCGAGAGAGAAATATATTGAATCCTTCTCTTCAATGGTGTGGGAGGTTGCATTTATAATCTCATGCTTTCAACCAATGCCTTATTCAAGAATAATAACCTAAATATTCTAGCCTATTTCAATCTCCAAAAAATATGGAGAGAGACATTTAATATAAGAATCTATTCTATTACAACATAGCCTCAATCACCATAAAATATGGAGAGAGCTATTTTATTGGAATGAAATTCTCTAAATTATACAAATATACATTTAGATACAATCTTTAAACAGAATGTCTATAAATATAAATCATTCTTATGATAGCTATAAATGATCTTGATCATCTTAGAATAGACCAAACAATCATATAATTCTTTCCAAATGAGTCCCTAGCGGTTTTGTCGAAGTCCATAGCAAGCCTAATGAAGTATGTAGTAAACCTGATGAAGTCCATAGCAAGCTTGATGAAGTCTTTAGCTTGCCTATTTAAGTCTGTAACTTGGCCAAAATGCTAGATCTTCTATTATAATCTCCTTTTAAGGCCATGAGATCATACCAAGACTTATTTTATCATGTTATATTACCATTTTATTAGATATCTATTCATGGAAATGATCAATTCCCAAGATAAGATAATATTTCTTTGTTGATCATCTCGAGAGCTCAGTGATGAAGGTGATCTCCAAAGTTGATATGATGTACCTCAAATCTAATCATTGATTGGTACCTTTGCTCAAATTTTAATATTCCTCATTATGGACTTCATATACACACATTAACATCTTTCCCCAAGAATTAGTAATAATAGTTAACAAAGAAGATGACAATAATTTCTAAAGGAATAACCAAGACATAGTTTCTCTATCTCATTCTCAATAAACCATAAGTTTAGAAACTACACTTAGATCCACTTATTAGGCAAGGAAAAAGGATGTTATTTCATGGATATAATGAACCATTCTATGGTCTCATCAGGGACACTTTTAGAAGGTAGTGGATAGATCTAGTTTACATAGGTATCTGAGCATTCACCGATAGTGTCGTAGAAATTTTTGATAGTTTATTTCCTAAGCCAAGTAATCACAAATATATTATAGATCATTTTAGGCACTTGTCCATAGGTAGTGAGAAACACATAATAGAATATCAACTAAGTGCCTTATCTCTTGGTCATTTATATATTTATTAAATGCAATCAATCTGTTAAAAAATTTAAAATGATATGTGAAATGCCCTATTTTATGCAATCTAAATTTAAATAGTTTTGGTTTTTTTAGATCCATTAAATTAAAAAATAAGTTAAAACATCTTAGTTAGCTTGATATTTATTTTGACCATGGAAAACCTTTGGTATTCCCTTACAGTTTCTTATTTCCCTCTTAGGGTTTTAGATTTCTCTTGTATTAGGGATTCAAATTTGATTTATAAATACCTTTTGTTTCCATAATCAAACCATATAATAGCTATAATGGCTTATTATAGTGTATATTTTATGATTCAAGATATAATTATCATAATTACATGTTAATTTCCTGTAATATATAATATGAAACAAAATCATGTAATGAAATGGATTTAACTTGCGTGTAATAAACTAAGGATGAAATTAATAATGATGAATTTTTAACTCTCTTTAATAACACATATTGTATGAATGTTGAATCTAAAGTTCTTACATATGTGACTCATTCCGTTCATCCTCAAGGTAGCGAGAACCACCGTCCCTCCTTAGTTATTCATCCTAGGATTATATTAGATATATAGGTCCATGTTATTATAATCCAAAAAGGAAATATGCATTCTCCTATATATTTTTATATGAATATCAAATTTAAAGTGTCTAATGTTTTTGAATCTAAAGCTAAAACTTCCAAACCTATGAACAATAGTGTACCTAACATGACCATTTGTGATTAGATGATTACTATGATGTAGTCCATATAGGAATTACAAAATCAAATCCAAACTTTGTGTCCAAATGTCACATCACTTGAATATAAGCTTATGTATGAAAAAAATCCTAAGCAAGATACTGTAAATTGTATATATAATTTTCCATTCAAAATATGTCCTAAAAGGTTCCATCTCAAACATAGGTTAATAAACAAAATGCATTTATGTCTAATAGATCAATAATTTTCCATAATATTAATAATTCTCCAAGTGAAACTCTAAGGAACATTCTTCAAATAAATTAATCATGTTCCTCTTACATATCCCGTGAAAGATAAAATTACTTTTATGTTTATCATAGAGTTCACATTTATCCCATAGACAAGTGTTAGGATTTGAAAAATAAAATAATATAACGTATTAATAATGATAACCTTACATTTGATACATCTAATAAATCACCACTAGATTCAGGAATACCTTATACATTTAAGTAACTTACTAAAATTGTGGTTTCATCTCCCAAGGCTGAGTTATCAAAATAAAAGTTACATAAAGAAGGTTTGACTACAAAAATAGCTACCTAAAAATAATATTTAACTAATAAAGAGGTACCTAAGAAATAATTTTAGAAGAAAAATATACCTAATAATAATAATTTTACAAGCATCGTTTCAAAGGTTTCAACCATAAATCCTTATTTGTTCCCAAATTCTTTGATCATTAGCCCTCACATTGATGGAAAACAATACCAGTTGTGAAAAAAATGTATGTAGCATGACACTTTTGAAATGTAAGTTGATACCACTTATGAAATCAATGTATAAATCATGACACTTTCTAATTCTTTGGGATATTACATTGAACATTTGAATAAGACTACTTCATTAGAATTATGCATTGGTTCTATTGAATGGCCCATATCTCTTTTCTATGCCTTTAGATAATAACATGGATTGGGATATGTGAAGCTAGATTGTGGTTAACATAACCTTTAATTAAGTTATATGATATTATATGTATCTTATTATTAGTGGTAGGGTCGGCCTAGGGTGTTTACATAGAATAGTTAAGGTATATATATGAGGTAGGGGTTAATATTTGATTGTGATATTGTGAATTCTATTCTTACTGTAAGGTTGTGGAGGTTTTCCCCTCAAAGTGGATTGCCATTTATTCATATATTCTACTCTATTCAAATCATATTAATATCTATTTTTATTATTATACTTTATTTATGAAGTAATTTCATTACAATGGTATCAGAGCTTCGATTTGGGCATATGTGTGGATGAAACCCTAATTTTAGAGAATCATTTATTTATTTTAATACATTATAAATTTTGATCCAATTTTTTTAATAGAGTTATATAATAATTCAAATAAATCATATTAAAAACATCAGGGTGAGAGGATTAGTTTTGAGTGAGTTATTTTGGTTTTAGGGTTTTCCATAAATTTACTCTACATGCCAAATTTTAAGTAATTTTTTTATTTCTTTAAATTTTTAGAAAGCTTGTAAAAATATTAACCCATGTCCATGTCAAATTTATTTTTCTATATTCACTGTTATCCGTAATTTAGCTCAATACAATGTTTTTCTAGGATGTTCATGGATGAATTCAATGGATGCAACACAAGGTAAGAATCATGGTTATATTACATTTGGCGTCCAAGGTAAGATTATTTCCATTTCTATATATGGGACATCTTCAAATCAAGAGAAGCAAGAGGAAACAATTTATTCAACTATTGCTTAAGAAATGATACCTAATTCTTCTATGACATAAATTGAGGTGCATGATACTAATAATGATGAATATGTTGAAGAGAAAAGAAGAGTCAATAAACCAATTCTTATAGATTGTGTTGTTGGTTTTTCATATCTTACTATAGATACATAAAATGATTGGAAGGATAAGTCCAAATTAGTGGATGTTTATTATTATGACTTATACAATAAATATCCTCCGACTATTGGTATTGATCAAGTATCACTATAGACATTATCTAAAATAGAAATGACTCAACATAAAGTGAAGAGTGAAGATGACATTTTATATGAATGGTTGGTCAAATGATACATATGACTATCCCATTGATGGGATCATTGATTAGTATGAACATATTTCTAAAATCCAAAATTACATAAAAATAAAAATATTTAAAAAAATAAAAAAACAAGACCTATGCATGACATGTTTTGATAGCCACATGATTGAATTATGTTATTTATCAAATATACATGGTGAATTACATATATATTCTCAACGTACATGTTTTTCATAGGATATATAAGTGGGATGTAGGAAATATGGGTTATAAGTGATACACACACACACACACACACACACACACACACACACACACACACACACACACACACACACACACACACACACAAATGTAGGACATTCCTTACACCCAAGAGATAACTTCCTACATCAAGGGCATGCCTACACTGGGGGAATATTGCTACACTTTATAGCTTATATATTTCTATGACCATTCCATTGATCATATTGAGCTACTTATATTATTTAAACATGGATTTCTCTTGTGTATTACATTTAGGGTGCTATATTTTATGGATATTGTACTTAACTATGTTTTAATGATGCCATAGATTGATTGTGTAGATTACTTTTGATTTTTTTATGTGTTTTATGTTGATGATTATTATGTGGTGTGATCATTGATTATGTATTAAATTGTATGATTATTGACATGTGTTATAATTCATTTTCATTGTGTGATGATTTATGTGTGTGGCATGGTGTGTTATATTGCATAATTATACGAGTGTATCGATTGTGTGTTATCATGCCATACATCTTGTGTCAAGTATTTATATTTCATGCCATGGACATGTTGTTGTATATGTTAGATCAAATTCTAGTTAGATTCATGTCGTATCTTGAGTGCTTGTGTGCATCATGATCATGGAATTGTGTGAATATGTATGTACATATTTCCATGACTATTGAACTTAGTGTCATGATTGTTATCACACATTATTATATTATGTGTGATTACATGATTTTTTTAATACATCTTCTACATGGATTATTTCTAAATTATTATTACTATGATGTTTATTATTGCATGCCTAATTACTATATCTACTTGACATGACACTAGTATGCACATTCCTTGGGATTGCATGTTTCATATGTATGTGAATGATCAAATATTTATATGATGACATAATTGATCATGTTAGCACACATTTTTTACATGATTACATTGGTATATATAACATGTTGTGTATAAATCTTTTATTTTAAGATGAGTGATTCATAGGTTTCATCCCTTACCTCAAAAAGTGGGCATATAAGTAGGATTTTCCTAAATATTCGACCTAGATATATAGATAATGGACATTTTAGGTCAAATTATGTGATTGAGATAATATAGAGTGACAGATGGACATATATGTGAGTCATAAGTGAGGAACTTCATTAGATAATGAGGAATGGTTGGCAGATTATATGACATAATTACATTGATAAGATAGAGCATATTTTTCAAGTTACATGAATCAAACTAAGGTGATGTATTAGGTTGCATGGATTAGATTAAGAATACTTCTAAATTTATATGGATTAGATTGAACAAACTTATCAGATTGATTATATTAGGAAAATTAACATATAAATGATGGAATTCTATATCACATTGAGGAACAAATGGATCAAATGAGGGGAATGAAAGTTTTTCATACAAAGACTTTTCTATTTATTTGATGAGGATTGATGGTACTATGTAAGAACTTTAGATCTAAAATTTCTTCTACAATGGTTGATTCATAGTTTTAATTTAAATACAAAATTGTCTTTGGGTTCCACATTTACATATGAACTTGGTTTTAGTTCCACTAAAAGAGTTATGATGATATTTTGAGTTTTCCAATTGAGGTTATATGTTACCCAACTAGTTCTTCTATGTCTCTAATGGGGGTTGAGGTATTTGTACATCTTAACCCATGTTTTTACCAGTGGTATCCCATTAGGGCATAATCACCCCATGGAATTATCCAATTGAGTTTAACATAGGTCACCTTGGTTCACATAACCACATGTGTATTCATTCTTTGACTTTTTAAATTCAAATAGTTCAATGATCTTGATTATTTAATATTTTATAGTATGAGTGGCAATTGATTTCTAGATATCTCCTTGAAATTTTTACATGGAATCACCTTAATATTTGGGACATACCTAGTAAAATCAAGTGTGATAAAAACACACATACCAAATTCATTTATTTTATCCTGTTAATCTAGTATTTTCATAATATACTAAAAGGGGGAATTTGTAGACACCTAAATTTGGTATTAGATACTTAGTAACATTATTCTTTACCTATATTTGACATACATGATTTGTAAATACACATTTTACTCTTCCTCACAAAATTTAATATTTTTTTATACATCTATAGACTTAGCCAACCTAATTTATTTGCCTTCAATCTCAGGACCCTAGTATGTGTCTAAATGATCTATAATCTTAAGCAAATTATCACCACATTCCATATCATTATTTCTCCCTTTCTAGATAATGTCAAAAATAATAATATGCTAGAAGTTATTATTAGTTTTCACCTTTGTTGATAATGTCTTGGGATATTCAAAGGCTAATTTTCAAATTTAAATCTCTCTTGGGCTAGCCTATGCATAATTCACATGTCGATTATGGAAAAAAATTCCAAAGAGCTATCTATATAAACAAGATAATTCTAAGTCTTATTAACTTGCTCACTACTTGGAAATTACATTGAAAACCACTTGCATGTTGAGAAATATATTTTCACATATTTGAGTCACTATCCAAAATCATCAAAATATAAAAACCCTCAAAGGAATGATCCTAAAATCCAAGTCTAAACATTAAAGTAGGTCAAAGTTGTATGTTTTCAAGTATCAAAATCTAAAACATTAGAGTGCATTCTAGTGGAATACTATTTAGGAAACATAAACATAGGTAGGATAACTACATGTGGTTTTATCCCTATTCATGAAGAGTATTGGAACATAGGCATTGCTCAACCACTCAATGGGGAGTGGTTGTGGTTGTCCAACCCATTTTTACCACCTTATTTCAGGTCAAGCAAGTGTCAAAATTAGAGTTAGGGTTTCAAGGGGAAGGAATACAAAATCAATACCTACACATAATATCAAGGTCAAAAAATTACATAGAAATCATTTAAAAAGGAATGTGTGATGATCTATGGAAGAACATAATAAAAAAATACACATGGACAATTATAACAGATATTAGACATAACCAATTGTTGGAGGTGTCTAAGCATTCATTGGCAATGTCTTGAAAGATTTTAATAGCTTGTTTCTTGAGATAAGTAATTATTAATTTATTCCAAAACATTTCAAGCAACGGTACATAAGCATTGAGAAACACATAACATAATATTAGCTAAATTTCTTCTCTCATGATCATTTATATATTTATTAAGTATAATAAATATATGTTAAGAGATTTATATTTTTATGTGGAATGCCATATTTAATGTAAACTAAATTTTAATACTTTTAGCTTATTTAAATCCAAAATAAGTTAAAACATCGTCAAGAGACAAAACATTTATTTATGCACATGAAGTGTTGGATGAAATTCTCAAAATGGAAGTTGTTAGAAACTTTGATATAACGATCAGCCCTTTTATAGAACCAAATATTTTCAAGATGGAAAAAAAGTTACAGAAATTATCATCAAATCGTGAATGAGTCCCAAAGAGGACTAGGTACATAAACTGTGAGTTCAAGGGACACACTAATAAAAACTTCATGCATAAGAAAGTTCTAGTTTTTTATTAATTTTTTGAAGTGTGTCTATGAAACTTAAATTTTGACATAAATACTTGATAATGTCATTTTGGCCCAAATTTTCTCTAATTTGACCTCATATCACCACCTCACTCTATTTTAAGTACTTGTATAGACCTATCCATTTTTTAATTGTCATCTTACACCTACATAAATGTTCTTAATCCCTAAAAACCTCTCTAAATATATGTATGACATTCAAGTTTATAAAATCAAATGTCACCCTTCCTAGGATAGAACTGACCCATATGGGACAAGACTAGTTAGTTGATATTGAGCTAGGACCAGTATGCATGTTCAATATTCCTTAGTTACATACATGTTATGAATGATACATATTTTACTATGATATATTTTTTCACATATGCTATGATATTCAAGGTTTCCATTTTAATATGCATGATATAGTTAAATTTTCTTTTGATATGAGTGAATTTTAAGGCACATACCTCACCTTACAATGGGTGCATTTCATTAGACTTTTCATACATGAGATAAGCATCTATTAGAAAAAAATAGGTTTGGGTATAAAATATAGATACAAAGGATTCAGAATGGTTAAAAAATTAATTTTTTGGCACATATTATGGGGGAATATTCCATGCATATGCATTCACATTATATGAATATAGTACAAATTCATACATTTTTGGTGAATGAAACAAATTCATGCATAATATTCAAATAAAAATTACAAAAAAATTATCTACATTCAGTTACTGATTTTAAATTCATCATAATGGGGGAAGGATATTGATTCATGCACAAAATACTACTTTTTAAATTTAAGAGGCATGATACTAATTCATGCACATATTTTTGTAAAACAAATTCATGATAAGGGAAATTATACCCTTCCCTTTTTATATGAGATTTTTAAATTTTAAACTACTATTTCAAGTTCAAAGGGAATGGTACATATTTTTGTCATACTTTCAATACTATTTTCTATTTATGGTCATGGTAGAAGCATGAACGTTATCCATTATATTTTGATCATGAATTTAGGAACTAAAGAACAAAGTGAAAATTGAATCTATATGCCATATACAAGGGTTAATTATGTTAAATTACATAGTTCATAACTTGGATATTTGGTGCCTTCCAACATTATTGCTTACGTATTCATTATGTATTCCAACCGATTTTTGTCTTGGGGTTACAAAGAATAAAATATAAAATTGAGGTTTTTGTATCCATCAATGGGTTATATTTTTTATACAATTTCAATCCAAATTTAAGCTTGATCAACCTCAATTTTTCATGGTTCAACTAAGGAATTAATCCATCCAAGTGCTTCATGGAAAACAACAAATCTCTAATTATTCAAGGAAGCATTATTTTTAATCAAAATTACAATAGCAATATTAGTTTCACACAAATAGGTGCATTCCTTCCTTATTTTGTAAAACCTTTTCAAATTTGAGTTACATTTAAATTTTCAATTACAAACATGGACATTAACTACTTTCACATCATTATAGGATTTTCTATTGAACACCTTGCATGATTGGAGTTTCCTCCCAAAGATAAGGTGTGTTATACACATTCAATTATATCTTTATTTTTACTCTAATAATTTAATTTCTATACTAGGGGTGGGGGAATTTAGACACCCAAATTTGGTCATGAATACTTGATAATGTCATTTTAGCCCACTTTTATGTTAATTAACTTGAGCACCTATTTAGCCCTATTTATCCACCTCACTCTTTTCCAAGTATTTTTATGGACCTATCCATTTTTAAATTGTTTTATTACACCTAAAAAAATGTTATTAATCAATAAAAACCTCTCTAAGAATCTATAAGGACATTTAATTTATAAAATTAAACATCACCCTTCTTAGGATAAAACCAACCTGTAGGGGATGAAATTGGCTAGTTGATATTGTCCTTATGGGTCAATCCTATCTTTTCCCTTAACAACATCTCTTTTTTAAATTTAATCCCTTCCTTTTAGGTTAGTATTATTTTTGGGATAGGTATCATGAGGTTTCTACTTTTGGTTTGCTATAAAGGCACATCTAAGTCACCTATTCTACCACTTGGAAATTTGACTCTTGAGGCACACTTATACTATTACATACTAAGCAAAACTTCCATTTTCTTCCCAAATTTGATTTTATTCATTTGAAGAAAATTATATGAAATTAAAGATCCTATTCTATCTAAGTCAAATAAATAATTATCAAGTATTCAATACTTCTCTAGATGCATATATGTAACAAAAAGAATACAATCATACTAAGCACTCTAATTGAGAAAACGACATGGGCTTGACTTCCATCTTCAAATTATTGGATACATAATAAATGGTTAATCATTATAGAGGTGATTGGGGTTTTCTCAAACCATTACACTTCCCCATTTTCTTTTTATATGGTTTTAGCTATTATAAGCCCTATTAGGGTTTCAACATTGAAGAAGTCATTTTTGAGTCATTCATGTATAGTCGAAGGCCACATTTCCACATGTAGGTGTATTTCAAGCACGTAAAAATGATTATGCCATCAATTTCCTATTTTTTATGGGTCAAGATCGAGCCAAAAAAGATAGTAGTAGTAATCAATCCTATCCCTTTCTACTCAATTCTGTCCAAGAATAGTGGCAACTCTTCTTTTAGTTTCACATGCACAATCAGATATGTTTGGTTATTTGTTAGGTAGTTCTCAATCATACACAATCAATATACAGATAGAAAATAATAAAGTCTCATTATGTTTTGCATAGTTAGTTTCTTTCATTCATTCATGTTTCATCTATTTCATGGATTTTACTTTCATTATGCTACTTACAACTTATTTACAACATTTGCTCCATTTATATTCATTTTATTTTAATTATAGTTAATACATCAATTAATTCTAAATTATGTTAAAACATATTTGCAAAATAATTTAGTGTTTATCTTGATGACCACCTATGTGAAATTGCTTCTTTACTATTTGTATCTTTAATATATATACTATTATTTCTACCTATACTATTATTACATCTACACCTTTGGGTTTAGTGGAAACACAAGGATTACAATAAATTTATATGACCATCCCTAACCAAATGTCTCATACATAATAATTTACAGCTACACAAAATACATCACCTATCTTGCCTATTACATAATCCCTCATGCTAACTATTTCAACTTTGCATGTCATGGTGTTCCAATAAGAGCAATGTATATAAAAAATATATCCAATCAATGTATTCATAATCCTTATTTCATTTTTTATCATATGATAGTGTATCATACCCTTTACCTAAAATATTTGTAATTACTACAATTCCACTATATTAAGGTAAATGAGATCTAGAACAACATATTTGATCTTTCTATGTGGCATGACTAGATTATACCTTTAATGACAAGTTGATAACCAAATTATTTCCTAGAAGCTTAAAATATTATGCCTTGCATTGGTTTTATGATTTACCTATCCAATCATTTAAATCATTAATAACATTATCAAATTAGTTTATCAAGTATTTTGCTATCAACATTGACAAAAATCTTTCTAATTTGTAAATTGTTAAACTTAAGAAAGGAACTAATGAGACTATTAGCAACTATGTAATTCATTACAATACCTTGATTTATAAAATGACTAACACCTTGGAAGATAATGAACTAAAATATATCCTCAAACAAAATTTACTTTCACTTTTTCATGAATCAATTATTTTCAATAAATTCAAATCATTTGAGAAAATTTATCATATAATAATATAAATAGAAGTCAAAATTCTCTCTTTGAACAAGCTCAAATATGCACCTGCATCTACCTCAAATTCAATAACAAAGTTTCAAATCAAACCATCTTACAAAGTTAATCCAATAGATGTTTAAAATGATGCAAATATCATATGTAATGTTATATCTGAACCATCAAACAAGATTTTTTTATCAAAACTATCAATAAGGTAATTTTATAGATTACCACAATTGCCTCATAAATTTATATAAAATTTATTTGAGTGTAATATTATTACTCTACCTTCACCACTAAAAGTTGGCATGAATAGGCCTCAAAGTAAATAATTCAATAGTAATACATATTATGATTATCATAGATGTAATGGACATTCTACTAAATGATTTTTCAATCTCAAACATCTTATTCAAGATCTTATTGATAACAATGTCATTGACTTACTCCTATAGAGGAAACTAAGCCTCAACATAATGAAAATGTATATGTGAATATTTTCATGAGCCATTCCCAAATCATGAGACAAATAAGGATAAATTAGTCGTGCATCATACTTATAATGCATACCCACCTCTTGGGTCATACAATTATCCATTAGATAGAATTATTGGAATAATTATTCAAACTTTAACCACATCCCATTATAATCTTTTATGATAGTGAGATAATGTATGATGATTCTAATTTCCATGATTTATGTATGTAACCACATTGATCAATAATCCATAAACAGTATTAGTCAATAGTGGATCAAGTGAGAATGTTTGTACAATGAAATTACTCTATTTATTGAGTTACACACAAAGTGACATAAACCATGTAAAAAAGTTAAAACATTCAGTGGGAAACAACAAAATACTTTGGAATACATTGTGTTACCTCTTTAAGTGGGTCTTGATATATTATCCACTCATTTTCTAGCTCTAACACAAAATAGGGTATTTGACACTATATTAGGATGCCCTTGGTTATATAATCTTTATGTTGTACCTTATACAATACATTAATGCCTAAAGTAAATTTATTACAACCAAGTGGTCATAATTTCAAGAATTAGATATGAGTATCATGTATAATATATGGTACCTCCTCCATACCATCTACCACCACCATTCATTAATAAATCTATTCAAGAAGAAAGCACATTTAAAATTATTGCACCTATGCAAGAGCTTTCTATGCAGGCAATTCAAAAAAAAGTCTGAAGGTTTCAAAAGTAACCAATTCAAAAGCAAATATCATATCAACAAAAGGTGTCAAGTTCACAAAATCACCATCACATTTGACATATTCTAAATTGGTGATGCACACATATAAACATGTTATAAAAATTAACATGTGGAATAATCTTATAATAATATTCATGGGATTTTGAATCATTTTACGTCTCTTATAGCTACTCATTCCACACAAGATTACATGAGTAGTGATCTAGATATTTTTTGTTACAATGCTTGATGTATTTTTTGATTCTATAGCATACACATCTAGCATGTTTTGTCCACAAAAGGTGATGCTTGCTTAGTATATTATGAATTGTTATAATGACTCTAATTTTTATGGGATCATTGCTTAGTATTTTTCAATTTAAAAAATTATTAAAAAAATTCAAATAATCTTAAAAAAGCAAAAATTGATCTTACATAGCTTCTTTATTATTTCATCATGTTATTCTTCAACTTTTTATGTACGAGTTCAATCTTGTAGCCCTCGGGTATTTGTGTCTTTTTGTCCTCTTGGCTCTTTTTTAACAATATAAAACAAATATCTTATACTACCAACTTTTTCCATTTAACTTATTGTTTTCAGTCTCAACAAAAAAAACTACATTATTGCATCATAAATAGTATATACTAGAAACAATCAAGATCAACTGCCATTATTATCATGAACTAGTCAATTTTGTCTTATAGAATTTTTATAGTCAAATAAAAAACTAAACAAAATAAAATTCTTAATGCATCCATTTTTTTAGTATTACATTTAGTTTCAGTTTGCACAACAATGTTATTCATGCAAAATCATTCTTTTGTGTGTTTTATTTCTCATATATGTGCATACTTTGACAAGTGTATATTTTATAACATCAGGATGTGAAATAATTATTTGACATACATAATATATCTCCTACATGCAATTCAACCACAATACATCTATAGTGGGGGCATCTTGCTCATACATGGCCCTGCCATCATATTCATTACATAATTTACACGGGCCCATGTTGTAGATTATTTATATCCATTCCCCTTATTTTAATTGTGAACCCATGTTTTATTTTATATTCCCTTTTATTATAGTTACAAATTTAAAAAGTAAAAAAAAATTCAAATATTTCAAATCATATAAATACATTCTAAATATTCCAAAAATAAAAAATCAAGTCTTGGGCATGATTAGACATCTAATTTACATCATTGACATATATTATGCATCTCATGATTTATAGATATCATACTCTTTTTCTATCACACATGCATTTCACTAGTATTCATAATTTTTATGTAGGACATACAAATTTTACATGGATTAAGATGTTGGACTTTCCTCTACCTAGTGGTCATGGTATACTAGGGGCATCTTATTCACAGGTTAAATTATTTATAAGTGTTACCATTTTACAACTCCTATACTATGTTGAATTATATACTCTTTATAAATGTCTTGATAAAATCTCTATCTTACATTGTATATGTGCATATGTTATTTACTAGGATATGATCATATTACATATGCATAGTGTATACTATATTTCTATTTTTATGTTGATACTATTACTTGTATATAGTAGATTAGACATTGCTTGTCTATTTTGTGTGGTCTTTGTACCCTATGTGAAAATTTCTTAAGCATCTCTATGATATTATTGTTTGGTATGTGTGACATTTTAAAATGTTTATTACTTGTGTCCTTTGGCCCTATGTTTTATGTGACATTTAAGCATGTCTATTTATCATGGCCTTTTACCCTATGATTTGTGTGACATTTGAACATTTCTTTGTTTGTTGTGATATAGTCATGCCCTTTATGTGTGGCCCTTAGGCTTATTGAGTGGCATTGTGTTTGTTATGTTTATGTTCTTGTTGATATTGTTGATTTTCATTATTGTCATGATCCATATCATGAAATAACTATTGCATAATATTAGTCTATTATAATTACCACTATAATCTTAACTTGATACATTTATCAAAATTTGACAAGTTATGCCTTGCCTCACATGTTACATACAAGCTTAGAATGATGCATATCTTACTATGATGACATACTTTTTCACATATGATAAATTATTCAATGATTCTATCTTGATGCACATGATGCAATTAACTTTTATTTTGAGATGGGTAAATTGTAAGACACATCCCTCACCTATAAATACGAGAATTTTAAGAGGTTTTTCATACATGAGATAAGCCTCTATAAGAAAAAATTAGTTTTGGGTAAAAAATATAGTTTCAAAAGATTTATAATGGTTCAAAAATTCAAATATTGGTATAGATTATGAATACATATGCATGCATATGTATTTATAATCTATAAGAATAGACTATAAATCCATTACTTTTGGGTGTATGAAACAAATTCATGCACAAGCTTCAAACATAATTACAAAATTTTCATTTACATGTAGTTACATATTTTACAATTATCATACTGGGGCCATGATACAAATTCATGCACAAACTGTTCAAATTCATGGGGCATGATACTAAATCATGCACACATTTTTCTAAATACAAAGTCATGATAAGGGAAAGGATACCCTTCCCTTATTCTATGATTTTTTTTCAATATCAAAATACTATTTCAAGTTCAAAGGGCATGATATAGATTCATGCCATACTTTCAATATTATTTGTTATCTACAATCATAGTAGGAACATGGATGTTATTCATTCTCTTTTGATCATGCATATAAGAACTAAGGAAAAACATGATAATTGAATTTATATGCCATATGCAGTGGTTGATTTGATTAAAGTTCATAATGCATAATTGAGATTAAACACCTTCCAACATTATTTCCTATGAATACATTATGGATTCCAACTAGTTTCTATCTTGGGGTTATAAAGACTAAAAATATAAATTCAGGTTTCTACGTCCCTCAATGGGTTATGTTTTCTATACATGTTTCAATTGAATTGGGGCTTTATCACCTTAAATTCACCATAGTTTAAATAAGTAATCATTCCATCCAAGTGATTCATGAGAAACACCAAATCTCCAATGCTTAAAGAAAGCATCTTTTCACACATACCAAATTACTCCTTGTTCTCCTCAATATTTTTCAAATTCAAGTTACATTTCAATTTTCAAATTCACGTATGGAAATTAAATACTTTTACATCATTGCATAATTTTTTATGGAACACCTTGAATATCTTTCATTTCGCTCTAATAATTTGAAATGTTGTACACACTCATGTATATCTTTCATTTTACTCTAGTAATTTAATTTCTAAATTAAAGGGGGGATGTACATACTCAAATTTGATCATGAATAATTGATAATTTTATTTTTGGACCAATTTTAATTTAATTGAATTGAGCACTTAATCTACCCCTATTATTCCACCTCACTCTATCCTAAGTACTTATATGGACTTATCCCTTTTTAATTTTTTGTCTTACACCCACACCTACATAAATGTTTTTAATCACTAAAAATCCCTCTAAGCATCTGCATGACATTCAAATTTCTAAAATTAAACATCACCTTTATAAGGACATAACAAAAATAAATGAGAGGGGACCAGCTAATTGATATTGTCCTTATGGTTGATCCTACATTTTCCCTTAGCAATAACTCTTTTTAAAAGTTAAACCCTTCAATTTAATTTAATCCATATTTTTAGGATAGGTAGCATGAGTTCATTTTATTTTGCATTGTTATAAAAGTACATCTATGTCACCTATTATATCACTTGGGAATTTCATTATTGAGGTGTACTTAAACAATTACACATTGACAAAAGCTTCCCTATTCTTCCCAAATTCTATTTTATTCATTCGAAATAACCTTTAGATAAGTAAATGACTTATTCTATCCAAGTCAAGAAAAGTATTATCAAGTATTCAAGTCATATCTAGATGAATACATGTAGTAAAAGGAGCACAATCACACTAAGTAATAAGTGAGAGAACTACATGGGTTTGATTTCCCTATTCAGAGTATTAGATACATAGGCAAGGAGTAATCAATGTGGGGTTGATTGGGGTCAGCTCAACCCATTACAAACTACCATTTTTATTTAAAAATTTACATCTATTGTAAGACATATTAGGGTTTTAACACTAAATTAGTCATTTTCAGGTCATATGCATACAAATGAAGGTTAAATTTCTACACCCAAGCTTGTGCATGTGATTACTCCCTAATTTTATTGATTTTCCATAGAGGACAATATCAACCCATAGAGGATATTAGTGGTATTCAATCATGTCACATTATATTCAATCATGACCCTAATTAGTGATAGTTGCAGTTTATTTTGAGCATGCATAATCAGATCTAATTGATTAGTTCTAGCCATCTTTCAATCACATGCAATTAGCTTACAGACAAAAATCAGCTAAGTCTTATTTTTCTCTTTGTGTTTTTCATAGTTAATTATTTTCATTCATTCGAGCTTTGTCAATGTTCTTACTCTTACTTTCATTCATTTGAGCTTTGTCAATGTTCTTACTCTTACTTTCATTTTTTAGTTACAAGTTATATATATAATTTACTATCTTTATATTCATTTTAAATTAAATATATTTAATCACCAAATTCGCTCCAAATTATAATAAAATAGTCTAGAAGATAGTCAAATGAAAATGTTTTCACTAATATAGAAAAACATACTATTCAAATTAATGTGATGAAAAATATGTGATAAATATACACATGTGAGGCCCAATTTTTACATAGTTTATATTTATTCCATTATACATTGTGCATTTACTATTTGATGGACTATTAATCATGTTCTTTGAATCTTAAGTTTCATTACTATTATTATTAGTGCATAGACATTTTTTGGAGTATGTATGTGATGTCCTCTAGTTGAGCTAGTATTTACATCTTTATGATTTGGTATATGGGTACCAATGTACTTATTATTATTTAGTTTAATTATTTCTTAGTCTAGATATTAGAATTATAAATAATTATATATTTTTATTGAAAATTTTAATGTATTGTGTATGTTTTTTTATTAATTGTTTATGGTATCTCATCATATAAGTACTTTGACTACTATTGGGATAGACCATTTTGATGTGTGAATTGAATGTGCTAGTGGAAGGAACTTCCAAGTGAAGGGTTTTTGAACTACACTAAGCATAGGTTAACCAATGTTAAACTAATTTATTATATTATTTCTATTTAAACTTGTAATTATGAATAGTTATGATCTAGTATACCCTTCCTCTAAATTATCTAATTGGCACCTATACTATTATTCCAACATCTTTCCACCTTAGCCATTAAGGGTATAGGATTTTATAGAAGACCAAGTCAATGTGTGGATTAACTCATTGATATATGTCAACTTTTAAACATATATGGAGAGATAGAGGTTATTTATGAAGGTGTAGAGGACAAGTTTTGACTTTTTAGGTTTAGAATTGAGTTTATTATCTTTATAGTTGGATGGATAATATATTTAGGATATGTCAGATACTTTGGAAGGGTCAAGTACCTCTTTAATTTATTGGATAGAGATGAATTAAATAATGTTAGAAGAGGGGCATGGTACCTATGCGAGATGGAAGAAGATAAAATTTAAATTATAACAAGTTAATATGTGGAAGATTTACAAAGCAAATATTTGGGGAGGTGTTTAAATTTCTTATTGGGTGAGATTTAGATATTCATTTATTTAATTATTTAGAGTTCAATCTTTTTGGGGATTTCTCTCTTGATTTTTTCCATTTTAGATCTAGTTTGCTCGTAACTAACTTTGGTGGCTTGAAGTTTGGACTAGGATGAGAGTGAAGATTTGGGAAGAGTTAGAGATATTATTCAAGAGGTAAACTTAAGGTAGGAATATAAAATGGAAATCCTTTCTTTCCATGTATTTGTTTATATTTTTTATGTCATTCTATTAATTTTAAAATGAAATTTTAGATGGGTTGGGAAGGCTTTTGTGACTTGCAACCTCCTTATTTTGTTGGGAATAATTAATTCCTAAGGAGTTTTTTTGTATCCTTATCAAGTGTGATTTAAGGTTATTAATATAATTTTTTGGGCTATTTTTTCTAAGGTAAAATTAATTTAAATGGCAAAGTAGTGTTACCCACTTTAGGCCAACTTTCTTTATATGTATACGAGAGTTGAGGCTTAGACTCATGTATGTTTTCTTACTTGTTTGCACAATCCATAGGGTTCAGATGGAAACTTATTGATAAATTTATTAAGTCCATCCTGCCCTCTCTCCAATTGGGTTTGAAACTATTTACCCCTATATTGGATTTGATGAATTGTTGTATGCATGCCTTAATATGTCCAACTATGAATGTATGTCCTTTTGCTATGAAAAGGGAAATTGAAAGTATACACATGTTTATTATATGTTCATGAGGTTTTACCTCTCCTTTTTAATGGTATTTATTTATTATTAAGACCTTGTTTATGTTTTTGTTGTTGCTTTTATTTTGGCTTGAAATAAAAAGAAAGGATGTAAGACTTTTGGGTTAAGTTTAGAGGTTAGTTGAGATATCCTACATCCTCTTCTCTTATTGGTTGTTTTACCCTTTATTTTATTTTACTACACTTGACATTGGTTGGATTTATTGATTTTAATGTGCCTAGCATCTCCTACATAATAATTGTAAAACATTGGGAGGTGAGCCCCTCCTTGCATTGGTCAGTTTGGGCACTTATGGAGTTTACTTGTAGGAGTTTATTAGTCTCAAAATGCTTGGAACGCCTATTAAATTATCTTATGTGGTTTTTTATGTCTTAAAAATATGTAATTTTATTATAGCAAGAATTTGGAAGATTGTAATAAGCTCTTTCATTATAAGTTTGAGGTATTTGTACCCTTGTATCCTCTTTGTAAAAGACTTAGCATTTTTAATGTTATGTATTTGTTTGAATATCCTATGTAATAAAAGTTTTAAAGTATATATTATGATCATATGTAAAATAATGGGAAGGTTGAACAAACATTTGATTATTTATTACATTATAAAGTTGCCTTTATGCTTGCACAAATTAAATCTTATTAAGGTGTTGTTTTGGTATTGTATCATTTATACGTCCTAAATCAAATTATATCAATAAATTATAGTCATTTTAATATTCTAAGATTTTTTGAAACATTTGAAATTAGTTCTCGTATTTTAAATAGCAAAAAACAAATGTGGTAGGAGCTTATTAGAGCTCAATATGCATGGAACACCTATTAAATTATCTTATGTTGTTGTGTGTGTCTTACAAATATGTAATTTTATTATAGAAATAAATTGAAATTTTTTGATAAGCTCTTTAATTGTAAGTTTGAGGTATTCATACCCTTGCATCCTCTCTATAAAGGAAGTAGTATTTTTAATGTTATGTATTTATGTGAATCTCCTATATAAGAAAAGAGTTAAAGTATATATTATGACCATGTCTAAAGTAATGGGAAGGTTGAATGATCATTTGATTATATAATGTATTATAAATTTATCTTTATGATTGCATAAATTAAATCCTAATAAGGTATTGTTCTGATATCATGTTTTTTATACATCCTAAAATCAAATTATATCAATAAATTATGGTCATCTTAATATTATAAAATTTTCCAAAAAAAATTATAGGTGGTTTTCATATTTTAAATGGTAAAAAAAATTATTAAATGTAGTGGGGTAGCTAGAAACCCAATCTAAAAAGTGCTATATTGAGGGGGGAAAGAGCTTAGGCCTAAGATCTCAAGAAAATTAAATGAAATAACTAAGCTCAGTTCAAGAAACCAAGTCAAGTCAAGTCAAGGAAATTGAATCAAGATATGACTTGGTTTGCAAACCAATTTATTGTGTAACTTCAACTATTATATGGACAAGCTTCACAAGTTGAATGACTAGCTCAATTTAAGTATAAGTTCAAGGGCATATGGATGGGCATGATCCTGAGGACCTAGGTGACATAGTGTTTTAATCAGCCTAGTTAAGCACATAGTCACTTACTTAGGAAACATAATGAGTTTAGTAAAATTAAACAAAACAATCTCTAATTTACACCTAGGGTGATTTGAATGCAAAAATTGAGATGCTTGAGATGAAGAGAGCTATATAAACCAAGATCAATATCAAACTAAGTTAGAAGCAACTAAGTTAGGTTGAATATTAAGCTTGCACTAAGATATTTCAATGCTTAAAAAATTGGCTATGACTCGATTAAAAATAATTAACAAAGTGGTGAGGTAGTTGGAAACACATCAATGGCTCCTAAGTGGAGTGTTAGTGGAGCCTTGGTTTAAGCAGCACTAAAAGTGCCAAAAAGGGTAAATTAGTCTTATATAGATTAAATATTTTGTAAGGGCTTGACCAAACGCTAATTTGACACTTTTTTTAAGGCTAGAGTGTGGTGTAGGAGTGTGATCAAGGCCTTAGTATCCTGGGAAAATTAGTGTCACTATGTAATGTCCCTTACTTAGGGGCTCCTTTATCTGCACAAAAGCTCTGATACCACTGTAATATCCCCTCCAAAATAGGAAATATAGCAACACAAAAAACTCTGAACAAGATATAACTTCTGTTGAATAAATTTAGAATGATCACAATAATATAGTCTCTTAATAGCAAATTACAAATCTTATCACTTGTCCTTTTAAACTATTGCAATTGCAGTCCTTCCTTATGCATATAAATATGAAATACAGTCTTAAAAACCCTGGCTTATCAAACCTAGAAGTGAAAATTGAATTCTGGAAGGTCTCGGCCCTTCTGTGTCGACACACAGTCGCCGTCGTCGGTCGATATCTCGCCGACGTCGGTCTCTGTCGGTCGGCTTTCTGTCGACGTCAGTCTTCAGTCGACCGATGTCGGTCACTGAAAACCCTCTGTCTGTCGAAGTCGGTTCCTGCACTGATCAGTACGGACCTGTACGGACTTTGTACGGCTGCCAATTAAGCACAACTTCCCTGTTTTCAACCCCTGATCTGAAATATACGTTTCTAGCACAGAAGATCTCTAGCTGTATAATTTATTGAATCAAAACAAGAATAAAGAAATAACTTCTGTGTGAAGTTATCTCTCAAACCTGAAATTCTGTGATAACTTCTGGATGAAGCTATCTCACACTTTGGCAATAGATCAGCTGATATTCCACAGCCTCTTAATTGCACACACTGAAGAGGGAACGTTCTCCAATGCAAATGGAATCCTTGAACCCTAGGCTCAGTCTTCACAGAAGAAATTCTCAAAATCAATATCAATAATCAATGGCTAATGAACAATGGCCTCCATGAGAAACCCTTATACCCTCAAAAAGATGTGCTTGCCCTAATTAGGGTTTCTTAAATTAGAATTAGGGTTTCTAATTAAAAATAGGCTAAATAATTAATATTTGATTAAATCAATCAAATATTAATATCTCCCTCAATACATGTCGGATCGATGAACCGATCGAAGCTAGTGAATCAGGGAGTGATTCCGCACATAACCATACCATAATAAAGGCGCTCTACTGCATATCAAATATCCCTAAAAAGTAGGAGCCCAGGCCAAATATGTCTGAAATAACTTGAATGAAAATCAAATGTAGAAATCCTGTGAATCAAAGTCAAGCCAAGCTCCATTATGACCCTCTATCCATCCTATTAGCCTACAAAGGTCGCATAATAGGCTAACCATGAACTCAGAACATGTCAATTAAAAAGGGGACATGACAATCTGCCCCTCCTGAAATTGCTTGCCCTCAAGCAATCACTGAATGACAAATCAATCAATCCACCTGGATCCCAAATATAGTTTTGATCTCCACCACTGTCAATTAACACGACCCCCATGCCATGTCCATCCCAACTCTCATGTAATGGTGTCACATCATCTCTAGTACTAAGATAAGCACTCCAACATCCAATCCATAAATGGAAATCAGCAAGCAAACTCCTTACCTGAATAATATCTGAAACTGGATAGTGAAGACTAGAAATAGTCATATCATCATCAACCTGTGACCCGACTGTAACAGAAAGTTGAGTCCTCACCACATGTGACAACTCCTGAACTGAAGTCACCTCAAGACCAAGCTCATCCTCATACCTCTCCTGTGTTGGTGCCAATGTGCACTCATCATCGCTCTCTATCATGTCATGTGGTATAGGTACCTCCATCCGATGAAAAAACATATATCTGAAGCTGCTGCCCCGTATTGCCTTAAGAATGTGTGTCTTCCCATCAACATCAAAGAGAACCTCCATGTCCTTGAGATGAAGAGTAACTTCTTCAAATGAATGAAGCCACTTCATACCCAAGACTAAGTCAATATCCCCCATGTTTACCACATAATAATCAGCCTTGAACTCATAATTGTTCAAGCGCAATGGGAGGTCTCTAATCATACGCTCACACTTAAGAGTGTGACCATCGGCTACCTTGACACTGATGCCCTCAAAGTCTATGGTAGTGAACCCATGCTTCTCCACAAATCTAGCATCTATGAAATTATGTGTGGCTCCTGTATCAAGAAGGGTGATAACCTTCTGCCCTGCCAAAACTCCACAGAGTCTGAATGACTCATCTGACTGAATACTAGATATGCGTGCCTCCTGAATGTGAAGCTCTAACTCTGCTTCTACATTAGGCCCTGAAGCCTTTGCCTCTATCCCCTCAAAATTGTTCTGCTGCTCAGAATCCTCAAAATCTAAATCCTCATAGTATACCCACATCATACGATTTGCCTTGCCCTTAGGCCTCAAAGGACAATCGTGATGGGTATCATATGGTCCTTTGCAGTAGAAGCAAAGCTTCTTCCTGCGTAAATCATTAAGCGCCTCACGATCCAAAGGTGGTGCTGCCTGATTGGCTTTTGAATCATTTTTAACCCCGGATTTATCTATGTTAGAATCTGGTCTCTCTGTATCCCCGTGGGAGTGCTTATGGTCTCTAGAAGAAGTACCTCTGGCGTTAAATTTATTGGATGGGGCTGCCATCTCCATATCACGTGCCTTCTTCATAGCTACCTATAATGAAGGAGGATCAAGGGCTTTGATCCAACCCCTCAATGGCTCTGTCAATCCCTCTATGAAGAGAACTACCAATCTACGCTCTGAAATATTGGGTACCATGACTGCCAATCTCTGAAACTCACCAATGAAGGACTCCAAGCTACCTGTTTGTCTCAACTGTGCCAGATCTCGGAAGTAAACCTCGGGATCTCTCCTGTCAAACCGCTCAACCAATCTATCCACAAAGTCCTGGTACTCTGTTACCTGATTATGTTGAAGTGTTACCATACCATGGTACCACCAATCATGTGCTACTCCATCCAAGTGTAAAGTGGCGTATTTGATGGCATCTATCTCTGACATTGGTCTCAATGCCAAAAAGGTGTCAAGCTTATGAACCCAAACTTGAGCTATCATCTTACCGCTGCCGTAAAAAATAGTCAAAGAAAGCTTACCAGTAGCCTTCTGCAGCTCACTGAATTGAACTCTAGGCTTCCTGTCCTGTCTAACCAATCTGTAGTGCTCTCTCCTAAGATTGAAAAAATGATCAAAGGTCATCCTCTCTTGGACATGAAGGGGTAATAAGTCCCACTCATCATTTGCAGCCATGTAAACATCTGCAAATGGGTTATTCCCTGCTTCCTCTACTGGTGCCTCTGGTTCTTCTGGAACAAAAGTAGGACCTGTAGGTCTATCAACTATTCTGGAGTGAGTCCGTTGTGGCCTCTGATTAACCGTAGCACTCCTGTCATCTCTTTGGTCCCTGTTCTGTCCATTAGGTGTGTTCATTCTCTCTATCATAGTCATAAGTGCCTGTAGTGTCTGAGCCATCTGATGTTGGCTTGTCATCATAGCACGCTGAAATTCTCTGGTGCCCTGATCAGCATCATACCTGTGGCCCCTGGGTGGGCTGCCCTCACGTCTATCACTCATGATGGTTGGTGGCTAATCTAACACCTGAGTACCTTCAAGCAAGGCTCGGCTGCGTGTGTTATACTTGTGTGGTCCCAACTCTTGTGGCTGCATAAGATCTATACACCCTCAGGCTGGCAGGATTTAGCTCTGATACCACTGTAATGTCCCTTACTTAGGGGCTCCTTTATCTGCACAAAAGCTCTGATACCACTGTAATATCCCCTCCAAAATAGGAAATATAGCAACACAAGAAACTCTGAACAAGATATAACTTCTGTTGAATAAATTCAGAATGATCACAATAATATAGTCTCTTAATAGTAAATTACAAATCTTATCACTTGTCCTTCTAAACTATTGCAATTTTAGTCCTTCCTTATGCATATAAATATGAAATACAGTCTTAAAAACCCTGGCTTATCAAAACTAGAAGTGAAAATTGAATTCTGGAAGGTCTCGGCCCTTCTGTGTCGACACACAGTCACCGTCGTCGGTCGATATCTCACCGACGTTGGTCTCTGTCGGTCGGCTTTCTGCCGACATTGGTCTTCAGTCGACCGATGTCGGTCACTGAAAACCCTCTGTCTACTGAAGTCGGTTCCTGGACAGACCTGTACGGACTTTGTACGGCTGCCAATTAAGCACAACTTCCCTGTTTTCAACCCCTGATCTGAAATATACGTTTCTAGCATAGAAGATCTCTAGCTGTATAATTTATTGAATCAAAACAAGAATAAAGAAATAACTTCTGTGTGAAGTTATCTCTCAAACCTGAAATTCTGTGATAACTTCTGGATGAAGCTATCTCACACTTTGGCAATAGATCAGCTGATATTCCACAGCCTCTTAATTGCACACACTGAAGAGGGAACGTTCTCCAATGCAAATGGAATCCTTGAACCCTAGGCTCAGTCTTCACAGAAGAAATTCTCAAAATCAATATCAATAATCAATGGCTAATGAACAATGGCCTCCATGAGAAACCCTTATACCCTCAAAAAGATGTGCTTGCCCTAATTAGGGTTTCTTAAATTAGAATTAGGGTTTTTAATTAAAAATAGGCTAAATAATTAATATTTGATTAAATCAATCAAATATTAATATCTCCCTCAATACATGTCGGATCGACGAACCGATCGAAGCTAGTGAATGAGGGAGTGATTCCACACATAACCATACCATAATAAAGGCGCTCCGCTGCATATCAAATATCCCTAAAAAGTAGGAGCCCAAGCCAAATATGTCCGAAATAACCTAAATGAAAATCAAATGTAGAAATCCTGTGAATCAAAGTCAAGCCAAGCTCCATTATGACCCTCTATCCATCCTATTAGCCTACGAAGGTTGCATAATAGGCTAACCATGAACTCAGAACATGTCAATTAAAAAGGGGACATGACACACTACCAATGGTTCTTGGGGTATAATTATTATCCAATTGGACATAATCCATGATATGGAGCAAGATAGTGTCTAGGAAAGCTATTATTTTTTTTTATAGGTCAGCCATGGTAACTAAGGGACTTATCAGTTTTCATAAGCAATATAGATAACAAATCTCAGAGCATAATGCTACTTGGGTGGCCTATCCCAATGGTAATGGTTTAAAGGCAAAATAATTTTATCTTATCTGTAAATCTCATTGATTCACATGAGAGTGAACTCAATTCTAACCTAAGATGAGATGATTAAAGTGAGTTTGGTAAAGGGGATAACTAGGTCGGTAAGAAATTGAGTTGGGTTAGGAATCCAACTAGGTAGGTTGTGTTATTTACAAAGGCCTTAGGGTATAATGAATTTAATTTACCAAGTTGGTAGAAATTAAATGGCTAGGCTAGTTATGCATAGATTAGTCAGGTTGGGAACCCATGTTTCCCAAGTAAAAAATGTTATAACTTGGCCACCTAGGTTGGCATGAATTAATTTAAATGTAAAGGCCCATGTGGATCAAGTTGTGTCAAGGGATCTTGTGAGCTAAGAGATTATTAGGGAATGGTCCAAAAATGACCCCCAAACTAAACTTAAATTCACGTTTAAAAAATTATTTTAAAAAAACATAAATTAAAATTAAATGCAAGTTTGAGTCCTAAACTCAAAGGCCATTAATAGCCATTGAAGGTCTTAGGGACTTTATGGCCAAAATTCTTAGATGGATAGAGGGATAGAAGGGAGGTCCCTAAGAGACCGATTAAAACTAAAAAAATTATATTAAATCAAATTATTTTAAAAGCAAAAAAATCAAGTTAGACCATGTTTTAGGGCCATGAGGTTGATATTAATAGCCATCGGAAGATTTTAGCCATGAATTTTTTTACTGCATTTCATACCTTAAGACTTACTAATGATGTTCTAAGAGAAAAATGGGGTTATATAACCCATCTAACCATGAAAAAAACACAATATAAAAAAAAATCTAAAACTAAACTAGAACACTCAAAATATTATAGACACCATTAAATGAGGTCATCCAAGGGCTTGGAGAGAAAGTAAGTAATACTATGAGCTAGTCTTACTCCATATCCTCAAACCCTCTTTTATATATTATTTTTTAAACCTTAGTATAATTATTAGAAATTTATGTGGTTATATAAATATTCTTATGAATTTTTATATCTTGTCAATTTTGATGGCTAGGACAGACCAGATCCAATCATAGAGGTGTCATGCTTCATCATCATAGGGTTAGCTTTGTCAAAATGAGTCATGATATGTCGAAATGGGCCATGATAAATAATTGGTGAGATTAAAACACACTAGGCTCTCAATATTCAAAAAGATAAATTATTTTATTAAAAGAGGAACCAAACATGAGCATAATAACAACTTGTACTCAAAATCAATGAAAACTAGCTTGGAGGAGAAGTACATAAATAAGAGAAGAGAAACATAAAGCCACCAAAAATTTTCAATGTGAACTTGAGAAAATTTTGTAATGAATAGTAAGAACCATGTGAAAAATGTCAACATTGGTTGGTAAATGACATATACATCCACACCAACCAATTTTACTATAAATTAGACATGTGCATGTGTAATTTAATAACCTCATTATTATAGCTAAGTGACCTTAATATTACACCTAAACAAGTTATATACATGTGTAGTAAAAATTATAAAATGGAATTAAAAAACCTACACAAATACCCCCCTAATGTGTAACTTAGGTGGGTAGAATAATTGGGTCCCAAAAATAAGGACTGATTAGGTACCCAAGTACATAGAAAATCCCCCCTAAGAATAAAGAGAAGCCCCCAATAATTAGAGAGAGAAGAATAGAGGAACAGAAAGCCTCCTAAAAATTACAAGTGAAGATATTTGATCTCAGTGAAGGGTTTGGTGAATTTATAAACTATATACTTTGTAGTTAGGTGAAATATGAGATCAGTGACATGTCCATGAATGAGTTCCTGAATGAAGTGAATATGAATCTCGATGTGCTTGGTTCATTGATGTTGGACTAGATTCCTTCAGATCTAGAGGTGCTTTGGTTGTCACATAAGATGATTTTAGATCACATAAACTATATACTAAAATCAATAAGAATCCCTTTAATCCAAATAGCCTTAGAGGAATCATTAACAACTCCTATGTATTTAAGGTTTGAGGTGTTGAGAGGGTAGGAGAATCTTTGTTAATATAATCAAGAAGAAAGGTGCTTAAATAGTTTCTTGCGAGTGTTATTCAAGGTTTGAGGTGTTGAGAGGGCAGGTGAATATTTTACCATTGTTTATGACTCTTTTTATGTTCAAAATAAACCATTTTTCAAATTCAATATTATACTCAAATTCTATGTCAACTCCTACAGTTTAGCTTGTAGTAATTTGTCAAGGTATAGTTAGGAATGTGAAAGAAGTATGTTTTATGATGGTGTATTTTAAGTGGTGATTAAATTATTTTGAGGTTTTAATAATATTTAAGATTTTTAGGCTTTGATCAGAATCCATTTGGATTCTTTTACTTCTATTAAAAGAGTAAGATGCAATGAACTTTCACACACGGTAATGTTTCTTCACACCAAATTTTGTGTATTTATTGAATGAAGCCTTTTAAGGGTGGATATAGACCATATGAATAATGTATAATGTGTAATATGTTATATCACATGATAAATAAGTCATTTTTCCTCTTATAAATCAATATTTATTTCCAAACCTTAAAATGTATTAACACAATCATCTTTTTGTACTCATAATTTTGTATCCTTGCATTTTGGAGACATTTGATGATGAATCAAGAGAAAATAGTAGTTTTAAAGGTTGAATAAAAGTATTTAAGACCTCACATAGGTCTTAGGAATGTTTTAAGTGTCTTTAAACTCAAAATATCTAATTTTCTAAGCCCTCAGCCTTATACATGATTGTATTCACCAAGCTAGGGTTTGGATTTTTGTAACCCTTTAAAAATACTAAAAATTTGTAATAAACTATGTTTTCAGGTGTAATATATGAATCAAGAGGTTTTGGAGTAGTTCAATGCCATACAGTATGGATTCTTGAACTGTGCGCTTGCATGAGGGCTAAAGAGACATAATTATGAGAAGGGGGTGTTGAGTTAAGGGGTTTACCTTGGTAATTGAGAATTTAAAATTTAGTTGGAATTGAATAAGTATAAAAGGTATCTAAATATTCCCTTGGATTATTTGGATCCTTTGTATAATTTTCAAACCAACAAAATTTGCACTTAAGGAGGACTACTAGAGAGGCAACCTTAAAGAGAGAAAGTGGAGATTGTTGAGAGTTCTAAATTTGAAGTTTGTGTTATTTATTTTGATGAGTTTTAAATTTAAAAATATGTATGGTGGATGTCCATAGGTTCTTTAGTATGAATGCAAGAAACTTAAATCTATGAATGAGGCCTTTAAGCCTATGAAACTACTTGAAAAGGAACAAGCTTAAAGAAAGAAGGGAGAATCTAGTGATGAAAAAGGTGTATGAAAATATTATGTGACGGTTAAGGAGAAGTAATTGAGAGATATATGAGGATTGAAATTTAATCAAGAGAAAGAAGAGGACTAGATGTAAAAAGAAGGATTATGAGCATAGTGAGCTAAAAATTGGTTAAGATGCCAAAGAGAGGCAAAATACTTATAATAAAGAAGAAAATTAGAGTTCAAATAGCCCTTGAAGGAAAATATTAGAGTTAGGGAATGGATAAAGAGGTTTTAGGCATGAGGTTCCTACATTAGTATTATCTATAAATCCCTTTGTCAATTCCAAGCATATTTAATAACTTTTTTTCACATTTAAAATGTGTTTATGTTTTTATATTGTTATATTTTGAGTATTTTATCTTGTGTTACCTATCTTTTATTATTAGTGTAGTGTCCTTAACCTAGAAAAAAATTAATTGAAACATTTTGGTGAACTTGAATTTTCTTACACCCAACCTTGGGGTTTCATATTTTGGTGAACCTACATGTTTTTGCATGTTCCTTTGATTTTTAGGCCTATATTTTTATTTAGATCTGATTCTATATAGGGTTTCCATAAAAATACACTCTTTTGTATGCTTTATTCCCTTCAAATTTTGGATCTCGATAGTATAGATATGACTCATTTGAGGTTGTCTTCCTTGATTTTATATCATTAGCCCTAGCTCTTATTGAATTACTTCAAACCCTTATTTTGATGGTATATATGTTTATATCTTATGCCACTTAATAAGGTTAGATATAAGTATCCTATTAGGGAAAGTGATGGATTGAATTATTAAAAAAATGATTTTGTTGAGCTTACTTTGAGTAGTACTCATGTTTATTCAAAAAATAAAAATGAAAATTATTAGTGAGGTTGATGTTCCTTATGTCAATACACATGTGGATGAAAATACATATGATTCTAATGAAATGATATAAATGATGAAAATTGAAAATAATTAAATGATAATGCTATGAATGATAATGGTGCTAGCAGATCTCAAAATATTGAACATTTTAATGTAGATAAAGAAAGGGAAGAATGACTTGATATATTTTTAAAACATATCAAATAACATCACTAATAAAATGAATGCAATATTAGATGTGGAAAATGAAACCCTACCTAAAGAGACTACACAAGGATGTATCTATCACAACTAATCATGAATATTTGAATGCTTCAAATATCTTACCTTTTAGAGGTTCCCTTGTGATGTCAAATAATGTGTATGTATCTCATATTACTTCTATTATTTTTCCTCCTTGCGTTTCTTCTACTCAAATTGTTATTTCCTTACCTTCTCATATTGGTCTAAATGATCAATTTATTAATCCTTGAGTTACTTAACCATGTCAATATAATTTTAAACCTTATTCCATTTTCCATAGTGTTTCTTAGGTTCCCAACATCTCTATTCCTACTTATGATGCTACTATTATTTTGATTCCAACTCTTGAAGCCATACGCATTCAAAAAACTAGGTAAATCATGTATGCATGTTTATTTGAAATATAAAAATGAGAATTGTTAATGAGGTTGATGTTCCTTATGTCGATACACATATGGATGAAAACACATATGATACTAATGCAATGCATATAAATGATGAAAATGAAAAATAATATAATTATAATTCTATGAATGATAATGGTGATAGTAGATATCAAAATATTAAACATTTTTATGTAGATTAAAAAAGTGTAGAATGACTTGCTATATTTTAAAAACATATCAAATAACATCACCAATAAAATGAATGAAATATTAGATGTGTTAATATATGTAAAAAAGGAAACCCTACCTAAAGACAATACACAAGGATATATCTATCACAACTAATCATAAATCTTTGAATGCTTAAAATATACTATCTTTTAGAGGTTCCCCTCTCATTCCAAATAATTTACATGTATCTCATATTACATCTATTATTATTCTCCCTCGTGTTTATTCTACTCAAATTATTATTTCCTTACCTTCTCATATTGGTCTATATGATCAATTTATTGATCATTAGGTTGTTTAACCATTTCAATATAATTTTAAACCTTGTACCTTTCTTCATAGTGTTTCTTACATTTCCACCATCTCTATTCCTACTTATGTTTCTACTAATATTTAGATTCTAAATCCTGAATCCATACTCATTAAAAAAACTAGGTAAATCTTGTACACTATGCAAAGATAGATTTAATTCCTTTATTAAGGGTCTTAAAAACCAAGTCATACAATCAATTAACATGATATATTACTTAATCATTTGGATCTTGATACCTTTCCTATCCTTCTCCTATTAGCTTTGTGGCTCCTAATTTTTAATTATTTAATGGTAAAATTGATCTTTATCACCATATTAAGTATTTATATGTTTCATGTCTTGAATTTACACATAATGATAAAATATTCACAAATCTTTCCTAGAATCCTTAGTGACCATGATCTTGATCAGTTTTATGCTTTACCATCTACATTCATGACTCTTTCAATTATTTAGCTGATAGTTTCTTAGCTCATTTTTTAATCAACATTTGTATGGTCACATTTCATAGATTTCCCAATCTAAACAAGGACCTAATGAGAATGCTAGTATGTGTTTAAATTAAAAACTATGTTACTATTATGACTCATTAATTTATTGATAGTGAATTTAAAATTATATTCTCTCAGATTTTACTCCAGCCCATTAAATAAAAAAATGGTATTAAAATATTATCAATCTTTCAATGAACTTTGGCATGTGATTAGAAACTATAAGATCAAGATTATTGAGGCAAATATACTCAAATATGGTACTAATGACCCTACATCTTATGAAGCTAAATATCAAAGTAACTTATCATTTAAATAAAAGGTTATGATAACACTTTCTAACCTAATAATGAGTTCAAGAATGTAGTCAATGTGATAGATCAACCATCAGACATGATAATTCTATCCCAACAAAGAAAGCAAAGAAAATGACATTATTATGTGAGATTCCTCAAAATGTGTTTAAATGTTTATTTGAATTCAAAATGATATCTTTACCTCTGTATATGGAATTGGACATGTCAATGCATATTATGATTTTCAAATAATCTCCAAACGTCATTTAAACATATGCATAACTCTAAAACAAAAGATCTAAGACTTGAAAAAAAAACAAAATCCAAGTAGAAGGTCACAAAAAAACTTTGAATGAATCATTTTCCTAGCTTAATCAACAATTAAAAATATTTACCAACTATCTACCAAATCATGCTACACAACCTAAAAACCAAGATGATTTTCATATGATAGATCATAAGAAACTTATGTATGAATATATTGGCCATATCATTGATGGATTCATAGGTTTGGTCAATGATATACCTAAAGAGCCTCCTCTGATTACGTTTTATGACCATGAAATTTCAAAATATGATTGTAAAAACGGTACATTCTTCATTTGAGATTTAATAGATACACAATCAATGTTAACAAATAGAATCATGGTAGATAATAGTTCAAGAATCAATACATATGAAATGTAATTGATTACCAATCTTGGATATATATATATATATATAACCACAATTATTAGGAGGTACAATGGCATAGCCATGATGCCTCTTAATGTAATTATCTTAGCTATCACCATTGGCCCTAATAATGCATCAATATGGTTTCCTATACTTTTAGATAATGTAATATGTGATGGATTGCTTTGAAGACCCTACCTTAATCAAATGAAATCAATCCCATCAATATTTAAATATTGTTTCAAATTTTTCATGATAATAAAGTGATTACTATTCAAGAAACTACTTATGAAGCTCCCACACTTGTGTATTTTGAGTTCTTACCTAAATAGATACCAAAAACACTAATCATATAATCTCAAGCATGTACATTTAAAATAAAATCACCTACCCGTCCACAAACCAAATTAATTTTATCATAACCTTTCACACCTACGCAAAATAAAACACATATTAAAGTTCTAATCTCTATATAAACTATAAAATATAATGAAACTATTTTCAATAGATATTATCACAATGGTAATTATTTTAACAAAGATACCTATTATAGTGCTGATGATTATATTGAGGATGATATCGACAATGATGATGCATTATCCTTCATGGACTCATGGTTCCTAAGGCATCCAAATCTAGACCTTAAGAACATGACCACATCTACATATATAAATTATGGTCAGATAGATGGTTTATTGGCTAGCCTTGCTTACTAACCCCATGTGCATAAACTAAACACTCTATTTATACATAGTTTCCTTTTCTTACTTGTTTGTCCCTAGTTTTCATTTTCTTCTATATTTTGTGTATAGCTTTTGGGATTTTTTATTTGGAATTATTACCTATAATTCCCTCTTGGGTCTTTCATTTCCTCCATATTTATTTAATTTTGACATCCACCTTGTTTAAAGTTTGAAGTTGCCTTGTTCTTTCTATTCCTTCATGTGTTGGTTGTCAGTTGGCTTCCTTCTCCAGTTTTACTTGTGATTTTTGTTTCATTATTCTAACCTCTTAATTTAGGTTCATTTTATTAAGACCTTAATTTTGATTATTTTTTATCCTCTAAAAATCCCATATGAGCTTTCTTGTGATAAAAATTCATTACATATCAAGGGCTTCTACTCTAATGAACACAAAATTTTGAGGGAAATTATGGGTTAGTAGGAATACCTTCTTGATTATTCACACTTTCTCCTCTTGGATTGCCTTCCTACTGGATTTATTTCCTCTAATTATTTCTTTAGGTATTATAATATATAATGAATATTTTTTTTATCTTTATCAACTACATAGTTACACAACTTAGCATATCATGATTATTAGCCTATTACTAAATATTAAATATATATATAGTTTATGTATGTGATGTTGATAGTATTATTAAGGTAGACATTATATATATATATATATATATATATATATATATATATATATATATATATATATATATATTTTTTACATATGATTATGGATTCACAGTTGTCAAATTCCTAGAAGGGCTCCAGGATCATTAAACTAACCTAGAGACTATCACCCGCATGCATGCAACTAATAAAATAATTAAAGTTATGAAAACCAATACACATTGATTTATCCAAGTAGAATGAATACATATTTAAATTAAAAACCTATGAAATAAATGTTAACATTACAATAGTAACTCTTTCAAAAGATTCAACCTTACATGCTAGCCTTCTACATCGTCATATAGATAAGAAGAAGGTTAGGGTTGGGGTCTAGAAGAGAATTTTACTTGTACAACAAGTCTTATGAAGATAATAATTTATTATTAATACAATAAGTCAATTAATTTAATAAGTTAATTGATATTTCATTGAGAAACCTTAATTGAATTTTGGCAATCCAGGAAACTTAATTAAATTTTGGATGGCTTGGAGCTATCTCTTTAAAAACCCGCATCTTAAGTAGATTTGGAACATTACCCTTCCACACATTTTTTGGGGGATATGGGGAATTAGAAACAATATCATATTCAAGGACAAGAAGTATTCTAACAAGGTGACCTCAGAAAGTATTTGCTCAACCATTAAGGAGAATTTTAATTCCATAAAAACAAATAAAAACAAGGAACTCCTCTCATTTGAATGATTACCTGCATAAATTTGGAAAATTGATGTATCAAGCATAGGAAAACCAGATTCTAAATACGAAGTTTGAAAGAGAACCAAATGGAAAGCTCTAGCTAAAGGACGGATGAAATTAAATTTTGATGGTACATCAAAATGAAATTCGAGAATTGGAGGGGGAGGAGGAATCATCAGAGATGTTGAAGGCAAACTAACTAGGGCCTATGTAGGAGATATGGGTATTAAGACCAATCATTGGGTAGAGGCTATAACTATCATTTGGGGTCTCAGACTAGCTAAACAACTAAATATCCAAAATCTAGAAATAGAAGGGGATTCCATGAACATAGTCTATTATTTAATTGGCAAACATCCCCCAAGCTAAACTATAAAAAAATATAATTGATGAAGCTAAAACAATCCTAAACTCTTTTTAATAGGTTCACATCATACATACTTATAGGGAGGGTAATGGAATTGTAGATTGGTTTGACAATGATGGTATAATAAATATGGGTTTCAAAACATAGCTTGACCATGAGAATCTTCCTAGAGAGATACCAACAAAAATAGCTAATGAAGTGAGAAACTCTTCTATTAATATATAACTTTATGGTCCTCTTCCTCTTGTCTAGGGAAGACTATAGCATTTCATCAAATATATGGGAGCCTAGATCTATTGTCCCTAATTTCACTTGGGAGAAACATATAAAAAGTGAGAAATAACGTGTTGGGTGTCATCTTTTGCTCCATGGCAACATCACCGATGTTTATAAGTGGTGTTTTAGAGGGGACATTAAAAGTGAACTAGAACCCTATATGAACAACAAAACTAGAATGGGATTACCCAATAGAATTGAGCCCAAACTCCAACTTGAGGTCAAATCCAATAGAAAAGTCTAGAATTATCTATAGGTGAGGGGACTTGCCATATTTATGGAAAGATCTGAGGGTTTTGACAGGCATCTCTCCTTCTAGTTTGCCAGGGCTTGGGAGGAAAGGGTCATCAATATTAATGGTGTCATATTGGAAATCATTGAGGACCTGATTGCACATGTGAAAGACATAAACATAGAAGAAACCAAGAGCTACTATAACCTGAGAGACTATAAAGCATACAAGGAGGCATTCCTGGAGGAGAGTGAGCACCTGAAAAAGTTACACAATGGCTTCAATAGTGAATCTCTCCTTAAACCTTTTGCTGAGGTAGTTTTCCATCTCATTCAATATGTTACTCTTGAAAGTCATTATAATTTTGTTAGGTGGTCTATGTTTAGGATGCTAAATTACTTCAAACATGTAGTTATTTTTAGTCTTCCATTTTTCATTCTTAAATCTATGGAAAACTCCATACAAAAATAGAAGCTACACAACCTCTAGACATGAGGGTGTAATTTTTCTCATATATAAATATTTCAAGGGAATGAGCCAATTCATGCTTGAAATTCCCTAGAAAAAGGAAGTAAAAATGAATGTTTGTTTGGTGGATATGAGAAATATCAAGAAAATCACCATCAAATACCTAGAAAAATAGAGAAGGGATGCTACCAACAAGTCAATTGAAGTTACGAAAGTCAAAACTAATGTAGCAAAGAAATAGAATACCGAACCACAAAGTATCAAAAAATGGCTAAGAGGAGACTCCAAAGGAAATTTTGAATACAAAGACAAAACTGAACCCAAGGATTCCTAAAAACAACAGACACCTCTTAAGAAAAAGGGGGCTAAGAAATTTGTTATTGTGGACAATGACAATGAAGAAGGTGAAGAGGATTGCAATAAGAAGTATGACTCTAATAGTCATAGGACCACTAGAATGAGATTGAAAACTAAAAGAAAAATAAACTTACTAATAACAATAAGAAATAAGTGGAGAATCATTGTCAAAAAGATAAAAACAAGGAACTTAATCAAATTGAGAATTCTCTAAAGAACAGGGAGAACAATGACATGGTGACTAAAGAACTTGAGTTACAAAATTCTCTCATGAGATGGTTCATGAGGGAAATATCAAGTATCAAAAACAAGATAAACAGTCTACAACAGGAAGATGATAAGTTATCTAAAGCCTAAATGGATAAAGAAGAGGATCTACAGATCCAAAGACTTAGTTTTAGAGTTGATCTACTCGAGCATGCTAATGAGGGTCTTCAAAACAAAATTAATTTCATTATAAATTGTAGTAAAATGGCTATGAATGAATTTCTATAGAATATGGAAAATCTTCATGAGCACCTCAAAAATCTATTTGATCCCAACCATGTAGGTAAGGGAAAGGGGACAAAGGGCCAATATAGCATTCAAATCCATAATTCAAACCTAGACTATGAAAATATCATCGGTAAAATAGACACAAATCTTAGTAACATGAAGGCTTGTTAGGAAGACATCTCATGAATTATAGTTTAATCTAGGTTGTAGGGCAATGTGAGAGTGGTTTTTATTCTATTTTATAGATGTATTTATGTTTTTGACTGTGTTTCCCTTTTTGGATACTTCTTTTGTCTCTAGTCCTTTATTTTTATGTACTCCTAGGATTTGGGGACCCTAGCTCAAAAAAATCCCCCCTTTTAACCTCAATAAAAAAATAAGTTAATTGATATTTTTCTCTAATAAAAAAATATGGATAAGGGTACACACAATTAAGGGTTATCCATATTTATAACTAAATATTAAAAGTGTGTATTGAATTATACAATAGTGTTCAAGTTATTTAATACACTAACATCCTGCCTTAAAATGTACTTTGCTGAAGGAAAAGAATGAGGAATCACTATAACATCCCCCTTTGATGGATTATTTATTTAGATTCACCATTTATCTAAGATGCATAAAAGTAGGAATCATGTAATATCCCCCATAAGGACCGTTTCCTTTGGTGTGAACAGAAAGATAAGATGCAAAAAATAAGCATCAGTGAACAGCAAAGAGAAAAAACCTACAGCATGACATACAGTAATGTGGCAATAAAATTTGATGTATGTGCCCATATATGTAAATCAACTTTTATATGTTGTGGATCAACAACTCTATAATGAGGTACCAATGAAACACGTATATCTATGATCTATTGTGAGGAATCACTGACTATCCTAGATGGTAAATTTTAAGCAATATGAATAATAAATGTAGCAAGAGATTAGCATGATTATTATTTTTTAATAGTTATATGTAATGGAGTCATTAACCTTATTAGTGGATGAATAATAAATAATCCCCCTCATACTCATCATTTAATCTGTCAAATTGAAGTCTAGTGAAGAAATCGGCATACAAGCCTAATCAGTTTTGACTAAATAATATGGTGAATGCCCAAAGATGTCAAATTTTGTATAAATGAGACAAATCACAAACCTTTCTAGTGGCAATGGTTGATTGTCTTTAAAATATTTGATGAGAATATGATGTGGCAAAAACTCAACAGTTTTTCCATTTCTAAAATATGTAATATTATAAATGGGTAGAAGGTTCTATCAAGGTTGATGTACACATAATTCTATGCACAACATTTTTTTAAGCTTATCGAGCCTAATATATCTGTATTTATCCTCTCATTTATAGAGTACATCTTAACGTAAGATGTTAGTGTTATATTAGGGTATACACTATTATATTTTCTAAGATGCACTTGTAATTATATTCATTATGGATAATGTACACATAATTATCTATATTTTATTTATATTATAATTTATTTATAAATAATCATTATCTATATTTTATAATATAATAACCTATTTATAATTTATTATTAAATAATAATATTTTTTTAGTGTTTATCTTGAAATCAGGGTTTTGCCTAATTTGAGAAGAATCCCTAAAATATAAATATGTCTTCCAAACTCTAAACCTCCGAAAGTTGATGGTTATGGGTTAAAAAATGTTCATTTTGCATTATCATTGTAATCTTCATATGTGGAGGACCACATTGGCCATAATCACATTTATGATTTAATATATTTTATAAACATTCTACCTTTGTATATATGTGTCTATTTACATTAATGTTATACGAGTATTGAGGTATTGTGGGTAAAATATAAAGGTTGTTTCAAATATCCTAGACCCATTATAAAAATCTCACAATCAAGAACATATAATACCCTCTCGAATTGCACCTTATCTATCTCAACATTTGATAATAATTATAGATATACTTATAAAGAGGAAGAGGTAGAAGAATAATGGATAAGTGTTATGAATGTGGGGAGGTTGGGCATCTCTAGCATTTGAATACCCAAAGCATTTCAGAACAGAATTAAGAGAAATGAAGCAAGTAGTCATATTGCTTGTGTAGATGAAGATAATATTAGATCTCTAACACACATAGAATAAATGAAATGTGGTGAAGCTCTTATGATAAAGAGAGTTTTTTTGAAACCATCCAAGGAAGAAGGTGAACCGATGCAAAGAAAGAGATTATTTATAGATGTTTGAAAAGTGGAAGGTAAGTGTTACAAATTTATTATTGATAGTGGTAGCACAGATAATTTGGTTTCAAAGGAAATGTTAAAAATCTTGGGATGAAAATATTATTGCATCCTAATTCATGCAATTTTCTTGGTTACTTAGATGTAATCAAGTATTGGTAAATGAGCAGTGTATGGTCAAATTTCATATTGATTCTTATATATGTGATTTTTTGTGTGATATTATGCATGTGGATGTATGTCATATGTTATTGGGAAGGCCATGGTAGTATGATATATGATTTGTGCATGATTGTAGAGAAAACACCTACATGCTTGTGAAGGAAAGTAAGCAACATAAAATGAGCCCATTCAAAAAAAAAGGGGGAAGAGATGGATAGTAGTCTTAAAATGTTGTTATATTTTATAAATAATTATTGAAAGAGAGAGAAGTGGATAAGGATCAATTCTATATTATTAAAATATATATTATAAACAATAATTGTCAAAGAAAACAAAGGATGATATTGAGGCCATATTGCATATAATTTTTTTCTAAAAGACAAGAGGAATAGATTATGTTGAGTATTTAGTTAAGTGGAAATACAAAGAACCTAAAGACACAACTTGGATGAGTGTGCATCCAAAGTTTACAAACATTTGAGGGTTCATGGAAAATATATTTTACCCTAGTGTCTAATGCATAATCATCTAGGTTCACAAACTATCTTGCATCATCCAAAAACATGAGTTTGGGTTCTTGTGCACATTTATTTTATTTTGTGTGACCTATCATCTCTCGATATAATGTTTTAATGTGAAGGAATATAAATGTCAAACTAAATAAAATCATCAAAAGTCTCGCTGGGAAAGGAAATGTAGGAAGTAGAATAATAAAATTACAACTTTATGTAGGTAGTAGTTTTAAAACATTAGCTTTGTATAGGTAGTTAAAAAACTGGAGCAGCTATTGTGTAACCATCAATCTACATAAACTAGCATTTTCACCTATAATTTAAAGATCCACAAAGTAATTGCCCACATCAATAAAATGTCACATGTGAACCATTTTCCAAGATAGATAAATCTCAAAGGGTGTGTTAATATGTTAGTGTCCAGCCACCAAGATTCAAATTTAGTTTTGGAAGAGCATTGGAGATTCATCTCAGTCACCCAAGGTGGAAAAAATGGAATTCACAAAAAATTGGAGAGAATATTCGAACCTAATAGTAGAATAAAGCTGAGAGAAACTCAGAGAGAGAGTAGATCTAAAATCCTAATGAGTGATGTATGTTCATTGTAACCCAATCATTGGACTTAGGGAATCTTCCTCATAAGTCTATGGGAAGGTAAAGTGTAAGGTGTGTGTGTTATCTCTATAACACATCTGAACATCAATAAAGAGAATTTTTTTTCCCTTTTGAGTTTTGTTTCCATTAGATAGTGAGATTAATGAAACACCTTTGGGGATTAAGGCAAACATTCACTTGGCCGCCTCATTCCCATTTACATCACTATGTAAAGGCAGATTATAGAATGTCACTCACCTAGATAAAATTATAACACAAAAATATTTATTAATTTTTGTAGTTTTTATTAAAGTGTTATTTTCTTATGTAATAAGTGTATATTATCTTGTAAATCCATTCAAGCAAGGGATCTTTAAGGGTCCTTATGCCAGATACCTAAGTAGCTCTAGGAGGAATAATTATGTGCATTTAATTCATAAAAATAAGAGTTTTAACTCCATGGAAAATTAAAAATAGACAAAGATTCAAGGTAACCAACAAGATGAAGAATGTGCAATTTTTTTGTGGGAGAAGATTAAATTTTGGTTTTTTGGTAGAGGAAAATCTTTAAAAAAGTAACATGGTATAAATTGAAAGTTGTGCAGGAATAGTTTTGCATAAAATGTGAGTTGGCACAATATGTTGCATAAAAATAAGTGGGATGATGAAATAAGGTGAAAATAGGCATGAATTGTGCACATAGATATATAATAAGATTAAAATGATAAAGAATAAATAACATGAAATGGTTATGTTTCTAATATTTTATGACCATTGGAATCAAAATGGAGGATAATTAAGTAAATTTATTGAAGGTAGTGAAAAATTAAATGTATCTAAGGCTATAAAGAAAGGATAATAATCTATAAATTATCATTTTAAAACTAATATATTTGTGTGATTGGAGTGGAAAAAAACTAGGAAAGAGTGAAAACACAGTTGCAAATAACTAGGGCATCATGTGAAGAGAATCTCAACACAATAGAGGAAAGGTGAATTATAAATTGATAATAATTTAGTGAGAAAGGGTTATACGAGAGTGTGCTCTAAATGGGAAAGAATATAAAGTATTGTGAGGAAAAATATTGTACCAATGGTAGTTGATCCTATGGAGGAGAGTGAGAAATCAAAAACTTCTACGTTAATGAATGAATCAAAAGAAGAAGAATAACATAAAGAGGTGGAAGTAGAACAATTGAAGACAACCCATACCAAGTCACCTAAGAACAAGGGAGGAAAGAAGCCTAGGGATCCATTTTTGCTAACACATATGAAATATGCAGATGTAATTCATAAATGACAAGATCTAAGCACAAATTATGGAGAGTGTGTGATTGAGGATTTAAATCACAAAAGAGTTGAATACAAGAAAGTATACAAGGTAGAGTTAAATCAACCAAGGAGAATTAACAATGAAAAATATGTTATGGAAAATTTGAAATATATGGGTTTTTTATTTCTATATTAACTACCCTATTTTGGAAATTAAAATGGGTTGATGAAGTTTTTTTTATCAATAACTCATCAAGGAAGGTCATACTATGTTGGTAGAAGTGTGAATCTCTCATTTGTGTAGATTATTAGAATAACTAGGATAAATAATTCATGGGAAGATGGGTGCATGCAAAGGAGGGAATTGGATAGAATTGTTGAGTTTGTTACATATTTTAAATTTTAAAGAGGAGGTTATATTATGGATTTGAATTAAATCCAAAAAATTTCTACCCAAGTAGCTACATGTTTGTTCAACATGAAGTTAACCATGGCAGTGTGTTGGGTATTGGCAGAAAAGATCATTATATATGTTGCATAACCTACAACTAAGGATCAAGTGTAGTTTAATTTTTCGAAATTCATTTTTGAGGAGATAAACATGGTAGTGAAGGAAGTGCAGTTTAGAGGAGGAACATTCTAGTTGGGAATGTAGTTGGTGTGTAAGTTTCTTGACAAAGTATGAATCTAAGAGAATTTTTTATTTGAGATATTGTACGAGAAGAGATTGTGTGTGTTGAAGTATTTTATGCATCAATTTTTATATATAATTAATCCTTAATATATATATATAATATTTTGAATTAGAACAATAATTTAAATCAAGCATTTGGAGGGGAGAGCAAAATCTCTAAGAAGTTGGTGGAAGAATATAGTGGATATGATACATTTTGTGTAATAGTGTATTACACATTGGTAAAGGTGAAAGAGCAAGGGTAAAATGAAATCCCTTGGGTGATGTTTCCATATGAACTATAATTGCATTACTTGGAGAAATCATAGGATACGTTAGATGGAATTCCACTGCAACAAATAAAGTGGAAGAAGTAGACAAACAAAGGATCCAGTTAAGAAAGAATTTTGTAACTACTAGGAAGAAAGTCTTCCAAGAGGATGAGGACTTGGAAGATGACAAGTTATAAACTGAACCCAAGTTGGAGATTTAAGTATTGGTAGAAGAGTATTCATTGATATGAATACTAAAACTAGTATACGTAAAACTACAAGGATGGAGGTTGCACAATAATACAAACAAAAATTAGAGAGTTTCACATAAGGTAAAACAAATATGAGGAAGAATACATTGGTAAAGAGAGAGAAAAAATAATAGTGATGATGGTACACATGAAAGTGAATTAAAAAAGGATAAATAATAAGAGATCTCCAAATCGGAAGTCGGGGAAGAAAAGAAGGCAAGTGGGGATTAAGAAAACACAAAGAAAATAGAGAAATCCTCACATAAAGGGAAAGAAGATGGATAGGAAGAGAAGAAGAAAACTAATAAGGGAAGTGAAGGCAAGATAAAGAGAAATATGTAGAAGAAAATAGTGGGTGCACCACTACTACACATTGTAGAGGAGTCCAAGCAAGAAGAAGCTGAAATTTTAAAGATTACAAGCAAATCATAGAGTGAAGATCTAAAATCACCAGTAAAGAGTTCTAATGAGGGAGATGTAGAGGGATTGAAATTAGAAAATCTAGACCCATTAGAGAAACTAATGATAAATGTTGAGTTCGAAAAGCAAAACATATAAGAAGAGAGTGATAAAGAAGTAGGGGATATGACCACATGAAGCTTTTAATTATTTTTCACTATCATAATGTAGATCTAATATTCCAAATACCAGTCGAAGGAGTGATAATGTCTAGGGAACAAGTAGAAAGTATAGGAGATATAAATTATGATCCATGTAAAATAGCATTGTGACAATTATGTTTGGGTATGATAATATTTTAAATGAATGTGGTATAATTTGGCATGTGCTGATAAGTTGACACTAAAAAGTTGAAAAAAAATATCATGGAAGAGAGGAAAATTTTAGCCCAATGTAAGAGAAGATAGCATGTAAGCACAATCAAAGGTAAATAAGTTGATAGGGATGATTTAAATATAAATAACACAACTTTGGGGTGAGACAACAACTGAAGGTTTGGAACATGTTTAAAAACTTTGGGCATCCATTCATCGAATACTAAAAGAGACACTAGTTATTCTAATTGTTAGGCAACCTAATGAAAAATTTAGAAGAAATGAATTAAAGAAGCCAAAGGTGAATGGGATAATCGAGCTAAGTAATTTAAAAGTTTTTGGAGGAATCAGAGAAGAAAGCATAGATAACAAGTAAAGTATTTAATTAATTAGGGAATACATAAGAATACATTAGTGCAATAATAATGGAAGATGAAGCCAAAAGTAAAGAGATAGGGACACTTGTTATAAAGGAGAAAGTTAATTTTGAAAGACAAAAAAATATGGATGAGTTAATTATTTTGAAGTCAGTAGTAAATCAAAAACGTGCAAGCTTAGATTTGATGTTTGTGATATTTTCAACATAAGCAATAGATGCAGATGTTAGCATGTGTGAGGCATATGAAAATTTGAAAGAGAAGATTTAAAAGTATGATAATAAAAATGTAGAAAATAATGAGGACATAGACAAAATCTAATAAATGAAAAAAATTGTGCAAGCTATGAAAGATTCAACCAACAAAGCAATGGAAAAATGGAGTAAATTTGAGAAGATGGTTTGGGATAACATGTATGAAGCTTTGAAAACATGTGAAGTAAATAATAAAGAACAAGATGTCAAGGCTAGAGAAACAAGTAGTATGGGGGAATTTTAACCCTATATTATGTGCATAAGACTACTTGCTAATAATTGACTACATAAGTTCATGTGTGGGTACGACGTGCATAATCATACATTATATTATATAATGTGAAGAATAGACTCAAGGGATACATGTGCATGAAATTCCATTGAATATAAAGTGAACAGAAAAATAGGTGTTTAAATAAGAAGATACATGATGAAATGGATTATCATGGAATGATTCGATGAAAAATAATATGATGATAAAGATGTGGAATCTTCTAGAAGGATCCATAAGCATGATAGACGGATCCTAGTTGTCAATAGTTACCAAACATGGGCAGGTGTGTTGATACACTATAGATAAAAGAGGGAAAAGAGGTCCAAGAAACCTATAAATAAACCCCGCAACCTTTCATTTGTACATATGGGATTTGTTACATGTTTTTCAAGTAGAGAAATTCAAAGATCATTTTGAGAATAAGCATTAGGTTTGATGAGCAGATTGAGTCTTGTGAGACTTATGTATTTTTTTGTAATATGAATTTATACTTGTGTACATTCATGGAGTTTTTTTGTATTCATATGTAAATTATATGATGTTTTAAATGAAAATGGAAATGATAGTTGATCTATGTGTTATGTGTTTTGATTAGTTATAATTTTCTTTCATTATAGTAGTGTTAGGGTTTGAATGAATTTTTATTCAATAGTGATGATATTTATATCTCCTTCCCAATGGGGTTCTTATTGATCTCTCATTATGACTTAGGTGAGTGCTTAAGTCTTTAACTTATAGGGATTATTGTTATTTGTTACACATAGTTTAATCTACATAGGATTATAGGGAAGTCTAACAAAATGGTGTGCCAATGAAAGAGGTTTGGTTTTATATGCAAAATAAATTAGGGTTTTTTACACTAATAATCACTGAAGATATCATCCATCTACCACTTTTTTGGGTAATTTTTTATCATGTTTTCCTTAAGGCACTAAAGTGTCTAGTCCCAAAAATCTTATGCACTAGCTTTTCATGCAAGACTAAGTTCTTGCGCACTCACCCAAAGCATGCAACAAGAAACTAGTTCCCATGGATTATGTTGCACAGTAACACACTTGTCAAATACTTTAGTTTTTTCATATATCTAATTAATTATTACATATAAAATTAAATACACAATTGTGGACCTTGTCTCATCAATGTAAACAAATAAGAACACAAAGATAACTATCATGAGGTTTAAAGTGTTGATTACACAAGTTCATACAATGCATTGTGTGTGTGTGTGTGTGTGTGTGTGTGTGTGTGTGTGTGTGTGTGTGTGTGTGTGTGTGTGTGTGTGTGTGTGTGTGTGTGTGTGTGTGTGTGAGATAGTCAATTATGTCATAGTCAATTATAATCCACATATTAATTAATGAAAACCCATTGTCAATGTTTTAAATATCAATCAACTAAAATATAACACAAGGATTAATCATAATTTTTGTAACTCTATTGTTACCATAAGGATTCATTACATAATACCAATGTTTAGTCACCTTACACATCTCTACATATGGGTATTTTTACTTATTTTTTCCTGACTGAGTAGTTACATTATTAATGATAATTAGGTGACTGGCCAATGATCTCTAGTATACTAAGAGTCATGGCATTCATTTACTTGTTTTCCCCTTAAGACCCAGGCCTTCATTCCCCCTATATTCTAATTCAATGTTATATCCTTGTTGCCAAATGTCATCCTTTGTTTAGGTCAGTGCAAAACTCATGTGATGATTAAAGTCTATTTTATCCTTAAGAATCACTCCTCAACTGTTTCCCACTTCCCTTGTGCTCCCCAAGTCTTTCATTGTTGCATCGAGTCCTATGTTCTTGGGATATTCATAGTTATATTTCATCTTTGACTAGGTCTTCTCATGTTGTTATATTTTTCATTATTGTCCTTTTGTACCATGTTGGTTCCATTCCATGGTATTCTTACACCATGCTAGTTTCATGCCATGGTCTTCCTACACCATGCTCTTCTCATGCCATGATGGTTATGTGCCATGGTCTTCTTGTGTCATGTTAGTTTTGTGCCATGGTCTTCATGTGCCATGTTCCTCTTGCATCATGTTGGTTTTGCATCATGATCCTTTGTATAAAACTAATAGTTACCCATTGTATATATTCTTGGTTCTTCCTCTGTGATGATATTGCACTAGATATCTTGAAGAGGTTCTAAGTATGGATGGTTTGCATCAGAACCAGTATCATGAATAGTTTGAGTGTCACAGTCTATAGAGACACCCAAATATCATTATTCATGAACATACCATGCTCTTTCCCAAGTATGTAAGGTGCCATAAAAATCATATACCCATAGGTATTCTAGAAATAAGGATTCTTCATCCTTCCACATGGTTTCAAAAGCTTCTATGTGTGGTTCCGGTGCTCAGATTTTACTATAGATGATTATACCCTAGATGTGATTGTTATGATGAAACTAGTGATGTAAAGTAGAGTGCATTTGATCCCAATAAATAAGTCACTCATTATGGGTTCACCTCATAGCCATGCTATCAAAAAGGTGAACTAGTGAATGCATACGATCTAAATCAGAGTCATAAAAGGCTTCTAGTCACTAGATAAAGTCATGGATTTCCATTTACCTATGAAACCAAGGAGCTTCAACAAGTCTCTCTAATGGTTTAGCCATAACTATTCCTCACATGATTTTTCTAGTAATAAGGTGAACAAATCTATGGCATTTATGGTATGGGCATAAAATTCTCTCACAACTAATAATGGTACTGCACACTCTTCTAGTGAGGTTACAGTCATTATGGGCCTAATAATTACAAGCATTACTTGTAGTATCAAAAAGGGTTTTAGTGTTCATCCATCAAAGGATGCCATAAAGAGTAGGATCATTATGCTCACCATCATTGCCTATGATGTTGTAGATATGGTTGATATCTTCATCCATGCTAAAATGTTCTTTGTATGGGGGCCCATGTGCTTGATCCAATGGGATAACAACTCATTGATCAGCATTTTCAAAATTGATATATCATTTTTTGAAACTTAAGTCCACCTTATTTTCATAGCACCAAGTTTGACCCAATAGAATTGGGAAATAATTAGCTTCAAACAACTCAAGAACTTCAAAATCAGCTTTGAAAGGTACCCCAAGGATATTGATAGTTGCAGTCTCAATAATTCCAATTGGTATAGCATGGGATTTATTAGCCATAAACAACACATGAGTTGATTGATGTAATGTTTGGAAATCCATTTTATGTCATGCATCCTTTGTGAGGATATTAATCTCCATGCCAATGTCAACCAAAATATCTTAGATCATCTAATAATCGATGGTAGCATTCACCAATATTTCTTTGTCCTCTTGATGGATAGGGGGAATAAGGGTATCTTGTCATTAAGCATGATTAAATTAATGATATTTAGTTAGTCTAAGTAATTTAGGTCAATCATCAGTTGCTATTGGCACCTAATTTTTAAGCTAATTAATCAATTGGGGAACAAGTCTTCATCTAACATATGCTTGAAAAGTTATTGAAAGTCATCCAATGTCATGATTTGAGGTTCCATGGCCTTTTGAGTCTAAGTAATTGAGGTCAATCATCAGTTGTTATTGGCACCTAATTTTTAAGCTAATTAATCAATTGGGGAACAATGTCTTCATCTAACATATGCTTGAAAATTTATTGAAAGTCATCCCATGTCATGCTTTGAGGTTCCATGGCCTTTTGCAGATCAACATGTTGGGTGGATTCCCGATCCTTAAGAAAATGAATTTCCCCCTATAATTCCCATAACAATGTCATAGTATCCTAGATCATGTCTTTCTATTGTTGGTCATTAAGATACTTCATTACACGAGGATCTTCATGTTTTATCTTCTCAATAGGTGGAATAAATTTAGACTAAGACTATCCTCTACTATGTGTAGTGATATTAACATGTTGGGCATTTGGAATGATAGAACATGTTCACCATGGGGTTTATCAATGTGAATCATATTATCATCTTTTTCATTTATTTCTTTAGTGATAGTTGTGTATAAATTAGGGCATTCCTCCATTCGATGCTCCTTTTTTTTAAAAGCACGTGTTGGATAGACTAGACAATCTCATTGATAGTGATATAAAGATCCACACTTATAACATGTTTATAGTGGAAAATGGCCACCTCCTCATCTTCATCCTTAACCTAGTCCATGATATCCACTATTATCTTAATTATTTGAGATAGATATTTGATGTGTACCACATGCACATACCTCATGTATATCACTAATCAATCAACAATCATTTATGTCATGGGTTAGGCATTGCACATCTTGTAGTATTCAGACACTTTAGAATGTGTAGCCCAATGTAAGAGAGGACAAGAGTGTACATCATGCTCTTCATGTCAAATTTCACATGACTACTTTAGTACAACATGGATATTCTTACAAGGGTAGTTACTTCTATTATGACCTTTAGACTCACAATCGGTACACCAAAGACCATTACGAGTGCCATACACATTGTTTACAGTCAGCTTCTCTAGTTATGATGCCATGGAAGCTATTTGAGATTATATAAAAGGATTAATCCTAGTATCAATGATTCTAATAGCTTTATCATGGAGGGTAGCTTCTAGGGCCTCATATAGGCTAGTAAAGGTCCTTTGAGAGAGCATTCATCTAAAGGGAAGCAATGAACCTCTCATTAACCATTGGGCATGCTGAGCAACATTAATATTGAATGAAAGCTTAGACAAGAGTGTTTTGAATCATGCATCATACTCTCATGCACTTTCAATGAGATCTTATTTTATAGCTTGTAGTGTAGCAATACTTTGTTGCTCAAATTTGGGAATATCAAATTCTTGAAGAAATGCCATCTTGTGCTGATCATAGTCAATTACCGCTTGTTGAGGGTCAAACTTCCTATACCACTTGTGTACTCTTTCCAGAAGTGTAATTTCAAATTGTGTGGCCTTTAGCTTAAAATAATTTATACTATGTGCCCTCTAAATGAGTTCACACTTATGAACATGTTCTATAGCATTATCCATACCTTGATATTCAGGTAAATGAAACATCATTTCATAATACATCGTTGGTAGTTGAGGTACTTATCATGATGGTTATTGAGAACCCCCATATCATATTGCTAGAGGTGGGAATCCACCACTTCCTCCTATTATGCCTCCTAGTCCTCCTCCCATGCCTTCAATAGTAGCACCCAAGATGTTAGGCATAGTATCAGGTTGATTTATAATACTGGGGCCAGTATTCTACCCAATATGAATGTTTGGTCAGCCAGTCATACCAACTTGGGCCATGAAATTTCCTTGAAAATGAAAATAAAGTGTCAATTCACTATGAGTTAAAATTGGCTCACCTATAATTTATATTATAGGATCAATTTCTAACTCTACACTATATATATATCCCAAATATGTATGATTAAATTAACTAGATTACAAGCATGAGTGTGCACTGTGGCTGGGGAACTAGGTTGATTTAAATGTGGTTCTTCAATCTCTTCTATCTAGCTAGTTTCTCCCTCATATGATAAAACTAGAATTGGTCATGATTAGAAAGTTGGTGAGTTCTCCTTGTACCTTTCTACTTCCCTATGAATCTTAACAACACTTCTTGAGTCCTCTTACTCCCTTCTTACTCTGCCTTCACCTATAATCCTCTATCGAGCTTCATCATATTTATGCTTTCATAATGCCCATTGATTGGCTACCATTCCAAACCAAAAATTATTTACCAACACTTTTGCATTCCCCTCCCAACTGTTCATCTTATGCAAGGATGGATTTATCCCTCCATAGGCAAAATTTTGAGTCCTGAATCAATAAATAACTTCTTTATCTCTAGTCAAAAGTGTCTAATATATTGGCCATGTAGTTCTTAGAGAAACTAGAACTTGGCTTCTTCAAGACAAGAGTAAGTGGTCACATCATATTCCAAGATGTATTTATTCAACACCCCTCTCCACCATATATTAACAACTCATGTCCATGGTGTTCCCAAATATGTTAAATCCTTTTGACATTCGATCACCCAAGCTTGCCTTTTTCTAAAATTTTGTGACCAATTTCGAGCATAGCCAAAGAGACAAGCATGAAAATAAATAGAGACTTCAACAAAGAAGGTTTCATATAATGATATATCAAGATGTTGTTCCACCCATGCACATGAAAAAACTCCAAGTTTAAGATAGGGAATCACAAAATTATCCTCACCCTCAATAATCTATTGTTTAATACTTTCAATGGATAATTGTTCAAGCATTTTCCATTATTGTGTAACAAGTGCTACGAGTCCCAACAATAGAACTAAAATGTTGGGTAATTTTATATCACACTTTCCTTAAGGTGTTGAAGTGTCTAGTCCCAACAAGATTATGCATTGGATTTTCATGCAAGACTAAGCTCTTATGCACTCAACCAAAGCATGCAACAAGAAATTGATTCATATGGATTATGTTGTGTAGTAACACACTTTTCATATACTTGAGTTTGTTCTTATATATAATTAATGATTACACAAAAAAGGAAATACATGAGTGTGGACCTTGTCTCATCAATGCAAACAAATAAGAACACGATGATAAATGCCATGAGGTTTAAAGTATTGATTACACATTATAAGCCACATATTACTCAATGAAAACCCATTGTCAATATTTTAAGTATCAATCAACTAAAAATAACACAAGGACTGATTGTAACTTCCATAACTCTATTATTACTATAAGGACTCATTGCATAATACCAATGTTCAGTTACCTTACACATCTTTACATTGGGGTATTTATACTTGTTTTTCCCTGACCAAAAAGTTACATTATTAATGACAATTAGGTGACTAGCCAACGATCTCTAGTAGACTAAGAGTCATGGTAGTTGTTTACTTGTTTTCTCCTAAGGACATGGGCCTTTGTGCCCCCCATATTCTTTTTATATGTTAGATCTTTGCTGCCAAATGTCCTCCTTTGTTTGGGCCAGTTTGAAACTTATGTGATGATTAAAGTCTAATTTTTCCTTGAGAATCATTCCTCAACTATTTCTCGCTTCCCTTGCACTCCCCAAGTCTTTTGCTATTGTACCAAGTCCTATGTTCTTGGTTTCTCTATAGTTATATTTTGACTTTGTCTGGGTCTTCTTGCACTATTATATTTTGTGCCATTATCCTTTCACACCATGCTAGTTCTATGCCATGCTCTTCCTACACCATACTCCTCTTGCATCATGTTGGTTCCATACCAAAAGCCAAAATAATTAGTCAAAATTTGGGGTCCAACACACTTGGTTCACATGCTTTAATCTCTTCCAAGGATTTAAATGAGTTCTAAAATGGCTTGATAAGGACATGTTGGTTGAACATAATATTTTTTCATTTGCTCACTATTTTTATAGGTTGATCAATGACATCTCAGAAGCCCTTTTATCTAACCATTTTTCTAAGAAATTTTTCATTGAATGGAATACCCCCACCAAAATTTACAAAAATAATTTTTACTTGAATATTGCTCATCTTCAGTATGACTGCATCCTTATGCATATTTGGTGGGTCTAGAACTTAGTTTTTTGACCTTTTGATGATAGGGTTTGGATTGAATGATGGGAAGCTAAAATATTCTACACTGTCATGTTCTTTTTTGGGTTTGGTAGATATATGGCATATTCCAAAAAAAATAACCAATAAATCCACTCTTAAGGAGTTCAAAAGGGTTTATTAAGAACCAGAGCTCTTGTCCTTCAATTATAAAGGTTTTCTCTTCAGAATAGATTTCAATTGGTAGAAGGCCATCAAGGATGTGGTGCTCAAGTTCAATCTTTCATAAAATGGAATAGAGTTGGAGATATGATTTTAAATGATTTTCATCAACACCTTAGAGCTTGGTAATCCCATACTCAAACTAATCCTCCTAAGGAAGTTAAAGATCATCTTACATGTCAAGTAGGTTTCCCAATCTCAAGCTTCCATTGTTGAGATGGAAGCTACCTTTGAGAATTGCATTGGATTTTTACCTTATAAGCTCACTAATACTCAATGAGTGACATGTGATAGACTCTCCCCATTGATGAGATTATTAATGCAATCAATTAAATGGCCCTTGTTAAGGCACCTAGTAATGGTGTATTTCCTTGTGAATTGTATCAAGCCATATGGGAAACAATTGGCCTTGACCTACATAAATTTTACCATGAACCTTTGTAGGATAACTCTCTTGACAAACTCATTAATAGGGGTAACATTAATTTCATTCTCAAAACTGGTGACCCAAAGCTCATCACTAGCTAGAAACCAACTAATATTTCTTGCAAGATCATTGTTAAATCCCTTGCTCTCAAGATTCAACATTTTCTTCCCTTGTTTGTTTTAAACAAACTAGGTTTTAGATAATATTGTTTTTGTCTTTGTGGGATCACACTTCTCATCACAAGGCATTTTTCGTTAAAATTAACTTTGAACATGATTATGACCACATTGAGTGGTCTTTCATTATTGTTATGATGAAGACTCTAAGGTTTGGCCCTAGGTTTGTTCACTATGTGCAGACCCTTTACAGAAATGCTTTAAATTGTCTAAAAATTTATGGTCATAAATTTTGTAAATTTAGGCTCTTCATATCCATCCAAAAAGGTTACCCACTAGTTGTTCCTATTTATGTATTAGCTACTGAAGGCTTTGGCTAATTTATTGAGTGACTATGAATCTAAAGGGCTTATGATGGGTGTCTTTATCCCCAAATTCCATGATACTAGTTATTAATGGTTATTTTATTGATTATTATTTTCTTTATACCATTATTTAATAAGAGGAGGTGATGAACAATATTATGGAAATTCCTCAAACATTATGTCATCCTTTCAGATCAAATATTTAATGGGGAAAATCTAATTTCTAAAAAATATCCTACAGACTTAAACCTAGTTGGTTTAACAAGTATAATTGGGAGTGGATATATCATGGAGAGATATTCAAATTATTGAGTATTCCCTTTGCCTTTTAATACTCTCCAACTGATGTAGTGCAGAGAGTGGAGAAGAAATTTATGTGTCAACTAACTAAACCCCTCTATATGGATTACAGGTGTCAAATTTGTTATAAGGTTATCTACACCACTCATGTATATTAATCTTCTCCTTGGGCTCCTTTTAAAGTTTCCTATACCAGATTAAAATAACTCCATGATTTTATTTGTAAAAATCTAAATTGAATCAAGGATTTTATAGAATGGCTTGGGTCATTTATTGTCATCCCAAATAACTTGGAGGTATGTGCCTAATTGATATAAAAAACCAAGGGACTTATCAATGTTCCAAGTGAATACTCTGGGCCACTAAAGACCTTACATCTTGGAAGGTGTTACTCAAACATTCTATCTCAACTGGTAGATTGTATGACAAGTCTACTTTGAAAGGGCTCAAATTTTAAACCCTTTTCACTACTCCTATGCCATCAAAGTGGTAGGTACTTCTCTTATCAAAAGTGTTTGGAAAGCCTTGGATTGTGTGGAAATGAGATAAATTTTTAAATGGGTCCTCTATTAATTCCCATTATTTATGGTGGTATCATGTTACCCACTTCCATGGTGTTCCCTTTATTGAGGTGCCCTTGTTTAAAGCACTCAAAGTTTTCAGAAAGGAAATTCATACCATTATTGACCTCTTTAGTTGACATCCCAAAGCATTGATATTTGGCTTGAGTTTTAAGTGAAGTATGATCTCAACAATGGATACTTTTAGTTTATTGGTGAAATTTATATGGTTATCCCTAATTATGATTTTATATAAAATTAGCCTTAAAGTTCCTCCTAATAGTGAAGGGATTGGAATTGGAATGTGGATATGCCTCTAATCTCATTCAAATCTCGGTTAGGTTATCAATAGATCTCCCCCACAGTGGTTCCTTATGCAATGCTCAATAAACATTGGAATCTCAATGTATACTCTTTTAATTGGTCCAAGAGATTTCTCAATATTTGAGCAGATATTGTTGTGCCCAAGAAAACTCAATTTGCTTGGTGCAATCTTTACCATGGGCTTTGTGTGGGTGAAAAATTGTTTTATATGAATATTCCCACTCCCAAATTCCATGCTTATGGACAAATAGAGTCTCTTAAACACATCTTTTGGTTTTTTGGCCATCCTCAATAGGATTGGAGATGGTTTCATTCCCTTCTTTAAACCTTTCAAACCAAAACCCTTTACTTGAAACATAGTCTTACATGGGGAGTATACATTGCTCCCTAAAAACTTCAATAAAATATGAGGTATGTTTTGCATTGAAAAAGTATTTCAACCTTGGAAACATATAAATTGTTATGTTTTTAATCATGAAGAGTTTTAAAAATATTGTATTGTTACTAAAAAAATTTGTGATACCTAATATTATGCTATAGATCCAAGTACAAGCTTCTACTCTTCATATTTTTTAAATGCAATCCTTAAATTGATCTCCACCCACCTTTTTTTTACTATTGAAATAATTTGGTGTGACTATTATTAATCAAATGATAATATACAAAAAGTTACAAGAGTAAAACAATGGGTTAGTTTGCACAACTCAAACTCCCTACCAAAAGAAAATATTAGCTCAAAATATGATTGAGGTACATTTATATTATTTTTTATTAAATATAATTTACATATATTGAATTAATAACAAATAAATGCAACTTTTTATATCCCCACCCTGCAAGGGATGATACCCACAACGTAAATATCCTTTTTGTGCATAGCAACCCCACACTTGATCTATCAATTTTAGTTTCATATCTTCACACTTTGCTTTAGATTTATTTTAAATGCATGCCAAGAGTGGAGCTATTTGTATTCCATTTATTGACTTTGTATGTGTATGCACAAATGTATTCATAGTCATGCATGTATTGGGGTTGGTTAGCCTTGTGGTCTACGAGTTGGTAGGTCTATGTTTCAAAACCTAGTGACCACAGTGGATGATAGCAACTAAAGCTAAGAGTGTAATTTTGTGAGCCCCACAATTTTTTGTAAATTATGCTAAGTATTTTGATGAGACATGTTAAAAATATCATTATTTTTTAAATAAATTATAATTGAATAAGAAACTAGTATGGGGATGAGAATGGTTGGATAAGATGGGATAACAATTATAGCAAAGAAGATAATCAATCATAAAATATATACGAGATATAGATGAGAAGATAATCAATTATAAAATATATATGAGATAGAGATGAGAAGATAATCAACCATTAAACATATTTGAGATAGAGATAGAGATGAGAAGATAATCAACCATTAAACATATACGAGATTGAGATTGAGATGAGAAGATAATCAATCATTAAACATATACGAGATAGATATGAGAAGATAATCAATCATTACACATATACGAGATAGATATGATAAGACAATCAACCATCACACATATACGAGATAGAGATGAGAAGATAATCAACCATAAAACATATACAAGGCTACAAATAACCATTTTAAAGTCCATATTACAAAATATCAAGGGAAAAAACAAAAAACAAAATGAGAAAATAATAAGTCTTACATATCAATAAATACCATATGAAATTTTATTTACAAGATGAAACCCAATTACCATAATGGATGATATCAACGAAAGTTGAAAGTGCAATTTGGTGAGCCCCACATTTTTTGTAAATCATGCTAAGTCTTGAAAGGGAATATTGTGTTTGATAAGACATGATTAAAAATATCCCTAAACTTTAATAAATTATATTTTAATAGTAAAATGGTATGCGTATGAGAATGGTTAGATAGAGATGAGCTCGGTTACGATATATTGCAATTATAAAAAAGAATATAATCAAACATAAAACACATTTTCAAAAATTATAAAAGTTATAACAAAGAAGATAATCAACCATAAAACACACATAAGATAGAGATGTTGCTATAAATAACCACTTTAAAGTTTATAATACAAAATATAGAAAAAAAAAACAAGCCTCAATGAAGACCGAGATAATAAAGTATGTTAGGAAGACTAAAACTACAAAATTACAGGGGATTATTTTGAAAACCAAGTGCTAATGTGTTGATTTTTTAGGCATGCATAAAATAACCTTGTTGTTGGCACCATGATCGATATGAATTTTTGGCATAAACCATTATACACTACATGGTCAATAAAGTATGCATCAATCTAGTGTCTATTAATAACTAGGTGTATATTTTTTAATTGAAAATTGCATTATATTAATAATTAAACATAATATAATAATTGTAAAAAAGATAGGTGGTATGGAAGCACACCTTGAAGTCACCACACATCAGAAAAATTGGGAAATAAAAACAACAAAATGATTACATTAGGCTGAAATTAACAGCACATAGCATAAAAACAAAGCATATGAAGCAACTAGAGCCAAAAGACCCATAGACGGAGGAGGCAGCTAAGGAGGACTATTGATATTATCTCTAAAACCTCCCCTATGAGGGGGAGGGGTATCAAGTATGGACCAACCATCCTCTTGTTTGTTTTCTTCTTCTTCATTATGCTCACAATGGGGAGAGATTATAAGGGACAGCCTAGGAACTTGTTTTACATATCCCCACCTAGAGGGACAAGCCCAAAATTACTAGTAGGCAATGGTCACCCTCCAAATCCACCAGAGGGAGATAATACCTACCTTGGAGGAGGGTGGAGAATGCAAAGTGACTATGTGATCTATGATGGTTATAGTTCGTTACTCAACCATGTCCCCTCCAAGTTTGGTCTCTGTGATGTTCATTTTATTGGGAATCCTCCACTAGAACATTGATGACAATGCAAATAGCACAACCCTAATTCTTGAGAAGAGTGTAAAGATGTCGAACCTCCATTTCCACATGGTCAGCTTACACTTGAATCTGAAGCATGACATTAAAGAGCATAAATATTTGATTAGATATGTGAAAATTTGTGACTAGGTTATCTTTATTAAAAGTAACAACATTTTTATCTTTCCATAGAATAAAGATAATTTCAATGTGGAAAATATGCCAAATTTGATTGAAATTTGCAGGCAAGATAATAGAATCCCACATAATAACAAATCTCCAATAGAAAGGTTAGAAGAACTAGTGAATCTAATTTCAAGCATCTTGAGCCCTCACACAAAACTATAAAATGTGCTTGAGGGACTCAAATTGACCACAAGTTTGAAATTTGGGAGGATAAATCCCCATCTAAAGCAGCATTTCTCCCATAGGGAGGCCTTGGTATAAAAAGCACTAAGCAAAAATAACTTTCTTGGGCTCTATAATAGTAGCCAAAACAGTCATAAATATCCTATTCCAAATAAAGGGTAGGTTACTAAGATGCCAACATTGGTTGATCACTTCAAACTAGTTGGGGAAAGCCACTGATGACCAAGTTTGGGTTTGTGTCAAAGTAGAGGTGTGGGAATATACCAATTCTAGTCCTTCCACCATTGATGAGATTTAATGAGCCCAATTTTATGTAAGGCATAATCTAGCATAGCCATATGAATTTTAGAATAGACTCAAGGTCCTAGGTGTTTAACTTAAACTTATCCTTGAGGACCTCCCAAGTGATCCAAGATCTAATACACTTGTCAAAAATATCCCTCAAGGTTTTAATGCCTCGATAATACAATCTCAAAGCTTTAATCCTAGGAGCTTCAACCAAAGGTTTCTCATTGATGGTGATAAAAAGGGACAACCATAAAGAGATAGATTTGATAGATAGGCAAGATTTGAACCCATAACCTTTCCAAATCAACCATGGTTTGATAGTTTTGTTAGGAATTTAGCTTTGACATTAGTGTGAGTTTTGGTATGTACTAAGAGGTAAATATAATTTGTTTGTTTGTTTATTAAAATATCAAAATATTGTTACGATAATAGTTAGCATATATTATTTGTTGAGATATATTGTTATAAGTTATAACAATATATCGAATATAGGATATTGGGATTTTGGGTGTGAGAAATTAGTGGAGAGATAATCTCCATGATTATAGGAAATGACTTTCCTATATAATTTGTAATATCCCATAAATGTATTATTCAGAGTGTATGCATAAATATTATCAGAGAGTGAAAGAAATAATATTATGGTGTGTTTGAAATAAATTTGACTTTATCTATGTTTGGCTCTTTGATTTAGTGTTTAGATCTAAACTAGACTTATCATCTGGTATTAGAGCAAGGATGGGATTCTAGGATTTTGTGAGGAATTACATTGAAGAAAACCTTATTTTATCAAAATAGTGATATATATTTATATATATAAAGATTATGAGTATTTTCTTTATCCCTTGCAGCATTGCCTAGATCCAAGAGATGAAATATTGAGTCTGTGTGAACATAATTATCTACGTACATTTTACTAGGTGGTTTCATTCATATCCATGCATACTCTACCAGATCGATCTTTTTATGTGTCATTTGTTCATCTACCATCTACCTCGAGACTTTGCATATCATAAATTAGTTGCTTTTGTGCCACAGACATCCATCTCCTTTCACTCATCTATCTGTGGGTAGCACCCAATAGGGGTTCAAGTTTTTTTCTTATGCTACATGGAAATCCATATTCATGTCAATCAAAATAATTATATTTATTTAGATTGCATCATCAAGTTTGGCATTTGAAACATAGATCTGAATTATAGAGCTATTTAATGATAGTGTATGATATATTTTGAAACTCGCTTCATATATCACATTATCATTTATTAAATCAAAGAGGGACATCAATGTGCATAGAAGGCAAGCCACTTCATTACCATGTGTAGATCTAAATCTTTATGTAGATAAATATTTGATGTTTACAGGAGCTATCAATGCTTTAAAGGAGTTTTGATGTCACTTTATTCCATCATCCTCCATACTCAACTTGTTGCCCATATTCCAGCTACAATTTTGAGTGTTATTTCTGACCATGAAAGTATTATTCAATATTTACTGCTACCATATAAGTCCTTGTCAAATTCTAGGTTTGTTTTTTATTTTCAAGAATTTTTTATTACTTTATATTGTATTGTATTATAAGTATTATATTGGTCTTTGGTTAAAACCCATCGCATTTGGGTGGTTTTATTTTTCTTTAGGTTTGTCTCATCCATTTATTAGGTCTAGTTGTTTATTAGTTTAGTCAAGTTCATTAAGTCTTTATTAGGATTTATGAATTTGGAAAATTCTTTTTATATAGTCATTTAGTGTATGAAAAATTGAAACTTTAGTTTAGTCGATAGGTGCAAAGATTTGTTTAAATTATCTTTTAGATATAATGACTTTCAAGTCAAGTTTAGAATCCATTTAAAATATGACAAAAGAGTCATTAAGTCATTGTCTATAATGAGTCAAGAGATAAAAGTGTGTTATTATATTGTCATAAGTCCAAATTGTAAAAAAAAAATTGCCTTACAGATGCATTTTCGGGCATACTTGACATCCGATAAACACATTTGTATTATGGGGGGGATTTTCCTCAAAAAATCTTGTACCAGAGCTTCATGACTTCTTTGACTAAGTAAGTAATGACATACTATATTATGGAGGATACACATAGGAATAAGGTCTTTCAATGACCTCTCGTCAGTCTCCAACAATGGGGCCACACCAATGATGTGGTGACATTTTGTGTGGTGTGTTTTTCATTTCTACTATGTGTAGTTTTAATAAGAATAGAATAATAATGCATGTTCATGATATTTAATTTGTGTGAAATTTCCAAACATGATTCCCTGAGGTGAAAACATTGTGAAAGGACAAAAGCACCAATGTAAGTTAGTTCATGGATCTTGAAAAGGTTTGTGGTAGAGATCAGAAAATCATAGGAGATGAATAGTGTTTTGGAAATAGTTAGAAGAGCAGCTACTACAAAGATCTTATGACTACCTTACTTCTTTATGGAGATGACCCTCAGTGACACATCTATTGCAGTCATGTAATGTAAATGCAGGATATATTCCTTCACATAATTATGGTCATGTGCAGCAAAATTACATCAATAGTATGTAGACCTAAGAGTATATGGTGGCATATAATTCTATTAATTTTGTTCATGTCAAGGCTTGTGGTAAACCTATAAAACCATGGAAGGAGTGAGGCTCTCTTTATATCAAGGTCATGAGCCACATAGTTTGGCATGCTACAATGGGTGAGCATACTGCAGATAAGAGTGTGAATGTTTTTGCACCATGTAAAAACTATGGGGGAATGTTAGGAATGTAGCTTTTACATTAGTGTGAGTTTTGGTATTTACTAAGAGCTAAATATAATTAGTTTGTTTGTTTGTTAAAATATCAAAATATTATTAAAATAATAGTTTATCATATATTATTTTTTGAGATATATTGTTATAAGTTATAACAATATATCAAATATAGGATATTGGGTGTGAGAAATTGGTGGAGAGATAATCTCCATGATTTAGGAAATGACTTTCCTATATAATTTGTTAGATCCCATAAATGTATTATTCAGAGTGCATGTAAAAATATTATTAGAGAGTGAAAGAAATAATATTATGGTGTGTTTGAAATAAATTTGAGTTTATTTGTGTTCATCTCTTTGATTTAGTGTTTAGATCTGAACCAGACTTATCAAGTTTCCCATTCCTTCCAAATGCTTTTGACAATAAATGTCTCAATATTATTAACAGTGACCATGTGAAGAACCTTCTACATAGATTTATGAACTACATAAAATAATGGAATAATAAAATTAACTTTCAAAAATTAACTCAAAATAATTCAAATACGTTATATTGATCATAGGCCACTTCGATGGGGTAACCTCTTTTGGGCAATCTCAATACAATAATGTTCATGAATGCCCTCATTGGGCCTCAATACTTCCTTAAATACTAACTTTATTCTAGCAACTAATACTTCCCATGCATGTGGGATAATTTAAATATGCTACTTAAATACTAATTATATATCAGCTAATACTTCTCATACATGTGGGATAATTCAAATATACTAAAGGGATGACTTATAAAGCATATGCATCCATAGTGACTAATACACTAATAATGCAATGAGAAGGTTAGGACACGGGTTCCTAACATCACCTCTCCCTTAGAAAAAGCTTTATCCTCAAAGCTTGAAATGTGGGAATCATTTTTGAATTTGGAATAATGGTTCCCATGTGGCATCTTCGAGTTACATGTCATGCCACTAGATTAAGACTTCCATGATAGAGTGAGAGTGAAGTTGGTAGGTGCACCTATCAAGGGAAACTTTTAGTTTGATAAGGATGGAGCCATCATTATCAAGTTTGGGTAAAACTATTTGTACTCCGATTGTAGGTCCAAGAACTTTCTTCAAATAGGAGACATAAAAGACTGGGTGAATTTGGAGGGAAGGTAGAAGCTCCAACTTGTAAGCAATAAACCCAATCTATTGGATAACTTTATATGGCCCATAAAACTTTAGGGAAAGCTTATGGCTCCCTTTTAGTTTCAAATATGATTGCTTGTATGACTGTAGACAAATAAAACCAAATCACCAAGTTGAAAGGTGTGCTTGGAGTGGTGTTGATCTGCTTGTTGCTTCATTCATTTATGTGCTAGATGAATATTATCCCATAAAATGTTGATAACTTGATCTTGATGGCAGAGAGTCGTGTCAACTTCCTAAACTGGGGAACTATCGAGTAAATATGAGAGTAGTATTGGGGTGCTTGACCATAAACTGCTTCATATGGAGTCATTTTAGTAGAAGTGTGGTATGAAGTATTGTACCACCATTCTACAAGGGGTAGCCACTTTGCCCATTGGTGTTGTTATTCTGATGCAAATCAATGAAAGAATATTTCCAAACATTTATCAACAATCTATATTTGGCCATCAATTTGGGGATGATACCTGAAGCTCATCTTTAATTGTGTGCCTGTGCATCGTAATAGTTCTTTCCAAAAATGGCTAGTCAAAGTTACATCACAATCAAAGATAATTGAAGAAGGGATGCCATGAAGATGAAAAATCTAATACAAGAAAACTTATGCGATCATGGAGGTTGTATAAGGGTGGTTGAGGGCACAAAAATGACTATATTTAGAGAGGTGATCGACCAAAACCAATATCACTATTTTATCACTACATTTAGGAATCCCCTCAATGAAATCCATAGAAATATTAGTCCAAATCTTAGTAGGGATGGGCAAGGGTTCGATCAACCCAGTAATCATTATGATTTCAACTTTTTTGCATTGGCAGGTATCACATTCGACCACCATATAGTTAATTTCCTCTTTCATCCCCTTCCAAAAAAAATTTGATATGCCCACTCGTATGTTTTGAGAAATCCTGAATGCCCTGATATTGGAGAAGCATGGATTTCGTAGAATACAACCTGATGAAGGTATGTGTTATTGGGAGGCACAAAATGACACTTATAATGTAGAGAATTACCATCCCATGAATAATGTGGTCTTGTAGAGGGGTTAATGGTCAATTGTTGAATGATTTGGTGTAAAAAGGATCATGTACATACCCTTAGTGTACATATTTTAACTAGTTTGGAATGGGCATAGAGATGGCAGAAAGGGAAGTATGGTCCTCAAATGTTCGAGAGAGAGCATTCACCACTATATTCTCTTTACCCTTCTTGTAAGTGATCTCATAATCGTATCCCATGAGTTTCTTGACCCATTTTTATTGTGTAGGGGATGAGACCCATTATTCCAGGAAGTATTTCAAACTTTGGTTATTAGTTTTAATGCAAAAAGTATTCACAAGTGTGGCAGCCATTTTTATACTATATGAAAAATGGCCATCACTTTTTTTTCATATGTAGATAAAGCCAAATTGCATCTAGAAAGGGATTTTATAGTGAAATTAATGGGATAACCTTCTTGGAGAAGAATAGTATCGAGGCCATTTCCACATGCATTACTTTTGATGGTGAAAGTTTTGGTGAAGTCTGGCATGGTCAAAATTGGTGTGCTACACATAGCTTATTTGAGTGCCACGAACACCTAGTTAGTTGTAGCATCCCATGTGAATGCATCCTTATTCAATAAGGAATTCAAAGGAGCCATAATCTTGCCATAATCCTCAATGAATTTATGGTAGTATCATGTGAGGATAAGGAATGCATGATGTCTCTTGAGGGTCATTGGTCAAGGCCAATGTTGTATGACACTAATTTTATTTGGATCCACACAGACCCCATTGGTTGAAATAATGTGCCCTAGATATTCAACTTCTTCTTGACTGAAAGAACACTTGGACTACTTGGCACATAATTGATTATCTACTAGAAGTTGTAATTCTCTATCAAGATATTAGTGATGCTCATCCTATGTGCGGTTATTGATCAAAATATCATCAAAGAAAATGAAAGCAAATTGACAACGGAAAGCCTAAAATATTTTATTCATTAGGGTTTGAAATGTTGAAGGGTCATTTGTAAGTCCAAATGGCATGACCAAGAATTCATAGTGACCCTCATGAGGGCAAAAAGTTATCTTTGGAATGTCATCAGTATGCACATGGATCTAATGATAGCCAAAATGAATATCCAATTTGGAGAAAATTTTTACCCCTTAGAGCTCATCAAGAAGCTCATCGATGATCAAAATTGGAAACTTGTCTTTGATAGTGAGGTGGTTAAGGGAATGAAATTCAATGCAAAGGCACCATGACCAATATTTTTTATGGACATGAAGCACTAGGAAGGAGTATGCCCTGGTGCTTGGGTAAATAACTCTGGACTTGAGGAGTTCCCATACCAGCTACTCAATCTCATTTTTTTATAGATGGGGATAGCGGTATGGTGGATGTTAGGTGTGATGCTTCCTAGAAAGAGCGAGATGTGATGATCTTCATGACATGAAGGGGGCAACCCACTGTATATATAAATATGGTTGCATGATTGTCAAGGATGGATTGTAAATCAGTAGGGTAGTTAGTAGAAGTAGGGAGTTAAAGTTGGATGGAGTACAATAGGCAATGACCCCATGTGAGCCTTTCTTCATAAGCTTTTCCATGTGATGGGAACTGATGATGTTATCAAATCTAGGTAATAACCCTTTTAAGGTTTGCTTTTGGCCACTATCAGTGAATTGTATCCAAACCTTAGATAAGTCCCATATAATAGGTCCCAATATGTAGAGCCACTGCACCTGAGGACCACATCACATCCCCCTAAGGGTAGGGAAAACATATTTGAGTGAAGAGTGGAATCTCTTATCATGATATGCAAATTATGACACTTCCATTTATAGGCTAATGTTCCACCATTAGCAATCATGACTTCAAAGTTGGAGCAAGGGTGTATAAAATATTCTACATGCTTAGCAATGTAGGGATCAATGAAATTGTGTGTGATGTCAGAGTCAGTGAGGATTGTGAGAGGAATATTTGTAAATAACCCATTAACCTTCATGGTTTGAGGGGTGGTCACACCTATGAGTGCATGGAGAGATATCTCAGGTTGGGTTTATTGAGTCATGGAGTCATTGGAGGGGCTTTGTTCTACTTGAGCATCATGGAATTCTCAGATATCAGGCTCATTGTCTTGCTCTAGGATTGATTCCACATCTACCAAGTAAAGCTTTTATGTGATGCAGCAATGACCCTTAACCCATTTTTCATCACAATTATAACATAATCCTTTCTCTTTATGAGCCCACATCTCTACCTCAGTAAGGCACTTGCTCAGTGTGGTTGTGGTTGATTGCTAGTTTAATATATTCTTTATGGGTGGAAAAGTGGGAAGTCGATGTTGCATTGAAAGTTTATCTTATACTAACTTAGCTAGACCCAAGGCAATTATCAAGTTAGTGGGATGAAACATTTTCACCTTCAAGTGGATTGGCTCTTTGAGACCACTAATAAAAAAACTCTTGAATAGATCATCTAATAACCCTTTAGTATGATTAGCCAATTTCTTAAATTCAAATTGATAATCATGAATGGTGCCTATCTGGCATAGTTTCATGAGAGCTCTTATAAAGTCCTCAAATGTTGAATGATTGAACCTACCCAAATGTAAGGATGCAAAGGTTTTCCAATCAAGTTCATCATTCATATTAAGATACCAATGGTACCATTTAAGTGCTTCTTATTCCAAGTGAAAGGAAGCAATTGGGACTTTTTTGATAGAATAAGTATTGTGAAGGTTAAAGAATTATTTTACTCAATATATCCATCCAGTAGGATTTGTACCATTAAACCATGGAAAGTATAACTTAGGCCCATGTGATGTGTGGGGAGAAGAGAAACTATTCTCTGAAGAAGACTCCTTCTACAACTTGTTGAGGATAAGTTTATTCTATTGATTCAGTCCTCGCATCATTTTGATTAACTCAATGACCTGGGCTTTCAATGCGGTGAGTTTTTTCTCCATGATTTTTTTGCCTATACGGGTGACTACCAAACCAATTTTTTTTATAGTGGATATAAAAATAAGTTTTAATACACAATCACAAAGACACTTTTTTAATTTTGACTAAAGTGGAAGGGGTAAAGGTACGTTTATGATTTTTTTTTGCATTATCTAGGTATCATTGATGAGGGCAAGGGCAATTTTGGAATTGAAATGGAAAAATTGGAAAAAATTTCCAAGAGGGACAAAGGAGAATAAAAGTGAAAGGAACACTATGAAAAAAATTTGAAGCAAGAGGATAAAAAATGAAGAATTTATGGCAAAACCCAAAAAAATAAAAAAATGAGATTTGTGGCTAATGGAAGTGGAATTGGGAGATGGGACCTCAAGGAATAAAATGTGTTGAATGAAATTTTAGGTGTCCTTGTAAATTATTAGGGTCAACAGAGATAGAGATGGAGAGATATGGTAAAAAAAAATCTATTTTTTAAAACTAGTTTTTCTTGGTTACTCCTATCAAAAGTTTGTTGATATGTTTGTAGTTATTGTTGTGCTCAAATGTAACTAGTTACTTATAATGAGAATATGAAACTAGTTTTTCTTGGTTACTCCTATCAAAAGGTCTATCAACAGGTTTTCATTTACCACTGTACTCAACTTTAGTTATAATGAGACTTTGAAATTTTTTTTTTGTCAAAAGTCTATCGATAGGTTTGTAGTTTCCATTATGCTCAATTGTAGCTACTTTTAATGATAATATGCATAAATAGATATGTTTGATATGGGCCCCAAGTTTGTTCAGATTCCTAAAGGTTTTAAGAAATCTATCAGCCACCATGTCTGAATGAGTACCGCTCTCCAAAAAAATTTGGCTATGGATTTACCCCTAAATGATAGCTCTTAGTTTACCTCACAGGTGGGAACTAGTCAATCAAGATTGGGTCTTGCCCCTTTTGCTGGTAGGTCCTCTCAATGGGCCACTATATGCCCAAGTACTTCCCATAGTTATGTGGAGGGGTATTTTACCCTTATCTAAACCTGTAAATGAAGATGTAAAAATAGATACAATGAAAAATATTTTTTTAAATAGTGTAGCTCCTATAAATCCACTATTATAAGGCAAAAACATTCTCCAAAATCTAGCTACATGTCGAGGAAAGTGATATGATATCATATGTGAAGAATCTTATGCACAAATTTATAAACTACATAAAATAATTGAATAATAAAATTAACTTTCAAAAATTAACTCAAAATTATTCAAATATGTTATATTGATCATAGGCCACTTCAAGGGGGAAACCTCCTTTGAGAAAGCTTAATACAATAATTTTCATGAATGCCTTCATTAAGCCTCAATACTTCCTTAAATACTAATTCTACTCCAACAACTAATACTTCCCATGCATGTGGGATAATTCAAACATGTTACTTACTTAAATACAAATTCTATTCTATCAACTAATATTTGCCACGCATGTGGGATAATTCAAATATACTAAAGGGATTACTTACAAAGCATATGCATCCATACTGACTAATAGACTAATAATACAAAGAGAAGGGTAGGACATGGGTTCCTAACAGGCCAATAAGGTTTGAAATCTTAGGTTCCTCTAAACCTTTCTACCCTAAGGAGCTCCAAAAGAGATGCAATTCCTGAGAAGAATTTTATAGGCCCTATTATTCAATGGCTCTAATAATCCACTTTGCACATAAAGCAAGACTTTGATTAGATATGTCAATCAAACCAAGGCCTCCAACCTCCCTAGGTTGGCAATGAATATCCCAGGCCACTTGATGAAAGCCTTATTGCCTTCTGAGTTGGCCCATAAAAAGTCCTTGAGTAATTTCTCTAGCTTCTTGGAGGTTGATTTTGAGGGAACCCAGTAAGAAGAGTAGTACACATGATTAGTCAAAAGAATTTTGGAACAAATTTTAAATTTTCCAACTAGTGAGAGAGGTTTATTAATTCAATAGGATATTTTTTCTCAACTCTGAGGATGACATAATTCCAGCAGTCCATTGAAGAAGTTAAAAAGTAAAGGGAATGCCTAGTAAATTGAACATTTCTCTATAGGCAATCCATTTCCATTGATAGGCACTAAGCCAAGAATGTAAATGGGCCATAACTATGCTTGTAACACTGAGTTTTGGCCCATTGAATGCTTGATATAGAGGCCAAACAAAATATTTGGAGGCATTCCATGGCATTTTAAACCACCTATTTCTCCTCTTAAAGGGTGATAAATGAATAATCAACAAAATGCCCATTAACCAGCTAGTTACAAGGAGTAGTGGGCAAGGAAATGCCTTTAACAAGCCCTCTATTAGTAAAATCTTTTAACAAATAGCCAAGCTCCTCAATAACAAGTACATAAAGAGAAGGAGCAAGAGGGAAACCTTGATTGATAGAGTGAAACAATAAAAATCTCTCATATTTATGGCCATTAATAGTAATGCAAGTAGAAGCATCTTGGAATAAAGTTTCACAGAGAGAATGAACTTTGGGCCAAACCCTAAAGCTTGAAGCAAGGCTAAAATGAAGGGTCATTCAATTTTGTCATAAGCCTTCTTAGATTCAATTTTGATGAACATAAATTTTTGGTAGGAGGTACAAGCCCATTCTATACCTTCTTAAATTGATAGGATGTTATCCAAGATGTATCTCCCTTGGATTAACCATGGTTTCTCATATTCAATGATTAAGGGAAGCAAATACCTAATTCTTAGGGCTAGAGTTTTAGTTATAATCTTGTATGAAACATTCATAACAGTAATAGGCTACTAATTAGAAATAATCATAGGATCTTCGAACTTGGGAATAAAGTTGATATTACTCATGTTGATGAGTTTGCCTAAAGAACCTTGGGAAAGAGATTCCAAATATACTTTGTGTAAATACGGCCAACACAATCCCAAAGTGATTGTTATGATTCATAAGGAAAGCTAACAACTTCAGATCCTTGTCTTGAGCCATAATCATTACCATTTGATGTGGTTCTTTTATGGACAGAAGTTGATCACAAACTACCATTTGAGAAGGGGATATTTTGTAGGGAAAAACATCCAAGCAAGTTTTTAAAGCCACTTTTTGAGACTCCAAGGAGGGTTAAGCTTGAAAAACTTGATTATAATGTTGAACAAAATCTTAAAAGATGTTTGGGATATTATCTAGATAGTCTCTAACATCCTTAATGGCATTTGTTTGAGTGGCATAATTGTGATACCTTAGCTTACTAAAAAAGTCATTGGAAACTCTATCACTAATTTTGAGCCAGTGAAAGTGAGCTCACATTTGAGCCGTATGGGCTTGATGAAGGTCAACAAGTTTTATTTATTATCTAAGTGTGGCCACTTATTTTTATAAAGACTCATCTAGAGGGGAATGATCTAACAACTAAGAAAGGTGATTGAATTATCTAATAGAGGCAAAATTTTCTTTTTTTATGATGAGGGCCAATTGCTTACCAAAAAAGTGAAGAAAAGTGGTAGTGCAGGTCATAGTAGCTCCTCACCAATTGATCCACATAGAATCCCTAGACAGGAAAGGGGAAAGATTCAAAACTCTCTTAATATGGGAAAGATTTTTTGGATGCTAGAGATGCGTAGAATTTGTTTTTGTAAATTTGAGTAGGAGGGCCAAACCATTCCATGGTAAATTGATTGGGCTAGTGATCGGAGAATGACATTAAGAACCACATTCACAAGGTGGTCAAAATTATGGGCAAAAGAGAAAATATTCTAGTGTGAGAGGAGGGCCCTCTCTAATCTTTTGAGCATTCATTTATTTCATTGTCAAAATTTAGACCACGTGAAACACGCCAAAGGAGATGAATGCCTACAATTATGATTTGGGTTAAACAAGACAAATTTGTTATGCAGATAGAACTAATCTTCTCTCTCACTAATGCACCATCACATTAAAAAGACCCCTTCTTTGTCTTCTATAGATTCAATCATATTGAAATCCCCATTGACAATCTAGTGGGCTATGGGGAGGGAATATTCCATCCATCTCCAATGAGTTATACTTTCAATAACATCAATGGAAGCATAAATAACAAGATAGCATGATTACATAAGTCCACTACCCAATCCACCATAAAAGATTCAGAAAGTAGAGTAATCAAAGTAATATATCCACCACTCTCTAACTCATGTTTGGACATATGACAAGTAGCAATAGGCCAAAATACATTGGATGTCATTTCTAGTGCAAAACAAGGAATTTTAACTTCTTATAGGCATAATATATGCATATTTGAGAACTTCTTATTGTTATATCATATTAAACACTGGTGTGTTGTCTTATTGATTCTTGTAAATTCCATGAGAAAGAATTCATTGGAAATCATCAAGGTTCATGGTTTTTCCCTCTAGGACCTCTAATGACACAAAGTGTTTGCTCAATAAAGCATTATGTTGTCAGTTTATGAGAAAGTCTATAAGCATATTAGGTCACCTCTCGAGCTAATCAAACTCATTATCCTCAATATAGGGAGAGGTACGCCTTGAATGACAAGTTACTTCCCTATATGGGGAAGGAGGGATTTCCCTTGAGTTCATCATTGGGATGAAGGCCAAAATAGTTTTGAATCTTGTGTTTGAAATAAAGAGAACTTAGGGGACACAGACTTATGGGGTTTGATAATGGTATTAACAACATGTGAAACACTTGTCATGGCCAAGCTAGGGTTTGGTGGTAAGGCACAAGTAGGTTGGATTTGGGTTGAGGGTGATAGAGTGGTTATGGTGGTAGAAGATACAGGGTTGTTATTACTAACATGGAATTTTGCATTTTGATTATTTTGATTATTTCTCATGCCCACCACCTGTCAGCCATCAGTCACCCACACTGAAGGGTAGGGGGTTCTAATGCCAAATTGGGTGGTGGGTTTGATCTGGCCATAAGAGGGAAATATTTAATCATGTGGTCTGAGGCTTGACACTGAAAGCAGGTATTAGCAAGTTGATGTATAACACCCTTCAGATGAACCATTGACTGCTTACTTAAATATCGATGGTCTCATGGAGGTCCTGAGAGATGTCCACTTCCACACAAACCCAACATTGGGGACATGTGGTAAATAAGTAGTTAATTTCAAAATAGATAAACCATCATATGGATTTAACCAATTTTTCCATAAAGGGTCAAAATGGCATGGGTAGGCCAAGAAATTATATCTAGATAGGGACTTTAAGTTTAGTTTTTTCTAAAATGACAAAGTCTTGGGTTCATAATGAAAATACAAGTAGAGAGCTTCTCACATACACAGTGCCATGTTTATGAAGTATACCACAATGTTCAAGGTTTTCAAATTTGAAGAAGAAAAAACTCGTAATCAAGTTTTGAATCCCTACTAGATTTATTTCAATGGGTGACCAGTTGGTTTAAAAATAACTTTGGATCATGAATTCGGTTAGAACATGACCCACAAAGTAACTGATAAGGGTGTGGGATTCTAACTATTAGCTAGCATAATCAAAAGTGGGTAAATCAAGCAATACATCAAGAGGACGTGAGGGGTACATTACCTCATGGTAAAATTTAGGAACATACTTGTGTTCTTGCTTCAGTGCCATAGTTTTTATAGCCCAATTGAGTTTCATCAAATGATTCAAGATCCTAAGGAGAGCCCATTAAATAAAGAAAGGATCATTCAACGGCCAGAAGCCCAAGAACCAAAAATAATAACTATAGCTAAAAACATGTAAATCCAAGAAATATGATGGCAATATGATAGAGGGGAGTAAAACCTAATTAAGGATAGACATGACATGTGCTCTAGTTTGGCTCATAAATTCTATATGAATGTAACATATAACTAAGTGTATCTTGATTGTTCTCTTTCCTTATAGCAATAATAGGTCACTTAGAAATTCAAACATTGATGTGATCATAAGGTGGAGGCATGTGTATAATGACTAAGCCATTGGAACCATTGTAACTATGAACTTTGGGCATAAAACTATTCTACAATGATTGATTAATAAATTTCACATCCACCAACTATGTATCAATAATTGAGCACAACTCAATTTTTACCTTGCAAATTTATTCCACAATGGAATCATGGAATTTTAATGTGCTTCACACTTTGAAAGCATGAACCATCAAACTAACCCTTAAGGTGATGCACATCATTTTACATTTCATTCATTCCTTTTTCAAGATTATTAATTTTTTGGCCTATTTAAAGGTGGTGGGTGTTCACCTGAAATGTGTAGAGACATAGTGAAAGTGATGTGAAGTGCATATAATCAATTTTTCTCACACAATAGTTCTCAACATTTACATTATAAATAAAGTGTTGATGATAATGTGTACCATAAAAACCATCATCTACACCATACCCTTGGTTTAGAAAGGCAAGCTTGTTGGCTATAAGAGGCCGGTTAGACATTGCATGAGAATTTATCCTCAAATGACGAGCCAAGTCAAGAAAGTTATAGGATGCATTATCACCCAATAGAGCAAAGATAACCACCTCTCATAAAAATGTTTGTAGTTTATGTACCCAATCAATTGTGTCCAAGTAAAGAGATAGTAAAGGACATGGCACTCATTAAATTTATATGTAATGGATTCAATTATAACAAAGGTTCACACTTAAGATATTTACTAATGATTATTAGTTAATGGTAACCTCACTCAAGCATGGTACTATAAATAATTTACTTTCAATTATACCATAATGAGTGTGGATTTTGTTATATTGAGTAATATGCAACTCTTTGTAGATGAGCAAGAGCAGAATGTGTAATGAACCATTACACCAAAACCTCAAGGTGTTAACTAAATCCACACATCAGGATCATAACATCCCACCACACTTTTGAATCCCAGACTTTGGGTTAGATTTACGCCCATACACCAGGATCCCTTGCATGTACGAGCCCTGGATGAACACTGCCATGCCAATGTATCCACCTTCTCTATGGCTTGAACCTGGGTGCAGGCTCTAATACCAAATGTAATGAACCATTAAACCAAAACCTCGACGTGTTAGTGAAATCTACCCATCATGATCATAATCAAATGACATTGTGCCTCTAAGCCTCACACATTGTGTTTAAGGTATAATCGACCTCGTAAGCATGCTTAAATCATGGGTACCTGATATACAATCAGATCAACATCATATAAACACTTTCATATAGAGGTGCATATTCATAGATAATGTTTGGGTGTTCTAAAAACAATAATGAATAATGTAAGATCCTACTTGTTCATGGTATTCACAATAACAAGAGTATAATGTAGAGTATTCAAAATAAGGAACCAATTAAATAACAAAGGGCTTGGGGAATTTGTTACCTATCACCTTCTAAGCACATCTCACAAATTTAGTACACAAAAAAGTTGAAGAGTAAGTAAACTCTTTACCACCTACTTTGACACAAAATTTATGTAATACAAGAGTCATTAAAGGCATCAATTACCTATTGATGAGGCAAATGAGTGCCCTTGATGGCATCTATATAAATTTTTTACTTGAATGTGATTATTTAAAGTGTTAGGATACAATTGGAGGTTTTTCTTGCTTATTAATTAGTTAGCTTATAACAACACCTCAACATGGTAATGATGGCCTTCTTTGAGGTTGTCATTTGTAACCCACCAAATTGTGATTTAAAATAAAAGGTAGCCAAACACCCCAACCAATGACCAGTTACCTTGCATATTTTAATATTGCATTTTTTACATTCCATATATTATCCAATTATTTTTGTCAACTGTATAGATATAATTATAAATCCTCATGCCAACACCCAATTACATAGGACAACCCTAAATGTTCAATTGGATAGGAATAGAAAATGCCACATTGGATGGAAAAAACAACTCCATAGTGATTTAAGTTCACTTATTATTATAATATATATGAAATATAAACTAGAACCTCTCAAATAAACTTCAAGGATTTTACTACAATTGTCCTCTTTACATTTTAGATTTTATGGTATGTATATTGATCTAACATACTGTTTAAAAGTTTGGGTTTATTTCTCCATTAATTTAAAGTATTTTTTATACTATTTTTTCTTAATTAGAGTGGTAATCCATTACATGTTTCTTATAACTAAAATTATAATTACCATACATGAAAAATAATAATAATAATTGGGAATCTCAAATACAAACAAATTTTCCAAGAAAATCAATAAAAAAACCATTATTTTATGTCACCCTACATTCTTCGGACATGGTAGTGTACATGTTTTAGATATTAAATTTATAAAAGAATTAAATTATATGACTCATACATGTAACTCATTAAAAATAATATGTTTTTTCATAGGTAAAAATCTCAATTGTCCCTTTTGGATCAGATTGTATAATCTATCATCCATTTTGAGAAAAGAGGAGCACATCAAATTATTGATCAATCGTGTAGGTTCTTTCATGATCCTTGATGAAAGTCCTTTGGGAAGCAGATTCATGAGGGCTTGGTCTATTTTTGACGTTTCCAAACCTTTCTTTCATTCAGTTAATCTTATTTCTTCCCAAAGTCCATGGCCTCAGTTTCTTAACCTCGAAGGCCTTTCTTTCAGATGCTTCCATTATAATCTCATTAGGCAATGTGCAAAAGGGTGTTCTTCAAAGGGTCTTCAGATTTCATCTTATCATTTTCAATTGGTTTGGAGGAATAAATATGGGACCCCTAATCAATATTTAATTTGGCATAATCATGGTAAATTCTACCATCACTTTGGGTCTTCTCCCCTTCTTTCTTCGCCAAGGGATGTCCTGATCTCCCCTCAAAGGGAGATTATTTTGAGGGAAACCCTTACTCCTATTGTGACCCTGAGCCCTCTTCTTCTGGTTGAGACTGTCTCTTTCCCTTCTCATTCTCTTGTAGATAGTTCTAAGGCTCATTCTCACTCTACAGTTAAGAGGAATGGGTAGAGATCAAACGTTGAAAGGTTGAATTCAGATGCATAGGAAATGGTGAAAGATGAAACTCAATGGATGATGGAGGTCATGTCAGAGTTTATCAAAAATCTTACCTGAGATATCTCTAGAAGCTCATTACTATAGTCATGGAATTAATGCATTGCTCACACAAATAATAAAAACTAACTATAATACAAATGATAGTATTACATATCTCTTCACCTCATTGCCATACAAATGCACTCCAAGAGTGTTTATAAATAAGAGTAACAGGTCAGCGGAGGATGAGTAGGTGGCCCTCCCATTAGGTGAGTGGTGAGAACATTGTCTCCCACTAAGGATTGAGTGGTGAGGCCACTGTCCCCCATTGAGGAGCTAGTGTGGCCCACTAAGCACTAAGTATATGTGCACATATGATTAGTCTTAATCAAGCCCTAATCAAGTTTAATTAGACTAATCTAACACCCTCCTTTAAGCAAATATTAGGGAGTGAATAGAAATCACAAATGGGTCCCAACTTTTAGGCCTAATAAGGTACCCATGTACAAAAATAGGATGCAATATAAAGTCAAGTGTCCCTATGGATGCTAAACCATCTTATCGGAGTACATGGATGTCGAGTCACTGTAACTGCCAAATCGAAGTAGGAATGGTATTGAATATGACAATCACTAAAAACAAACACTTCATTCCAAAATATTGGGTAGAATGATGAACTTGAGGAAGCATTGCCTAAAACACCCTCCCTTAATGCTAAACTGGGACAAGATGGCAATGAAAGTCTCAAAATAAGTGGACTGAAAATGGTGAAAAGTGAGCACAAATACTAGTGGGGATGCCACACTGGTGTCACAATAAAAGTCATCAAGAATGCCACTGAGACATAACCATCTTCATATGGGTTCTGACAAACAAAGTGACTGAATAATATACCCATGTACAAGGAGGAATCCAAAAAAAGACACAAAAGGGTGTTAAGTGCATAAAAATCACACAACTGCTAATACAAGGAGCTCAAAAAATTAATAGATATGATCAATGAAGCGGAAGAATGGAAGAACTATGTCAATAGAGTCCTCATTAAGAGTGCTTCCAATGCCACCAAGAATTCAATCAGATATACACCCCAAATGAATAGAAATGGTGGATGAAGATGCTTTCAAAGGAGTGGAGACAAAGTCCATAATAGTAAAATGCAAGGTAACATATGTATATGTGTCAGGTTGATCAGTGTTAACAACTATAAGCTCAGGTATTTCAAGCCTAAGTGAAGGTGCAAATGTCTTCATGGAAGAAGGCAAGGTGCTAAAAATGGGGCCTTGAAGGAGATAATCTATAAGATGTTAGACTCTGCCAAAAACATGTTCGCAAAAGACACTATAGGAGACTGGAAAAAAAATGAGAGATATTGCAAGGGTCTCTCAAAAAACTAGTAACAATAGCTAAAGTCGATAGAGCAAAAAAATGCTACAAGCCATCCCAAGAAATCAAATGGCTCAATACCCAAACACAATGTTGAATAAGGTGCATTGGATGGAACAAATATCATCAAATACAAATGCACATGGTGGACTCAAAAATCACAATAGAACTCAAATATGCATGAGTGGTTTGGATCCACTGCTCGCACACAAGGAAACAATTGACAATGTATTCACCAAAATAGTTCTTATAAAAAGAGACTATTAGAGGTGTCAAAAGTGTAAAAAGTTCACCAAACTGAGTTTGGTCTACTGTCAAAATATGTGGTGTGATAAGGGTTAGCAAGGAACATGATAATCACAGAAGCAAGATCTGCACCATACCCCCCCCCAATACTGTTACTAGGTGGAGTGATGCAAAAGAAAAGGTTTGTATGAGTGGGTAGAATCCACTACTCAAACACTGATAAATCGACACTGGATGCCCCAATATAGCTATACATAAAGCTAAAGGAGACTGTCAACCTATCAAAGAAAGAGTGTCAAAGATATAGATAAAATCTCTCAAGAAGATGGCCCTAGTGGTGAAGAGAAAGTCAATCAATTGAAGGATTGAAAAGGTGCTTATAATAGAGCACACATACACGTGAAGGTAGGCATGGCTCAAGTATCAAACCCCCCATGGCACTTTATAACTCAGTATGAGGGAAAAAATATCCCATATACAAAAAACACCAGATGATGTAAGAATCACCAAAATGTTATAAATTTGTACAAGACACTATCAAGAGTCATGAGATTTACTCCAAAACTAAGGGAGTTGTGTATGGAAAAAGAAACAATATAGTAGAAGAACCACACTGGTAAAATCCTTGCAAAAAATGCTAACACTGCTGCCACAAGAAATCCATCCCAGAGAAACATGGATGGTGGAGGAATATGCTTGCATGAGTGGGTGCAAAGTGCACAATACAAGAATGTGAGGCAACATCCAAAAGTGTGTCAAGGCGATCAGTCCTGACACATCCTCAGGACTCTCATGCCTAAATGTAGGAGGAACAAAACTTTGTGTTTCTCAACATCCTCATGAAGAGTGGAGCTATCAAAAAATAGGAGTCTTGTCATCAAAATGTCCCAGTCAAGATGAAACACCTACTGAATATCTAATGCCATGCCGAGAAATCCATGTAATATGTTGAACAGGGGTAGCTAGTCCCTGTCAAAGCTTATCAAGGCCCATAAGGTGAAGCATGCTAGAGCCAAAAAAATAGTTTGAATCTTAAAATAAGTAGGCATATATGCATGTGGAATTAGAGTGGGATGTACAAAGTGTGCAATAATAATAGTCACAAAATAATCAACTGCAATAATGTGATCAATAAGAACAATGTGTTTGTCGGTATCTGGCAGGGAACAGTCTCCAACAGTGCCAAAAAAAGTGGGAAGCTCAAAAATAGAGCATGTCATTGGTGGGCTGAAGAGTGTGGCAAATGGTGACAGAAGCCATTATGTATTTAAAAAAACACACCCTAAAAGAATCAGTGACCAAAAAATGACAAGATGACATTAATGCATTGCTCACACAAAGAACAAAAACTATCTATAATACAAATGATAGTATTACATGTCTCCTCACCTCCTTGCCATACAAATGCACTCCAAGAATGTCTATAAATAGGAGTAAGAGGTGAGTGGAGGACAAGTAGGTGGCCCTCCCACTAGGTGAGTGGTGAGACCATTATCTCCCACTAAGGACTAAGTGATGAGGCCACTGTTCCCCACTGAGGAGCTAGTGTGGTCCACTAAGCACTAAGTACATGTGCACATATGATTAGTCTTAATCAAGATTAATTAGACTATTCTAATAGGGCATCCTTTTTCTGAAAAAGAAGAATATTGATCATGGCCAATGATTAATTTTGTCATCTTTCTACTCTTCTCTTGTTGTGTCCTTGTCCAATTTTCTCATCAATTAACATGGTGATCTGTTGGTTACTTTGTGATTAGTCATTTTGTGTAGTGCATAAATTGATTTGCCATTTTTCTTACTCGTTTTTTACCATCTTTTTATTGGTTATAGACTAACTTTTAACTAATGATATTAATATTGGTTTCTATAAAGGGTGTTTCTCTTTGGACGAAGAATTTGTCTTTTGTTTTCTTTAGTGGTGTTATAATCTCACATATAATATTTTGATGTGTTTTAGTGCCACTTTATTCTATTTGTCATCAAATGCCCAACTTACACGTGGTTACTTCTCTGTAATGCAGTTATATTGAGCTAAAATAGCATAAAAACAAAGGAATGGCATTGAATGGAGACAAAAGGGATGAATCTATGCATGAAAGAATATTCCACGGATTCCACTTTCTATATTTTTTAATCGAAAACATTACTTTTCAATTTCCAAGAAATTAATTAATGGTTATTATTTTATTTTCCCAACATTTGTGGGTTATAGATCTCATAGATGCATTATCTTTTCTTTCGAGTATAATCAAATTTAATTGTGTTGTGATTTAGTTGTTAGTTATATAATGTTTTTTTGGGTAGAATTTTTTTTGGGGTGTATCTTTAAATTATGTTAAGATGATTTTTATGAATAATTATTATCATAATAATATTTTTTCATTTATTTTTAATAATTATTATAAGAAAAGAAAATATATTCAACACACAATCATTGTAAGTATTTGTTAGTAGGGGAAGGAATAGTAAATTTATTCAATAGTTTTGAGTTTTTCATCTTCTAACTTGTTTGTTTGTTATTAATTTGAAGATTATCTTATATATCTATTTGATATTTTCAAACTTTTATGATCTATTACAAATAGGTTTTCCAAGCTCAAGCTTCCATTGTTGAGAGGGACCCTACCTTTGAGAAGTGCATTGGAATTGTGTCGTGTAAGTTTACTAATGTTCAATGAATGGCATGTGATTTACTCTCTTGATTAATGAGCTTCATGATGCAATTAATCAAATGGCCCATGTTAAGGCACCTAGTATCGAGATGGATTTCTTGTGAATTCTATCAAATCTTGTGGGACACAATTGGCCTTGACCTACATAAATTTTACCATGAACCTTTACAAGCTAACTCCTTCGAAAAACTTATCAGCAAGGGTTACATTAATTTCATTCCCAATACTAACGACCCCAAGCTCATCACTAGATAGAAACCAACCAATATTTTTAACAAGATCATTGTTAAATCCTTGCTCTCTAGATTCAACATTTTCTTCCCGTAATGTTCATTTTGAACAAATTGGCTTAATGCAAGATAAATATATGTTGGATAATATTGTTGTTGTTTTATGTGGGCTCACACTTCTCATCAAAAGGCATTTTTGTTAAGAAGGCCTATGATCACATTGAGTGGCCTTTCATTATTGTTTTAATGAAGGCTTTAGTGTTTTCCATGGGTTTGTACTATGAGCATATCCTTTACAAGAATGCTTCAACTTGTCTGACAATTAATGGTCATTGCTCTAAGAAATTTAGGCTCTTCATATCTATCTGAAAAGGTAATCCACTAGTTGCTTATATTTATGTGTTTGTTACTGAAAGCTTTGGCTAATATATTGAGTGACTATGATTCTAAAGCGCTGATCAATGGTGTCTCTATCCCCAAATCCCATGAATCTACATATTAATGGTCATTTTATTGATAATTCTTTCCTTTATACTATTATTGATGAAAAGGAGTTGGAGAAAAATGCTATGGATTTTATTCAAACTTTATGTCTTCCCTCCAGATCAAGTATTCACTGGGGAAAAACGAATTGCTATAGAAAGTCCTTCGAACCTAACCCTAATTGGTTTACCAAGTACAATTGGGAGTGGATATCTTATGGAGAGATATTCAAATTATTGAGTATTCCTTTTGCCTTTGAATCCTCTCCATGCGAAATTTTGAGCTATGTCGTGCAAAGATTGGAGAAGAAGATTACTTACCAGTGAACCAAACCTCTCTCTTTAGCTCACAAGTGTCAAATTTATTTTACGGTTCTTTGTGCCACTCATGTCTATAATTCTTCCATTTGGGACTCTTTTAAATTTTCCTATACCAGGTTTTAAAAAATCCTTCATGATTTTATTTGGAAAAATATGAGAGAAATCGAAGCTTTCATAGAATGGCTTGGGTCCTTTATTGTCATCCCAAATAAGTTGGAGGTATGAGCCTAATCGATATGGAAAAAAGGGACTTCTCTATGTTCCAAGTGAATCCCTAGGGACACTGAAGGCCTTGAAGGTTGGAAGGTGCTACTTAAACATTGTATCTTAGCTGGCAATGTGTATGACCAATCTACTTCGAAAGGGCTTGGATTTTAAACCCTTTTCACTATTCATATACCTATCAAAGTAATAAGTACTTTTCTTGCCAAAAGTGTTGAGAAAGCCTTGGCTTGTGTAGAAAGGAAATAAATTTTTAAATGGGCTCTTTATTAATTCCTATTCTTTGTGATGGTCTCATTATCAACTTTCATGGTGTTCCCTTCGTTAAGGTGCCCTTTAGTTAAAGCAGTAAAAGTTTTTAAAAAGGGAATTCACGCCATTATCGATTTCTTTAGTTGATGCTTTAGAATTTGGCTATCTTGGTTTGAGCTTAAGGCCAAGTATAATCTCAATAATGGATACTTTGAGTTTATCAATAAAATTTAGATGGTTGTCCCTAATTATACTTTTTAATAAAATTTACCTTAAATCCCCTCTCAATTGTGGAGGAATTGGGATAGGAATGTGGATATGCCTCTATTATGATGCAACCCTTGATTAGGTTATTAATAAATCTTGTCCGCAATGGTTGCTTGTGAAATCTTCAACAAACATTGAAATCTCAATGTCTCATCTTTTGATTGGTCTAGAATATTTCTCATTATTTGTGTGAACATTGTTGAGTCTAAAAAAATTCAATTCGCTTGATGCATTTTTTACCATTGATTTTATGTGGATGAAAAATTGTTACATATAAATATTCCCACCCATAAATGCTGTACTCGCAAACAAATAAAATATCTTAAAACACATTTTAGTTTTATCATCATCTTATTGATTAAAAATTCAAACAAATATGATATATATATATATATTTTTAAACTATTAGTCAACCTTATAAATTATTATGCTTTTAATCATGAAAAGATTGAAAAATACTTTATATTACGAATAATTTACATACTTTAAATTATAAAAAATCCAATGCAACTTTATGGGCCCTCACCCCGGAAGTAATGATACCAGTAAACCAACCTTTTTGTGCGCTGCGACCCCACGCTTGATTCATCATTTCCGGTTTCATATCTTCACACTTTGCTTAAAATTTTATGGGAAAAAGAAAGGATTTGGATTCAATATATTTTATATGCATGTCCCCAATGGAACTCTTTTTGTTATATTTCTTTCTTGTTTTCATTGTGTTTTTGTCATTGTGTTCCCCAAGGTTTTGATTTTTTTTTTTTTTTTTTTTTTTTTGGGGATCATTTTATTCTTTAATGATCTTATAGCAACGCAAGAGTGCTTCTAAGATAGAAGCTTTAAAATATTTTTAAAGTTTTTGAAATGATATTGAAATAGGAAAATAGTATGGAGATGAGAATGGTTAGATAAAGATGGGGATATGTATTGCTAATAATAAGTAATAATAATAATTACTCTAAAAATATATATGATAGAGATATTATTGCAAATAAATTATTTTATAGGTTATAATGTAAAATATAGAGAAAAAATGTGTCAAGTAAAGTTATTATCTTTACACATCAAAAAATATTATATAAAATTGTATTTAAAGGAGGAAACGAACAAGCTTCAATGAAAACTGAGATAATAAAGTATACTAGGAAGACTAACACTGTGAACGAGTAATAAGTTATTATGAAATCCAATTGCCAATGTGCTGATTTGGTGGATCCACATACAATAACCTAGTTGTTAGCACCATTATCAATATGAACTATTGGCATAAACCATTACACATTGCATGGTCAACAAAGTATGTATCCATCGAGTGTGTATTAATAATTGGGTGTATCTTACTTTTTGTCTTGCCCCAAAACAATATACGATCACTTAGATTGGTTGGGTGTATCTTAGTTTCCTTGGTCTTCTCTCTAGTCATTAGCTTGTTGGCTTTCTAGTTGTTTGGTTTTTTGGCTTTCTACCCGTCTCCTCAAGCTTTCTTAGAGACTATTTATTTTTCTTGGTATAATATGTTAACCGGATCCTTTTGTACCTCGGGGTAAGGGCCCTTTTTCCCATATTTTTAATCTATCAAAAGCAATATGTCACTTAGAAATCCAATCATTAATGTGCTCATGAAGTGGAGCCATGTGTACAATGACCAATCCATTGGAACTATTGCCGCTATGAACTATGAGCATAAAACTATTATGCATTTATTGATCAACAAAGTTCATATCCACCAGCGATGTATCAATAATTGAGCACAACTTGGTTGTTGCCTTGAAAATTTATCCCACAATGGAATTGTGGAATTGCCAATGATCTTCACACTTCAAAAGCATGAACCATCAAACTATTCCTTAAGGTGATGCACATCATTCTACATTTCAATCCTTTTATAAGATCATTAATTCTCTATCATTTTTAAAGGTGGTGGGTGTTCACATAGACCTAGTGAAGGTGATGCGAAGTACATCTAATCAATGTTCACTTGCTCGATAGTTCTCAACTGATCGTTCACATTAATATTAAAGTGACGATGATAATGTGTGCCATAGAAAGCATCATCCACACCATACCCTTGGATCAAAAAGGCAACCTTGTTAGTTATATGAGGTTGGTCATGTATCACATGGGAGTTTATCTTCAAATGATGTGTTGAGTCGAGAAAGTTTGACGATGTGTTATTGGCAATAGAGCAAAGAGAATCACCTCTCATAGAAAGGCTTCCACTTGATGTACCCAATCAATTCTGTCCAAGTAAGGAGATGACTAAGGACATGGCACTTTCATATTCAAACTATATGTGACGAATTTAATTAAAATAAAGGTTTGCATTTAATATATTTGTTAATGATTGTGAGTAAATGGGAGCTTGACTTAAGTAGAGTACGATAAACAATTTCTTTAAAGCATACCATAATGAGTGCAGATTTTATTACTTTGAGTAAGACGCAACTCTATGTAGATGGTTAAGCATAATGACATAATGTGCCTCCAATCATCACATGTTGTGTTTAAGGTGTAGATGTAATAAGCACGCTTGAAGCATGGGTTCCTGATATGCACTCCTATGAACATATTGACATTATGTAAGCACTTTCATACGGAGGCACACATTCATAAAGAATGTTTGAGTCTTTTAGAAACAACAATGAATGTTGTAAGATCCTATGTGTTCATGGTGTTCGTAATAACAAGAGTATAATGTACAGTCTTCAAAATAAGGAACTGATTAAATAACAAAAAAACGGCTTAGGGAAGTTGCTACCTCAATAATATAGGTGTCAACTTCTAAGCACATCTCAAAATTTTAGTAAACAATTTGTTTTGTAGTAAATAAATTCCTTAATACCAAATTTATGAGAAAGAGGAGTCATTAAAGGCACCAATTACCTCATAATGAGGTAATTGAGTCCATTTGATAGCATCTATGTGAAGTACTTAATTCAATGTAATTATTGAAAGTGTTAGGATACAATTGGAAGATTTTCTTATTAATTAGTGATCTTGTAACAACACCTTGATATGGTTTGAGGTGGCCATATGTAGCCCACTAAGTGGTGCTTTAAAATAAAAGGTGGCTAAACACCCCAACCAACAACTAGTTGCCTTGCATATTTTAGGATTGTACTTTATACTTTTCATATTATCCAATTATTTTTGTCAGCAACATAGAGAGAACTATAAAAAACCCTATGCCAACACCGAATTACATAGGACAAACCTAAATGCTTACCTGCATAGGAATAAACAATGACACATTGGATGGAATAAACGACTCCACAAAGGCATAAGTTCACATGTTATTATAATATATAAGAAATATAAACTAAAACCTTCCAAATGGACTTTTTACTACAGTGGTCCTCTTTATGATCTAAATTTTATGATGTATGTTGATTTTACACATTATTTGAAAGTTTTGATTGATTGTTCCACTAGTTTAAAATATATTTTTTACTCTTTTTTTTTAATTGAAGTGATAATCTATTATATATCAATTATAACTAAAATATGAATTATTATACATAAAAATAATTACAATTAAAAATTTTAAATACAACAATCGTACCAAATAAAATTATTAAAAAAAAATTATTTCATACAATTTTATATTTCATATTTTTTTTATTAATTAAGAGTTGATATAACCTCATCTTTAAACACAAATAAAAACCTATTCTTTAAATATACCAATATGTCTTTGAACCACAACCCTCAAACGTATTTATTTTAAAGATAAAAAAATTGAAAAAAAGAACAATAATAATAAAATAAAATCTTCCCAAGATATAATGCTTTGATATATTTTAGAGCCACTTTATTCCATGTGTTGTCTTACTTGGGTAACTTATTTTTAAAGGTAGTCATATATGAGCCAAAATAGTATAAAGACAAAGGAATGGCATTAATTGGGGACAAAAGGAGCCAGCTATGCATGAGAAGAATATTCATCTAGAGGGAATTAAAAACATTTCTCTTCACTTTTGAAGAAATTAATTAGAAGACGAGTTGCTAGGTATATATATATAAAGCATTGTTATTATTTAATTGTGTAGATGCCACTTGGGGGGTTTTTAGACATCTAAAAATGACTACCAAGTAATTATTATATATATTTTTGAGTTTTGTGGGATTTTTTTAATTGATAGAGTAAAAATATTTTTGAGTGTTGAAGAGTAAGTAAATTATGACACAAAATTTATGTAATACAAGAGTTATTAAAGGCATCAATTACCTATTAATGAGACAAATGAGTGCCCTTGATGGCATTTATATAAAGTTTTTAATTCAATGCGATTGTTTAAGTGTTAGGATACAATTGGAGGTTTTTCTTACTTATTAATTAGTTAGCTTATAACAACACCTCAACGTAGTAATGATGGCCTTCTTTGAGGTTGTCATATGTAACCCACCAAATTGTGCTTTAAAATAAAAGATAGCCAAATACCCCAACCAATGACCAATTACCTTGCATATTTTAATACTATATTTTTGACATTCCATATATTATCCAATTATTTTTGTCAACTGTATAAAGATAATTATAAAACCTCATGCCAATACCCAATTACATAGGACAACCCTAAATGTTCAATTGGATAGGAATAGAAAATGCCACATTGGATGGAATAAACAACTCCATAGTGATTTAAGTTCACTTATTATTATAGTATATATGAAATATAAACTAGAACCTCTCAAATAAACTTCAAGGATTTTACTACAATTGTCCTCTTTACATTCTAGATTTTATGGTATGTATATTGATCTAACACACTGTTTAAAAGTTTGGATTTATTTCTCCATTAATTTAAAGTATTTTTTATACTATTTTTTTTAAATTAGAGTGGTAATCCATTACATATTTCTTATAATTAAAATTATAATTACCATACATGAAAAATAATAGTAATTGGGAATCTCAAATATAAACAAATTTTCCAAGAAAATCAATAAAAAAACCATTATTTTGTGTCGCCCTACATTCTTCAGGCATGCTAGTGTACATGTTCTAGATATTAAATTTATAAAAGAATTAAATTATATGACTCATACATGTAACTCATTAAAAATAATATATTTTTTTATAGTTAAAAATCTTAGTTGTCCCTTTTCGATCAGATTGTATAATCTATCATGCATTTTGAGAAAAGAGGAGCACATCAAATTATTGATCAATCGTGTAGGTTCTTTCATGAACCTTGATGAAAGTTCTTTGGGAAGCAGATTCATGAGGGCTGGCACTATTTTTTACCTTTCCATACCTCTCTTTAATTCAGTTATCTTATTTCTTCCCAAAGTCCATAGACTCAGTTTCTTAACCTTGAAGGCCTTTCTTTCAGATGCTTCCATTATAATCTCATTGGGCAATGTGCAGAAGGGTGTTCTTCAAAGGGTCTTCAAATTTCATCTTATCATTTTTAGTTGGCTTGGAGGAATAAATATGGGACCCCTAATCAATATTTAATTTGGCATAATCATGGTAAATTCTACCATCACTTTGGGTCTTTTCCCCCTCTTTCTTAGCCAAGGAATGTCCCGATCTCCCCTGGAAGGGAGATTATTTTGAGGGAAACCCTTACTCCTATTGTGACCCTGAGCCCTTTTCTTTTGGTTGAGACTGTCTTTTTCCCTTCTCATTCTCTTGCAGATAGTTCTAAGGCTTATTCTCACTCTACAGTTAAGAGGAATGGGTAGAGATCAAACGTTGAAAGGTTGCATTCGGATGCATAGGAAATGGTGAAAGATGGAACTCAATGGATGATGGAGGGCATGTCAGATTTTATCAAAACTGTTACCTGAGATATGTCTAGAAGCTCATAACTATAGTCATCGAATTAATGCATTACTCACACAAATAATAAAAACTAACTATAATACAAATGATAGTATTACATATCTCTTCACCTCATTGCCATACAAATGCACTCCACGAGTGTTTATAAATAGGAGTAACAGGTCAGTGGAGGATGAGTAGGTGGCCCTGCCATTCGGTGAGTGGTGAGAACATTCTTTCCCACTAAGGATTGAGTGGTGAGGCCATTGTCCCCCATTGAGGAGCTAGTGTGGCCCACTAAGCACTAAGTACATGTGCACATATGATTAGTCTTAATCAAGCCCTAATCAAGTTTAATTAGACTACTCTTAACACCCTCCTTTAAGCAAATATTAGGGAGTGAATAGAAATCACAAATGGGTCCCAACTTTTAGGCCTAATAAGGTACCCATATACAAAAATAGGATGCAATATGAAGTCAAATGTCCCTATGGATGCTAAACCATCTTATCGGAGTACATGGATGTTGAGTCACTATAACTGCCAAATCGAAGTAGGAATGGTATTGAATATGAGAATCACTAAAAATAAACATTTCATTCCAAAATATTGGGTAGAATGATGAACTTGAGAAAGCATCGCCTAAAACACCCTCCCTCAATGTTAAACTGGGAGAAGATGGCAATGAAAGTCTCAAAATAAGTGAACTTAAAATGGTGAAAAGTGAGCACAAATACTAGTGGGGATGCCACACTGGTGTCACGATAAAATTCATCAAGAATGCCACTGAGACATAACCATCCTCATATGGGTTCTGACAAACAAAGTGACTGAATAATATACCCATGTACAAGGAGGAATCCAAAAAACACACAAAAGGGTGTTAAGTGCACAAAAAGCACACAACTGCTAATACAAGGAGCTCAAAAAAGTAATAAATGTGATCAATGAGGCAGAAGAATGGAGGAACTATGTCAATAGAGTCCTCATTAAGAGTGCTTCCAATGCCAACAAGAATTCAATCAGATATCCACCCCAAATGAATAGAAATGGTGGATGAAGATGTTTGCAAAGGAGTGGAGACAAAGTCCATAATAGTAAAATGCAAGGTAACATATGTATATGTGTCAAGTTGATCAATGTTGACAACTATAAGCTCAGGTATTTCAAGCCTAAGTGAAGGTGCAAATGTCTTCATGGAAGAAGGCAAGGTGCTAAAAAAGGGGCCTTGAAGGAGATAATCTATAGGATGTCAGACTCTGCCAAAAATATGTTTGCAAAAGACACTGTAGGAGATTGGGAAAAAATGAGAGATATTGCAAGGGTCTCTCAAAAAACTAGTAACAATAGCTAAAGTCGATAGAGCAAAAAAATATATGCTACAAGGCATCCCAAAAAATCAAATGGCTCAATACCCAAACACAATGTTGAATAAGGTGCATTGGATGGAACAAAGACCATCAAATACAAATGCACATGGTGGACTCAAAAATCACAATAGAACTCAAATCTGCATGAGTGGTTTGGATCCACTGCTCGAACAAAAGGAAACAACTGACATTGTATTCACCAAAATAGTTCTTAAAAAAAGAGACTATTAGACGTGTCAAAATTGTAAAAGGTTCACCAAAATGAGTTTGGTTTATTGTCAAAATATGTGGTGTGATAAGGGTTAGCAAGGAACATGATAATCGAAGAAGCAAGATCTGCACCATACCCCCCCCCCATACTGTTACTAGGTGGAGTGATGCAAAAGAAAAGGTTTGTATGAGTGGGTAGAATCCACCACTCGAACACTGATAAATGGACACTAGATGCACCAAAATAGCTATACATCAAGCTGAAGGAGGCTGTCAACCTATCAAAGAAAGAGTGTCAAAGATATAGATAAAATCTCTCAAGAAGATGGCCCTGGTGGTGATGAGAAAGTCAAGTAATTGAAGGATTGAAAAGGTGCTTATAATAGAGCACACATACACATGAAGGTAGGCATGGTTGAAGTAGCAAACCCCCCATGGCACTTTATAACTCAGTATGAGGGAAAAAATATCCCATATACAAAAAACACCAAATGATGTAAGAATCGCTAGAATGTTATAAATATGTAGAAAACACTATTAAGAGTCATGAGAGTTACTCCAAAACCAAGGGAGTTGTGTACGGAAAAAGAAAAAATATAGTAGAACCACACTGGTAAAATCCTTGCAAAAAATGCTAACACCGCTGCCACAAGAAATCCATCTCAGAGAAACATGGATGGTGGAGGAATATGCCTGCATGAGTGGGTGCAAAGTCCACAATAGAAGAATGTGAGGCAACATCCAAAAGTGTGTCAGGGTGATCAATCCTGACACATCCTCAAGACTCTCATGCCTAAATGTAGGAGGAACAAAACTTTGTATTTCTCAACATCCTCATGAAGAGTGGAGCAATCAAAAAATAGGAGTCTTGTCATCAAAATGTCCCAGACAAGATGAAACACCTGTTGAATATCCAATGCCATGCCGAGAAATCCATGTAATACGTTGAATAGGGGTAGCTAGTCCCTATAAAATCTTATCAAGGCCCATATGGTGAAGCATGCTAGAGCCAAAAAAATAGTTTGAATCTCAAAATAAGTAGGCATATATGCATGTGGAACGAGAGTGGGATGTACAAAGTGTACAACAATAATAGGCACAAAATAATCAACTACAATAATGTGATCAATAAGAACAATGTGTTGCTCGGTATCTGGCAAGGAACAGTCTCCAATAGTGCCAAAAAAATTGGGAAGCTCAAAAATAGAGCATGTCATTAGTGGACTGAAGAGTGTGGCAAATGGTGACAGAAGCCATTATGTATTTAAAAAAACACACCCTAAAAGAATTAGCGACCAAAAAATGATAAGATGACACTAATGCATTGCTCACACAAAGAACAAAAACTATCTATAATACAAATGATAGTATTACATGTCTCCTCACCTCCATGCCATACAAATGCACTCCAAGAGTGTTTATAAATAGGAGTAAGAGGTGAGTGGAGGACAAGCAGGTGGCCCTCCCACTAGGTGAGTGGTGAGACCATTATCTCCCACTAAGGACTAAGTGATGAGGCCACTGTTACCCACTGAGGAGCTAGTGTGGTCCACTAAGTACTAAGTACATGTGCACATATGATTAGTCTAAATCAAGCCCTAATTGAGCTTAATTAGACTATTCTAACAGGGCATCCTTTTATGACAAAGAAGAAGATTGATCATGGCCAATGATTAATTTTGTCATCTTTTTGCTCTTCTCTTGTTGTGTCCTTGTCCAATTTTCTCATCAATTAACATGGTGATCTGTTGGTTACTTTGTGATTAGTTGTTTTGTGTAGTGCATAAATTGATTTGTCATTTTTCTTACTCGTTGCTGACCATCTTTTTATTGGTTATAGACTAACTTTTAACTAATGATATTAATATTGGTTTCTATAAAGGGTGTTTCTCTTTGGACGAAGAATTCGTCTTTTGTTTTCTTTAGTGGTGTTATAATTTCACATATAATATTTTGATGTGTTTTAGTGCCACTTTATTCTATGTGTCGTCAAACGCCCAACTTACACGCGGTTACTTCTCTGTAAAGCAGTTATATTGAGCTAAAATAACATAAAAACAAAGGAATGGCATTAAATGGAGACAAAAGGGACGAATCTATGCATGAAAGAATATTCCACGGATTCCACTTTCTATATTTTTTAATTGAAAACATTACTTTTCAATTTTCAAGAAATTAATTAATGGTTATTATTTTATTTTCCCACATTTGTGGGTTATAGATCTCGTAGAAGCATTATCTTTTCTTTCGAGTATAATCAAATTTAATTGTGTTGTGATTTAATTGTTAGTTATATAATGTTTTTTTGGGTAGAATTTTTTTTTGGGGTGTATCTTTAAATTATGTTAAGATGATTTTTATGAATAATTATTATCATAATAATATTTTTTCATTTATTTTTAATAATTATTATAAGAAAAGAAAATCTATTCAACACACAATCATTGTAAGTATTTGTTAGTAGGGGAAGGAATAGTAAATTTATTCAATAGTTTTGAGTTTTTCATCTTCTAACTTGTTTGCTTGTTATTAATTTGAAGTTTATCTTATATATCTGTTTGATATTTTCAAACTTTTATGATCTATTACAATTAAGTTTTCCAAGCTCAAGTTTCCATTGTTGAGAGGGACCCTACCTTTGAGAAGTGCATTGGAATTGTGTCCTGTAAGTTTACTAATGTTTAATGAATGGCATGTGATTGACTCTTTCGATTAATGAGCTTCATGATGCAATTAATCAAATGGCCCATGTTAAGGCACCTAGTATTGAGATGGATTTCTTGTGAGTTCTATCAAATCTTGTGGGACACAGTTGGCCTTGACCCACATAAATTTTACCATGAACCTTTACAAGCTAACTCCTTTGAAAAACTTATCAGCAAGGGTTACATTAATTTCATTCCCAAAACTAACGACCCCAAGCTCATCACTAGATAGAAACCAACCAATATTTTTAGCAATATAATTGTTAAATCTTTGCTCTCTAGATTCAACATTTTCTTCCCCTAATGTTCATTTTGAACAAATTGGCTTAATGCAAGATAAATATATGTTGGATAATATTGTCGTTATTTTATGTGGGCTCACACTTCTCATCAAAATGCATTTTTGTTAAGAAGGCCTACGATCACATTGAGTGGCCTTTCATTATTGTTTTGATGAAGGCTTTAGTGTTTTCCATGGGTTTGTTCACTAGGTGCATATCCTTTACAAGAATGCTTCAACCTGTCTGACAATTAATGGTCATTGCTCTAAGAAATTTAGGCTCTTCAGATCTATCTGAAAAGGTAATCCACTAGTTGCTCATATTTATGTGTTGGTTACTGAAAGCTTTGGCTAATATATTGAGTGACTATGATTCTAAAGGGCTGATCAATGGTGTCTCTATCCCCAACTCCCATGAATCTACATTATTAATGGTCATTTTATTGATAATTATTTCCTTTATACTATTATTGATGAAGAGGAGTTGGAGAAAAATGCTATGGATTTTATTCAAACTTTATGTCTTCCCTCCAGATCAAGTATTCAATGGGGAATAACCAATTGCTATAGAAAGTCCTTCGAACCTAACCCTAATTGGTTTACCAAGTACAATTGGGAGTGGATATCTTATGGAGAGATATTCAAATTATTGAGTATTCCTTTTGCTTTTGAATCCTCTCCATGCAAAATTTTGAGCTATGTGGTGCAAAGATTGGAGAAGAAGATTACTTGTCAGCGAACCAAACCTCTCTCTGGCTTAGAAGTGTCAAATTTATTTTACAGTTCTTTGTGCCACTCATGTCTATAGTTCTTCCGTTTGGGCCTCTTTTAAATTTTCCTATACCAGGTTTTAAAAAATATTTCATGATTTTATTTGGAAAAATCTGAGAGGAATCGAAGCTTTCATAGAATGGCTTGGCTCCTTTATTGTCATCCCAAATAAGTTGGAGGTATGAGCCTAATCAATATGAAAAAAAGGCACTTCTCTATGTTCCAAGTGAATCCCTAAGGCCACTGAAGGGTTTGAAGGTTTGAAGGTTCTACTTAAACATTGTATCTTAGCTGGCAGCCCATATGACCAGTCTACTTCGAAAGGGCTTAGATTTTAAAGCCTTTTCATTATTCCTATACCTATCAAATTAATAAGTACTTTTCTTGCCAAAAGTGTCTAGAAAGCCTTGGCTTGTGTAGAAAGGAAAAAAAATTTGAAATGGGATCTTTATTAATTCCTATTCTTTGTGATGGTCTCATGTTATCAACTTTCATGGTGTTTCCTTCGTTAAGGTGCCCTTTAGTTAAAGTACTAAATTTTTTTAGAAAGGGAATTCACGCCATTATCGATTTCTTTAGTTGATGCTTTAGAACTTGGTTATCTTGGTTTGAGCTTAAAGCCAAGTATAATCTCAACAATGGATACTTTGAGTTTATCAGTAAAATTTAGATGATTGTCCGTAATTATGCTTTTTAATAAAATTTACCTTAAATCCCCTTCCAAATGTAGAGGAATTAGAATCGGAACGTGGATATGCCTCTACTATGATGCAACCTTTGATTAGGTTATCAATAAATCTTGTCCACAATGGTTCCTCATGAAATCTTCAACAAATATTGAAATCTCAATGTCTCATCTTTTGATTGGTCTAGGATATTTCTCATTATTTATGTGAATATTGTTGAGTCTTAAAAAAACTCAATTCACTTGATGCACTTTTTACCATTAATTTTATGTGGATGAAAAATTGTTACATATAAATATTCCCACCCCTAAATATTGTACTCGCAAACAAATAAAATATCTTAAAACACATTTTAGTTTTATCATCTTATTGATTAAAAATTCAAACAAATATGATATATCTTTTTAAAAAAAAAACTAATAGTCAACTTTAAAAATACATAAATTATTATGCTTTTAATCATGAAAAGATCGAAAAACACTTTATATTACCAATAATTGACATACTTTAAATTATAAAAGATCCAATGCAACTTCATGGGCCCTCACCCCGGAAGTAATGATACCAACAAGTAAACCTTTTTGTGCGCTGCGACCCCATGCTTTATTTATCATTCCGGTTTCATATCTTCACACTTTGCTTAAAATATTATGGGAAAAAGAAAGGAAAAGGATTTGGTTTCAATATATTTTAAATGCATGTCACCACTGGAACTCTTTTTGTTATATTTCTTTCTTGTTTTCATTGTGTTCCCCAAGGTTTTGATTTTTTTTTTTTAATCATTTTAATCTTTAATGATCTTATAGTAACAAGCTTTAAAATATTTTAAAAGTTCCTAGAATGATATTTGAATATGAAAATAGTATGGAGATTAGAATGGTTAGATAAAGATGGGTTTGAAGATGGGATACGTACTTTTAATAATGAAAATTAATAATAATTACTCTAAAAATATATATATGATATAGATATTATTGTAAATAAATTATTTTAAAAGTTATAATATAAAATATAGAAAAAAAACGTGTCAAGTAAAGTTATTATCTTTACACATCAAGAAACATCATATAAAATTATATTTAAAGGAGGAAACGAACAAGCTTCAATGAAGACTGAGATAATAAAGTATACTAGGAAGACTAATACTATGAACGAGTAATAAGTTATTATGAAATCCAATTGCTAATGTGCTGATTTGGTGGATGCACATACAATAACCTAGTTGTTAGCACCATTATCAATATGAACTATTGGCATAAACCATTACACATTGCATGGTCAACAAAGTATGTATCCATCAAGTGTGTATTAATAATCGGGTGTATCTTACTTTTTGTCTTGCCCCAAAACAATATACGATCACTTAGATTGGTTGGGTGTATCTTAGTTTCCTTGGTCTTCTCTCTAGTGATTAGCTTGTTGGCTTTCTAGTTGTTTGGTTTTTTGGCTTTCTACCCATCTCTTCAAGCTTTTTTAGAGACTATTTATTTTTCTTGGTATAATATGTTAACCGGATCCTTTTGTACCTCAGGATAAGGGCCCTTTTTCCTTTATTTTTAATCTATCAAAAACAATATTTCACTTAGAAATCCAACCATTAATGTGCTCATAAAGTGGAGCCATGTGTACAATGACCAATCCATTGGAACTATTGCCCCTATGAACTATGAGCATAAAACTATTATGCATTTATTGATCAACAAAGTTCATATCCACCAGCTATGTATCAATAATTGAGCACAACTTAGTTGTTGCCTTGAAAATTTATCCCACAATGGAATTGTGGAATTGCCAATGATCTTCACACTTTGAAAGTATGAACCATCAAACTATTCCTTAAGGTGATGCACATCATTCTACATTTCATTCCTTTTATAAGCTCATTAATTCTCTATCCTTTTTAAAGGTGGTGGGTGTTCACATAGACCTAGTGAAGGTGATGCGAAGTACATCTAATCAATGTTCACTTGCTCGATAGTTCTCAACAGATCGTTCACATTAATATTAAAGTGACGATGATAATGTGTGCCATAGAAAACATCATCCACACCATACCCTTGGATCAAAAAGGCAACCTTGTTAGTTATATAAGGTTGGTCATGTATCGCATGGGATTTTATCCTCAAATGATGCGTTGAGTCGATAAAGTTTGATGATGTGTTATTGGTAATAGAGCAAAGAGAATCACCTCTCATAGAAAGGCTTCCACTTGATGTACCCAATCAATTGTGTCCAAGTAAGGAGACGACTAAGGACATGGCACTTTCATATTCAAACTATATGTTACGAATTTAATTAAAATAAAGGTTCGCATTTAATATCTTTGTTAATGGTTGTGAGTAAATGGAGCTTGACTTAAGTAGAGTACGAGAAACAATTTCTTTAAAGCATACCATAATGAGTGCAGATTTTATTACTTTGAGTAAGACGCAACTCTATGTAGATGGTTAAGCATAATGACATAATGTGCCTCCAATCATCACATGTTGTGTTTAAGGTGTAGATGTCGTAAGCACGCTTGAAGCATGGGTTCCTGATATGCACTCCTATGAACATATTGACATTATGTAAGTACTTTCATACGAAGGCACACATTCATAAAGAATGTTCGAGTCGTTTAGAAACAACAATGAATGTTGTAAGATCCTATGTGTTCATGGTGTTCGTAATAACAAGAGTATAATGTGCAGTCTTCAAAATAAGGAAATGATTAAATAACAAAGAAAGGGCTTAGGGAAGTTGCTACCTTAATAGTATAGGTGTCACCTCCTAAGCACATCTCAAAAATTTAGTAAACAATTTGTTTTGTAGTAAATAAACTCTTTACCACCTACTTTAACACCAAATTTATGAGAAAGAGGAGTCATTAAAGGCACCAATTACCTCATAATGAGGTAATTGAGTCCATTTGATAGCATCTACATAAAGTACGTAATTCAATGTAATTGTTGAAAGTGTTAGGATACAATTGGAAGATTCTCTTATTAATTAGTGATCTTGTAATAACACCTCGATATGGTTTGAGGTGGCCATATGTAGCCGACTAAGTGGCGCTTTAAAATAAAAGGTGGCTAAACACCCCAACCAACAACCAGTTGCCTTACATATTTTAGGATTGTACTTTATACTTTTCATATTATCCAATTATTTTTGTCAGCGACATAGAGAGAACTATAAAAAACCCTATGCCAACACCGAATTACATAGGACAAACCTAAATGTTTAACTGCATAGGAATAAACAATGACACATTGGATGGAATAAACGACTCCACAAAGGCATAAGTTCACATATTATAATATATAAGAAATATAAACTAAAACCTTCCAAATGGACGTTTTACTACAGTGGTCCTCTTTATGATCTAAATTTTATGATGTATGTTGATTTAACATACTATTTGAAAGTTTTGGTTGATTTTTCCACTAGTTTAAAATATATTTTTTACTCTTTTTTTTAATTGAAATAATAATCTATTATATATCAATTATAATTAAAATACGAATTATTATACATAAAAATAATTACAATTAAAAATTTTAAATACAACAATCGTATCAAATAAAACTAATAAAAATATATATATTTCATACAATTTTATATTTCATATATTTTTTTATTAATTAAAAGTTGATATAACCTCATCTTTAAACACAAATAAAAACCTATTCTTTAAATATACCAATATGTCTTTGAACCACAACCCTCAAACGTATTTATTTTAAAGATAAAAAAATTGAAAAAAAGAACAATAATAATAAAATAAAATCTTCCCAAGATATAATGCTTTGATATGTTTTAGAGCCACTTTATTCCATGTGTTGTCTTACTTGGGTAACTTATTTTTAAAGGTAGTCATATATGAGCCAAAATAGTATAAAGACAAAACGAATGGCATTAATTGGGGACAAAAGGAGTCAGCGATGCATTAGAAGAATATTCATCTAGAGGGAATTAAAAACATTTCTCTTCACTTTTGAAGAAATTAATTAGAAGACGAGTTGCTAGGTATATATATATAAAGCATTGTTATTATTTAATTGTGTAGATGCCACTTGGGGGTTATTAGACATCTAAAAATGACTACCAAGTAATTATTATATATATTTTTGAGTTTTATGGAATTTTTTTAATTGACAGAGTAAAAATATTTTTGAGTGGAATTATGAATTGGTATTGGGGTATAATGAGGGGTTCAGTTTTTAAAAATAAGTAAGGAGACAAGGACACCAAATGGAAACCAAATGTCTGTGCCATGTAACTAAATGGAGCACTCCTCTTGCATTTTGCTAAACAAAAGAGCTCATCGTTCAAGCAATAACAGAGCAAAACAAAAAACATATTAGAATCTGCAGATCTTTTGGCAGACCTCAGCGATCCTCAGCATAAAAGATAGGATCATCCACATGCGAGGGCTAGTCTCTTTTTCTACCGAGAGAAGAGGTCCTTCATCTTCCACGAGCCATTTTGCGTTAAGTCTTCCTCCTCCAGAGGTAGTCTTTCTCTCTTTGATGTTCTGCGTTTCTTCTTCGTTGTGGAACCTTTATTAGCTTTGAGCCTCTCGGGCTGCATAAGGGGGGAAGGCACATCACGACCAGGGAGGGGAGGGGGGAGGTCATCTACAAAGGGGAGGTTGGCCAAACCGAGGGGGTGGGGCTCAGTTGACCAGGGGGGCAAAACAGACGCTGAAACTTGGTAGAAGACATCATGATCGCGCCAATAGAAAACTTGAGTAGAGGTCCTTCCTTCTTCCTCCAAACTTGAAAGGAAGAGGCATGAACCACTACCGAGCACGTCGCCGCTCTATGACCTAAGCGATTTCACCAAAAGTAATGGAAAGGGAGACCATAATTGAGAAATTGAGTCCAATTACCTCAAGGAGAAGCTAAGGACACTAAATGAAAAGGGGCTTGAACATGTCTAAGAGAGCACAAACTCTAATAAATTTGCCTCCCAGCAAATTTTTATCAATCCTAATAAAGGATCTCACTTTGTTAACAAAGAGCTCAATATGCTCTTTATTTCGCAGTATAGAAAAGACGTAGTACAATCTAATCCAAGTGAACATCGAAGAACTCTGCACCAAAATTGGGTCAAAAAACAAAACCGTCCATAAACAAAAGAAGATGCCAAAATTACCGAAGAACCAAGAACCGAAGTTCCAAATTGAATTTTTATCATGTGGAAAGCGGAAGATGGGTTGAAATAACCCACCACCAAGGAGCTAAAAAAAGGGAGCCGAGACCACATTCCAAAGAGTGTTCCAATCAGATGGTTCATCCGTAGAGGAGTGGGCTCCTATACACTACCACAGAGAGAACGGTGGCCCAAGGTGAGTTCCAACTCTTATAGCCAACTCAGGAGAAGAATTGGAGAATGCCACTGGAACGTCCCCACAGAGGGAAGGAAAGCGGAACAAATTCGCCATTGAAATGAGATTTGCAAAAGTCAACACAGGTGTGAAATGGATTCCCAGCGTTCCTGCAACTGGGAAGAGAAAGGCGTTGACCAGAACCATTCACAACAGAAGAACGAGAGGGCCCTGACCCATCAGCAGCAAAGCACAATGGAGAGGGGGAGTCACTGTGAGATGCCATCTGTTGTGCCTGCCCGGGGAGGCAAAGAGCCCAGAATGAAGGGGTCCGTAGGAGCAGCCTTTACGGGGACTGGGTGCGGGAGAGCCAATGAACCAGGAAGGTTCGAGATCCATGCCTCAGCAAAAGAGCGATCGCGAGGAGGAGGGGACGAGGGAGTCATCAGCAGCCGAATCAATAGAGGGACCGTCATACATATTCAATAAAAAACCCCAACGCAGACCTAGAGCCCTATCTACAGGCAGAACAGGGGCCACAGACGAAATGCGAAGACAAGGACCGAAAGAGAGGAGGAAGGGGCCTCAGTCTCAACCCGACAAGCTCAGCAAAAACTGAAATGGAAGGAGAGACCGCCAAACAACTGTTGCGTTGAGAGCGAGCGAGGGACTTAAGCTTGAATTTAACCTTCCTTCTTGAGCCTCTGTTCTAGGGAGGAACAAAACGGGCAGAGAAGTCCTGTTCAGAGGCTCTCAGAAATAGTACGAAATTAGCTTTGTGGGATTTTTATTTATGTATGTTTAAGATGTTTTCTATGAGGAGTTATTATTATATTGATATTTTTTTAAAGTATTTTTGTTAATGATAATAAAGGTATTATGGGTTAAGTTTTTTGCGGAGTTCAGAATAGAATTAGAATTGATTGACAATAATACTAGTGGAGTTTTGTTAATATGTAGCAGAAATTTTTTACTATTCAAGATATTTGACCCTGCAACGTCAAGAAAGTAAGGAAATAAATTATCAATCATGGTCACAGAGAATGAATTAGAAGATTAATGCTAATGCTTACTTGTCTAAGAAGCAAAGAATTGAGGAAAGTTGAAGGAATTAGACAAAATTTTGTAAGAGTCGCTCGGACTACCAAATTAGCATCAGAGATATTATCATTATTACACAGTCCAATCATTTTAAGAAATGATGCTAAAGCATTTGAAATTCAAAACCCTGATACATTTTAGAAGGTGTCAAGTCTACATATAACTTTATAAGTAAGCATTGGCTCTAAATAATGAAAGATTTGAAAATAGTAAATATCTAAATGAATTTTATCATTGCTTCATTAAAGTTCTCATTCATCTCTGATTTCATTCAAACCTAGATTAAGAATTATGTATATTTGTCCAACATTTTGAGGTATTTATCTAAAGGCATTGAAATTGAAGGATAACATAAAACAACACACTAATTACATATACTTGAGTCTCCTTGGCATTGAAATAGATAAAAATTTGTAGATGAAGCCAATAAATTTAATCTCAAATAAGAAGGCAACATTCAATTATTAATGTCTTTGGAACATTCCTAACATAAAGGGCAATCTGTGACAATGCAAAATCAAATTTGCAGCAAACCCAAAATCAATACCATGTGCATGAATATCTCAGGGCACAGTTTTATTGTCATAAAATATTCATTTTAGAACTATTTTGACATTTTTTTAAATGTCCAGTATACGTGCAATATATATTTCCTTTTTCCCTTTATAATAAATCAAAACATGTTGTTCCATCTATACTTTGGCGTTCTACATATTTACCAATACCATACAACCAAATGCATACAGTTTGGTTGAAAAAATAATCACCATGAGTAAGGAATGTTGCTTGTTGAATGTTTGTATAAATTATGTTGGGATGAAAAAGTAATATAAAATCTGAATGTTTTATACAAGATACCTTTGGTGTCCATTCTTGGAAAACCTAACTATACCTACTACTAGAAGTCAGAATATATATGTCTTTGGCAAAACATGTTCATTCCATGTAGATTCAGTGTCCTGCGACTTCCCCTGGAAGGCAAGTTGTGCTCTGAAACAAAGAAGTGTTGTAGGTGAAATGTTCCCACATATGGTGTAAGGAGAGGAGGCTTAGAATAGAAGTTTTGTGATGAAAGAATAGCTGAAGCTTGCTCAAAGAATTCTATTCTCAACCCTGGTTGATTGTACATGAAAAGCTTCTTGTCTCCCCTTAAATTGAATGAGTATCTTTGCATGAGAATTTCATGCGGCCTCTATTTCATCGTATATGAAGAGAACGCCCTCCACACCGACAGAAATTCCTAGCTGCAAAATATATGGATTCTGCACAATTAAAGATAAGCATGTTGAAAATTCCTCCGCACTTGTTGCTCCAGTGCCACCTTCCATTCTTAAAAGATCTCAACAGCTCGCTGCAAAAAAGAAAATCCTTCACCTACTTAAACAAGCAAGAACAATATATAATCTTGTGAGATTAATATATATATTCTAGAAAACAGATCTTAGATTACATATCCCAGAAAACAGATCGGTATTGTTGTTCAAATATACTAAGAACATTTGTTAGCAATGAAATCTAAGATTACACATGTTGCATGCGGCTTTTCTTGTGCTTGTTTCTTAATAATTTGGCTCGCCTATGAGACACAGACGGAATAACAGGGTGTCACAAAAAAACTGGTTAGGAATACTCAATGCCTTGAAAGAAACCAAAGTTTGCACCAGCAAAACCGTCTTCCCTACGAGCACGTGCCATGCAAGATAACCTCTATGGCCCATGTAGAAACTGTGCCACTGTTTGTGAGTGCCTAATGGGGAGCGCAAATCATCACATCTTACAAGTAAAAAACATCCACTAATGCCCGATTAATGGAAGCAAATATTGTATAAGCCGACGTAACTTACATTGTTCATGCACCACCAAAGTTAAAATAAGAATGCCCATAGATTGAGATAATGGTAAGTCTCAAATATTATCACTTAATGTTTAATACTATACCTAATAATTAATATTATTCGTAAGTGAAACATTCAAAATTTGTGATAGCTTTCAAAAGTTTTTGGTGGGCATATCTTTTTCAACGACTTAAAGCTTAAGAAATTATCTCATGCCAAATGAAGACATAACCTGTAGGAAGGGAGAGATTGTGCCATATGGAATTTTCGAGTTGCTGGAACCTTGATCCATTTGATAAATATGAGGACGACGGAGACCTAAAAATTAATTTGCCCGTTAACGGTACTTGACATTCTCAATTTGCAGGGTTGAGTTTCTCATCATGAGTGTGGCATGATTTTGTGCCGCACTTTGATAAGAAAGTCTTGTATGATGCATCCATTGGTGCAGGCTTACATACTCTATTTCTTGACAACAAACTATCCTTTTTGCAAGTTGGGTTCCCCAATAGTCTACAATCCCAATTGTTATTGTTTTCCTTCTTGCGGTTAATTCAAAAGCTCCATTACAATTTAAGACAATCAACATGAACACAAGTTTATATTTCCAGATTATGATACAATAACATGAACACATAACCATTAGATATGTAATCAGTATACTCATTACAATCATAAACTTCTATATTTCCCATATACAAATAAGTATTTTTTTCGTATTTTTAGTTAATATATGCACAAGTTAATTATTGGATAATTATACATATTTGAATGCATAAAAAAAATAAAAAATTATTGGTCGAGAAGATAATATGGAAAAGATTTTTCAGATGCTATAGATAAGAAGTATTTGGGTAGAATTGGTTATTGTAAATTTTAGTAGGAGGGCCAAACCATTCCATGGTAAATTGAATGGGCTAGTGATATAAGGACATTAAGAAGCACATTCACAGGGTGGTCAAAATTATGAGCAAAAGAGAAGATATGCTGGTCTGAGAGGAGGGTCTTCTCTAATATTGTGAGCATTCATTTATTTCATTCACAAAAGTTAGACCATGTGAACCAAGCCATCGAAGACAAATACCTACAATTATGATTTGGGTCAAACAAGACAAAATTGTTACACAGATAGAACCAATCTTCTCTCTCACTAATGCACCATCGCATTAGAAAGATGACTTCTTTGTCTTCTACAGATTCAATCATATTGAAATCTCCATTGACAATATAGTGGGACATGGGGAGGGAATCTTCTAGCCATCTCCAATGAGTTATTTCAACAACATCATTGGAAGCATAGATAGCATGATAGCACAATTATACAAGTCCATTGCCCAATCCACCACAAAAGATTCAAAAAGTGGAGTAATCAAAGTAATATATCCACCACTCTCCACCTCATGTATGGACATATGACAAGTAGCACTAGGCCAAAAGACATAGGATGTTATTTTTAGTGCAAAATCGGTAGTTTTAACTTCTTATAGGCACATGATATGCATATTTGAAAACTTTTGATAGTTGTCATGCATTAAATACTGTTGTGTTGTCCTATCAAGCCATGTAAATTCCATGAGAAATCATCAAGGTTCATGGTTTTTCCCTCTAGGCCCTCTAATGCCACAAAGTGGTTGCTCAAGAAAGCATTATGTTGTATATTTACGAGAAAGTTCATGAGCATAGCAGGTCGCCTCTCGAGCTAGGCAAACTCATTATCCTCATTATCAGGAGAGGGATTCCTTGAATGACAAGTTACTTGCCTACATGGGGAAGGAGGGATTTCCATTAAGTTCGTCATTGGGATGAAGGCCAAAAGCATTTTTGAATCTTGTGTTTGAAATAAAGAGAACTTAGGGGACATAGACTTATGGGGTTTGATAATGGCATTAACATCCTGTGAAACATTTGTCATGGCCAGGCTAAGGTTTGGTGGTGAGGTATGAGTGGGTGGGATTTGGGTTGAGGGTGATAGAGTGGTTGTGGTGGCAGAAGATGCAGGATTATTATTGCCAATAGGGGATTTTTCATCCTAATTGTTTTGATTATTTCTCATGCCCACCACCTGCCAGCCATCAGTCACTGACACTGAAGGGCAGGGGGTTCTAATGCCACTTTGGGTGGTGGGTTCAAGCTGGCCATAAGAGCGAAATATTTAATCATGTGGTTTGAGGCCTAACCCTGAAACTAGGTATTATGTAGGTTGATGTAAAATACCCTTTGGATGAATTGTTGACTGCCTATTTGAATATTGATGGTTTCATGGAGGTCTTGAGAGAGGTCCACTTACACACAAACCCAGCATGGGTAGGCCAAGAAATTATATCCAGATGGGGGCTTTAAGTATAGTTTTTTCTGAAACAACAAAGTCTCAGGTTCATAATGAGAAGACAAGCAAAGAGCTTATCACATACACAGTGCCATGTTTATGAATTGTAGCACAATGTTCATGGTTTTCAAACCTAAAGAGGAAAAAAACTGTAATCAAGTTTTGAATCGCTACCATATTTATTTCAAGGGGTGATCAGTTGGTTTAAATATAACTTCGAATCATGGATTTAGTTGGGACATGGCCCACAAAGTAACCGATAAGGGTGTGGGATTCTAGCTATTGGCCAACATTATCAAAAGTAGGTAAATCAAGCAATACATCAAGAGGACACGAGGGGTACATTACCTCGTGGTAAACTTTAGGAACATACTTATGTGCTCACTTCAGTACCATGGTATTTTTCTCCCATTTGAGTCACATCAAATGATGCAAGCTCATAAGGAGAGCCCATTAAATAAGGAAAGGATTATCCAAAGGGCAGAAGCCCAAGAAGCAAAAATAATAAATACAGCTAAAAAAAATTGTAGATCTAAGAAATATGATGGCGGTATGATAAAGGGGAATACAACTTAATTAAGGCTAGACATGACACATGCTCTAGTTCGGCTCACAAATGCTAGATGAATATAACATCTAACTAGGTGTATCTTGATTGTTCTCTTTCCTTATAGTAATAATAGGTCACTTAAAAATCCAACCATCAATGTGATCATAAGGTGGAGGTATGTGTATAATGACTAATTCATTGGAACCATTACCACTATGAACTTTGGGCATAAAACTATTCTGCAATGATTGATTAACAAAGTTCACATCCGTCAATTATGTAGCAATAATTGAGCACAACTCAATTTTTACCTTGCAAATTTTTTCCACAATGGAATCATGGAATTGTTTGTGTGCTTCACACTTTGAAAGCATGAACCATCAAACTGTCCCTTAAGGTGATGCACATCATTCTACATTTCATTCATTCCTTTTTCAAGCTTATTAAGTTTTTAGCCTATTTAAATGTGGTGGGTGTTCAACTAAAATGTGGATAGACATAGTGAAAGTGATGTGAAGTGCATATAATCAATTTTTTTCACTCAATAGTTCTCAACTAATCATTGACATTATAAATAAAGTGTCAATGATAATGTGTGCCATAAAAACCATCATCTAAACCACAACCTTTGTTTAGAAAGGCAACCTTATTGGCTATAAGAGGTTGGTCCTACATTGCATGAGAATTTATCCTCAAACAATGAGCCGAGTCAAGAAAGTTACAGGGTGCATTATCACCCAATAGAGCAAAGATAACCACCTCTCATAGAAATGCTTACAATTTATGTACCCAATCAATTGTGTCCAAGTAAAGAAATAGTATAGGACACAACACTCGTTCAATTTATATGTGATGGATTCAATTATAACAAAGGTTCACACTTAAGATATTTACTAATGATTGTTAGTAAATGGAAGCTTCACTCAATCATAATAATACAAACAATTTACTTTCAATTATACAATAATGAGTGTGGATTTTGTTACATTGAGTAATATGTAACTCTTTATAGATGAGCGAGAATAGAATGACACAATGTTCTTCTAAGCCTCACACATTGTGTTTAAGGTATAAACGACCTTGTAAGCATGCTTAAAGCATAGGTACTTGATATACAATCATGTCGACATCATATAAGCACTTTCATATAAAGGTGCATATTCATAAAGAATGTTTGAGTGTTTTAGAAACAACAATGAATAATGTAAAATCCTACTTGTTCATAGTATTCGCAATAACAAGAATATAATGTAGAGTATTCAAAATAAAGAATCGATTAAATAACAAAGAAAGAGCTTGGGGAAGTTACTACCTCAATAATAAATGTGTCACCTTCTAAACATATCTCACAAACTTAATACATAAAAAAATTGAAGAGTAAATAAACTCTTTACCACCTACTTTGACATAAAATTTATGTGATACAAGAGTCATTAAAGACACCAATTACCTCTTAATGAGGCAAATGAGTGCCCTCAATACCATCTATATAAAGTTTTTAATTCAATATAATTGTTGAAAATAAAGTTTTTAATTCAATATAATTGTTGAAAGTGTTAAAATACAATTAGAAGATTTTTTACATTTCATATAATATCTCACTGTTTTTGTTAACTAAATTTAAAAAAATTATAAAACCCTATGCCAACACCCAAATACATAAAAACAACCCTAAATATTCAATTGAATAATAATAAACAATGCCACATTGGATGGAATAAACAACTCCATAATGACTTAAGTTCACTTATTATTATAATATATATGAAATATAAACTAGAACCTCCCAAATGAACTTCAAAGATTTTACTACAATTTTCCTCCTTACATTCTAGATTGTATGGTATGTATATTGATCAAACATATTGTTTAAAGGTTTGGGTTGATTTCTCCACTACTTTAAAAATATTTTTTATATATTTTTTTTTGAAATTACATGTTTTTTATTATTAAAATTATAATTAGTATACATGAAAAATAATAGTAGTTGGGAATTTCAAATACAAACAAATTTTGTAGGAGGAGCAATAAAAGAAGAAACCAGTATTTTGTGTCACCCTACATTTTTTGGATATACTAAATCATTATTTTGTGTCACCCTACATTCTTTGGACATATTAATGTACATGTTTTAGATATTAAATTTATTAGAGAATTAAATTATGTGATTCATAAATGTGATTTATTAATAAGAATATATTTTTTATAGGCGGAAATCTCAATTGCCTTCTTTAAATCAAATTGTACAATTTATTATTCATTTTGAGAAAAGAAAATAAAAGCATATCAAATTATTGATTAATTGTGTAGGTTTTTTCATGATCCTTGATGAAAGTTTTTTGAAAAGCAAATTCATGAGGGCTTACACTATTTTTAACCTTTCCAAACCTCTCTTTCATTCAGTTAATCTTATTTCTTTACAAAAACCATGGACTCAGTTTCTCAACCTCGAAGGCCTTTCTTTTAGATACTTCCATTGTAATCTCATTGGGCATTATGCAGAAGGGTGTTTCTCAAAGGGTCTTCAGTGTTCATCTTATCATTCTCAATTGGTTTTGAGGAAGAAATATGGGACCCCTAATCAATATTTTATTTGACGTAACCATGGTAAATTCTACCATCTCTTTGGGTCTTCTCCCCCTCTTTCTTAGCTAAAGGACGTTCTGATCTCTCCTAGAAGGGAGATTCTTTCTTGGGAAACCCCTACTCTTGTTGTGACCCCAAGCCCTCTTCTTCTAGTTGAGGCCATCTTTTCCTCTTCTCATTCTCTTTCAACGAGTTCTAATGCTCATTTGGACTCTACGGTTAAGAGGAAAGAGCAGAGATCAAACGTTGAAAGGTTACATTCAAATGCAGAGGAAATGGTGAAAGATGGAACTCAATGGATGATGGAGGTCATCCTTTCTCAACGAGGAAGAAGATTGATCATGGCCAATGATTAATTTTGTCATCCTTATGTTCTTCTCTTATTATGTCCTTGTCCAATTCGCTCATCAATTAGCATGATGATCTGATGATTACTTTGTGGTTGGTTGTTTTGTGTGGTTCATAAATCGATTTGTTATTTTTCTTACTCGTTATTGGCCATCTTTTTATTGATTGTAAACTAACTTTTAACTAATAATACTAATATTGGTTTTTATAATGACTCGCAACATAATTAATTTATTAGATGATTTATTGGTAACTTTTTATTTTAACTTTCAAAGTTAATTATTTTTTAAATTTATATTAAAGTGTAGAGTCCTTCAAAAACATATATAACAAATCTACTTTTAAACCAAAGCCCTCATTTAATATATAATATGTAGCTACTATTAAAATATATATTTTTCTGTACCCAACTTGTGTTGTGATGATATATTTTTACCTCCCTAAAGTGTGTCTTTGTTTGGACGAAGAATTAGTCTTTTGGTTTTTTTAGTGGTGTTACTCCCATTGTCTAATTTCACATATAATATTTTGATATGTTTTAGTGCCACTTTATTCTATGTAGTGCCACTTTATTCTATGTGTCGTCAAATGCACAACTTACACGTGGCTACTTCTTTGTAAAGCAGTTAAAATGGAGACAATATGGCATAAAAACAAAGGAATGGCAATGAACGGGGACAAAAGGGACGAAACTATGCATGAAAGAATATTCGTGTGTATGGATTCCAATTTCTATATTTATTAATCGGGAACATTGCTTTTCACTTTATAAGAAATTAATTAATGGTTATTATTTTATTAATGGTTATGGATCTCGTGGATGCATGATCTTTTCTTTCGAGTATAATCAACTTTAATTATTTGTTGTGATTTAGTTATTATTTATACAATTTTTGTAGAATTTTTGTTTGTGTATGTTTAAATTATTTTAAGATGATTTTTATGAGTAATTATTATCATAATAATATTTTTTCTTCGTATATTTTTAATAATAAATAGAAGAAAAAATTATCTACTTAATACACAATTACGGTAAACATATGTTAGTAGGGGAAGGAATAGTAAATTTAATCAACCGTTTTGGGTTTCTCACCTTCTAACTTGTTTGCTTGTTAGTAAGTTAAAGATTGTCTTATATATCTATTTGATATTTTCAAACTTTTACGATCCATTACAAGTAGATTTTCCAAGCTCAAGCTTCCATTGTTGAGAGAGAAACTGCCTTTGAGAAGTGCATTGAAATTGTGCCTTGTAAGCTTACTAATGTTCAATGAATGGCATGTGATAGACTCTCTCCATTAATGAGCTTCATGATGCAATTAATCAAATGGCCCATGTTAAGGCACCGAGTATCAAGATGGATTTCTTGTGAATTCTATCAAACCATGTGAGACACAGTTGACCTTGACCTATCTAAATTTTGTCATGAACTTTTGCAGGCTAACTCCTTTGAAAAACTCATTAACAGGGGCAAAATTAATTTCATTCACAAAACTAACGACCCCAAACTCATCACTAACTCAGAACCAACCAATATTTCTTGTAAGATCATTGTTAAATCCCTTGCTCTCTAGATTTAGCATTTTCTTCCCTTAATATTTGTTTTAAACAAATTGGCTTAATGCAAGATGAATATATTTTAGATAATATTGTTGTTGTTTATGTGGGCTCACACTTTTCATCAAAAGGCATTTTTGTTAATATTAACTTTGAGAAGGCCTATGATCACATTGAGTGGCCTTTCATTATTGTTATGATGAAGGTTTTAGGGTTTTATCCTGGGTTTGTTGATTATGTTCATATTCTTTACAAGAATACTTTAATTTTTCTGACAATTAATGGTCATTGATCTGATAAATTTAGGCTCTTCAAATCCATCCGAAAAGGTTACCCATTAGTTGCTTCTCTTTATGTGTTGGCTACTGAAGGCTTTGGCTAATCTATTGAGTGACTATGATTCTAAAGGGCTTATCAAGGGTGTCTTTATCCCCAACTCCCATAACTCTATTGTTATTAATGGTCATTTTGTTGATGATTCTTTCCTTTATACTATTATTGAAGAAGAGGAGGTGGTGAACAATACTATGGAATTTCTTCAGACTTTATGTCTTCTCACCAAATCAAGTATTCAATGAGTCTGTCAGACTTAACCCTATTGGTTTACCAAGTATAATTGGGGTGGATATCTCATGGAGAAGGATTCAAATTATTGAGTATCTCTTTGCCTTTGAATCCTCTCCAAGCAAAATTTTGAGCTATGTGGTGCAAAGAGTGGAGAAAAAGATTTCTTGTCAGCTAACCAAACCTCTCTCTCTTTGGCTTGTAAGTGTCAAATTTGTTCTAAAGTTTTTTGTGCCACTCATGTCTATAATTCATCCCTTTGGGTTTCTTCTAAATTTCTCTATACCAAGTTTAAAAAAAAACTCCTTCATGATTTTCTTGGAAAAATCTAAGGGGAATCAAGGCTTTCATAGAATGGCTTGGGTCCTTTATTGCCATCCCAAATAAATTGGAGGTATGGGCCTAATCGACATGGAAAAAAAGGGACTTCTTTATAGACTATGTTCCAAGTGAATCCCTAGGGCCACTGCAGGCCTTGAAGGTTGGAAGGTGTTACTTAAACATTGTATCTTAGCTAGGAACCCATATGACCGATCTACTTCAAAAGGGCTCAGATTTTGAACCCTCTTCACTACTCCTATGCCTATCAAAGTGGTAGATATTTTTCTTGTCAAAAGTGTTTATAAAGCCTTAGCTTGTGCGGAAAGGAAATAAATTTTGAAATGGGCTCTCTATTAATTCCCATTCTTTGTGGTGGTCTCATGTTATCAACTTCCATGTTGTTCCCTTTGCTAAGGTGCCCTTTGGTTAAGGCACTCAAAGTTTTCAAAAAGGGAATTCACGCCATTATTGATTTCTTCAGACGATGCCCTAGAGCTTGGCTATCTTGGCTTGAGCTCAAGGCTATGTATAATCTCAACAATGGATACTTTGAGTTTGTTAGTGAAATTTAGATGGTTGTCCCAGAGTATTTTTTTTATAAAATTTGACTTAAATCCCCTCCCAATCATGGAGGAATTGGAACTGGAATGTGGATGTGTCTCTACTATGATTCAATTCTCAATTAGGTTATCAATAAATCTCTTTCACACTGATTCCTTATGAAATCTTCAACAAACATTGGAATCTCTATGTCTCATTTTTTTATTGGTCTAAGATATTTTTCATTATTTGTGTGACCATTGTTGAGCCTAAGAATATTCAATTCGCTTAATGCATATCTTTACCATTAATTTCATATGAGTGAAAAATTATTGCATATGAGTATTCCCACTCTTAAATGTCATATTTATAGACAAATAAAATATTTCAAACATATCTTTTGGTTTTGTAATTATTTTCAATAAAAATAAAGATGATTTCATTCCTTCTTTAAATCTTTCAGACCAAAACCTTTTTATTTAAAATATAATTATTTCAAAAATATTAATTTATTTTTTATAAAAAATCAAACATATATAATATTTTTTTTAACATAAAAATAAAAATTAAACAAATATAACATAATTTTTATATAAAAACAAAATTTATTTTTTACATAAAAACTATCTTTCAACTTGAGAAATACATAAATTATTATACTTTTAATAAAAAAAAGTTTGAAAAATAATTTATTGTCACTGATAATTTACGTACTTTTAATTTAAAAAAATCAAATGCAACTTTATGGGCTCGAACCCCATAAATAATGATACCGACAACGAAAACGTTTATCATTTCTGGTTTCCTATATTCACACCTTGCTTAAAATATTATTGGAGAAATGAAGGGTTTGGATTCATTATATTTTAAATGCATGTCACGAGTGGAGCTCTTTTTGTTATATTTCTCTCTTGTTTTCATTGTGTTTTTTTCATTCTGTGACTCAAGGTTTTGATATATTTTTGAATGATTTTTTAATGATCTTATAGCAATTCAAAAATGATATTTCTAAAGTTTTTTGAAGAGGAAAATAGTATGGAGATGAGAATGGTTAGATAGAGATGGGTTTGAGGGTGAAAATATGTTATTTTAATAATAAAAATAATAATTAATTAATTTAAAAAAATGAAATAGAAATGTTTTGTAAATAAATTATTTTAAAAGTTATAATATAAAATATAGAAAAAAAATATGACAAGTAAAGTTATTATCTTTATACATCAAGAAATACTATATAAAATTGTATTTAAAGGAGGAAACGAACAAATCTCAATGAAGACCGAGATAACACAGTATACTAGAAAGACTAACACTATTAAATAATAAAACGTTATTATGAAATTCAATTGTCAATGTGTTAATTTGATGGATGCACATACAATAACTCACTTGTTGGCACGATTATTAATATGAACTATTGGCATAAACCATTACACATTGCATGGTCAACAAAGTATGCATCCATCAAGTGTGTATTAATAATCGGGTGCACCTTAATTGTTGTCTTACCCTAAAACAATAATAGGTCATTTAGATTGGTTGGGTGTATCTTAGTTTCCTTGGTCTTCTCTCTAGCTTGTTGGCTTTCTAGCTGCTTGGCTTTTTGGCTTTCTACCTGTCTCCTCAAACTCCTTTGGAGGCTTTTTAATTTTTTTTTGGTACGATATATTAACCAAATCCTTTTGTACTTCAAGGTAAGGACCCCTTTTCCCTTATTTTAATCTATCAAAAATAATAGGTCACTTAGAAATCCAACCATTAATATGCTCATAAGATGGAGCCATGTGTATAGTGACTAACCCATTGGAACTATTGCCACTATGAACTATGGGCATAATACTATTCCACATTGATTGATCAACAAAGTTCATATCCGTCAACTACGTATCAATAATTGAGCACAACCTGGTTGTTGCCTTGAAAATTTATTCCATGACAGAAATGTGGAATTGCCAATGTTCTTCACACTTCAAAAGCATGAACCATCAAACTATTCCTTAAGGTGACGCACATCATTTTACATTTCCTTTATTTATTTTTCAAGCTCATTAATTCTCTGCCCTGTTTAAAGGTGGTGGATGTTCACATAAATGTAGTGAAACTGATGTGAAGTGCATCTAATCAGTGTTCACTTGCTCAATAGTTCTCAACCGATCATTCACATTATTAATAAAGTATCAATGATAATGTATGCCATAAAAAGCATCATCCACACCATACCCTTGGATCAAAAAGGCAACCTTGTTGGCTATATTATCATTTTAAAATAAATGGTGGATAAACACCTCAATCAAAGACTAGTTGCCTTGCATATTTTAATATTGTACTTTATACTTTTCATAGTATCCAACTATTTTTTGTCAACTACATAAATAGAACTATAAAAAACCCTTATGCCAACATTGAATTGTATAGGACAAACCTAAAGGTTCAATTGGATATGAATAGACAATAACACATTGGATGGAATAAACGACTCCATAATGGCATGAGTTCACATCTTATTATAATATATAGGAAATATAAACTAAAAACTTCCAAATGGATGTTTTATTACAGTGGTCCTCTTTACGTTCTAAATTTTATGATGTGTGTTGATCTAACATACTATTTGAAAGTTTTGGTTGATTTCTCCACTAATTTAAGATTTATTTTTTATTTTTTTCAAATTCAAATGATAATCTATTATATGTCAATTATAACTAAAATACGAATTATTATACATAAAAATAATTACAATTAAAAATCTCGAATACAACCTTACCAAATAAAACTATAAAAAATAGAAACTTTTATTTTATACAATTTCACATTTCATATATTTTTTTTACTAATTAAATGAAAATTAATATACCCTCATCTTTAAACACAAATAGAAGCCGATTCTTCGAATATACCAATCTATCATTAAACAACAACCCTCAAACATATTTATTTTAAAAATTAAAAAAAATAACAATAATAATAAAATAAAATCTCCCCAGGATACAATGTTTTGATATGTTTCAGAGCCACTTTATTCCATGTGTCATTACAACGTCTTACTTGGGTTACTTCTTTTTAAAAGTAGTCATATATGAGCCAAAATAGCATAAAAACAAAGCAATGGCATTAAATGGGGACAAAAGGGAGTAAGCTATGCATTAGAAGAATATTCGTCTAGAGGGATTCCACTTTCTATATTTTTTAATCATAAACATTGCTTTTCACTTTTGAAGAGCTTTATTAGAAGACGAGTGGCTAGGTATAATGTGTTTTTTTTGTTTTTGTTTTTTTTTAAAGCGTCGTTATTATTTAATTGTGTAGATGCCATTAAGGAGTTATTAGACATCAAAAAATAGCTACCAAGTAATTATTACATTTATGGGATTTTTATTTATGTATATTGAAGATTTTTTTTATAAGTAGTAGTTATTATATTGATATTTTTTAATATATTTTTAGTAATAAATATAAGGTAAGGGGATTCAACTTAGCACGTAATCATTGTAAGTATTTGTTATTAGGGAGGTGGAACGACGAATATTATCAATCATTTTATGATTCTTGTCTTCTAGTTTTGTTTTTAGGAAGTTTGTATACTTGTCGATTCTTAGCATTATTGGTACATATATTGACTTTCAATGGTGCTCGCACCTTCTCTTAACACCTTCCAACTATCATTTTCATTCCCTCTTGGTTTGATTGTATTCTACCCTTCTTGTATGGAACATGATATCACACTCCAAACTTGTCTTGAACGTACATTTACGCTCCAAACATTGCACGACCCTAGAAAACAGAATTTGGACCCTTCCGCCCTTCATCATATATGACCTTTATCATGTCTTTTTCACTTTTTTTACCATTTCATGTCATTTTATGTGCCAATAGAGTCTTAATTTGAATTCAAGTCATAAGCGTCATAATGCATTTAAGAATCTATTATCAATCTGAAAGTCATCTAGAATCATTTTAAAAGGTACCCAGCAATTGGAAGGAATTAGATTTATTGTTCACATGAATCTATTGAGCATTTGCATTCAATGCAACACAGAAGTTCATGTTAGTGATACATTGTATTGCACTGGTTTTCTTGGATGATGATTTACTGCAATTATTTTTACACTTGTTTTCAATATTGTACATCATTGAATGGGCTTAACATATATGAAGGAAACTCAACTATTCCATGTTATAATGCATGCCCCAAAATATGTTGTAGACACCTAGTTTCGGTGCACAACTACTTATTTCCTATTGTATTAATGTGTTTTTATGTATATAGATAATTGGTTCATATTAGACTCTTATTAGTATCTTTTCCTTTGTGTTGGGCCTCATTTGTCTTTTGTTACTTTGTGATGACCTTACAACTATGATTTTGCTTCACTTCTGGGTCTTTGATAATACTATTATTCAATCTGAACTACTTGAAAAACTACAAATCAGCTATTTATTTTTCTTAGCACAACCACAGATGCTCCTAGAATGTCAAAATCATCATTTTGGGGTTTTAGGTCAATCTTCCAATATCATGTTAATCTTGGTTGTTCCCAAAACCGAGTCATTCAATTTCGACTAAGACCTAGATTGAGTCATTTGATCTTGGTCATTTATGACTTGTGGGTCCCATGACCTTTGTCCTATGTCCCTAGATTTGTTAGTTTTGTGTGCCTTATTTGTCAGCTTTCCCACCTTTTAATTTTTGAATTGCACACCAATATATCTTAAATTAAATTCAATAAGTATGTATACACACAATCACACTTTAATGCATTTAGGACACTAAGGAAGTCTAATGGAAGCTTACATGAGCTATTGCACTCTGTTTTATTGTTATTCACCATCTATTTGAGTGTATGCACCCCTTGTACCAAACATTAAAAAATTAGTGAAAGAGCATATAGAATCGACTAGTTCCTTGTATCTCATACATAAGGATAAGGTTCAGAAAATTTATATTACATTAGACTGCATGAGTGTTGATTTCTAAACTATCTCAGAATAGAGATATGATTGAGGCAAGTCCTTCATAACTATACCTATTTTTTATATTTTTGCTAGGTTTCATGGTGAGGATTAGGGTTTGAAAAAAGGACAAGGAATTCTCGAAGATCTGCCACTCAAATTGACAATTTGGGAGATATTTCTGATCAACAAACACAAATGAAAAAGTTCACAAAATTTCAAGAGGCCCTGACATCATCTGCTAAAATTAAACCATGCTACCAAATCGAACCTTATGTTGGGAATCAACCAACAATTTGATTACACTTATGAAAGCAATAAACACGGAATTAAATCAGAATGATAAGTAACTAGAATGATAAATAGCAAACAATGAGAGATACAAGAAACCACCCTGAAAACTTGTATTAAACTCTTTACAGAAGGAATACAATTGAAGAAACTCTTTCTTCCACACCTCTCTCAGATGTACAGATCTCTTTCCCTCAAGAGCTCTCTCTCTCTCAAGTACAATCAACTCCAACAACCTAGATTGATTCACATATACAATTTTGTATTGTTCTTCAACATACCAAATACATTACAATAAGCTAAGAAGATCTATCATATTATATCATAATTAAGAAACTTGAGCATGCATTTACAACCAATAGTTATGCCTCTTAAACAAGGCCTCTAAAAATAGTCTTACTAATAATAGAGACGCAGACTTAAGACTATGACTTAATCTCATCATGCAAACACTCGATTCTGTCCTCGAAAATAGCTCTCTGAACACACAGGTAACCGACGCCGGTTCCTGCCTGCTTGCCTGTGACCGACGTCGGCCGATCCCTGCCGACGCCTGCATCTCCTGAACTACTCCTAACCGACGTCGATTGCTCCTGACTGATGTCAGTGACTGTGTAAACTTGTAACTATCAAATGCGCTCCTTTGGTGAAGCTTTTAGCTCCACACCTTAACAATCTCCCACTTGGAGATAAACAGCTGCACCAGTACCTGTACAGCAACATCTTCTAGCTCCTCCATCTTCAACTCAATCATGAAGACCAATAGAAGTTGAATGAAGATTCAACTTCTCCTTTGTAACCGGCTTGGTTAACATATCCGCATGATTCTTATCTGTATGGATCTTCTCCAGCTTCAACTCACCATCCTCCAATACCTGTCTTATGAAGTGGTACCTAAGCTGTATGTGCTTTGTTCTTGAATGAAAGGCTGAATTCTTAGCCAAATGAATTGCACTCTGACTGTCACTATATAATCTGCAACTCTTTTGCTCATTTCCAAGCTCTTCCATGAACCGTGTCATCCATATCATCTCTTTGCTAGCCTCTGTGACTGCAATATACTCTGCTTTTGTAGTTGACAAGGCAACAACCTTCTGCAACTTTGATATCCAGCTAACCGCCGTTCCACCAACAGTGAAAACATATCATGTGGTGCTCCTCCTGCCATCCAAATCACCTGCCATATCTGAATCTACATAACCATGTAGAGAAGTCTCTGAGCCTCCATAGCACAAATGCCTATTGTTGGTTCCTCTCAGATATCTAAGGATCCACTGAACTATTTTTCAGTGTTCCTTCCCTGAATTGGCCATATACTTACTTACAACTCCCACTGCTTGGGCAATATCTGGTCTAGTACAAACCATTGCATACATCAAACTCCCTACTGCGAAAGAATATGGAACTCTACTCATGTACTCTGCCTCATCATGTGAATTAGGACATTGTTCTTTACTCAACTTAAAATGTCCAGCCAAAGGTGTGCTTACCGGTTTTGCATCTTGCATGTTGAACCGTTTCAACACCTTGTTCACATAATCCTCTTGAGACAAAATCAACCTGTGATTTTTCCTGTCTCTCTTAATGCTCATGCCAAAGATTTTCTTTGCTGCTCCCAAATCTTTCATGGCAAACGTTTGAACTAATTTCACCTTAAGCTCAGAGATATCCTGCATGTGTGATCTTGCAACCAGCATATCATCTACATACAACAATATAATAATATATCTACCATTATTCAATCTCTTAAAATACACACAATGGTCAGATTGACACCTACTGTAGCCATGCTCAGTCATAAACCTGTCAAATCTCAAATACCACTGTCTAGGAGCTTGTTTGAGGCCATACAAGCTTTTCTTCAATCTGCACACTAACTTCTCTTTACCTTTGACCTCAAATCCTTCCGGCTGTTCCATATATATTTCTTCATCCAAATCTCTATGAAGAAACGCTGTCTTAACATCTAGCTGCTCAAGATGCAAATCCTCAATAGCAACTAAAGACAGTACAGTCCGTATAGAAGTCATTTTAACAACAGAAAAAAAAATCTCACCAAAATCAATACCTGGCTTTTGTGCAAATCCTTTCACTACCAACCTGGCCTTATATCTCATCTGTCCGTTCTCACCTTCCTTCAATCTGTAGGTCCATCTGTTCTTCAGTGTCTTCTTACCAGCTGGCAACTCAACCAAATCCCATGTTTGGTTCTCTTTCAAGGACTCCATTTCCTCAACCATGCCACGCTCCCACTGATTCTTGGACTCCACCTGAATTACTTCTTGAAAACTCTTTGGTTCTCCACCATCAGTAAGCAATATATAGAATAATGAAGGAGAATATTGAATTAGAGGCTTACTTACCCTTTTTGACCACCTGATGGGCGTCTGAGACTCATCCACAACACGTTGTCTGCCCAAATTCTCTGACAGTGACCGATCTTGATCACTTCCAAGCCTGTAACTAGCCGACGTCGGTTCTCCCTGGCCGACGTCGGTTCCTAACTAGCCGACGTCGATCTCTGTATGACCGACATCAATTTCTATCCTGTCGATGTCGATTCCTGCCTGGCCGACGTCGGTCTCTGTGTTTTTCTGCAAGTGATTATTTCTTTTTTCTGCGAGCTCATTTTGGACCGTCACCTTGTCCAATTCTCCATTGCTCTACCCAGATTGATTCAGCTTCTTCAGCTGATCACTATACGTCATTTTTTTATTGAAAACAACATCACGGCTCCTAATTATTTTGTTAGTTCCTAGATTCTAAAACCTGAAACCAAAATCATCTGAGCCATAGCCAATAAATGTGCATCTCATAGACTTAGCATCCAGCTTCTTTCTATTTTCTTTATCAACGTGCACAAAAGCTTCACAACCAAAAACTTTGAGAAATGAGAGATCTACCTTTTTACCTGTCCATGCCTCTTCTGAAATTCCACCATCCAGAGCTGTAGAGGGTCCTCTGTTAATTAGGTACACTGCAGTGTCAACAGTTTCTGCCCAAAACTCTAAGGGCAAACCAGCATGTAATCTCATACATCTTGCACGCTCCATAATTATTCTGTTCATCCTTTCAGCAGCTCCATTTTGCTGAGGTGTCTTTGGAACCGTCCTTTGCCTGTGGATTTCATGCATATAACAATACCAGTTGAACTTATAGCTACAGAACTCACCACCATTGTCAGATCTCAGGCACTTCAATCTTCTGCATGTTTCATTCTCAACCATAGCTTTTCAAATCTTAAAAGTTTCAAATACATCAGATTTCTTCTTAATACAATAGATCCATACCTTTCTTGTAGCATCATTTATGAACGAAACATAGTACTGTGATCCTCCAATAGAAGCAACCTGAGCCGGTCCCCACATGTCTGTGTGAACAAGCTGCAACTTATGCTTCTTCTTTGTTGATCCAGTCTTGAGAAAATTTACTCTCTTTTGTTTCCCAAAAACACAGTGCTCACAAAAATCTAAATCTATGCTTTTCAAATCTGAAAGCTTACCTTTAGACTTAAGAATAGACATTCCATTCTCACTCATGTGGCCAAGCCTTGAGTGCCACAATTTTGCATCCACATCTGAAGTAGATAATACAGAAGGAGAATTATTAGGAACACAATTATATAAATAGAGAGTACCTACTCTCTTATCTCTGGCCATTACAAGTGCACCCTTGGTCACCTTCCAAAATTCAGCTGTGAGAGTTATTGTACAACCCTCATCCCCTAACTTTTCTACAGAAATCAAATTCATCTTCAAGCTAGGAACATGCATAACATCTCTCAACACCCATGTGTTGTCATTCTGCATTTTCAGCTGCACTTTTCCTTTGCCAATAATTTTACAAGGCTCATCATCCCCTAAATACACTATTCTAAAATCTCCATGGATATAGTCACTAAAGTATTCTCTATTAAGGGTAGCATGAAAAGATGCACTAAAATCTAAAACCCAAGATTTTATATTATTATGCAAAGAGAATATTAAAGCATCTTGTGCAATACCTGCAACCTTTGCTTCTTCTTTTCCTTCGTGCTGATTGTCCTCCTTAGGCTTTGACCAGCAATCTCTGCTTATGTGCCCTATCTTTCCACAATTCTAGCATTGTGGTTTCCTGCCATTTTTGAATTTGGATCTGCCTCTCACCTTTGACTTAGACCTTGATCTCCCTTTCTTGCTCTTCTCTTTTTGCCTTCCCCTGCTCTCAAAACTTAAAGTGTTCCCTGATGTTTCCTCTGTGCTTTTCTTGTGAATTTCTTCATTCAAGATCACACTAACAACATCCTCTACTTTTAAAATATTTGAAGCAGATGCAGTATTACTAACTGTCATTACTAAGCTATGCCAGCTTTCAAGTAAAGAACATAATATTAAAAGAGCTTTAATTTCATCATCAAACACTATATTGACTGAACTTAATTGATTTACAATTCCATGAAAATCATTCAGATGATTAGATACAAATCCACCTTTCTGCATACGCAAATTAAATAACTGCTTCATAAGATATACCTTATTAAAAGCTGAAGATTTTTTATACAAATTTGCTAAAGTAGTCATTAACTCTACCGTAGACTTTGCTTGTGATAAATTAGATATCACAGTAGATGCCAGACTCAGTCTTATAGACCCAAGAGCTTTTCTATCAAGAACTTCTCATTCTTTATCATCCATGTCTGTGGGCTTCTTTGCAATCCCACCTAATGGTAAGTATAGATCTTTCTGATACAGATAATCCTCTATCGGCATTCTCCAATGTTGATAATTTTTGCCATTGAACTTCTCCATTCTCAGTTTACTTTCTTCTGCCATTGCTTCTCGCACTCAAACAAAAATCCCTACAAAAACCCCTGTGAGTAATCTGTAATCAATACACACTACACAGATCTGAACCACCTGTTAGTGAACCTGAGCTCTGATACCACTAGTTGGATATCAAGCTCTGAACCTACAACCAAGGCTCTGATACCACTTGTTGGGGATCAACCAACAATTTGATTACACTTATGAAAGCAATAAACGTGGAATTAAATCAGAATGATAAGTAACTAGAATGATAAATAGCAAACAATGAGAGATACAAGAAACCACCCTGAAATCTTGTATTAAACTCTTTACAGAAGGAATACAATTGAAGAAACTTCTTTCTTCCACACCTCTCTCAGATGTACAGATCTCTCTCTAGATCTCTTTCCCTCAAGAGCTCTCTCTCAAGTACAATCAACTCCAACAACCTGGATTGATTCACATATACAATTTTGTACTGTTCTTCAACATACCAAATACATTACAATAAGCTAAGAAGATCTATCCTATTATATAATAATTAGGAAACTTGAGCATGCATTTACAACCAATAGTTATGCCTCTTAAACAAGGGCTCTAAAAATAGTCTTACTAATAATAGAGACGCGGACTTAAGACTATGACTTAATCTCATCATGCAAACACTCAGTTCTATCATCGAAAATAGCTCTCTAGACGCACAGGTAACCGACGCCGATTCTTGCCTACTTGTCTGTGACCGACGTCGGCCGATCCCTGCCGACGTCGGCATCTCCTGAACTGCTCCTGACCGACGTCGGTCACTCCTGACCGACGCCGGTGAGTGTGTAAACCTGCAACTATCAAATGCGCTCTTTTGGTGAAGCTTTTAGCTCCACACCTTAACACCTTAGGCTTCCAAGATTGACCCACCATTTTGGTCATTGCCAAAATTGACTACTTCAATTTTGTTTTTAAAAATGTGTTTCTCTAATCTACAGAAAAATTATGGGTTTGCTCTAGGATACTTCTATAGTTGTTTTCACTCGATTTTAGAATTTGATGGTACATAGGTAAGCCACAATTTGGTTATTATCTATAAATCCCTTTGTCAATTCCAATCATATTTAATACCTTTTTTCACATTTAAAAATTGTTTATGTTTCTATTTTGTTGTATTTTGAGTATTTTTATCTTGTGTTACTTATCTTTGATGATTAGTGGAGTGTCCTTGACCTAAACAACTTTTTATCGAAATGTTTTAGTGAACATGACCTTTCTTACACCCAACCTTGGGGTTTCATCCTTTGGTGACCCTGCATTTTTTTTGCATGCTCATTTGCTTTCTAGGGTTAGATTATTATTTAGATCTGATTCTATCTAGGTTTCCATAAACCTACACTCCTTTGTATTCTTCCTTCCCTTCAAAGGTTAGATCTTGCTAGTATATATTTGATTCATCTAAGGTTGTGCTTTGTTGATTGAATTGTTTCAAACCCTTGTTTTGATGTTATATATGTTTACATCATATGCCATTTAATAAAGTTAGATATAAGTCCCCTATTAGGCAAAGTAATAGATTGAATTTTAAACCAAATGATTTTGTTGAGCTTGCTTTGAGTAGCACTTGTGTTTATTCAAAAAAGAAAAATAAAAATTGTTAATGAGGTTGATGCTCCTTTTGTTGATACGCATATGGATTAAAATACATATGATACTAATTTAATTGATACAAATGATGAAAATGCAAAAGGCTTTAATAATATTGTTATGAATGATAATGGTGCTAGTAGAACTCAGAATATTGAACATCTTGATGTAGATAAAGAAAGGGTAGAATGACTTGATATATTTTGAAAACATATCAAATAACATCTCCAATAAAATGAATGCAATATTAAATGTGTGAAAAGATGTGCAAAAGGAAACCCTACCTAAAGAGACTACACAAGGATATATTTATCATAACTAATCATGAATCTTTGAATGCTTCAAATATCTTACCTTTTAAAGGTTCCCCTCTCATGATAAATAATGTGCATGTATCTCATTTTACTTTTATTATTGTTCCTCCTCGTGTTTATTCTACTTGAATTCTTATTTCCTTACCTTCTCATATCAGTTTAAATAATCAATTTATTGGTCCTCGTGTTTTTTGACCATTTCAATAGGATTATCAACCTTATCCCTTTTCCATAGTGTTTATTAGGTGCCCAACGTCTCTACTCCTACTTATGTTGTGGCTAATCTTTCAATTCCAATTCCTGAAGCAATACTCATTCAAAAAAATAGGTAAATCATGTACATTATGCAAAAATAGATTTAATTGCTTTGCTAAGGGTCTCAAAAACCTAGTCATACAATCAATTCACATGATATATTACTTGATCCTTTGACTCTTGAGATCCTTTCCTAAACTTTGTCTACTAGCTTTGTGGCTCCTAAGTTTGAATTATTCAATGGTAGAAGTGATCCTTCTCACAATATCAAGTTTTTCTATACTTTGTGTCTCGATTTTACACATAATGATAAAATACTGACAAACCTCTTTCCTAGATGCCTTAAGGACCATGGCCCTGATTGGTTTTCCACATTACCATCTCGATTCATGTACTCTTTCAATTATTTGGCCAATAATTTCTTAGCTCATTTTTCGATCAACATTAGTATGAAGGTCATGTTCTCATACATTTCCCAATATAAACAAGGACCTAATGAGAATGATATTAAGTATGTGCTTAAATTCAAAACCATGTTTACTAATATGACTCACTAATTACCTGATAGTGAATTGCAAATTATATTCTCTTAGAGTTTACTCCAACCCATTAAAGACAAAATGGTCTTAAACTCTTATCAATCTTTTGATTAACTTTGTCATGTGATTAGACAGTATAAGATTAAGATTCTAGAGGCCAATATACTCCAATATGGAACTAATGCTCCTACCTCCTGTGAAGCTAAATATCAGGGTAAATTATCATTTAAATCTAAAGCTATGATAATACTTTCCAACCTAAAAATGAGGTCAAAAATATAGTCAATGTGGTAGATCAACCATCAGACATGATAGTTCTCTCCCAGCAAAAAGAGTGAAGAAAATTTACAGTGTTATGTGAGTATCCTCAAAATGTGCTTAAATGTTTGTTTGAATGCAATATGATATATTTATCTCTCCTCATAGAATTGGACTCATTACAACTTTTCCCTGAAAACAATGATGTTAACACATACTATGATTTTCAAATAATCTCCAAACATCATATAAGCATATGCATAACTCTAAAACATAAGATCTAAGACTTGACAAACAACAACCAAATCCAACTAGAATGTCACAACAACACTTTGAATGAATTAGTTGCCTAGCCTAATCAGTGTTTGAAAATATTTACCAATTCTCTACCAAATCATGCTACTCAACATAAAAACCAAGATGATTTTCATATGATAGATTAGAAGAAACCTCCATGTGATTATAATGGTCATATCATTGATGGATTCATAGGTTTGATCAATGATATACCTAAGGAGCCTCCTTTCATTACATTGCCTAACCATGAAATTCCAAAATATGATTGTAACAATGCGACAATGTTCTTTGAGATTTTAAAGATACACATTCAATGTTAATAAATAGAATTATGGTAGATAATGGTTCAAGCATCAATGTGTATGCAATACAATTTATTACCAATCTTAGATATACATATAGAGATTTATCCAATGCAACCATGATTATTACGAGATACAATGGCATAAGCATGATGCATGTTGGTGGAATTATCTTAGCTGTCACCATTGGCCCTAATATTGCATCAGTCTAGTTTCCTATAATTTTAGATGATGGGACATATGATGTATTGCTTGGACAACCTTGGCTTAATCAAATGAAATCAATCCCATCATTATTTAACAATTGTTTAAAAAATTATGTGATAATAAAGTGATTACTATTCAAGACACTACTTACGAGCCTCTCACACTAGTGTAATGTGAGGTTTTACCTAAATAGCTACCAAAAACACTAATCATATGACCTCAACCTCGTGTACCTAAAGTACAAGTACTTACCCATCCATGAACCAATGTAATATTATCGTAACCTTTTGCACCTACACAAAATAAAGCACCTATTAAAGTTGCAATCATCATACAAACTATAAATTATAATATAACCGTTTTCTATAGAGATTATTACAATGGTAATGATTTTAACAATGATACATATTAAAGTATTGATGATTTTATTGACAATGATAGCAATAATGATGATGCATAAGTATTCGTGGACTCGCGGGTCTTAAGACATCCACATCTAGACCTTGAGGACATTTATTGCATCTACTTATATAGAGTATGGTCATATAGATGGTTATATTGGCTAGCCTTGCTAACTTACCCCATGTGCATAAATTGGACACCTTGTTTGTACATAATTTCTTTTTCTTCCTTGTTTGTTCATGGTTTTTCTCTTCTTCTCTATTTTGTGTATAGCTTTTGGGATTTTTTCTCCAGCATTCTTCCATGTTGGTCCCTCTTGGGTCTTTCATTGCCTCCATCTTCCTCTGATTTTGACATCCATCTTGCTTAAATTTTGAAGTTACCTTCTTCTTTCTAATTCTGTATGTTTTGGTTGTCTATTAGCTTCCTCTCCGATTTTGCTTTTTATTTTTGTTTCATTCTTCTAGCCTCTTAATTTATGTCGATTGTGTTGTTTTTTCACCTTAATCCCTTGATTTTGATTGTTGTTTCCCATCTCAAAAGCCCACATCAACTTTCCTATGATGACAACACATTACATATCAAGGCCTTTCACCTTAATTTTCACACAATTTTGAGGGAAGTAGTAGGTTAATAGGAATCCCTCACTCCCTTATTCTTCTCTCTTTTTCCTCTTGGATTGCTTTCCTACTGGATTTATTTCCTCTAATTCTTTCTTCAGGTCTTCTAATATATAATGAAATAAAAACAAAATTTTATTTGTTTTTATCTTTATCAGCTACATAATTACACAACTTAGCATATCAGGATTATCTACATATTAGTAGAGACTTTTTATATATTGTTAATATACGTGATGTTGATAGTATTATTGAGATAGATGATGATGATGATGATGATGATGATGTGTGTGTGTGTGTGTGTGTTTACATATGATTATGGATTCACAGTTAGCAAATTTATAGGACTCCAAGATCATTAAACTAACCTTAAGACTATCACCCACATGTACGCAACTGATAAATCAATGAAAGTTATGAAAAATAATACACATTTATTTATCCAAATAGAATGAATACATATTTAAATTAAAAACCTTTGACATAAATGTCAACATTACAACAATAAATCTCTCAAAAGATTTAACCTTAGATGATAGCCTTGCACATTCTTATATAGATAAGAATAAGGCTAGGGTTAGGGTTTAGAAGAGAATTTTACTTGTACAAGTTTTCATAAGACAAGAATTTCTTATTAATAGTAGAAGTTAATTAAATCAATAAGTTAATTGATGCCCTTCTCTAATAATAAGATATGGATAAGTGACTAATGAGATGTGGGTGAGTTGGTAAAGTGCTTTGGTTGCTACAAGCACTACCCAGAGTCAAATCTCAAAAGGTATTAGAGGTCGATTGTGGTCGATCGTTGGTATTGGGTCGGTTGTGGCCATTGATGGTATTCTCAGGCCGGTTATGGTCGTCTATTGATATTTTTGGGTCGGTTGTGGTCATTGTTAGTAATTATAGTACTTGCGTACTTGGGAATCTGGGCTCCTGATTGTGTACCAGATTAGTTGGAGCTCCGGTCAAAATCTTATAAGGGTAAACATCCCACCAAAATTGAATCTATCTGAAAAAAGATATGGATAAGTGCATACACAATTAGTGGTTATCCATAATATAATTAAATATTAAGAGTGCATATTAAACCATATAATAGTGTATGAGTTATTTATTACACTAACATCTTAACTTAAGATGTACTCTGATGAAGGGAATGAACGAGGAATCATTCTAACATCCTCCCTTGATGGCTTATTTCTATAGCTTGACCATATATCTGAGATTCAGAAAAGTAGGAATCACTGTAATATCCCCCCGTGAGGACTACTTCTTCAGCATGAACAAAAAACTGAGATGCAAAAAATAAGTATCAATGAAGCGCAAAGAGAAAACACCTACATCATGATGCATAGCCATGTGGAAAGAAACTTTGGTGTATGCACCCATTTATGTAAATCAAATTTTCCATGTTGTGGATCGACAACCCTATAATGAGGTACCAATGAGGCATGTATGCCTACAATTTGTTGTGATGGATCACTAACTATCTGAGATGGTAGATCCTTAGCAACATGAGTAATGAATGCAACAGGGGTTCAATGTAATTGTTTTTGGCTAGTAGTTAGAGGTGATAGAGTCCTTACCCTAATTGGTGGAGGAATAATAATGGATCCTCCCTCAAAATCGTGATTTGATGTATCCATTTTGAATTCTAATGACAAAAGTATAAGAAGGTTGCATGCATTCTCGGTCAATATTGACCAAAGAAGATGGTGAATGCCCAAAGATGTCAAACTTGTACAACCGAGAGAAATCACAAACTTTTCTAGTGGCAATGGCCAATTGGTCTTTAAAATATTTGATGAGAATACAATGTGGTGAAAACTCAACAATTTTTCCAGTTCCTAAATATGTAATCTTATAAAATATAAAAGGATCTATGAAAAAATAGCATTAATATACACACAATTCTATGCACATCATTTTTTCTAAGCTTACGGAGCCTAGTATAGCTTTATTTGTCCTAACAGCTTTTACAAAGTACATCTTAAAGGAGGATGTTAGTGTTATATTATGATATACACTATTGTAGTTTCTAAGATGTGCTTGTAATTATGTTCTTTATGAATAATGTGCACATAATTCTATATTTTATTTATATAATAACTTATTTATAAGTTGTTTATAAATAATCATTATTTATATTTTATTTATATAATAACCTATTAATAAGTTATTATTAAATAAGAATATTTTTTTGGTGGTTATCCTCAAATTAGGGTTGCCTAATTTGAGAAGATTCCTTAAAATATAAATGTCCTCCAAACTTTAAACCTCCTTACTTATTTATATAAGAATTTGATGGGTATGAATTAAAAAATGCTCATTTTGTATTTTATCATTGTAATCTTCCTATGTGAAAGACCACATTGGCCTTCCTCACATTTATGTTTTAATTTATTTTATAATCATTCTACCTTGACATATATGTGTATTTTTACTTTAATGTTATAGGGGATGCATGTATTGTGGGTGAAATATTAAGGTTGTTTCAAATATCCTAAACCCATTATAGAAATCTCACAATCAAGAACATAGAATACCTTCTCGAATTGTCTCTTATATATCTCAACATTTGCAATCTCTTAAACATCTAAGGAATAATGATCATAAACAAATATTTTGTGTGTTACCGTGATTGAGAGGAGAAAAAGAGTGTTTTGACTTGGCCATATAATGTATGGCACATGCGTCAATAATCAAATCATGAGAGGTAGAAACTTTAGTTATAGTATATACAGTGAAGTCGGGACATGTATTTGTTGCGACATAAGTAATTGGGCTTTTGTCATCAAAAGAAGTGTGTGGTGGAGTATAGTCTTCATCCCACTAAATGTTGTGCTTTTGCAATGTAGCTTCCATTTTATCCATTTTCTTCTTGAAGCATGTAGATTTTTTGTGACCATGGTGAGTGCAATGTGTTCTTGTCAAGGGATTCTTCTTCTTTGACTACTTCGAGGAAGATAAATTTAAATGAATACCTTTAGATGGACCATCCTCGTAAGATTGTGAATAATGTGATGGTGTCTTGGTTTATTTCAAAATAAGTTGTGTTATAAATGCATGATTTATGGAACTATGAGAAGATAGTGTGCTCGAGCATATATATGGTTTTTTCCTACTCACGTTTCATAAAAAGCTTCAAAGGCGAGTAACATACTAGATGATCAATGAGGTGGCCAACACCCACTAAGAAAATGTAGCAAGGACCCATTCCCACTACTGTTATTTTGTAATTGTTCAATGAGACACAACCCAACCAAGAGAGAAATTAAGGTAAGGCCTAGTCCCACCTAAGGTGTTGTGAATGATTGTGTGTCCTTGGGTTTATGAACTGTTCGGTTTGTCCTAGTTCATATTGATTTAGTGTATTTTGATGAAACAATAGGTTTATCCTTGTTCATCAATTGTTAGTAGGTGTAGTGAGACCATTCCCGCTATGAGTGTGTTTGTAAGAATGATGAACTGTAAGTGCGTTCCAATTCACATACGAGTGTATATAATCTTGACTTTAGACTATTTGTAATAATGGGGGAATGTTAGGAATTTAGATTCTTACACAGTAGTTAAAGCTATTAGATAGGTTTACATTAGTCTTTAAACCTATTAATTAGTTGAGTCGTTAGCAGTTAGACTATTCTAAGAGTATGAGTGCCCTGTCACTACTACACAATGTGCAATTACTGCAACAAATAGGGTCAAATTTGTAGCAAAATTCAACTGTTTTAAATATTTTTCACAATAAAACTTTAAGGAATTTGTGTCAATGTTTTAGAATTCCTCCCTCTCCTCGTACCTTCGTCTAATATCCAACCTACACCCATAAAAATTAAAACCTGCTCAAATCTGTGATCATGAAAGGATAAAACCAAAAAAAATGAGAAATCATATTAAAGTTGTTTTCTCTGTTACCCTGTCATCACATTTTGAGAGGTTTGTAATTCAGTCATGACAACAAATTGTCTCCCACGCAGCTTTGGTTTTTTCCAAATCCGTAGACCTTTCATTGATGAGCAATGTTGAATGGAAAAATGTCAAAAAAAAAAAAGAATACGAATATATTCCATGAAACGCCCATCAACACATATACGCAACTTTTCTATTTCATGCCATTTTTTTCTCACAGATTAAAACTCAAAGAAAATATTCCAAAAGAATGAATTTATGTACATAAAAGTTTGAAAATTTTACAAAATCAACTAATGCACAACAATGTATAAACAGGTTCCAGTAGAGAAATTGGAACTAAAATACAACCAATGTAACACAAATGGGATGCTACCTGTGTCACTTTTTGCTCGACTTTTGTGTCACAATTTCAATCAATCACAGGAAAAAAATAAAAAAATTGTATAACAACACTAAATTGACCTAGTTTGTGATGGTAATTGCACTTCATATAATAGTGTGTATGTAGAATAGAGTATGTTGTGTAGAGAGGTGTTGTGATCAACAATAATCTATGTTTAGGCTATTTGTTGTATTTATTTTTAATCAAAGCTTTGTATTTATATCCTAGTCCATCAATGAGGTTGTACTATTGTGTGTTGGGTGGAGTGTTATTGTTTCAAGTCTTTAATTATTTTTGTGTTAATTTATGTAAAGTTTTATTAAATTCTCTAACCAAAACATCATAGAAAACAAAGTCCTTTCTCCTTGGATAAATGACTCCACAAGTTACAATTGTTCTATAATCTGTGTAAAGTTTTATTAAATTATCTAACCAAAACATCATAGAAAACAAAGTCCTTTCTCCTTGGATAAATGACTTCACAAGGTACAATTGTTTTATAATCTACCCAAAATATTGGGATTTCGAAAACTTGCACTTCAGGGAGTTATAAGTTGAAACACATACCTTTACACCTTCCACCATTAAACATAAATGATACATACGAGAACGAGGGGGGCAAATTAATGGTTACCTTACTCCTTAGCCTAGACTTACACTCACCAGTGAACACATATAATCAAATGCAACACATTTGGATTGATGCCAAAACATACTTTTTATTTCATTTTTTGACAATGTTACAAGAATCACACACACACACACACCCATTGTTACTTGCTTATTGAATTACAGTATGAAGACATACAACCTATAACAGTCCCTTGTGGACTTCATACACTCTCTCCACTCTCTCCTTGGAGAGCTACATCCCAAATCTCTGTGCTTTCCAAGCTAGAGCCAATTCTCTCCCAACTAACTCGCCTCAACTCGTTTTCCATTAATTTGAATCTCCTAACATTTTGTGACTGCAAAGATGACTCTTCACATTTCCTAATGTCTTGGAAATGCTCAACATGGATAATTCTTGAGTTCTTGGGTGTTATTCTCTTTTTGCATTTGTCACAAAGGAAATCGTTGTTTAATGCAGAGGCAGTTATGTAACTACAACATAAGCCTTGTGAAACCACTCCAAGAGTTTTTTCACAATGTAAACCCCTACAATTTTTGAAGGCTATATGGCCTCAAAATGAGATGTCATTTTTTTTAAAGTACATAACTTTTTAAGAAGAATCCAAAGATGCAATCACATTTACTTTGGAGATGATGCTCATTCATTTTTTTCCTCTGCCATATAACCTATCATTTTAAGGCCTTCAACAAACACAACCACTTCTCAAATGCCATTGATAGTCAAGTAACTCCACCAACTCATTTGGTACCATGTTGCTAACTAAAACTAATACTCTCTTATGTACCTAATGCCCTTGAAGCGTTGGAGTGTTGGTTCTTCCCTTGGATCAACTTCTACCATGCCAAAATGTCAAACATGCTAACTAATCTACATGAACACACCCATACATATTTTTAGTCGATGCAAGATTTTTTGTTGACTTGGATGTCTTTGTATCTAAAACCTGAGGTAGAAAATTTATGAGCCCTGCTCACAAAGATAGGGTGAGTGGTGGAACCACTCTTTTGAAAAATGGCCATGGTGTCCCAATTTGCCTTGTTAAGTACCTTTGAAGCTTATCATTATGTTTCTTCAATATTTTTTAGCCACTTGTTGAACCATATATCGTCTTCCTTTGTCTAGTTCTAATTACCCTTCAACTTAATCTACCCATTGCTTGAGCATAGTCCATTCAGCATCTCCAATTAGCACTCTCTCTCCATTTCGATCCTCTTGTAGGCTTTCTCCCATTACTATCTGCCCACCCCCACCAAGATCCTTCAACACTATTTCTTTTCAAGCCTTCATTGGCTTTGAACCAACCACATTAACCTAAGATCAGCACCTCTCTTGTTTCCGATATTCTACATGTAGAAGTATGAAACTCATGCTTTCCTTCTTCTCTTAGCTCATCCCTCTTAATTTCAACAACCATTTCTTATTCTTCACCTTCAAAGGCCCATTCATTTGTGCTTTTCTTCACAACACTCTCCTCTTCTTTTGTTGTGCATTCACACATGTCTACAACAAAATTAACATACCAAGCAATATGGGAATCAACAATTCCGATGCGTACTAGCTCCTTCAACAACACGAATGCGACACCATCATTCTTTTGCATGCTCTCAACCCCTCTATCCAACTCATCATATAAATTAGTATGGGAGCAAAACACTCCTACTTGCATTTCCTCCCATTGCATCTATGTTGCAACCTCATCCGTCTAACACATGCTTGGGTTGATAACAATATCAGTTGATCCATCTTACTCTTCTCTTCTATATTTATCCTCTTTACCTTAGATCTTGGTTGATTGATACCTCCTTCCTTCAACATCTTTAGCAGTTAATGCATGTGTGCAAATAATCTTGCACTTCCTTTAGCTATATGAAAAAAATGCAAACCTTGACTTGTGAGTCTCTTCTTCGATACCTATGTGGGTTGCTCCCAAATATGCAACACCTTGTGTATCATTTATTCCTCTTGGTAAAAACATATCCATTGTCTCTATCTCCATTTTTGCCTCTATGCCATGTGTGACATTCTTCATCTCTCCTTTGTCCAAATGCTCTTTGGATCAACCAACATTTTTTGAACTTTTTCTTCTACCAATTCACTCCCTACTCATCTCTTAAGATGGATAATGAATGCATAACCTTCTATATCCATCATTATCCTATGGACAAGGTGTTCTTCTTCTTGCCAAACTCTTTCACTTTCTCTTGTGGGAGTCTTTTCTCTCATCTATGTCTGTTGCAAATGAATTCCCACTTGTATGTACTTGTGGGGACATCCTTGAACCATCAACTTCCCACTTTTATTTCCTTCATTATAGCTTGAAGACAGTCCTTTTCTATTGTCATGCTCTTACCAACCAATTCCTCAATCAATACTACAATAGTATCTTTTAGTTCCACTTCTCTTGGTTTCTCTCATATATATGTATACTGGATTGAACTACACTTCTCCCTCTCCTTTGCCATATTCTCCATTGTTGGAAATGCACATAGATCAACCACATTATGGGAATAAAGAGTTGCCAAAAAAACTCTTTCCACCTCTTCACCGTGCCATGTAGACATGACGTCCAACTCTTCACCATTGCATATATTCTCATCACAACTTGTGGTCACATGATGGAATATCAAAGGTCCATTCTCATCAATCTTTGATGTTGCCCTATTAGCTTGTTCACTTGTTTTTTTGCCTCTAATTCACTTAGATGGTCTTCAAATATATTGTCATCATATGCATTCACTTGCACTTCATTCACCTCCATTGTTTCTTTCATGGAAACATGAAACTCTCCTTGATTGTCCTCTTCATTCACGTCCATTGTTTCCTTCATGGAAACATGCAACTCTCATTGGTTGTCCTCAACCAGCCTTCCCTCAAAGATGAAAACAAAAACTTGCTTCCATTATTTTCCAATGGGAGTTATGCATCTTCCCACTTAGGTAATACCACAAGCTCTTCCCCATTGTCTATCAATGAGCTCCTTTTGCAAGCTCAACAGCTATGACCTCCATATCCTTCTCCATGAGGATTTATTCCTTTATGGACTTCTCACATACTTCCTTCTCCGCCTCTTTCATGCTCACATAGAGACATCACTCCCTCATTTCCTTTCAAGGAAATACTCTTATCTTCACTCTCAAGCCTCATGATGAAGATTTCTCAACCATTCTACTTGCAATTCTTGGGTGCACATTCTTGCCCCATCAGCTTAGAAAACATAAGCTCCCAACTTCTAACCTTGTTTTTCCTTTATCTTGTCTCCTCTCTTGGAAAATTCTCCAATATATAGTTACACCACCACACAATCTTGTGCTTGCAAACTCTACATTCTTAGCATCTTCAATACGCTCGTGTTCAAAACAACATTCTAGCTCAACTATCTATCTAATGAGCTCTATCTACCTGAAAACAAAAGTATATTGCCATTGGGGTTACCTCCTTTCACCATGACCTCTTCTACTCTCTTTTCTTTTATGTTCTTTTCTCCTCTTGGCTTCACATGTTACTTCTTCACAACTATTCTTTGTTCTTTACTTGTTGGTGTTCTCTTCAAAGATAACCAACTTTGATTGTAGGGATATCAACATATTCGTCATTGCTTCTAGTTTTGCAATTTGGGATTCTTGACCACCACCTCTCTCTTTCATGATTCTTTTATGAGCCATTGTTGCAACTCTTTGTTATCTACCCACCTATACAAGATGGAGACTTTTCACTTTTCTCTCTAGCCCTTTACCCACTTTTCTCATGGGAAGGATATTCACTCTAACGCCTTCTACCCAACACTCTTTGTTGGAAGATGTATTCACACGCTAAACAATAATAATGTTGGATTCTCTTTCACAACCTATAACTAACTCAAGTAGAGCCTCACACACTCAATCTAGCAAGGAACAACCTTCTCTAATAGCAACTGATGTAGACGACAATGAAGGGACCAAAATTATCAGTTGCCTTACTCCCCATCCTAGACTTGCACTCACCATTGGACACAAATAATTAGATGTGACATTCAAATTAAAGCCAAAATGCACTCTTTATTGCCTTTATTGATAGTTATACGAGCACACACACACGCACACACACACTCCTCACTCCCTGTTTATTGAATTACAAACATGAAGTACAACCCATATGCAATCCCTCATGGACTTCATGCTCTCTTTGCTCTCTACTTGGAAAGCTAAGCTCCCAATTCTCTCCCCTTTCCAAACTAGAGCCAGCACTCTTCCCAGATAACTCTCTTAAGCTCTTGTTTCCACTAATTTGCATCTGCTCTAAAATTATCTAACTAAAGGAATGCCTCTTCACATTTCCCAACACCTTAGAAACACTCAACATTGACAATTCTTGAGTTTTGGGTTGTTACTCTCTTTTGGTATTCCTTACAGGCGAAACCGTTGCTTAATAACTGTTGCGGCAGCTTTGAAATTGTCCCTTAATGTAGACCGGTGGTTACCTAATTGCCACGTAAGCCATGCAAAACCAGTCTAGCAATTTTGTTACAGTGTAAAACCCTACAATTTCCTAAGGTCGTAGCTTTTGCATACAAACTTGAAATGAGATTTTTTTTTGAGGTGCATAAATTTTCGAGGAGAATCTAAATATGCAATCACATTCTACTTCGAAGGTAGTCCTCATTCTCTTTTTGCCTTTACCCTAGAACCTATTACTTTTAGGCCTTCAACAAACACCACCACTTCCCAAATGCTATTGATAGTCAAGTAACTCAACAAACTCATTCAGAACCATGTTGCTAACTGAAATGGATAATCTTTGAAGTACTTGATGCCCTTTGAAATGTTGGAGTGTTGATGCTTCCCTTGGATCAACTTCTACCATGCCAAAACAGTAAACACATCGACTAGTATACACAAACACAACCCTAAATATTTTTGGTTATTAATGCAAGATTGGTTATTGACCCAAATGCTCTTGCATCAACAGAGTTGGTAGAAGTCTCGTCCGTAAGGATACAAAAAACATTTCACTTCATTAAACAACTAAGAATTCGATCAAAAGAAAAAAAGAAAAAAAATGTTTTGTATAGAGACAAAATTGCCCGTAACAACATTGTGATGGTTGTGTTAGTAACATGGCAGTTTCAAATGTGTCAGCGGTTTCATTTGCAGCATGGCAGTTGCACTTGTTCATCAATGTTGCACATGTTATGTCAATTGCATGTCATGGAAGTTGCACATGTATCACCCCAGTTACATATATGGCATAGCGGTTTCATCCTAATGCTAATAACAGTTCCACCCATTTCAGACAAGAAAACAGGGTAATGGTAGGGAATGGTGTCTTCATGTTCCTAACTATTTCAAGGACCTGTAGTTCATGAAAGGGCACCTAAAATTCATATTTGTAAGAAAGCAAAAGTCCAATTGTATAACGAGAGTGTAAGAAGAGTAGTTGGTAAATTCTAGTTGATTGTAGAGGCAAAATTTGTCTAGTTGTTAAACAAGATTGTGAGAAGAAGAGTTAGTGAAATACCAATTGGTTGTAGGAGCAAAATTTGTTTGCTGCAAAGAGTAGCAAAGTCAATGTAGCAATAATGTGATCGTTTTATATGCTCTACCATGGCTCATTGTAACTACTTTGGACAAAAGGTGAGGAAGCTTAGTGTTTTCCACTTCCAACTTGTCTTCCCCTATTATGGGGTTTCTAGGATGAAACTTTGTTTCAATTGTCTTTTGGTCGTTGATCTATGTTGTTTCAATCTTGGTTTCGTGCAACTACTACATTGTTTGAATTCCAATAATTGAACACTAATTCTAACACTATTTATTATATTTTAATCGCTATCAATTTGGAATTTATTTCAAGTAAGACAACATAAACATTTGTAAATTTCTAGCAAGCATTGAAACTTGGAAGATCATAGACCAAAGTCTCCTAGATTATGAAGAGGAACATATTTCCTCCAAACCCCAATTCCAAGCTCAAACAAACACATAGTGAACCCTTGGAGCTCTTCCACCATGAGCCTAGATCAACCATTGATGAGTTATCACCTTGGTTCTAATACCAAGAACTTGTTAATTTATTCCGTCAAGATCGAACTACACAAAGCAGTGTAGTAAAGATGTGTGTGTGTGTGTGTGTGTGTGTGAGAAGAGAGAGAGAGAGAGAGCACAATGTACCAAATAATCACTACGATCGCTTATACATGGGAACTTAACTTACCCCTGAATGGCTATAACACATGTTGGGCTTGTATCATACTCAAAGGTGGGCCACAACATATCAACCATACCAAGGTATGCCCAAATGGACCTAGATACCAAGTTACCACAAACTTGAAAGTTGGATCTAGTTGACAATAATCCCAACAAACACCACAATTCAATGTTTCGGGGAGAAACATTAGCCCTGTGTCCGAGCATCCAAAGGTACACCCACAACTGGTGATCCATGGGGCTTGACAACACAGATTTACAATAATGGTGCAAAGATGCACTAACAAAATTTGTATTGACATGGCAAAGAATTAGCCAATGTGCTACTCGCATACTACGCCATCAACAAAAATGCTAAATCAGAAATAATCTTAGAGAAATCTCAAATAGGCACTTTTAGTAAGAGTCGGATATCGTATAGGTCAAAAACCTTATCCATGAATATTTCTTTGATTGGAATTTTCAAAAGATCGGGACTTTGGATGCATGATAGGTGAGACGCGCGTGATTGTGATGAAGAGAGGTGTACACCTTACCAAATGCAAGCCTCGGACTGATAAATATTATTAAATACACCTAAAAATCATATGAATCAAGCACAAATCACTACTACTGCCTTATATTTTACTAATGAGCACAAATGTCAAAATCAGATAATCTTTGTTTATAATTAATGCCTTCTACCAGCCAATATTTGTACTTCGCATCCGCTAGTTCAATAATTCTCTCATTTGATTTTTCTCTACCATATCGTTGAAATACCATGTCATATACAATGCTGCTCGGGTTTTTCTACTAAGATGCCCATTGCATATCAAGCCTGTGTCTTCCATCTAGTCATTCCTCATGTCTGCTACTGCCCGCATCCCATCCATGTGATACCGTTAGCTCATGAGAATATTTTAGATGATTCACACCCATGTTTCTCAAAGAGAGAAAAAGGCCACCACAATAGAATTAGCATCAACTCAGCTTCAAGGGTATCAAAACACTCGTATCATCTAATCCACAAATCTACACCTCAAAATATGTTATGTTGTGAATTGCCAAACACAACACAACTGATGCCTGAGGATAGAATGAAACCTCACACGATTATATGCTGTGTTGTATGCAAATGGCACATGAGCAAATTTAACACAACTCAAAATTATAATTTGAACCTGCATATTTAACCGATATATCTTCATATTCCAGACCCATTTCAATATTATTTTGTCATTATCCCAAATCTTGTCATTGATCCAAACATTACTCCTTTGAAATTCACATTAATTTATCCAATACACGGGACTATGAAGATAGAAAATTAATTAATTTAAGACATATACCTGGTACAGGTTGATATGTGCTACCTTACCTTGTTTTGTCATCACTTTAACAGCTTTATTCATTTGAGCATTGTAAAGTATCCCAAGTCTTGTTGTTCCTTGTTATCCTTGATACTAGTCACAAACCCCACCCTCAAAAGGTTAACCATAGTCCCCTATTAGGTAAATATTGTTTTTTTGTTCCTTCTCAAGAGGGTTAGGAAAGATTTTTCCCTAGCATCAATCAACTTCACAAAGGTACACAAGATAAGCCTGTAATCAACTTCGGCGAAATTCAAACAACTCTCGAAAACCCAAGGTAAATCCCACATAAGCTTGATATCCTACACCTTTGCAAGCATATTTAAAACGTGAATATGCATCAGCCCAAAAGCAACCAATGATTCTTTCGGTGAGATCTTAGCTGCACTATGACAACTGAGCAACCAATTTGTACTTGCAATGTTGAAACATCAATTTTATTTTAACTAAAAAATTTAACCCATTTGTATTTACTTTCTGTGCCTTCACCCAAGTGGTTGATACACAGGAACCACCACCAATGGGAAGAATCTGAGTAGGTACCATGCAACCCACCCAGAGAGTTGGAAAATTGCAAGAAAAAAAAATAAAGCCGACAATATGCATTGCTACACAAAGTGCTTTGAGTTGCAAAAATTGTGGTGCAACTCAATTACCATGATATTTCAACACGGCTTATTATTTATACCTTCCATGGAATTGGCAAAAGATTTTTCCTGTTTGCAACGAGACCAGCTCCGCCTATAACAACAAAGTCAGTGTCTACTAAAAGAGGATATGAACTAAAATACCACCTCTTTGAGGTGTTGAGATGATAGTCCATATATATAATGGGACATTTAAGCAAGGGAAAAGACCTCTGCTCCCTTAAGTAGCTACTTATTGTACAACCAAAGAAGCTGAAATAAATAATGGCTGAAAATTTTCCGTCAGTGAAGAAAGTGAACTCGGCTGATAATTACTTCTTTTTTCACGCAATATGAACAGTATTTCTTCACTTGTAGTCCTACTAATGAACTGCAACAACTATATGGCCAGCCATCCACTTTGCAAATGCTGTTCCGTGTTCAAGCAATGTAATCTGCAAGAAGCAAATTTCATAAAGGCATACAATTGCACGGGCATTGACCAAGCATCTCCAAGGTACCTTGGGCATCATGAAGTAAGAAAACTATTGGCACTCATAAAATAACATAGCTGCAAAACTATCCGAAAAACTCACCATGTTGAACTAGTCACTCGGAGCAGAGGGCAATGTTACTTGTACAGGATGGTCTTGCATCCAATCAGATGTGAGCAAGTAAATTCTTCGTGGAAGAAATTAACTGATATGCATAAGATTATTGAATAGCAACAAGACTTACAAGTTACAAGCATATGCATGTGCATGTACCTGTCCTGATTCAATTATACCCAACCTCCATATCTTGTGAAGCTGTCCAGCCTGGTTCATATGCTTCCAGAAAAGCTAGTTTAGCCTTGTTAGGAAGATCATGAGGATGCACGAATGGCACTCCAGGAGGCCAGCCAATTTCAGTGCGTACAACTCCACATTGGCTATCCAATGATGGTATATGCTGTTCTTCACATTCTCTCAGACCACAGAAACGTAATTTGATACCTTTTCTATCAGCAATCTCCTGGACTCTTTCCTTTAGAACCCTTTGAGCCTCTAGACGCAACCTTTTAGAAGGAGCCAGGGGCTTGCTCCTAGAAGTTTGCTTTCTCCTCTTGAAAGTAGCTTTGATTGACCCTGTAACAGACAATGATAAATTAACAGTGCTATTAAATTACATAATAGATACAAGTTCAATGAGTATGTCACATGTTCAGAGTGCAAATACACACCATCCGAGGGAACTGGGAAAGAAAAATTCATAAACCCAGGCCGACTAATGAGTTGATCGATTGGATGTGTCCTCTGCATGAAATCATGCACAGAAATAGGCTGTTGAAATGGAGCTCCAACGCCATATCCTGCTGCTGTCATTGATGAACAATGTAGAATACCAGAGGCTCGTGGCATGAGCTTAAAGGTTAATGAGCACCTCCCATACATATTCCCTTGCAGGCTTCCAGGGTCTGTTCTATGGAGTGCTGGACTTATGTAACCAGCTGTGGCTTGATAAAGAGCAAGCCCTGGGTAAATAAGAATATCTTGTGGACCAAGATCACCATCTACAAGAAGCCAGCGGCCTTGCGGGTCTCGAATTTGCAGACCTGGTTTGTCAGACCGTACAAGAGTCAACAAACTCTTATCAAGCTCAGGGTCATGGCCACCAAAAATCGATATTTGAGTCTGTTCCTGTGCTGTCATTGTTATTGTCCCATGATGCCCACTCTGAAAAGCTGATCTTCCATGACAACAAACAGACAAAACTGAACTTGATACTTCACCATTTCTTAAAGGCACACTATCAAGAAGATCAGTGAAACAAAAGCTCCGAAGCTCAAGTGAACATCCAATTGCATCCAAAATGTCACGAGCAGCCCTCCCAAGAAGAGAAAAGAGATCTGGCAACCCAGCTGGAGGCAATTCTGCACCACAACTTGGCTCTATTGGAGTCTGACCAGGTCTGTAATCAAATGTTTCCCGCCAAACCTGTGGATCTGTAAAATAACCTGAAGTCTTGTTCCAGTCCTGTGGGTCCCCGCTGTGAATCATCTCAGATCCTGGGTATGGTCTTTGGTGGAAAAACATACGAGCAGAATCTATCGCACATCTCAACATAACATCATCACCGACAGGTAGCTCAATGACTGCTGCATAATACCTTGCAAGGGACTGTGAAAGCGTGGTTACAGCAAGCTTGTATTTGTCAGAAGGCAGCCCATCTGTAGCAACCAAATCAATCAGCCTAACACGGCCTAAAGGTGGCAGACCAGCCCCTGCCATGGCACCCATCCAAATACTGCCCTTAACTCCCACTTCTAAGTTATTACCCAACTATAGGTACTGCAGATCCAAAACACTAAGTCAAACATCTTCCTACTAAAGAAACTACCGATCTGTGATATCTTGGAGTGCGATCTCATCCACTCGATTTTTTTTGTATGTTTAGCTCATGTAACATATTGTATTATTGATATATGGAAAATCTTTTCAATAAAAAATATATATATCTCTGAATGCTCATCACCATCCTATAACATTTTATCACTTCCATTAATAAACAACCATTGTGCAGATTGCTGAAAAGGCCAAACTCATTGACCTTTAACTTTTGACGTCTTGTTTATGACCCCAGATCCTTGTCCTGTCTACATGTCGATAGCATCCAGATGACCTGCCTGGAATATAATACAAAATTTATGTTAGACAGTTTATATATTCAACCTGTACCAGCACCAATGTTACAAAGTGAAATGATTCACGCTCATTTTAAACTAGAAGATTTTTATAGAGGAAGCAAGCTGTAAGACTCCAATATTACATAGTCGAAGGTCAAAATGTGACCTACAAACAGCTTGAACAATCGGCCGAATCTTGATGTAATGCTCTAAGCTCTCAAACGGAAGTCTCCTTGCTCAGTTACATGACACACAAACAACAAAATTTCAATGGTCTTTCCTGCCTCAGCGCTCCAAACACACCCAAACAATCAAAAGAAATAATAAATATGTTTATATTATGTGTTAGAAAATGACAAAAAACATGGTTCGTGGGACTGGTGAACTCAGTAAAAACTGTCCTAGAAAATGTCCAGGTCTACTGGGAGTTAAAGGCTTAGAGGGATGGAACTGATTATGCTCCTAAGGAATGCTCCAGAAAATAACTGAGGACTCCCTCCAAAAGGTCGGGGAACACATGTAGCTGCTGGATTGGTTCTTATTGCAGGGAATTTAATGAGTTTCCATAGAAGTGATCCCTAGCTAACAAGGAAGCTTTCAAGGTCTATTAATAAAAATAACAAAACTTCTACCATTTGAATTTTTTTTTCTAATGCAACAATTAATATGTAGTCGTAAAATGTAACCCAGTCTAGATCATAAACCCTTGCATAAAATCTCTTCAAAACAATTACTCTCTAGTGAATTTCAAGATTATGATGATAAAATTCCACCCAACCACACTCATTATATGTTGAAATAGTTCCAGCATACAAGGGTCAAGTATCAAAATATGCAAACCACAAAACACAAAAATTTGAAGGTTAAATCAAAAGATACAGCTCCCTTACGAAATATGATAAAGAAGTCATGATAACCAGGACCCATGCTTATTTCATCTATAATAATTATTTGTTCAAATTCAAAGTCCTTGTTAAAATAATTTTCAAGTTAACAATGACCCATTACTCTGATGATAATGAAGCAATAAGAACAGAAGCTATATTCTGCAATAACTCTGAATTAAGATATGTGGTAGGCTCTTTAACAATGTTAAGTTTAATAAGGGAATGAATAAAGTCTGTCACATTTAATGTTATAGCCCTTTTCTTCTGTCACATTGCTTTAAGATTGTGTGGTTATTTCAACCATCGTTACCAAATCCTGTCAGATATGACCCAGATCCGACCTGGACATTTTTTAATTATTTTTTCTTTCAAAAAAAATAATTTCTGTAAATCACATCCCAACCAACTTCCACTGCTCAGCCCAGAAATTAAAATTTTACACGTGATTATGTTATTTTTACATATATAAATTATATAATATTTATTTTTTAACTAGAGATTCCAAACCCCTTCGGGAATTCCAAATTTTTGGATACTTTTCTCCTCCCATACAAATCCAGATTTCCAAACTTGGTAACTATGATTTCAACATAAGTCATGACTAAAAGTTGGCGCTTTAGGACAAGAATGATCCTATAACTGAATTCGTACTAGCACTTCTGGTCAAATCATGCTGCTAAAAGAAGTTCCAGCTATAAGAGAAAAGGCTAGTATTTGCCCCCAACAAGGAAGAACACTTTTACAATGCCTGAAGATAATCTGTATCAGTATAAGCAATTTTTACCTTACATGTTCAATAAGAACATTGTGGGTGTATAAGACCAGTTTTGTCAGTTCACTAGGAATATTTATGGTAAAAAAAAATTGTGTTCATGTCAGTTGAGTGTACTTTGGGGAAGTGGTTTTTGTGCACAGGTCGATGTAGTTGAAACAATGTCTTGGCCAAATGCACTGATAATAATACGCTTGGATATTTATCTTGACCTCAGTTGGAACCCATACCTCACCAAGAAAGTTCTCGCTTCTATGTATTGCATGGAACTGATATTCTAGTAGTGCTGCAGCTCTGCTTCTTTTCCATTTCCAAATTATTTGATCGTTTATGGATATTCTGTTTTTTTCTAGTTTCTTTAAAGTTTAAACATAAAACAAAAAATATTATTTTTGAGCATTAAGAATTTCAGATATTCTGTTTCCATAGGTCAGATCCATATTTTACTTTCTTGGACTTTACAACACAGACAGAAAGTTTTAGTTGGGTTCATAATGGTGGTATCAGAACACATTCTTAATGTAGTGGGAGATGCCCTAGCCATGCCAGAATTTTTAATAGAAATATAGTCTATTAGCCCTCATCAATCAATATCCAGGCTTATGGGAAACATATGATCAAGAATCTCCATAAGACCCTTCTTTTTCAGGATATTTTAAGCCTTAATGAGAAATATGAAAGACCACATCTTGGGGCTTGAAGGTTCCGTAATGGACAGGATTGGTTAAATCAAATTAAGATGCTAAGATCCTTGCCCTCCTGACAGCCGGAATGAACATGAAGATGACAATGAAGTTGTTCTTAAGAGCTTTGATCAATCACTGATGTGATTCTTCCAGAAAGACTTGGGCAATGAAAGGGGAAAAGCACACGACCAACTTACGAACATATGACACTTATACCCTTGTTCCGTTACCACATTTGAAGGAAAAGGAGGATAAAACGAAGCTACTATATCTAGCTCCTGTATTTAACCTATAAATCACAGTTTCAACATTCAAAAATATTTTCACCAGATTTTTATATAGCTTTTTATTTTAATTCTATTGGTGTACCCAAGGTATTTAACACATGTAACCTTGCAAAGTGTAATCTTCTTTGGTAAGGCTCTGCTCTTTCAACATTAATATGCATGCTTACAGTAATTAATTGCTACTTTAAGAATCAAGGCCTAGTTGACATCTATGCAAGTCGTATAAGAGGTTGAGACTTGAGATTGTGAAGGAAAGATCCATTGTTGAGGAAATTAAAACCAAATTTCTGTGATCAGTGTGCCCTGGGGCCCAGGACCTTGTGCATTGGGGGACAACCTTGCACTTAGAGATAAGCAGCGACGTTATGAAGAGTGTGTTGTGTTATCTTGCAAAAAGCAAACCAACACACATTCTAATAAAGCGGAAGTCTAATACTTTCAGGAAATACAGCTTCTATTCAATATAAATGAATAGGGAAAAAGTACAAAAATGTACAATGCTACAGCAAGGCTAGGAACGCAGTTCCCTGTGTTCGGAAGGGGAAGTCACGTCCTCTGATTTACTTAGACCAAAGGTGTGAATACAATGTGTTTGAGTAAGATCAGATAATCAGGGCATGTTATCTATCACTATGATTGTGTGCGTCATTGACCCTAGGCCGGATGAATACGTTACATATTTATACATGGAATACAAGAAGGCGGTTACAACTACCAACGGTTACAAAGAGAACGGTTACAAGTCATTTCATCTTCTTTTTGCGTGACAATTGAACTTACTCTGAGTGCAAGGCAGTTGACATGCTCAGTTGCCCAATTTCTCTGAGGGATTCCCTAACATGTCGCAGAATTGAGAAGTGCCATCTGGCAAGCCACATGGATGCAGTGTGACAAGAAGCTCCACGCAGGGAGCGCAAGATGTCGCACTAGTTCTACTAGGCACAAGAGGCTCTACTAGGTGCAAGGAACTCTACAAAAAAAGGGCTGCAAGACTTGTGTGTGCGTGCAAGGAATGCGCTGCGAAGAACTCCACGCTAAGTTGTGCGCAAAGGAGAAGCGTATGCAGTTGCACATGGATCATTCACCCTTTCTTGAAAAGAAATGGTATCCATTGCATTAGTGTGTAGTTGCAAAAACTAAACTTGAAATTGTTGAGAGTTATACCACTTGGCTTGATCAGCATACTGTCATGCTTTGACCACTCCCAAAAAGTTGATGTGTGCCATGGCGGGTGCATGTGTATGTGACTTCAATTATCCGATCCTTATTTGCGAGGATCAAGTGTTCGGGATTCAAAACAAAAGAATGTTGTGTCACTGTTATCTCGATAAGTGGAGGGAAGCAAGGCTTAAGGAGCTCCAAATTGAATATTGGATGCATGCCCAAGTAGGGAGGCAAATCAAGAACGAATGAAATCTTACCAACTGCACAGAGAATGGTGTAAGGACCATAACATAGAGGTTTGATCTTCCGGTGTGGACCCTTGAAGCATTCCTTCTCAAGGTTCAACCAAACTTTATTGCCAACTCAAAATGCATGAGGTGTGCAATGTGTATCATGGCGCTCCTTATACTTCTGTTGGGAACGAGGGAGAGCTTGTTGAACCTGTTGATGAACAGATTGTATGTGGCGCAAAAACTTCTCTGCTTTGTCCTCTTCTCTTTCCTGTGTGTGCAACTTAGTACCAACTAGTGCGTTGTAAGAGACGTCTAGAGGCACCAAAGGCTAGAACCCTAGACATGTTTGCAATGGACTATGCTCCATAGAGCTATGAAGTGCTCTATTGTAGGCATGTTGCACGACTCAATGCCGATTGGTGCACGGTAGGAGATGTCTAGAGGTGTCGAAGGCTAGAACCCTAGACATGTTTAGAATGGACAAGTAATGCAAGATTTGATGAATAGACATTTTGGTGAACGGTGGGAGATGTCTAGAGCTTTGTGATGCAACAAGTAATGCAAGATTTGATGTTGCACTCCACAATTGTGTGCATGTGGGGCCAAAAAAAGTGGGATTGCAATGTGGCTAGAGTCTTTGTCCCACCAAAATGGCCTGATGTCTTGGCAAAATACGCCTCCCAAGTGAGTCCTTAGGGAGTACCTACAACAAATATGCCCAAGCTTATAGAGAAGTTAGTCAAAAAAGTAAAACTCCTAATCCCATTTACCTTGCACGACATTGGTGTAGGCATTTACAAAGTCCTGATTAGCTGAGTGGAGGAATACCTAGTCTACAAAGTTATGGTTGTGCATGTCTATCATTGTGATGAGCACGTGAACCGGCGATAAGTCATCCACTTCATGTGGCGCACGTTGTCTATCATTGTGATGAGCGCGTGAACCGGCGATAAGTCATCCACTTCATGTGGCACACGTTCTCCAACTTGCTTTGTGTTTGTGGAAACTTAAGTGGCTTATGATAAAAATGAAATTTGTCTCCTTTCTCAAAATGTAGTGGGGCCATTGCTTAACTGCTTGCACAATAGTGTACAATTCTTTTTCATAGGTGAAGTACATTTGAACCATGTCACAAAATGTCTTGGAGTGATATGCAACCGGATGTCCATGGTGCATGTGTAATGCATCAAGTGCATAGTCAGATGCATCAATGTGAAGTTCGAAGGAATGTGCAATCTCAGGCATTGCAAGCACAGGGATTGCGCAAACGCATTGTTTGCGAGCCTCAAAAGCGCATTGTTGCACGAGTGTAGTCAAACTTGGCTTTGGCAGGTGTTATTTGGCTAATAGGCCATGACATGTGTGGAAACCAAGGATGAAAATGCAATATAAGTTTGCAAGTCCGAGAAAAATCCTCAATTATATGAGATTGTGTGGAATTGGCCAATCTTGGACAACTTTGATCTTCTATAGATCTACATAAATGCCTGCGCGGTCAATGACATAGCCTAGGTGTTGGATCTGCACTACACCAAAAGTACACTTTGCTAAGTTGGCTTGCAACTTGTGTCGGCAGAAGCATGAGATGTGCTCCACATGCTCCTCCCAAGTCTTGCTAAAAATGAGAATGCTATCCAAGTAAACAATGACAAAGGAGTTGAGGAAGGCCTTGAGTAGATTGTCCATCAAGCACATGAATGTTGTCGGCACACTGGCCAAGCCAAAATGCATAACCAACCATTCAGACAATCCTTCCCATGGCTTGAAAGCTATCTTCCAGACATCTTCAAGATGGTCTGGAACTTGGTGGTAACCTGACTTCAAGTTGATCTTGGTGAAGTATTGTGCACCTCGAAGCTGATCTGAGAGGTCGTCAATGCACAGAGGGATTGGTACCGATTCTTCACTGTGATTTTGTTGAGTGCATGATAGTCATTGCAGAGATGCTAGACACGTCCTTCTTGGGTATAAGAACTATCAGGGTCCCACAAGAAGAAGAGCTAGGTTTGATCTTGCCCTGATCGAGGAGCTCTTGTATTTGGCACCAGACTTCATCATTCTCCCAAATTGAGTTGTGATACGAAGGGTTGTTTGGAAGAGGGGATCCAGGAACCAAATCTATGCTATTTTTTATCGTGCAATGTGTTGGAAAACCTTTGGGCTCTGTGAAGACTTTGTTGGGTTGCTTCAATAACTTGTCGAGTTGTTGGGGCAAGCTTGTTGCAATGGCACCAAGATAGAGAATCGGAAGTCAAAAAATCTATCTTCGCACGGATATAAAGTGAAAGTCCGTTGATGTACTACAACACCTTATGTTGTTCAATCAAGTTCTCGCGCAAGCACGCGGTGTAGTCGTGGAACTCGCTGGTGTAGTCTTACACTGACCACTCCTTGCACTAGCACAATTGTTGGAACTCGATGTAATCATCCTCAAAGTGGTGGAAAGGACAACACTCCTTTTGCAAATCAACAAAAGTTTTCCAAGACTCAATTGGAATGCAATCTTGTGCACATTTCGTGCTAAAAGTCTCCCACTAGTGACCCACAGGAATGGACATCTTCAACACAACAAATGTGATCTTCTCAACATCGATCAATTGATTGACTAAAAAGTATGCCTCGAGCTGTCAAATCTAGGCATCCAATGTTGCGGCGTTGATTTTGCCTTCAAACATGGGGATATCAAGATTGACTTGCACTTTTAAGGAGGTCTACTAAAACCGTTGTTGAGCGTGCTGTGAGAGAGTGTTCCAAGGCGTTGAGTTGAGCTACATCATCAACTCGCAGAATTGGCCAAAGAGTTAGGTGCATTGTGCTTCTAGGGTGTCTGCAATGAGCTTTTGGATGTCTAGGGTTGCCTCAGGTTGCTTTTGGGCATTAGAGATGTTACTTTTTCTATGGTTTTCTTCTAGGTAGGCTAAAACAGAGACGACTGGTAATCCTTTTTTCTCTCATTATACTCTCGTGTTTACAAGCATAGAAAAGAGCTATGCTCTAATATCAATGATTCGCGCCATGGGGCTAGGACCTTGTGCGCGAGGGGGACAACCTTGCATCCAAATAATAAGCGACAAGGTTATAAATAGTACGCACTGTGTTATCTTGCAAAAAGGAAAGCAACATACATTCCAATAAAACAGAAGTCTAATTCTTACGGCAAATGCAACTTCTATTCAATATGAACGAATAGGAAAAAAGTACCAGAAAGGGGAAGTCACGTCCTCCGATTTGCCTAAACTGAAGGTGTGAATTCAATGCATATGAGAAAGATTAAAAACTTAGGGCATGTTATCTATCACTATGATTGTGTGTCAATGACCCTAGGCCAGATGCAAATATTACATATTTATACATGATATACAAGAAGGCAGTTTGATGCAGGGGCATCCAAGGCATACGAGAAATCTTGCATCACCAAAAGAAGGTAGACAGTTTAAAAATTTGCAAATAAAGAGTCTCAAGGCAGCTTTTAGGCTTAACGGAGTTTCAAAGGCCAAGATTTGGGATCATGGAGTTTATGGTGGCTTTAGAGATCACAAAGGTCACATGGATTTCTTTATATAAGTCACTTTGCTGCCTGTGACTCCAAGTTGCAGGTTTTATGGCAGTTAAAGTGTTAACGAGCCTTCATTAGGGTCCAATTTTGAAGTGTTAAGGCGAAAACACAAAGTCCCCAAGTCTAATCACATATACAATATATTTTTGCAACGGCCTCTCATTCCACTAAGTGTTTGTGATCAAGGCCAAGTCTTATGTCATGGACTTCAAATGCTGACCCAACGAGTTCTTAAACAGTTTGCATAGTTTCACGAGTCTGCAACCACGGAGAAGATTTGCGCACAAAATTCTTGAAATTTGTGCATAGAATCACACACTCTACAAGATCACAAAAAGCACAACCTCGAGGAGCATCCATGACAAAGATTCACAGAGCCCATTAGCCTTAGAAACACCCCATAGATTGTACAAATTCACAGAGCACGGAGTTCGCAATAAAAGTCAACCTTCCACAAAGTCAACGTGAACTCAAAGTTCACGACAACGATAGAGTCATGGCCTTAGTCAAGCCCCACGGAGTCCACAAGAAATTCACAAAGTCTGCGAGTCCGTGGAGAAGGACAGGTGTCAAGTCGTAGTTGCGACTTGTTTGCAAGTCTATAGACTTAGTAACGGCCACTGTTTCAAAAGGCAGATGAGTGAGAACTCATAAGTGGATTTTATAAATCCACAGGTCCATAGAAGATAAAGGGATCATGGGAATAGTTTCAGCCTGTTATGTAGGGACCAAAAGATCACACCACGTGGCACAATCCTATGACTCTTGCAACCCCAATTCGCTAATTGATCACTATATGGGGAACGACACAGAGATCTTCTAACGGCCACAATTTTCACTAAAAGGCACCAAATGGTGTGTTTAGAGTCTCATTCAAAAGCTCTTGTTGAGAGCTTTCAATTTGTTGTAGCCAAGAGATAGTTAACTCGCCCATGTGCTTGTTGTTACAACAAATCTTTCAAGAATCACTGGCAGTTTAAAGGAAAAGTTCGAGAAGGTCGACGAGCAAAAAAATGAAAAGATCTCAGATCGGGAATAAATGGGGAATTTTCCTCAAAAAAAAGAGGGAATCGACAGAAGATGGAATCAACAAAACATGATATACAGAGATCATGAGGCAAAGGTCGACAAAGAGATCAAGCTAGATCAAGGGAGAGTTGGCATATTGAAGAGAGGAATCGACAAAGAAAAGGAGAAAGAAAGGGGCCATAGATCAGAAAGAGGCCACAGAAGATGTTGCAGATTCTGCAACCCATTAGAGAGATTGAGATTGCAAAAGCCTATAGAGACTTAACGGAGATAGAGTAGTGTGAATAGAGTCACAGAATATACATGTCGCTAAGCCTTGTTTTCATTCAATATTAAAGAATGAGAGTTGTTTTCCGCTGCATGACTCTGGGTGCACGGCCAAGGGCATCTCTTCATTCGGACCCCCTACCGTGAACTGTACCAAGTGGTATCAAAGCAATCCAATTCAGCGCGTTGCAGGTGTGAGAAAGTCATGCAAGTGAAGAGAGTCGTGTGATAAAGTGAGGCTCTTTTTTGAGTCAGTTGCAAGTTGTGAAAGAGAAGATTGCATTTGTTGCAATTAAGAGAGAAGTCCTCCAAGGGGAGAGAGTTGTGTTAAAGTTTGAAAGACTCTTGTTTGAATCTAATGTAAGTTGTGAAAGAGAATCGTGCTTGAGTCAGTTGCAAGTTGTGAAAGAGAAACTTGCATAGGATAGAGGATAAGTTTGTTGCAGGCGTGTGAGAAATCCCTCAAGTGTAAAGAAAGTGAGAGACTTGTTTGATTCTAACGCAAGTTGTGATCGAGAAGCATGCTTGAATCGATTACAGGTTGTCAAAGAGAAGCCTATTTGTGGAGAGGAAATGGCACATAGAAGAGGAAGAGCACCAAGAGTAGAAGACTTGACAGAGATGTTAAAGGAAATCCACGTGAGACTGGATATGATGGAGATTGCACAAAGCGCAGAAGATGTTGCAATCGTGAGTGAAGATGAAGGAGAAAACGTGATGAAGGAAATGATGTCCCTACAAGCAAGTTTGGATGCTTTGGAGAGAGACCAAGTAGGCGAAGGAAAAGATACCAACAAAGAAAAGAGACCAGCAGCAGTCAAGGTGGAAGAAAGAGGTAAATTCACTTGCAATGTTGTTTTGTTTTGTGGTAAAGAATACCCAAAGAAACTCAAGAAATGGGTAGTTGAGTTAGAAAAATTATTTGAAGAGAAGAATGTAGAAGACTCCATGAGGGTAAACATTGCTAGTAAGGGACTGTGACAGTGCAAGTGTGTATTGGAGAGATCTCGAAGGGAAGAGACAGAAAAGTAAAGAAGAGAGTGATTAGTTACGAACAAATGGTTTCCAAATTGATGGATCATGGTGTGCACCCAAAATTGTAGAAAAGAATGGTGAAAGAAGCTCCAAGTCTTGAGGCTTGAGAGAAAGGAGACAAAGATTGCTTTGAAGAGCAATGGAAGAGAGAGATTTCAAAGTGAGAAGCCCAAATTTGTTTTTAAAAACACTAGAGAAAACGAAAGAGGTTAGCAGCCCATAGAGAGAAATCTTCATGGAAGAAAATGCGGAGGTAATGATTGTTCTCCAAAAGGAGACCCATTAATGAATGATAGGAAAAAGTTTGTGGTATCCCATAAGTGGAAGAGGCTGAATTGTCCTTGGAGAATATGGGAAATGCATTTGTCTTTTCTCTTTTGCAGGGAAGGAAGGCTGAGGACAGCAAAGAAGAGTGCCAAGTTTCCTTGAAGGGACCAATGGAGGTGGATAAGTGCATGTTAATGCACACGAGGAGAATGTGGTTGAAGACCATCCATGCAAAGAAGAAGAAAATAGAGTAAAGAGAGAACAAACATGGAGGTTGTTGAAAGTGGGCCTTTGGGAGTCCATCATGTGACTGAAAGATGTGAGGAGAATGTGAGCAGCAGAGAAGAGTTGGGCAACATGTCTCTGAGGCATGAAAAAGAGCTAGAAAAAGTGTTTGTGGGAGCTATTAATTCCTTTAATGTGGCTGATTTATATGCAGGGCCAGCAACGAAAGAGATAGCAAAGAAGAGGATGAATTATGATTTGGTCCAGAATGCTCATATGTATGAGGGGTAGCAAGAAGAAGTGGAACAAGAGAGATTTAACTTGCAATAATTAAATGTGGAAGAGAAAACTCTCACAAGAGAAATGGGAAGAGATTGGAAAGATGAAAAATATCACTCATGTGGCATAGAGACAAAGGAGATGGAGATGGCGAACATAGTTCTACCAAGAAGATTAAAGGATGTCAGTGGCTTGGCACATGTGGGAGCAAACCACACTGATGTTCGAGGAGAGACTCTTATGAGTCAAGGATTGTCTTGCTTTCACAGAGGCAAAAGGAGTGCAAGTTTATTTGTGCATGGCATACTTGGGTTGTCAAAGAAAGAGGAGAAAGAAGGAGAATGCAATCAGCCTAGAGTTGATGCAAAGAGGATGAGAAATGAAGAGGAGAAAGAGATGTTGTCACAAGTGTTGTTGAGCACTATTTAGAGAAGCAGGCAGAATGATGGAAGGAGAATGCAATCAGCCTAGAGTTGATGCAAAGAGGATGAGAAATGAAGAGGAGAAAGAGATGTTGTCACAAGTGTTGTTGAGCACTATTTAGAGAAGTAGACAGAATGATGGAGGCTTTGCGGAACCCAAGCTTGGTGGAAATCAAGCTAATAGTGTGAAAATGGAGGAAGCACCTATGGGGACTGTTAAGTCTCATATTTTCATGTTTTTAAACTAATTTGACTGTTGTCAATATGCAGATGCATAGATGGAGAGAAAGAATGCATTCAAAGAGGCCTTACAAAGTGAAGAGATTAAACCAAAAGTGCAAATTATGCATTCAAGAAAGAAAGTGCGGAGGAGCAGCCAATTCATACATTAGCTAGAGCATGTGAAGAATTAGAGAAAGAAGAAAAGCCTTTTAAAACTCTTGAAAATGAGGAAGCCACAAGCAAGATGCTAGTGGCAAGAAGAAGAGCAGAGTAAGACATGGCAACCATGATAAAAGAAGAGCTGCAAATAGAGAAGAGTGACAGGAGGAAGAACCCAAAAGTAGGTTGGATAGTGAATGAACAAAGCCACGAAGGCTTGCAGAGGAGGTGGTTGAATGATAGTGGGTACAAGCCCACAAGAGAACATAAAATGCAAGAAAGATTATCTTGGTAGAGGTGGTTGGACAAAGGTGGCTTTCAACCCACAGGCAGATGGAAGAAGAAAAGAACAATTTGGTGGAGGTGGACAAACTATGCCCAAACAATGGGTAAAAAGAGGAAGAAGAGAGCCATTTGGCAGAGGTGGGTTTAATCCCACAAAAGAAGAAAGAGTGAGCAGAGATGAGCAAGAGAGAGTTAATTGGAAGCCAACAAGAAGCTAGAAGTGGAAGAGAAAAAGAGAAAATCAACTAAAATATTTGGTTTGCTAGAAGGGAACGCCATGATCATAAACCTCAGTGATCAAAAAAGCAATTTTACTACTTATTCCATCCATGTGAGCAGGAGCTCACATTTTTAATTACCTCGGGTGTCTAATGCAAGGGCATCCAAGGCGTACGGACAATCTTGCATCGCCAAAATCAAGTACGCATTTGGTTAGTTTGTAATAAAGAATCTCGAGGAAGCTTTTAGGCTTAATGGAGTTTCAAAGGCCAATATTTTTAGTCATGGGGAACTCACATTTTTTATTACCTTAGGTGTCTAATGCAAGAGCATCCAAGGCGTACGGACAATCTTGCATCGCCCAAAGCAAGTATGCATTTGGTTAGTTTGTAATAAAGAATCTCGGGGCAACTTTTAGGCTTAACGTAGTTTCAGAGGCCAATATTTTGAGTCATGGAGTTTATGGTGGCCTCAGAGATCATAGAGGTTGCATAGATTTTTTATTCAAGTCACTTTGCAACCCACAACTCCAAGTTGCAGGTTTTATGGTGCTTATAGTGTTAGTGGGCCTTCATTGGGGTCCAATTTTGAAGCATCATGTACGGACAATCTTGCATTGCCAAAATCAAGTACGCATTTGGTTAGTTTGTAATAAAGAATATCGAGGAAGCTTTTAGGCTAAACGGAGTTTCAAAGGCCAATATTTTTAGTCATGGGGAGCTCACATTTTTTATTACCTCAGGTGTCTAATGCAAGAGCATCCAAGGCGTACGGACAACCTTTCATCGCCCAAGGCAGGTATGCATTTGGTTAGTTTGTAATAAAGAATCTCGGGGCAACTTTTAGGCTTAACGTAGTTTCAGAGGCCAATATTTTGAGTCATGGAGTTTATGGTGGCCTCAGAGATCATAGAGGTTGCACAGATTTTTTATTCAAGTCACTTTGCAACCCGCAACTCCAAGTTGCAGGTTTTATGGTCCTTATAGTGTTAGTGGGCCTTCATTGGGGTCCAATTTTGAAGCATCATGGCGGCCACACAAAGTCCCTAATCTAGAAGGGGGCATCACATATACAACACGTTTTCACACAGCCCCGCATTCCACTAAGTGCTTGTGATTGTGATCAAGTCTTATGTCACGGCCTTCAAATGCGGACCTGACGAGCTCTTAAGCAGTTTGCATACTTCAACAAGTTCACAGCCATGAAGAAGATTTGCAAATAGAATTCTTGAAATTCGCACATAGAATCACAACATTGTGGACGTCACTAGATCACGACCTTAGGAAGCACCAATAGACTATACAAAGATTCACAAAGCTCATTAGCCTCAGGAACACCCCACTGACCATATGAATTCACATAACATGGAGTTCGTAGAAAAAATCAACCTTCCACATAATCAATAGCGATCTCAAAGTTCACAACCGACACAAAGTCATGACCTCAATAAAGCCCCACAAATTCCACAAGAAATTCACGGAATTTGTAAGCCCATGGAGGACAGGTGTCTAGTCGAAGTTGTTCAAGGAGACCATGGCTTGTTTGCAAATCTATAGACTTAGTAGAGGCCACAATTTCAAAAGGTGGATGTGTAATGAAATCACTTAATAGTAGTATCATAGAAATAGATCACAATATAACTAAAATAGAGCAAAAAATATGAATATATGATGAGCCACTTCGAGGGCGTAACCTCCACAACCATACAATAAGAACAAAATTTGTAATATGATCCTCAAATAATAACCATTACCTCCTATAAATAACCTTATTATGTTATGGACACACCCTAGGCCGACCTTACTACCAATATGAAACCATAGAAATAATTGTATGACTTAATTAAGAGTTATGCTAACAAGTCGGCCACATATATTCCCATAGACGCCATAGGCTAAGGGCATAACATACCCCTCCCCTTCAAACCAACATTATCCCCAACATTGACAAGCTTTGCATGTTGCTACACAAAAGCTTCAATCTCCCGTGTCGCATCTTCAATGTCCAAATTCTTCCACTTGATCAGATACTCAATAATTACCCTCATCCTCAACCTCTTTGTGTGCGTCTAAAGGATTTCTTCAGGGTCCAAAATGCCTCTACCCTCTTCATCAAGTTTTGGTAACTCTATCTAGGTGGAAACCTGCTTTCCAACAACCTTCTTCAAGCAAAAAACTTGGGAGACTAAATGTATTTTTGCGGACTAAGGTAACTCCAATTTGTATGTTACACTGCCAATCTTCTGCAATACTTGATAAGGGTCATAATACTTAGTTGAAAGCTTGTTATCATTTTTTTGTTGTTTCAAGGACATTTGCTTATAACACTGTAACCGCACAAAAACCCAACATCCAACTTCAAAATGTCTTTCACTACAATGTTGGTCAATTTGTTGCTTCATGTGGTTTTGCGTCATTGCCAAGTTCTCTCTAAGACTAGAAAGTACCTCCAATTGGTGTTGAATGTGTTCTTCAACTGCTTGAACCTTTGGCGAGATCCTTAAGCATGAGGTGATGGATGGTGGATGGTACCCATTCGATGCCAAAAAAGGAGATATTTTGGATGAGGTATGGAAAGAAGTGTTATACCACCATTTTGCGAATTGCAGCCATTAAACCCAGTTCTCTTGTTTATCTAAAGCAAAGCAACAGAGATAAGCCTCTAAGCACTTTTTTACCACCTCAATTTGTTCATCATATTGGGGGTGAAATGACGAGCTAAGAGCTAGATGAGTACCCAAACATGTGAATAAATTGATCCAAAAATTACTAGTAAATATAAGATCACGATCACTTACAATAATCTTTGGTGTCCCATATAACTTCTGAACTGTACTTATAAAAGTTGTTGCTATTATACTTGCTACGAACGGATGTGACAAAGCACAAAAATGGGCATATTTGGTGAGTCTATCCGCGATCACCATGATTACATTTTTCCTTTCAAATTAGGCAATCCTATGATGAAATCCTTGAAAATTGTCTCCCACCTCTAACTAGGAGTAGATAGAGGTTGTTAGAAGACCTGGGGTCTTGATTGTCTTGATTGTCTCACCCTTGTTTTGCTAACACACCATGCATTCTGCCACAAATTTTTGAACATCCCCTTTGGGCCCTTCCCAAAAGAAATCATGCTTGATTCTATGACAAGTCTTCGAAATCCCAAAATGCCCACCCACTAGAGATGCATGGAGCTCCAAAATAACTTTGCTTTTAAGGGTTACGTTCTTGCATAGGTACATCCTATCTTTGTACCATAGAGCATTCCCTTTCCAAACAAATTTGTCTGACATGCAAGGATCTTGTCGGAGCTTTTAAATTTCCATTATGATCTTGCTACATGTACCCCATATGCCTATAATATGGACATGGCACACAAGAATGCCTCTATGGACTTATCCCTCCTAGATAGTGCATCAACGACTTCATTCTATTTCTCTTCCTTGTAAATGGTCTCAAAGTCAACACAACATCTTTGTGACCCATTATTGTTGTTCCTTCGATGATGATTGTAGCTCCAAGAAGTATTTCAAACTATCATGATCTGTCTTCATCTTAAACAGTCTACCCATTAGATATGGCCTCCATTATTTGACCACATGAAGGATAGCCATAATTTCTTTCTCAAAAATGAGCTCCAACAGATTTTTACCTTTGGGTTGGCGAGTCTCAAATGCAAAGGGACATCCCTCTTGCATGAGCACCGCATCATACCATAACCTGAGGCATCGCATTCAACAATGAAGGTTTTGCAAAAATCTGGGGTAGCTAGAACAAGAGTAGTGCACATTGTCTCTTTCAACTTCTAAAATGCCTTGGTGGCTACCTCATTCCAATGAAAAGAGTCCTTCAATAACATTGTTAGTGGTGTTGCTCTATTGCCATAATTCTTTACAAACCTGCAGTAGTTGCCTATAAGCCCTAAGAAGCCACATAGGTTCTTAAGGGTTCTAGGTACTTTCCATTCTACCATGGCATTGAGCATTTGATGGTCCACTTTGACACTTCATGAGAGACAATGTGACCCAAGTATTCCACCTCCTTTCCTCCAAAATCACACTTGGAAGGCTTGGCATAAAGATGATGATGTTCAATAAATTCCAAACCCTGATTCACATAATGTGAGTGCTCCTCCCATCTTTTTCTATAGATTAAGATATTGTCAAAGAACACCAAGACAAACTTCTACAGAAATGGCCTAAAGATAGAATTCATCAAACTCTAAAATGTAAATGGTGCATTTGTGAGGTCAAAAGTCATCACCAAAAATTAATAGTGGCCCTCATGTGTCCTGAATGTTATCTTATGAATATCCTCATCTTTGATTATGATTTAATGATACCTGAACGAAGATCTAGTTTTGTAAAATAAACAACACCGTGTAGCTCATCTAGCGAATCATCAAATACCAGAATAAGAAACTTATCTTTGATGGTGTACTTGTTGAGTTATCTATAGTATGAGCACATGTGCCAAGTATCATCCTTCTTATGCACCATCACCACTAAAGAAAAATAAGCACTCTCACTATGATGAATAATACTAGCTCCCAACATCTCTTGTACATCTTCTCAATCTCTCTCTTTGGCAAATGTGGGTACCTATAAGGTTTGATGTTTGGTGGTTGGCTCCCTAGTACTCGCTGAATTGCATGATCATGATTTCTTTTGGGAGGCAATCCTTTTGGCATATCACCAAAAATAGTCCGTTGATCTGATAGAGTAGTCACCTTTGACTATTATGCCTCCAATGAGATCAATTATGCCACAAAACCATTTGCACCTTTGCTAAACATCTTTTGCATCTAATGAGAGCTCACCAACTATGGAGACCTTGCAAACAACCCGCACAATTCAGAAGTCAAGCCCTCTGAATGAAAGCACATGAACAACTCTTGGAAGTTAATTTCAATAGTTCCCAAGGTAATGAGCCATTGGACTCCCAATACAATGTCTACTCCACCCATGGAAATGGCAAACATAGGGCAATTTAACTGGTCGTCTCCCATGGTGAGTTTAATATTAAGGCATTTCCCTCAACAACTAATTGTACCACCATTTGCAATCATAACTTAAAATTATGGAGCTGGATAAACAAAATAGTTCAAACACACAACCAACTTATGGTTGATGAATTTATGAGTACTCCCTGAGTCAATCAATACTGTCACCTTCTATTTTTTCAAGAAACCCACTACCTTGAGGGTTTGTGGGGTGCTAATACTTGCAAGTGCACGGCGAGAGATCATTCGTTGGGGATCTCCTAAGTCGCCCTCCAGCTCGTCAAGAACCCCTAATGTGTCTTCTTCATCTTCTTCTTTCTCATTGGGACCCTCAATGTAGAACTTCTTTTCAGCACATTTATGTCATTGACTATATTTGCCATCACAATTAAAACATAACTCTTTTGCCCTTTTTTCTTCAACTTGTTGAGGTGTCAACCTGGTACGCTGAACGAATGATGGTGTCGATATGTTACGATCTCTAAGGTTAGTGAATGTTTGCCTCTTGTTGGATAAGAAATTTTCTTCTGCCCTACCCACCATGATAATAGAATCGGAAACATAAAGCAGATTAAACATGCATACCTCATGTTGAATGTGGTCTTTGAGACCTTAAAGAAATAGGTCGTTCAAATTATCATCTGTATTCATCCCCACACACAAAGATAGGTTTTAAAATTGATGAATATAATCCTTTGACCAAGCCGCCTTTTTGTCACAACTTTGTCAATTGGCTGAAGTAATTTTCCTCCAAACTACTACTATAGTGTGTTTGCAACTCCTCTATAAAAACTAACCAAGTGACACTAAGAGCTTTCTTCTTCTTCTGAGCGCACAACCATCGATACCAAATGAATTGTTCAAGTTCCAGATATAAGGATGCCATTACCACCTTCTATCCACATGGGATCTGATGTACATCAAAAAAAAATCTTCGTTTGGTTGATCCAGATGACTGGATCCTTCCCATCGAATTTACGCATTTCCACTTTTGGATTCATGTTTCGCGATGAGAGGATCCTCCTGCAACAAATTAATAAAAATGCATGAAATAACAGATTTATAAAAATAGCAGAAGCACTAAAAGGATTATATTGATCGCAGGACACTTTGATGGGGCAACCTCCTTTGAGCAAGTTCAATACAATAAATTTGTGGATGCCTGTATTGGCCTCAACACTTGTATACTAAGTCTAATCGAAGCAACTACTACTTCCCATGAATGTGGGATAAAACAAAATGCTCACGGGACGACTTACAAAACATATGCGTCCAAAGCAACTAATATACTAACAAAGTAAAGAGAAGGGGTCGCACAGGTTCCTAACATCACCTCCCTCTTCGAAAACGCTGTCCTCAAAGCTTCAGATGTGGGAATTGGTGTTGAATCTAAAAAAGTGGTTCCCATGTTGCATCCTCTAGTTGCATTCCATGCCACTAAGTTAATACTTTTGTGATGGAGCGGGAGCGAAATTGGCATATGCGCCTATCCAAGATTGCCTCCAGTTCAAGAAGGATGGATCCTTCATTATCAAGTTCTGGGAAAATATGTTGCACTCTGATGTTTGTGCCAAGAACTTTCTTCAGACAAGAGACATGAAATACTGGATGAACTCGAGAAGAAAGTGGGAGCTCCAGCTTATAAGCAACCAAACCAATCTTCTGGAGAACCTTATATGGCCCATAGAACTTGGGAGCTAGCTTATAACGCCCTTTGAGTTATAGGAAGGATTGTTTGTATGGTTGCAGACAAAGAAAAACCATATCACCTACTTGAAAGGTGCGCTCAAAACAGTGTTGATCACCCTGTTGTTTCATTCTATTTTGTGCCATATGAAGATTGTCCCGCAGGGCGCTGAGGATCTGATCCCGGGTTCGAAGAAGCATGTCAACCGCTTGAACTGGTGAACTACTGGGGGTTTATGGACAGAGCATTGGTGGTGCTTGGCCATAGACTGCTTCATAGGGAGTCATTTTAGTTGAAATGTGGTAGGAGGTATTGTACCACCATTCAACGAGATGAAGCCACTTTGCCCACTAGTGTTGTTTTGAGGCGAAGCAACGAAGGAAAGTTTCCAAGCAGTTGTTGACAATTTCAATTTGGCCATCTGTTTGTGGATGATACACAGAACTCATCTTCAATTAGGTGTCAGTGCGTCGAAATAGTTCTGTCCAAAAATAGCTGGTGAAGGTTGCATCACGCTCTGAGACAATGGAAGAAGGAATGCAATGAAGATGAAAAATCTTATCCAAGAAAATTTGTGCGACTATGGAGGCGGTATAGGGATGGCTGAGGGCACAAAAATGACTATATTTGGAGAGGCGATCAACCACAACCAAGATCATTGTTTTCCCTCCAGATTTAGGGAGCCCCTCAATGAAATCCATAGAAATATCTGTCCAAATCTTGGTAGGGATGGGCAAGGGTTCCCTGGTAGGGATGGGCAAGGGTTCCCTAGTAAGGATGGGCAAAGGTTCGAGCAACCCAGGGATGAATGTGATTTCACCCTTGTTGCGTTAGCAGGTATCACATTTAACCACCATCTATTGAATTGCCTTTTTCATTCCCTTCCAAAAGAAGTTGTGATGTGCCCGCTCATAAGTTTTGAGAAACCCTGAGTGCCTTGCGAATGGAGAAACATGGAGTTCATAGAATACAGCCTGTTGAAGATCTGTGCTCTGGGAAGGCACCAGACGACCCTTATATCGCAGAGAAGCACCATCCCAAGAATAATGCGGTACTGCAAAGGGGTTAGTGGCCAACTGTTGAATGATTTGAGATAATGAGGAGTCATTGACATACCCTTGTTGTACAACGTCCAACCAAGTCAGAATAGGCATGCAAATAGCTAGAAGGGAAGCTTGGTCCGCAAATGTGCGAGACGGAGCATCAGCGACAATATTGTCCTTACCCTTCTTGTAAGTTATCTCATAGTCATAACCCATGAGTTTGTTGACCCATTTTTGTTGTGATGAGGCAGAGACCCGTTGTTCCAAGAAATATTTCAGACTCTGGTGATCAGTTTTGATGCAAAAATGATTCCCCAGTAGGTATGGCTGTCACTTTTGTACTGCATGCAAAATGGCCATCATTTCCTTCTCATAAGTAGAGTGTACTAAATTCTTGCTAAAAAGGGCTTTGTTGATGAATGCAATGGGGCGTCTTTGGAGGAGAATGGCACCATGTCCATTGCTGCAAGCATCACTCTCGATAGTGAAGATCTTGGCAAAATCCGGCATAGCTAGAACAGGGGTAGTACACATAGCTTGTTTTAATTCTTCAAGTGCACACTCAGCAGCTTGTGTCCATGTAAAAGCATCCTTTTTCAACATAGCTATCAATGGAGCCGCAATCTTCCCATAATCCTTGACAAACTTACGATAGTATCCAGTCAACCCCAAAAAACCACGAAGGCTCTTGAGTGTCTAAGCATGAGGCCAATTTGTCATGGCAGTTATTTTTTTGGGATCCACCCAAACCCTTGGGATGAAACAACATGCCCAAGATACTCCACTTCGTCCTGGCCAAAAACACATTTGGACTGTATTGCACAGAGACGATGATCAGAGAAAAGTTGCAATGCAAGCTCCAAATGTTGGAGATGCTCAAACCATGTTTTACTATAGATGAGGATATCATCAAAGAAGACCAGAATGAATTTCCGTAGGTAGGGCCGAAATATTTTATTCATCAATGCCTGGAATGTTGAAGGAGCATTAGTGACGCCAAAGGGCATGACCAGAAACTAATAGTGACCATGCATGCAAAAAGTTGTCTTAGGGATATCATTCTCATGAACCCAGATCTGGTGATATCCAGAGAGGAGATCCAACTTGGAGAAAAAATCAGTGCCATAAAGCTTATCAATAACAAGAATCAAGAATTTATCCTTGATTGTGAAATGATTAAGTGCACGAAAGTCAATGCAGAGGTGCTATGACCCATCTTTTTTTCGGACAAGGAGAACTGGGGAAGAATATGGGCTAGTACTAGGGCGAATAATGCCTTACTCCAGTAAGTCTCGAATGAGCATCTCGATCTTGGTCTTTTGCTGAAATGGGTAGCGGTAACGCCAGTTGTTGGGCGAAACGCTTCCAGAAAAAAGTTGAATATGGTGGTCCTCTAGCCATGAAGGTGACAATTCCACTAGTTCGGCAAAGCCACCTGCATACCTCTATAGAATGGTTTGTAGATCAAAAGGAGTATTGGAGGCTATTGATGGTTGCATTTGAATGGAATGGAGCTGGGCAGTGACGCCGTGTGAATTCTTCTTAAGAAGTTTTTCCATGCGATGTGAACTTATAATGTTGAGAGACCCCGGTTGTAAGCCTTTCAATGTGTTTTTGCCCATTGTCTGAAAATTGCATCCAAATTTCAGCAAAATCCCATAAGATGGGTCTAAGTGTGCATAACCATTGGGCTCCTAAAACAACATCACAACCGCCTAAGGGTAACGCAAACATGTCAAAGCACAAGTTATAATCTCCAATAGAGATACACACATAACGACACCTCCCTTTGCAAGGTAATGTGCCCCCATTGGCAATCATGACTTCAAAGTTGGAGCAAAGATGGATAAAACAATCAGCCTACTTGACGATCCGAGGGTCAATGAAGTTATGGGTGCTACCCGAATCAATGAGTATTGTGAGAGGGACCTTCTTGAAGTAACCCTTGACCCACATGGTTTGTGGGGTGGTGACCCCTGCTAAGGCATGAAGAGAAATCTCTAGTTGGTCTTCCTGAGAAATAGGTTCCACAACCGGTGGAGCTTCTTTTGGATTATCTGCTATATCCTAAGCATCTTCAAAAACTTCAGTTTCAGGCGGAGAATCCACATCCAGTAGGTAGAGCTTTTGCTCTACACATCGATGTCCCCAAATGAATTTGTCATCACAATTATAACAGTCATTTTTCTCGATGGGATCATGTCTGCTATAGTCAAATGCTTGATAGGAGTGATTATGGGCGTTGACGTTCTGGGGGTTGGCGTTGTTTGAGATCGTTGTGGAGTTGTATTTCTAAATGGAGCAAAATTGGATGTGAATCGCTGTTGAGTTTTAATTTTGTCCTCTGCCAACTTAGCCAACCCTAGAGCATCCATCATTGTGTTGCGCCGAATCATTTTGACCTCCAAACGAATCGCAACTTTCAATCCACTGACAAAGCAATTGTTGAAGAATTCATAAGACAATCCCTCTGTGTGATTGGCTTGTCTAACGAAATTTAGTGACTGCTCCAGTAAAGTCATCAAAAGCACTAGGGCCAAACCATTACAAAATGAGGTTGCAAAAGTAGGTCCATACGAGCTCATCATGAGCCTTGGTATACCAACAATACCATTGAAGGGCCTCATGTTCCAAGTGAAAAGATGCAAGCGAGGACCTTATTGGCATCAAAAGTATTGTGTCGACTAAAATATTGTTCTACCTAATAGATCCATCCAATCGGATCTGCACCGTTGAATCGAGAAAAATTAAGCTTCTGCCCACAAAAATTGCTGGAAGAAAAAACCCGATGTTTGAAGAGGACTCTGGATGTCGTCTGCCATTCATGGTGGTATGTTGAAGACTGAGGCCGAGAATTTTTTCATCAAGATTTTTGATGTGGGTCTTGAGGGCAGCAATTTCATCCTCCATGTTTTTTGCCCCTGTTCAGATTACTACCATGACCAAAATATATATATATATATATATTTTTTTTGGAATGGGTAGGAAAACTAGAATTAAGACACATTTAGTAAACGAATTTCTGAATTTGGACGAAAACGGAAGGGATAAAGGTACTTTTACTAAAAAAAATTGCACAGTGGGAGTATGATTGACGAAGGCAAGAACAATTTCAAGAGTGAAAATGAAAAAAACTGAAAAATTTATCAAAGAAGGTCAAAGGAATAGAACATAGAGATGAACACTGTGGAAAATTTTCGAGGCAAATGGACAAAAATAGATGTTATGGCAAAACCCAAAAAATGAATAAATTGAGATTTGCGGGAATTAGGAGTGGAATTGGGATATGGGACCTCAAGGAAGAAAATGTAGGGAATGAAATTTCAAGTGTACGGATAAAATTTGAGGATCAACGGGTCTACAAATAGAGAGATATAACAAAATTACTTTTTTTTTCTTTTTTTTTGTTACTATGTTTTGTAAGACAAGTCTACTGAAAATATGTTGAAATTGATATGACAAGTCTGCATATCTGATATAGTAGTTTTCTGATACTCTGTTGGTAATATGCAAAACCTAGTATAGCAAGTTTGCTGATATTCTGCTGAAAATATGATATGACAGTTTTTTGATACTCTGCAAGTAATATGCTAAAACTGGTATGGCAAGTCTGAAGATCTGATATGGCAAGTTTTCTGATACCCACGTTAATATTCTAAAACTGATAAAAATGGACCCCAAGTTTCAATGGTTGCCTAAGGGTTTAAATATATCGCTTTGGCCACCAATGTCGTCTAAACAAGTATTGCTCTCCATAAATTTTTTGGCCACGGATTTATCTCTCAACAACAGCGCTTGATTTTCCTCATGGATGGAAACTACTCAATCGGGGAGGGGTCATTGCCAACTTCGCTGGCAAGTCCTCTCAATCGGCCAGCTACTTTGGGGTTCCTGTGATACTCCTCACAATGAGTTTTAGAGCTTTCACACAAGCACTTTCCACAGTTATGTGGTCAGGTTTTTACCCTAATACAAAACAGATAATTACTTAAATTAATTATGCAGTAGAACAGAGTTAAGACTTTCTGAAAAATTACTTAAATGGATGATATAGCAAAACAAAGTTAAGACTTTCTGAAGGAAAAAAAATGGGCCTGAAAAGCACTTTGATACCAAATGACAAGATCCTCCTGCAACAAATTAATAAAAATACATGAAATAACATATTTATAAAATTAGCAGAAGCACTGAAAGGATTATATTGATCGCAGGCCACTTCGAGGGGGCAACCTCCTTTGAGCAAGCTCAATACAATAAATTAGTGAATGTCTCTCTTGGCCTCAACACTTACTCATATACTAAGTCTAATCTAAACAACTACTACTTCCCATGAATGTGGGATAAAATAAAATGCTCACGGGACAACTTACAAAGCATATGCATCCAAAGCAACTAATATACTAACAAAGTAAAGAGACGGGATCACACAGGTTCCTAACACGCGACTGCAATGTACTTGGATTTGGATTGGGTTCGCTAGAAGATCCACCCTGGTTGGGTTGTGTAGTGGTGATAGATGGTTGGTGGTGTTGATTATTTTGCAAATCCATCATGATCTTCACCAATTATCTAATGATGTTTTTCAAATCTCCTTAGATTGTGCTCAATTCTCCTTTGATGTTATCCACATCTACTTTGTTGGCCATATCAGGTTGCATGTTTTGCATATTGTACTCGAGGTGGCTCACTTTGTGATATGTCGAAGAAAACCCTCAAACAAAAGATACAAATTCACGTTTTTAACTCCATCTCTTCTTTGATAGGAGTTTTCCTTGGAGTTTCAAAGCCTTGCCTTGGGCCCTAGTTTGCGGTCATGCCATACCAAGGCTTGACAATGTCGAATTTAATTTTTCACCTTTGACCAAACTTTGATCAAGAGATTTGTGACCTTTGTCGGCCTCAAATCAAAATATTCAAAGACCCACCAAATTTTTGCAAGCTTTCCGATAACGTAAAGAAGTCATAAAAATTCCTTAAAATGCGGCTTATAAAGCAAATTTATGAAAAACTCTAAAAACACAATAACTCACTCAAAAATGATCACCAAACCTTAATTTTTTTATTGTAGCATCTTGAATGATTCTCCAACCACAATAAAAAAATTATATAAAAATTTAAAACGGATTCCAAGATATGAATGATTCTCCAAAATTAGGGTTTCTCCCATATTTTTGCCCAAATTGAAGCAGTGATACCACTTGTAATGAAATTACTTAATAAATAGAGTAGAATCGTAGAAATAGATCACAATATCAATGAAATAGAGTAGAAGATATGAATAAATGACGAGCCACTTCAGGGGGAAACCTCCACAACCAATACAATAGGAACAAAATTTGCCATGTTATCCTCAAATACTAACCACTACCTCCTATAAATAAACTAATTATGTTATGGCCACACCCTAGGACCCTACTACCAATATGAAAATATAGAAATGATCATATGACTTAATTACGGTTATGTTAGCCACAAGTATGGCACACATATCCCAATACATGCTATAGGTTAAGGGCATAGTAGAATGAGTAAGAACTCATAAATGGATTCTATAAATCCACAGGTCCATGGAGGATGATGGGATTATGGGAATAGTTTGACCCTGTTATGCAAGGACACTGAGATCACACCACGTGGCACAATCCTATGATTCCTGTGGCTCCATTTCATTGATTGATCATTGTAAGGGGAAACGGCACCAAGATATGCTAACAACCGTAGTTTTCGCTTGAAGGCACCAAATGGTGCATTTAGAGTCTTATTGGAAAGCTCTTGTTGAGAGCATTCAATTTGTTGTGGCCAAGAGGCAGTTAACTCGCCCATATAACAAATCTTTTGGGAATCACTGGTAGTTTATAGGAAAAGTTTGGGAAGGTAGACGAGCAAGAAAATGAAAAGATCTCAAACCAAGAATAACAAGGGCATTTTCCTTAGAAAGAAGAGGGAGTCGACAAAGCATAAGATAGAGAGATCAGGATGCAAAAGTCAATGCAGAGATCAAAATAGATCAAGGGAAAGTCTATATATTGAAGAGAGGAGTCACCAGAGAAAATGAGAAAGAAATGGGACACATATTAGAGAGAGGCCGTAGTAGAAGAAGTTGCAGAGTATGCAACCCGTGTAAGAGATTGAGGTTGCAAAACCCTGTAGACTTGTAGAGGCTTTAGATGAGATAAAGTAGTGAGAATAGAGTCACATAATGTAGATGTTGTTACTGCCTATTTCATTTAATATTAGAGAGTGTTATTTTCTGTTGCATGACTCTAGTTGCACAGCCAAGAGCATCCGTTCACTGTGACCCCCTACAGTGGATTACACCACGATTACAACTACCGACAATTACAAAGAGAATGGTTACAAGTCATTTCATCTTCTTCCCACACGGCGGTTGAACTTCTTCCACGTGTATGGCAGTTGACTTGCTCAGTCGAATGGTTACTCTAAGGGATTCCTTGACACGTCGCAAAACTGAGAGGTGCCATATGGCCAGCCATGTGGATGCGGTGTGACAACAAGCTCAGTGTGGGGCCCATGAGATGTCACACAGGTTTTGCTAGGAATGATAGGCTCTACGTAGAAGTGAAGTGTTGCGCGGCAATACGGTAGTGCACAAGTGTTTTGCTAGTCCAACAAGACTTGTGTGCGTGAACAAGGAAAGCACAAAGGACTCCAAGCTAAGTCGTATGCAAGTGTGTAGGTGCGCAAAGGAGAAGTGTACGATGCTGCACACGGATCAATGAGTGTGCCTAGAGTTGCCATTATTAATAAAGGTATCATTTTTTTATGGTTTTAGCTTCGATCTAGAACTTTTATTTCCAAAAAGTTGGGAGTACTGGATTCAAAATGCACTAGAATATAAAACACATCAACCTACCCCAAGTTTATTTTTAGAGCTTTTTAATGAGGCTCAACATTTTGAAATTTCATATCCCTTTAATTCGGGTTTAAACCAGTTATTTAAGCCACAAAGCTACAAACATTTTCAATTTAAAATTAGGAAAGTCTAGGTTGAAATATAAGTTTAAAGTCTTTTTATTTGTTTACGAGATCCACGAATTGCTACAAGGCCCTACTAATGTATATTAAATTTCAAGTAGTTAATAATAGCATGGCTATTGTTATTCAGATAGCGAGTTAAATGACCTCTAGAAAAACAAACCGTTTCCTCATTGTGTTATATGCATCCTCTATCACTTACTCTTCAATCAGATTGGCACAAGAACAAACAAAATTGCCATTTATGCAGGACTTGACTATCATCTTGTACCAGAAACATGTGAGTATAAATTGATATGATTGGAAGACCATAAGTCAGTCAAAATTCGTCATTTAAGTGTATGCAAGAAATTCTAATAATGTACACATTAATCAAACGCAGCAAAGGATCTCTGACTTGAGTCTCCAATAAAGAATGAGGAAACTACTGCAATCATCTCTTTGTGAGCACTGAGAACTATATTAGAGAAGCTGGTTATTGGTCAAACATGAGTATGCAATACACACCTTACAGTTATAAACAGAAACACCTTGTAACATGTGTAGAAACAAATTTTCAAAGGGCATTATCTGAAAGTGACAAAATCCTGCATTTTTTATTCACCTACAAGAACTATAATGGATTTGGCCACTATATCATGTAGGAATATGTTGAAAACAAATGACGCTGCAAGTTGATATCATTTTTCTGTGTTAATGACATAAGTAGAATGCAAATAAAAGACAAAAGTTTTGAACGACTATTTGCTCTTGGCCACAAGATTCATCATTTTGACTGTGTAAAAGTAAAAAAAACAGTTTTTAATAAAGATATGCTTGTTGAAAGACAACGATTACAGGAGAATTTTATTAACATCTGAAGACAATTTGATGACATGGTTCAAGCTCCAATCAACCCCAGACCAAGATTTATTCTATTGAAATGAAAGCACTGAATCCCGCATGCCTCAAGTATCAGAACCTCCTCTTGCATGGAAGTAATTTTCACTAAAAAGTCACTGTTGTTAGTTATTTATAGTAATTGCTTCTCTCAACTTCTCACTTCTTGATATGATTTTGACCATTCTAGGAAATGAGAAAAGCAAAGGTTGTTCAACATTCTTCCAAGCATACTTATTATGTGTTTATTTAGTCCTAGAGTTGATTATATGAACCCATTGGATTCCAATGCAATAACATGACATTGAGCATGCACCCAAGTAGAAATAGCAAATACAAGTAATCACCATACAATGTATGCTTGTTAAAAATCTAGTGTGCTTCACTAAACTTTTACTTTTCCAATGCCAGTTTCCTCAAACTTGGCAAGTCCAGTGAAATTTACCTTCCTACCACAAATGATAGTCTCAAAGATAGTTGGCCACATCTATATTACTCAGTTCCCCAATTCAAGTAGGGCAACATGAATTGCAACAAATGCATTGGAACTACTTTCAAATACTTGTATAATACGCATAAAATATTCAAATATGCAGCTTTGTTCCATGGGGATGCGTTTCCACCCCCCAGTCACCCACCCCCACCCGCACCCCCATCCCCACTATTCTTGTTCCCCCGTCCTCGTGCTATTTTCCTATTCAAATAACATTTCTAGGATTTGGGGGGTACTTACAGGCGTCCTCTTTTTACATTCCGCAATTCCCCGTCCCCCCAAAAGGAGACTCTGCGGAACATAGAAAATATGGAGACTACATAACATATTCACGCACTTTAAAAGGACCGATATGATGGTCTTGTTACTCAACATAGCCGGACCTTGAGTATCCAATAACAAAACAGCCCCATGGTGATAAAAAATAGTCATTTGGTCTGCCCTTCCTCATAATCTCCAATAAAGCTAACTCAACTCAAGTATCACTATTTCATACTGTCTCAAAAAAAATATGCTGAAGAGTCAAACACCATTTCCTCCAAATTACAACTCTTAGCAGGAAGGTATACTTAAATAAACTGGGGATTTAGGCAAGAGAACAAAGAGTAACTGGTGTTGATTTCTAGATTATTATTTGGGTTTTTAACAACCAACATGGACAATGCCAATGAGGGATAGTTATATTCATTTGTTAAAAAGCATATAGTCAAAACCATGCCTTTATCCAGCTCAATAACTATGAATATTCAAGTAATTAAAAAAAGAACACAGATAATGTTTCAGTGTTCTAATCCTGTGTACCTTTTCTAAAAACCATTGTTATGTCATAGAATGTCTTATCCATGCAGCTTCCCCATAGAGAGAATTATATACTGTTACAGATTCATTATAACATGGATCTAGCATGCACCAAGAGGTATCCAAAAGACACAAGTGCACATCCCTATGTTTTGACGCCCACATGATGTAGTTACTTGGAAATTAAGCTGTCTCAGTCATATGTTTATCCCAGATAAACAACCAGCATCAGCTCACTCATACATTTAACCCAAATGCATTGATGTACATTATAGAAAGTTCTCCTCACCCAGGATGTAGGATGCACTTTTAGCACAAATCAGAAAAACAAAGAGGCTATAGGGTTTCATCATCAGAAGCTTCTCTTTGTTCTTCTGTTTACTCACATCTAAGCTATTGGAACTACTTCAGCTACACATTCAGATTTTCCAAATATTCGAATTATGACCTAAACCAGCTCAGGGGCTATGAGCAAGAAAATTATTCTTCTTGTAGGATCCCAAGAGGAGTCTTAAAAGAATTTCTACGCCAAGCATCCCTATGTGAGTTGTAGTAGCAGAAAATGGAATAACACGTGTTTTAAAGGCATTTCAAACATGCCCAGCGTGTGAAAACTGCTGCTCAGGCATGTCAATCAAACCTGGAAATTACTAGATCAAATGCGATCAAATGCACACACAACTAGAAAAACACTAAAATTGAATTAAACCAGATTAATTTAAATTTTTTTATTTTTATGGCTTGGTATAATGTTGTCTTTTTTTATTTGCTGAGTTTTTTCCTGAATTTTCACCATTTTAAATCTGTGCAATTGAAAACAACTTACACTCCAGTCACCTTGTGGCATTGCCCAGTACATGTCATGCTACCAAACTCGAATCTTAGTTGCATTGATAAGACTATAGGCCTTTTACCGTTCACACAGATAGGATGATTCCTCCTGCAACCAGGCATAATTTCTGGGTTAAATAGAGTTCCTGGCCACTGACAACCCACGCATAACTCTGGCTGGAGAATTTTTCGACAGCCAAGCTTTGAACACAGACATCCTAATAAGCCTGGTTTAGCATTTCAGCCCTGAGTCTCACCAGCTCAAAATCATTGGTGAATACTGCATATCACCGATTCACCACCAATCCAGAACTTGAATAATTGTCCTAAAATTCTTTACATGCAACTCCTATTTAAACCCAGCCAAACTATCTACCATAACCAGCACCAGTGGTAAAAATCAGTTGACTAAATACAGTCTTCTTAGATTTATTTCTCCAAACCCCACATGAACATCTAAATACCCTTCTAAAGACCAAGTCCACTAAATCTATCCATTATTCAGGAGGTACTAATTGCAACTAGTGGTGATTAATTGAGCCAACACCCAGTACTAGTTTTGAAAATCAAACCAGAAAACTCAAAATTGCGTCAATCTTGTGATCGGATAAAACCACATTAAAATTAAAAACATCAAAAAGCAACCAGTGGTAATTAATAAGGGCAGCACCTACTAATTATCCCCAAATTCCATGGTTTTTTCCCCCTCAAAATGCAAATTTGGGCCTATATAAAACAATGAATTATGATCTGACAAAAACAGAATTGCATTAAAAACATCGAAATGTAACCAATCGTGACTGATTGAGCCAACACCCATGCCCTAATTTCATGGTTTTTTTCCGGGTGCAAAACTCGAAATTGGGTGTATCTAAAACATTGAATTATGATCTGATGAAAACAAAATTGCATTAAGAACATCGAAATGCAACGAGTGGTGATTAATTAAGCTAACACCACCCGGTACTAATTATGCCCTAATTCCATGGGGTTTTTTTTTGGCTTCTTAGTTTGTTTGTTTTTTGCAAAAATCAAAATTGGGTCTATATAAAACACTGCATTGTGATCTGATAAACAAAGACAAACTGTATGCAAAAAATAAAGTGCACCTGAAATTTGAGAGATGTAGCTCCTGTTAATTGCTGGCTTCTCCTTTGTCCACCATGAAATGTGTTATTTAAGTTGCAGAATCTTGCACTTGTGTAACGACTGAATTAGCAAATGCCGAAAATGCCCCTATCAGATTGCAAGATTCCAAACATCATCTTACGACATGACCATCCGAATACCCCTCCCGAATCTTAAAATTTTGATTACATATCCTGAGAAACAAGGGCTTGTTAAGAAAATGTTCTAAAAATAATACCATTCGGAACTATACTGTTCGTAATAATCGATGTCTTAGATTTTTGGTTATTCTCGTTCGTGGCCCAACTTCCCCAAAAAAATTACTATATACACAAAATATTTCAGCATTTATATATATATATTTAAAATTAAAATTAAAGTGAAGGCATTTTGTTCCGTACCCTTGTCAATTCAGAACGGGTTAAGTAATATTTTGGGTTAATGCAGGAGTGAAATTTATTTTTTATTTTTCTTCGCCTTTAAATGCATGGACGTTTTATTATTCCAAGTTGGATAGAGCATAGATAGAGGTTTTTAAATATGTCTTACTATTTTAAGTTAGATGTTCATTATTTTTTGAAATTGTTTCTAGAGTGATTCTTGACATTTATTTAACATTTGATATTTATTTAATGTTATTTTATATATGTTTAACAAATTTGTTTTTATATGAGTGATTTGTCTAAATTAAGTGTTATTGAATTGTTACGATAAGTTTTGATGGTTTGAAGTTTTTTTTGTGCATATTCGTGCAATCCCCCTTTTATAGCTTGCGGTCTCTTTGTCTCATATCTAGACTATATGTATGGTATTAGCCATGTTGTTTGTGCCTCCCTCTCAATTAGATAGGCCCATCTATCCATTTCTATGTTTCACATTTGTAATGAACTTACTATATCACTAATTAAAATCACATAGATTGCAATATAATAGATCACATAGGAAAAATAATAATAGTCAAGTGAAAATAAGAATAGGTCTATATAATATAAGTGAAATGAGCGCAGAACACTTGAATATAGAACTGAGCCACTTCAAGGGGGAGCCTCCTAAGTTATCACAATAAAAATAGAAATTTGAATATATGATGACTAATATCCTAATGCTACCCCCAATCTATACCCTAATTAGGCCATTAGAAATCCATAAAGTTGAATATACTGACTACTCCTACCAATATGTAATCGAGAGATTAACAAATAATTAAGTCAAAGGTTGTGCGTCATAGGTTGGCCACACATATCGAATACAAACCATAAATAAAGGGTGTAGCATACCCCCTCCCCTTCTTCAAACTAGTGTTATCCCCAATGTTGACCAATTGTGGATGTTTCTGAATGAAAGATTCATCTTCCCATATCACATCTTTGTTGGGTAGGTTATTTTACTTGATAAGATACTATAAGATCACTCTTATTCATAGCCTTTTAGTGTGTGTCTCGAGAACCTCTTCAAGCTCTGAGATGACTCTTCCCTTTTCATCAAACTCTAATAACTCTATCTAGGTGAGAATCTTCTAACTAATAACTTTTTCAAATAAGATAAACAAAAGATGAGGTGTATTTTAGTTGACTGAGGTAACTCCAATTTGTAGGCCACACTCCCAATTTTATGCAATATCTTATAAGGACCATAATATTTGGGTGACAATTTCTTATCCTTCTTTTGTTGCTTTAAGGACATTTGTTTATATGGTTGCACCCTGAGAAAAACATGATCTCCTACTTCAAAATAAATTTTACTCATGTGATGATACGCTTATTGTTTCATTTTGTTTTGTGTCATGGCCAAGTTCTCCATGAGACTAGAGAGTGCCTCCTCTTGGTGATGATTATGCTCTTCAACTACTTAAACTCTTGGTCTCGCTTTCAAGGATGAGGTGATGGACAATGGAGGATATCCATATAATTCCATAAATGGGGACATCTTGGAAAAGGTATGGGAAGAGATGGTATAACACCATTCAACTAGTGGTAACTAGTTAACCCATTGTGCTTGCTTATTAGAAACAAAGTAGCAAATATACCCTTCCAAACACTTATTGCTATGTACCTAGGGATATGATATATTATTGTATAAGGGTTGATGGAGATGTCGACATGTGGCACACATCCCCTTTGTTGGTTATATGGGTACAATATATTAGGATAATAGAGTAACTTGTGGAAGTAGTACATTGGGTAATGGTCGGCCTACATTGGGATTAGGAGGTTACCCATCCATGGGTTAGATAGATGTATATATATAGGAGATGATTATCATGGTAAAGATATCAAGTAAGGATTGAGTCTTCTATTGTAAGAGGATATTGGAGGTTGTCCCCTCAAAGAGACATTGTGGAGTTATTCCTTCCTAAAGGAGTATTATATGGTGTTTCCCTACCTTAAGGGTATTTCTGCATATATTAAATCATATCAAGCGGTAATGCTATGTACTTGGGGATATGATATATTATTGTATATGGGTTGATGGAGATGCCGACATGTGGCACACATCCCCTTAGTTATATGGGTACAATATATTAGGATAATAGAGTAACTTGTGGAAGTAGTACATTGGGTAATGGTCAGCCTACATTGGGATTAGGAGGTTACCCATCCATGGGTTAGAAAGATGTATACATATATATATAGGAGATGATTATCATGGTAAAGATATGAAGTAAGCATTGAGTCTTCTATTGTAAGAGAATATTGGAGGTTGTCCCCTCGAAGAGACATTGTGGAGTTATTCTTCGTAAAGGAGTATTATATGGTGTTGCCCTACCTTAAGAGTATTTCTGCATATATTGAATATCAAGATCTTATCACTTATTGACTGCCTTTGTTTTCCCATCAGATTGGGGATGATATGAAGAGTTGTGAACCCACTAAACACCCAAACAAGAGAATAAAGTAGTCAAAAAATTAATAGCACATAGGGGTCAAGGTCACTTACTATAATATTTAGGGGCCCACATAGCTTATAATTGTCATCATAAATGTTGATGCCACCATTTTTGTGACAAAGCAAAAAAAAGGGATATTTTGTGAGTCTATCAACGATTCCCATGATGACACTTTTCCATTCTAAGTTTTGTAATCATGTAATGAAGTACATGAAGACCTCCTCCCATTGCTAACTAAGAATATATAAGGCTACAAAAGATCCAAAGTCTTAATCATCTTGCATTTGTTTTGTTGACACATCAAACATTATGAAGAAAAAAATTGTACATCACCCTTTAATCCTTCCCAAAAAAATCTTTCTTAATTTTATATAAGTCTTCAGTTTTTTTGAATGATGCCCTTTTGGATAAGCATGGAGCTTTTCAATAACTTCATGCTTAAGGTTTATCTTCTTGCATAGGTATAGCCCATCCTTGTGTATGTAGACACGTAAATTTGGCACGAGGTTAGTTATTTCCTATGACATTAATGTATTTATGTTCTTTTGGATCATTTGTCAAATTAGACTCTTATTAGCAGATTTTTGTGTCTTTCTCCTCGTATCACCTTCTCTCTCTCTCTCTCTCTCTCTCTCTCTCTCTCTCTCTCTCTCTCTCTCTCTCTCTCTCTCTCTCTCTCTCTCTCTCTCTCTCTCTCTCTCTCTCTCTCTCTCTCTCTCTCTCTCTCTCACACACACACACACACACACACACACACACACACATTTGTTTCTGGGTCTCTAGCTCTAGTATCCTTGGTCTTCATCTCTATTTTTCACTTTTCTACATTCAAATTGAAATCAATTTGTTTGTTCTTGGGTTGACCATGATCGAGCTACATGATTTTGGTTCTTACCAATATCGACAGTTCAATCTTGATCTTTTTTGTTTGTGTGGGCCCTTTGCCCCTTCTTTCTCCTTTTTTGGCATGTGTTCCTCTTTTTTCAACATTTACAATCATTATATGTTAGATTTGTGTGCCAACATGACCTAATTTTGAATTTAAAAAGACTATAAGTACAAAAGTGCATTGATGCATTTAGAGACCAGAGAACATGATTAAAATTCATATCTTAAGCTACACTCTACTCTTATTATTGTTATCATCCATTGAAGTGTATGCACCCCTTATATCAAAAGTTGAATTGAATAAATAGTGAAATAATATACAAAATATGTTAGTTTCTGTAAGATTCATCCAATAATGGACGTCTAAGACTAATGACAAGAAGATTAAACACACAAATCTATTGAATCTTAGAAATCAAGTAATGAACAAAACTACAATAGATATATTCATAAATAGAAATGGATCGCATAACAATAACTTGAAGCTCAACACTCTCACAACTCTCAAAGTTATCACAACTATGTAGCTCACCACAATCTAGAAGACTCCAAATATCCCATATCAATAAAGTTTACAAAGGGATGTACATAGAGGTCAAAGTTAAGAGAATCCCACCAATTCCATGCATGTGGGACTAACTTCCCCTAAATAGGTGGAATAAAGGCAAGGAGACAATATCTCAATACATGTGGGATAAACTTCCTAAATGTACAAACAAAACTAAGCAAGTTAAATGGTATAAAAAGAAATATCCTATACTGACACCCCCCTTAAGCATAGCTTAGGTGGATATAAGAATTGGGTTCTAGTAACGAGGCCTAATGAGGTATTCGAGTACATAAAACTCTCTTGAAGTGGAGAAAATGAGAAAACTCACAAGAAAAAACTCCCCCCAAAAAGAGAAAAAATATAAATCTAACTTTGATCGATAACGAGTCCCATCACCCTGATGAAGTCTACTTCCATTGTGCAAATGATGACATCCAAGTAGAGCAAGTGATCAATGTGAGCAAGAAGGAAGGAGAAATATTGTTTGCTTGTGAGGGCGTTTAGCCTCCTACCAAAACAAGCCTCACCCTCCGATCTTCATCAAATAAGAGAGATAATGTGACAAGCAAATACCTTTATAATCTCCTTATATCTCCCAAGAAATTCCACAAAGATTGTTTTTATATAAAATACAATTAAAAATATATAAGATATTAATTTTTTTAATAAAAAAATACAATATATTTTTAATTAAAAAATCCCAAGTTATACCATAATCATGTCTCTCATAAAGTCAAATCCACTAATTTGATTAGACCACATGTATTATCTAAAAAACCACAAATTGTATGGGAAAACTATGATTTATCATAGAAGGTGGTTTTCTAAACCTATTTTTTCTATGAATAGTACCATTCGGTAAAAACATGAAAACCTTTTCAATTCTTAATGAAATTTAAAATTTCAAAATGATCTAGAAAGTTAAAAACAAGGCGCACAAAAATCAAAAATTGTTTGGAGTGATTATTTACAATTTGGGAGAAGTTCGAAAAAAATAGGCATTTATATTAAAAAAATAGATTTGTAAAAAAGTGATAAAAAACCTTGATTAGAGACTTGAGAAGAGAAACCCAGTTGAGTGTTGGATGGAGTAGTTATCAATAAATTTGCTCAAGATTTAGAAATAAACAATAGATGAAAATGGTGATCATTTTACTAGTCTTGAAACTCTGATATTGTGTAAGATTTATCCAATAATAGACATCCAAGACCGATGACAAGAAGATTGAACATGCAAATTTGTTGAAGCTTAGAAATCAACTAATGAACAAAAATGTAATAGATATATTCTTAAATGAAAATGGATTACATAATAATAACTTGAAGCTCATAACTCTTACAACTCTCAAAATTATCACAGCTCACAACTATGTAGCTCATCACAATCTAGAAGACTCCAACCATCTCATATCAATAAAGCTTATAAAGAGATGTACATATAAGTGAAAGTTAAGAGAATCCCAACAATACCATACACGTGGGAATAACTTCCTCTAAATAGGTGGAAGAAAGGCAAGGATCCAAAATCCCAATACATGTGGGATAAACTTTCTAAATGTACAAACACAACTAAGCAAGTTAAATAGTAGGAAAAATATATCCTATACCAACATTTTTTTTTAGCAAAAACTGATATTCCTCATGAACTCTAGACTATCAAAGTTTGATCCCAGTCTAGATAAGTTAAATGCAAAAATCAAATGGTCACACGAGACAAGAAGTAAGTGCACACCACCAAAGAGTTGTAGCAAATTGAAATCACAAAATAAAATTGCACGAGACAAATCAAAATGGAGAAAGCCAAAATATTCATCAACTTTGGATATAGAATACAAAGGGAGAGAGGTACATATATAGGTGGGAGAGAGAGTAAAACCCCACATTCTAGTGAATGTGGGATTATTATTCCCAAATGACACAAGTGGTCTCTAAAACTCTATGCAAGGATAATGAATTGTGTAGACAAAACCCATGGGATAAAAGTCTATACCAACACCCCCTTTAAACATAACTTAGATGGGCTAGAGAATTGGGTCCTGAAAATAATCCCTGATAAGGTACCCAAGTACATAATGATGATCCAAGTATCTTACAAAATATAAAGGATGTGTGCCTCCACAAAGAAGAGAGAGAAGATAAGCGTAGAATGTTGCATGATAAATGTTGTAGTAGGTCCCTCTACAACACATGATGCCTCTTCCTTTCAGAAGAAAGAAACCCCAAGATGTTAAACTATTGAATTACCACTGAAGTGGAATGCAAGTAGGAATCATGATGCAAATCTCTATAAAATGCTCAAATATATCCTTGATAATTCTCGAATGTGCTAAAGTCTGATCAAGTATCACAAGACTAACTATTGAAGATGACAATGAAGAAGCCTGCAATGAAGGGGAGAGAATAGTCAAAAATTAAGATATACATGAAACATTCACTGGAAGAATGTCTATGGGAAGATCAGAGAAAGGCTTAACAATTATCAAAACTTAAGACTAGTCTATAAATGAAGCACTCAAGTCTCTAAGATGAATGTCCATTGGAACATATAATTCATCGATACTCTTAGTGTATATACTCTCACTAGAATCAGTAAAGTCCTCCAAAATATATGTCTGTGAAGGCTCTAAAAGAATAAAAATATGTATAAGAATAGATTTATAATCTATAATGAGACAACTAAGGTCTGGTAGAATATCATCCTATAGTGGGGGCTCACCATAAAGAAGAGCACTACCCATTATAGATATATCATCACAAGAAATAAAAGCATGAGGAGAGAGTACAATAGTTTCAAAAGAGAAAATAAAAAGCAAAGGAGGAGGTGTGACATAAATCACATTAGTATCCTAAAAATACTATTAAGAGTGCTCCAAATAGTGGAAGGACACTCTATGTACTCCACATGGTGGTGTAGATCCCATGAAACATGCAACAATAAATGACCATCGACACAATCATAAGAGTTAGCCCAGTCATTATATTGACCTGGGTCAATAGGAACAAGAATCTATCTGTATAAAAATGGAATAATTTCTTGATCCATGAGTGAACTTTCCATGTATACATGCCATAAAGCATAATTGGTGTTCCAAAGAAGAACCACTGGCATAGACTCAACCTTCCTCATGTGGAATCTCTCAAATGGAGTCATCATGACCAAGAAAAGACACCAAAGAAGTGCAATATTGAATAAGATACTCTGTAATGAACCCTTAAATCACACTCATGAATGGGACATCGAGCACAATTGAGAATGCATCTAAGTGAGCAATTAGTACTAGAATGATGAGGGATAATGCATGCTCAGAATGGGGATGTCAGATAAAATTGAAAATGCATCCACATGTGATAAATTGGTGCATGAAGTATAATGCAAAAAAAAGTAGGGCCCATAGCATAGATAACCCCATTGAATATGGAATGGTGAACCCCCTAAATATTACAAATACACACTCAAAAGATGCCAGACTCAGTCGATAGTGTGTTTAGAGAAATCGATGCATGTGTTAAAAAAGATAATTTTTTGCAAATAAAAGAGGACATCAAACTCAGTTGATAATGCATCCAAGGAAGCAATTACAATGTGAGCAAGGGAAAAAATGAATAACACTTTATTTTTAAACATTGCCCATAGAATATTATTTTATAAAAAACAATAAAAAATATCCACTAATAATGCTAAACTTGACCAATCTTCTTATGTGTTACTTGTGAACTAAAAGAAAAGTAGCCTACTTTCCCTTTTTTAAATCAAGCTATTAAAAAAATAATTTAACATGCTAAAAATATTAGGGCAAACTTGAATAGACTTAGTTTGTTTTGGAAGAAACTTTCAACAATAATCTCCAAATTATAAGATTTGATTTTTTTAATTATTAGTTACTAAATATGTCATAGCTTTTGCATTTATTAACAAAATTCAAAAATTCAAAATGATTGAGTAAGCTAAGACCAAGGCACACCAAACCCAATTTTTTTTTGATGTGATTCATTGTGGTTCGAGAGTAGTAATAGCTTGAATAGGCAAATAACAAACTAAGCATGAGAATGAAAAATCAGATTTGAACTAGGAAGCCACAAAAAAGATAATGTGATGGAAAACATGTTTTCTTAAGAAAAAAATGTCTTCTTCCAAGCCGTAGTGAATTTGATCAAACTGTAAGAACATTAGATCTCCAAAGAGCTTGTATATACCAACATTACAAAGTATGGAAATGTATGATAAAATGAATGAACAGATATTAATGAAAAATAGTATAGATATACAATCTTGCTTATGTAAAAAATCTCAAGATTTCACAGAAAGATTAGTAGTGAATATCCAGATAAAAGTTTAGCACGGATGGCTCTGATACCATATCAAAGTTTGATCCCAGTCGGAATAAGGTGCATATGAAGGTTGAATGATCACACAAGATAAAAAGTGAGTACACACCACCAAAGAGTTGTAGCGAATTGAAATCATAAAAAGAATTTCATGAGACAAATCAAAATGGAGAAGTCCAAAATATTTATTAACTTTGGATATAGAATACAAAAGGAGAGAGGTATATATATAGGTGGGAGATAGCGTGAAACCCCACATTCTAGTGAATGTGAGACTAATCTTCCCAAATGACCCAAATGGCCTCTAAGACCCTAAACAAACATAATAAATCATGTAGACAAAACCCATAGGATAAAAGTCTACACCAATAGTTTCTTGCATCTCATACATAGGGATAAGGGTCAAAATCTTCATATTACACTAGATTGTTTGCTAGACTACATGAGTGCTAATTTCTAAAATATTTAAGAATAAGGGTCTAATTAAGGTAGGTCTCTCATAATTACAACCATTGTTATGTGTTTGAAAGGTCTCTTGGATTATATTAGGGTTTAGATGAAGGAAAATGAATTCTAAAAGCTTTTTGCATCAATATGATAATCTGAGAGAGGTTTCTAATCAGAATACATAAAAGAAGGTGCTCACAAAGTTTTAATTGATTATTACATTATCTAACCAAAATCAAACCTTAGTTTCTAAAATTAAGTCTTACAAGCTTGATTACTACCGAAATCGAGCCCTTTAATTTTATCTATTTTTTAAGACTTCTTTGATTTTGACCTATTTCCACCTATTTTCAGCCTCTAACAATGCACATGTAAGTCAAAATCTAGGTATTTATCTTTGAAACCCTTTTGTCAAGTTTCAAGCATAGTAATCCTTTGTTTTGCACATTTTATATATTTTCTATTGTTATATTGTTGTAGTTATATTGAATTGTCTTTTGTGCCTTATTTATATGTTTAGTATACTTTGGTCTGCATAGAACTGCACTTATGCACTTTCCATCTAAAAATTTTGTTGAACACGTGCCCTCTTATACCCCTTAAGATCATATTGTGTTGATATTGCATATTAGATATGATTTTGATTAGGGTATCCTAAACCCTTGCCTTATTATGCCATCTTATTAGGTTACCCCTTGTGTGTGATTGGTGTTATATGTATTGCCTTACATTTTATCTTTTCTTACAGGGATAGTGTTTTATCTTATTTGGAGTAATGAACCTGAATAAGATAGAACTTTTAAATATTCAGATTATCTAAGACACATCCAAATTAAACAAATATGATTATTATGAGTTGATGTTCAATTACACTTTAATATTTATGGAAAGTACTAAGAGGACTAGGGTACTTAAAATTTTATTGATATGTTGTGATATGAGATTGAGCATAGGTGGTAGAAAGGATTGAAAATTGCTTCATAGTTGCTCAGGTTTAGAAACTGACTATTTGGACCTACCTGGATGAATCCATCAGAAATTGGATGCCTGCATTAGACAAAGGTGTTTGAAGTTTAATGCAAGTGTCCTTGTAATATTTGCCTTACTATTTTTTCATGGATGTATATGTCCACTTATAAATGTTCATCTTGTGTGATATAAGAATCTCACTATGTGTGTAAGTCTAAAAAACATGTCTCTTTCACTTTGAAACACTAGTTCCACTTTTGATAACTAGGTTTGGGCCTACAAAAGGGGAATAAAAATGGGTTGAAATGGCCCCAACCATCATGTTTTAAGTGATTGAGCATTGTCTATGTTTCCAATACTCTGAAGAGGGTCCCAATTGTACGTAGTTCTCTTGGTTAAGTGTATGCATGCAATAATACTCATTTAGTATGAATTCAACATGTGATCGAGCTTTATTGGCTAGGGCTCGATCCTTATGACTAATTTCTAATTTGGGAGATTTAGGGCAATCCATCTCAATGTACAAGTGATAGAATATGATTGCTTAGTACTTTATTGATGATTTCTAGATAGGGATCAGGCTTACACATATTGTGTATAAATAGATGAATCTTTAAATAAATTCTCACACCATTGACATACATAACATATAGGCCAGCCCATAAGGATGATTTGAATTTGGAAATAATCAATGTTTGGCATGTGAATAATTCAAGTAGAGGTGGATGACTTCAAAAATTGAGAGACAACTAAGTATGACCAAGGCATCCAAAAAGACAAGAAAGGTGATATGATGATCATAATACAGTTTGATTAAGATAATAATTAGATTAGTTACAAACTAGGAAATTCTTGTAGGTGATTGATATCAAATCTGGAAGGCTGAACCCATAAAAGGCATGTTGATAGGATACAAGGGTGTGTAAGATCCATATGTGTATGCACAATTCATGCAAGGTAAAAATAAGTCAAGACTGATTATTCCAAGTGTCCAATACCATATTTTAGTGTTTACAAATGTACCCCTTTTAGTATAATATTTAAAACACTGGAGGAGAAGGATAAATATTGTGTACCTTAGTGTATAAACACACTTGATCTTTGGGAAAAGACTCTAAGTGTGTAACTTGATCCATGAAAACCTATAATAAAACATGCAGTAATTAATGTTCATATATGATATGAAATCTAAAATAAATTAGATCAATAAAACATTGGAAATTTGAAAAATAAGGAAAGAATACACATGTAAGTGGGTGAACCATGTTACCCTTTTAAGTGTTTCATATTGGGGTGATTATTCCCTATTGGAGAATTTTGTGGGGTGATTATGTCCTAAGGCAAGTGTCATTGTTGAAGCTATTGGTTGGGAAGATAAATTCCCCAACCCTCATGAAGGAGTAGTGTTAGGCCATTGAGTGAACACAAAACCTTAACTGCACTTCTCATTTAATTGAGAATGAACACCAAGATGAAAGGTAGAGGCCTATAATAGACTCGTATGTATATATTAATATATTGAATCAGCCATTGTAGATATATTTTAGATTTAGAATGCTACCTTCAGTGCCTTCAATAGCAACTTGAAATAAAAAAGTGCATGCATGAACATGATCCATGCCTCATAATATAATCAATCGTCCCATTGTGATATAGAATGTTATGAACCTATTTGTCACTCTAACCTTAATATAGTAAATTTGATGACTTGTCAACCATGTATCTACAATATGTTTATAAAATGTTTGCATATGCCCCCAAATTTGTCTCAACATGTAAATATATGTTCCATAATTTGAACCAACTGATAATACTCAATAAACACCCTCTAAATCATAAAATATGTCTTGATATATGAATTATTTATGAGTGAAGGATTGAATATATATGACAATCCCATTAATATGCCCCTCTTTTGAGGTGAGGAATGCAGCCTATAGATTACTCATCTCATCATAATATGAATATATTATCAAAGCATATATAAAACATGTACCCTAAGGCATACAAGTGTCATGTCAAGATAGATATATAAATTAGGCATGTAGTAGTAATTATCACAAATATAATCAGTGAATAGTAACTTATGCAAAAAGGTGATGATATAGATCATGACACCTTGCACTAGTAGATAGGTGTGTGATATGGATCATGGAACCACAAGCTTATCAGAAGATCTTTGATGTATCCACTTATAAGCACACAATTTCATGGCCATGACACACACAATAAACCACCCAGAATAACACTCAATGTCACATAGGTCAAGAGCCACACATGACGAGCAATCAATGTTACATTATGAATAATCAATATCACACAAAAAGGCAAGGGCCATACAAATAGAGAGTCATGTTGTAACACACTCAATCAATCAATGTCATGAATTAAGGCAAGAGCCACACATAATGATCAGTCAATGTTACACCATGAATAATTAATGTCACACAATATGGTAAGGGCCATACCAAGAAAGATTCATGTCATAACACACTCATTCAAGCAATGCCATATAATAAGGCAAGAGCCATACAAAACATAATCAATGATTAACATATATGAAATGAAGTAGTAAAAATCAAGCATGTAACAAGTCAAGCTACTATACACCATAAATTAATTTCAATATCACAACATAACAAAATAGCATATCCATGAAATGTAGCACTTTAAGTAAAATAAGTAAGAGAAAGGCACATGTAAGAAATCAATGTATATCAACAAGATAAATGGAAATGTCATATAAATATATAATTTGTAACAATGTAACATGTCGAATGAAATTCCCCCAACATTGGCATGGCTCTTAGATGTAGGAATGTATTGCATTTATACATCCATGTGTCATGTATAACATGTATGTCATGCATTCCACTCATGTGTATTCTGAAATGCATTTGCACATGAAAAAAATATATAATCTATATGTAATCTACCAAAAATGCGATAAATAACATAAATCAATGACAATAACTAGCAAAACATGTTATGCTTAGCTCCCGATTTTTCCTTTTTCATTTTTTTAAATATTTTTTTGATTATGTTCTTTCTAAACAACAATCCCATCATGGGGATAGGGATGCTCACATGTAGGTATTATATCAAATGTGGCAATGGTCACTTATCACGGGGGAGTAGTCCCATATGTATATATATCTTAATTTGAGAGGTAATCTCGTGTTGTAGTTTATATGCCATTATCATCATGACTTGCAAGATCTTGTGTATGATGAGTAACAATAGTAACCATAGTATCTTATGAAATATGTTTTATAGTAGAAACACATGCTTGTGTTTATTTTAGAACACACAGAACTATCTTTAACACTAGCTTAGGATGTGATGGAGTGAATAATGGTTATCGTGAGTCCTAAATAAACCTCTGATGTAATAGGCATTGAAGTATTGGTTGTCTAAGAAATTCAATTACCTTCCTTTAAAATGTCTATGTAAAATGAACCCGAATAAGTTGTATAACTGATTGTTCTAGTGGGGGTGGAGGAGGAAATGCCTATGGCCAAATAAGATACTCATATGAGATACTAGGATATATATGTTGGGGATATGAAACACCGGAAGCACACAATTGATTACCAAATACCAAGCAACTTAATATGCAAAAATAACCAGAATCAACAAGTAACTAGAATCCAAAAATAACACAAGATATGAGAGACAATACACAACTTGTATTAATACTCATACAAAAAAGAATACAATAAAGAAGATGCCACTTCTTCTCCACCACCTCTTCAAAGGCTTCCCACACCTCAAGTGAACAGTAATTCTCTCCTCAAAGCTCTCTCCCTTAGGTCCCAACACCCAACTCACACACTGAGTTGGTGTTCACCTTATACCTGTGCTCCACGCACACCACAAGTGCTCCACGCACTCTACAAGTACACAAACGTACTTCAAGTAGATCTCCCGTGAACCTGCAACAACCTGCACCTCAATAGACCTTACTTGTGGAAGGAACTCCCTTGCCTTCCTCTATGCTCTGAGCACACACCTGTACTCCAAGTAGATCTCTCCTGATACTGCTCCCTATTGTGTTGCTGTCCTATCTGATCTTCCACCTACAGATCAAGCTGGTTCTACACACCTGTGAACCTTGACCTTGCACACACACACACCTGCATATCAATGATCTTACTTACCATGTAGATCTCCTATCGTAGCCATGCTCACCTGATGACCAAGATCATACACTCCTGAAGAACCCTGCTATTTCTCCAATCCAGCACCCACCTTGGTACTGTGGCACTAGGAGGAACACACCATTGCTCTACCTCACACACAGAAGGAGCTTATAATAATGCTCTCTTACTCCCTAGCACAAGTTTACAATACAACCATGAGTCTATTATATAGGTCTCATCCAAACAATAATTAGACACCTAATTACAATAATTAGATCCGCAGCTCTCAGTCTATAATTAGCTCTAAACATCCAAACACATGGTTCGTCAACCAACTGCCCATAATATACTCGTAGTCGAACCACATAGGCGACCGACGTCGGTCCCTGTCCACTTGGGGTTCGTCGACGCTGGCCGATCTCTAACCGACGTCAGTTGCTTCTTGTCTTACCCTGCTGACGTCGGTTGGCCTGACCGACACCGGTGTCTGTGACACTCCAGCAACTCCTCCAATGGCCTTCTCCATGTCTGCATTAGTGAAGCTTTTAGCTCCACAACCTAACAATCTCCCACTTGGAGCTAAATAGCTGCACTATACCTGTACCTGTACCCCATCTAATCTGTTTCCTAGTTTGTATCCCTCTTCAAGCATAATCCTGAAGACAACCCACCACACAACTTGTGGTGTACCTCCTGTCATCCAAGTACCCTGCCGCATCCGCATCTACAAACACATGTAGTGAAGTCATAACCCTGAATAGCTTGAATCCCTACTGTTGGTCCCTCTCAAGTACCTGAGAATTCACTTCTCTGAATTGGCTCCTAACTCTCTGACAGCTCCCACTGGTTGGGGAAAACTCAAGTCTATACTAGACCTCATGTGATTTTGGACACTAAACTATCCAGCCCTTGGTGCGATCCAATTTTGCATCCTGCGTCTCGCCAACACCTGATTCACATCAGCTCCCACTGGAAATAAAATCACCCTGTGATCTCCCATGTCTCCCATGCCGAAGAATTTCGTTGCTCCAAATTCTTCATAGCAAACCACTAAACTAATCTTACCCTTAGCTCATCAAAACCTGTATGTACACCCCTGCTAGCTAGCATACTATCCACATACATAAACAGAATGATGTTGCAATCATCATCCCCCTGGTAAGTCAAACCACAGTAGTTACCCTGACATTGACTAAAGTCATGCTTCGTCCTCCACCTGTCAAACCCTGTACCACTGTCCTGCAGTTCCTCAAGACCATATGACTTGGTCTTCCATCTCATGTATCCATTCTCTCTATTCTTCAACTAAGGAATCCATTCGTCTTACAGTGCTAACATACCGGCTGGCAACCCTACCAAATCTCCCGTCTGGTTCTATAATCTCTCCATGCCACGCTCCCACTATTTCCTGGATCCTTCCTGCTCTGCAGTCAACAACTAGTATAAAGAAGAGGAACAACGAATTTGAGGCCTACTTATATCTTCAGTCCTCTGTATGGGTGTTTGAGACTTCTTAACAGCTTGCTGTCCACCCAAAATCCGTTACAGTGATCGACCTCAGCCACCCCACAGTCTACATCCGACCGACGTCGGTTCCTGCGCTTGTCCTAATTACCAACCTTTCGACGTCGGTGTCCTCCTACTGCTGATGTCGGTCCTCGTGACCGACGTCAATCTTACCTACTGCCGACGTCGATCTTACCTACTGCTGACGTCAATTTTCTTGTCGACGCCGGTACCTGTGTTTTCCTGTAAGTGATGACTTTTTACCCGCAAGCTCCTTTGAATCAATCCCCATGTCCAAACTGCCCTGCTTAGAAGTATCCAACCCATCCACTGGTCTCTGTCCGCCATCTCCTCCAAGAACACCAAGGCTTTCCAGTTCTTAAGCCTGTCAAATATATCTGTCTTCTGCTTAAGAACATGCATCTCCTTCCTACTCATGTGACCAAGCCTACGAAGCCACGTCTCCGCAACAAAAGAAGAATCAGTAATATAAACAAGTAGATAAAGAGTACCTGTTTTCTTACCACTAGCTAATTCAAGTGCATCCGCTGTGAGAGTTCTCGTGCATCTCTCATCACCCGACTCTTCTGAAGAAATTAGCCACATCTCCAAACCTGGGCCTTGCATGACCTCCTTCAACACCCATGTGTTGGCCGCCTGCAATTTTAGCTTCACTTCCCCTTTGCCAATTCTTTGGCAAGGCTCACCAGCTCCTCTACTTGGGGCTGCATGGAAAGAGGCAACCGAATCTATAAGACAAGATTCAACTTTATCCAAGAAACCTCCCAGAGCATCCTGTGCCACATCCCCTGCAACATCTGCTTCTTCAGTTCCTTCTTGCTGATCTTCCACAAACCAACAATTTTCTTTTACCTGCTCTTTCTTTCCATCAGATCGTAAGTAACCATCTGTGCTTTTCAACTCCTCCATTCTTAGCTTACTTTGATCTGCCATTGCTCTACTCCCACTCAATCAGAAACCCCTGAGAGTGACCTGTAACCAAACACAAAACCGCTTCCTGCAACGTTAGCTCTGATACCACGTGTTGGGGATATGAAACACCGGAAGCACACAATTGATTACCAAATACCAAGCAACTTAATATGCAGAAATAACTAGAATCAACAAGTAACTAGAATCCAGAAATAACACAAGATATGAGAGACAATACATAACTTGTATTAATACTCATACAAAAAAGAATACAATAAAGAAGATGCCACTTCTTCTCCACCACCTCTTCAGAGGCTTCCCACACCTCAAGTGAACAATAATTCTCTCCTCAAAGCTCTCTCCCTTAGGTCTCAACACCCAACTCACACACTGAGTTGGTGTTCACCTTATACCTATGCTCCATGCACACCACAAGTGCTCCACGCACTCTACAAGTACACAAACGTACTTCAAGTAGATCTCCCCTGAACTTGCAACAACCTGCACCTCAATAGACCTTACTTATGGAAGGAACTCCCTTGCCTTCCTCTATGCTCTGAGCACACACCTGTACTCCAAGTAGATCTCTCTTGATACTGCTCCCTATTGTGTTGTTGTCCTATTTGATCTTCCACCTACAGATCAAGCTGGTTCTGCACACCTGTGAACCTTGACCTTGCACACACACACACACCTGCATATCAATGATCTTACTTACCATGTAGATCTCCTATCGTAGCCATGCTCACCTGATGACCAAGATCATACACTCCTGAAGAACCTTGCTGATTCTCCAATCCAGCACCCACCTTGGTACTGTGGCACTAGGAGGAACACACCATTGCTCTACCTCACACACAGAAGGAGCTTATAATAATGCTCTCTTACTCCCTAGCACAAGTTTACAATACAACCATGAGTCTATTATATATATCTCATCCAAACAATAATTAGACACCTAATTACAATAATTAGATCTGCAGTTCTCAGTCTATAATTAGCTCTAAACATGCAAACACATGGTTCGTCAACCAACTGCCCGTAATATACTCGCAATCGAACCACATAGGCGACCGACATCGGTCCCTGTCCACCTGGGGTTCGCCGACGCCGGCCGATCTCTGACCGACATCAGTTGCTTCCTGTCTTACCCTGCCGACATCGGTTGGCCTGACCGACGCTAGTGTCTGTGACACTCCAGCAACTCCTCCAATGGCCTTCTCCATGTCTGCATCAGTGAAGCTTTTAGCTCCACAACCTAACAATATAACCATAAAATTTCCATGTATATACTTCACACATATGTGTATTAAATATGGTACTTTACAGATCTTATGTATCCAAGGATTTCTTAACAACATGTCAAATGATCTTGCACTCGATAAAACTAAGAATGGAGTAGTAACTACAACACAACCCATCTTGAGTGGTAGAATAATACTCCCTAAAGTGTTCCCTCATTTTTCATCAAATCCTTTAACTATCTTGGTTATATCCATAAAATACTCATATTTATATCCAAAACTAATATGGAGTGTCATGGTGTAAACTTTTTCACTTGAACCATTATCTACCATAACATTATGTATAGGTTGTGAATCAATGTAGGCATATACAAATAATGATGTGTAATTAGAATCATCATCCACAATCTCACTACCATCAAATGTAATTTTAGGTCTTTTTTTACATATATGCTTGTAAGTTGTAGTAACCTAAATTTGGTCATGCATACTTGACCATGTCAATTTTGGTCCCTTTCCATTTTAATTAACCTATGCATTTAATCTATACTTGTTTTGCCACCTGAATCTATCTTGAGCACCTATGAGGACTTATTTCTCTTCCAAATATTTATTGAACACCAACAAAATTGTTCTAAATTATAAAAACACCCTTAAAGCATCTGAACGGACAAACCCAGATCCACATTTCATTCATTTCCTTAAAGGACAAAATTGGCCAATAGGGACAATAGTGGTAGTACAACCTGTCCCTATGGGTCTATCTTGTCCTTTGGTCTTCTAACGGTAAATTTTAAAATTATAACCCTTTTTTATCTTTGTCTTTGATGTTTTAGGAGTCTTAGCATGTGGTTTCCCCTTTTGGATTGCTATAAAGGCACACTGGAGTCATTTATTCTATCACTTGGAAATTTTAGTACATAGGCACTTGCACTATTATACATTGAGTAAAATTTCCCTATTCTTCCTAATTATAATTTTAATCACTATAAATAGTCCTTAGCCAAGTCAAAATCTCAATTTATCCAACCCAAAGAAAAACATGATCAAGTATTCAAGTAATTTCTAGATTTATTCATATAGTTAAAGGAATACACTTACATAAAGCACTCCAAGTGGGAGAACTATGTGGGCTTGATTTCTTTCCTTTGAGTATTGACTATGTAAGCAATGTTTAGTCATCTCAGGGGTGATTGGGGCCATCTCAACCCAATTACATTCCACCTTTTTTATTTGTAGTTTTTGTTGGCCATTTTTGGCCCACATACCAAGCTTGTACCCACATAGATCAAGTTGCTAATAGATGAACATATGGAAAAGTTGTAGAGACCCTTCAAAATGTTGAGAGTGATTGTAATGAGTATTGAAGTGTATGGTTTTCATCTGGTTTTTTATGATGTTCATATAGACATTTTGGGTCTAGTGGCAAAAATTATGAGTAGGTACTTTGTTGACATCACCATTGCCATGTATGTACGAGTTAAGGAAAATTGGTCATATGGGTTTGTTCACATTTGTGCTAAGTTTATATGTACCAAGTTTTAGATCCTCTACCAAAGCACATCAAAAGTTATGGAGATCCAAAGTTGGCCTCTCAGCTAAATTATGTTGTTTTCCATACTTAGCCATTTTCAATAAGTTTCAAACAGAGCCAAATGAGCATCTTGACAAGGCCATATCTCACATGTACGATAGTTACAATGAAAAGTGGTCACATGGGTTTGTTTATTTTGGTCCCTAGTTTCTACGTGCCAAGTTATAGGTCCTCCATCAAAGTGAAAATGGAGTTATACATGTACAAAGTTGGCTCCTCAGTCAGATTTCACTAAGTTTCCCATAGCCAAATGAGCTTGATCATCACTAGGATGCAATGTAAGAGTATATATAGACTAGCCAAATTGAACATTTAATATCTTCACCTAGGAAGCCCTTGAGGCTAGTGGATCAAATGGGTTTATTCCTTTTAAACTCAAGAACATCTCCTAAAATTTTGGTCACTCCATGACTTTTGATCTTCAAGTTATAAGACTTAAAAAATGGACCTACAACATAAGATGTTTATGCTAACATCAAAATAAAGCTTAGGAAAAAATCTATATGTGCTTAAATTTAATGGTTTGTGAGATGTCAGTTACATTCTATGAAATACCAAACGACAATCAGTGGGATGTCAACTTTAAGATAGAGTAAGACAAATCCTGTTGAGCTTAAATATGAAGGTCACGTGATTGTCAATAATGGTCATGCAAAAATCATCTAATGGGAGTGAGGACATTAATGTTAAGATCATGAACTAGTCATTGGATTTCAAATAATGGGTTTCAGTAGATCAATGGTTGGCATTTGATCAAGCTCCCAAATCTAATGACGAGCAAAGGTCAAAAAGATAGCGAATCTCCAAGGCGAATGGGTGCATGATAAGTGTCAAGGACATGTTCAACTCAAAGGATCAATGGTTCTTAGCCATTCGTACTGATCAAAATCAACATAGCGAAATGATTCAATGTGCCAATGAGCCAAGTAGGATTTTGACAACAAATTAGAGCAAAGGCGAGCCTAGGATTCTTAATGGAGGTTAAGAGGCCATTTTTGACCATGGGAAATAGGGTTTTGTAGGGTCATTTTGGTGACATTAAAACTGGTTCAAATGCCATAGAGTGGTCAATATAATGCAGTAATATATGAGGAACAGATATAGATCACCATTAAGGTTAAGTATAGACCTCTAGTTCATATTTTTTCTCAGGCAAGGTTTTTTCTATAACAATGTTTACCATTTTAAGGAGGATCCATGTATACATGGACAAATTTTGGTTCATGTTGAGAAAGGATAGGTCTATTTGGACCTAATATAATAAATAACTTTACTATATAGTCTATAGTTCTATACTGATATGGAAACTATAGAAAAAGCAATAACCTTAGATTGGTTTTCCACCTATAGAAAGCAAAGATATGATTAATGCAAAAGATATTCATCCTTTAGCATGGCCATAGTCTTGATAAGCTACCACCTAAAAATCACATAACCATGATTCAATCAGATCCATGAGCATGAGGTTTCATCTTCAAGCAAGAGATGGCATAAAAGATCAAAGAAAGTGTCTAGTATTAGGGACTATAGCCAAGAGCATTTAATGCATCCTCAAAACCTTTGGGGACCTTCTCACTCAATAAGCCATAGGTAGTATTTTGATTGATCAAAAAGGTGGCAAGGTTTCCAGTAGTTATGGAGCAAAAGGTGGCAGCTCAGGTTCATTTAATGACCCAAAACAAAGTGTTATTTTTTTGATAGTGTGTTCTTACATCCTTTCTTTCTCTCTCTCTCTTCTCCTTTATATCTTGGTCTCATTCCCATTGAAGGGGTTCTTGGCATTTAGAATTTAGCATTTTCTTTTTTGAGATAAGGATACTCATCGAAACTCTTGTAAAAGTGTGCTCGTTTGATATGGTTAAACTTTGTCAAGATATTGTAAGAACTGCCTTTTGAAGTAATAAGATCAACTCTTTGCCTATCTCTTGTCTTTAATCAGTGCTTAATTAACTTGTGCATGGTAAATTTATGAAGGGGATTCTTCTTAGTTCATTGTCCTTCTACTTGCCTCTTTGAAGGTGTTTTCAAACTAACTTGGAGGTCTAGACTAGTGTTCCATTTTGGAACCTCTTCTATGAAATATTCATGCAACTAGTGAGACTGTGAGATTGAGTAAGCCATATTTATCTTTTGTTGATCCAATGCATGTTCAAGCTTATGTGATTATCCATTTAACTTTGGTGTATCACCCTTTTAGCTTTCTTAGGACCCCTTAACCATCTTTCTAATCCTTTTCCCTATGAAGCATTAGTTTGGCGTTAGTATTAAGTGAGCATCAAGAGGAAGCTAACCTTTTCTGGAGGTTCAAACACAACATAGGTTACCCATAGCGTGGGGTTGTCCCAATACTATAGCTTAGTTGGAGAGAGCCCAAATAACCCTATCCAAGGGTGAAAATTAAGTCTATAATAATAAATTAAGATGTTCATGCATGAATTAAAAAATGTCAAAAGTGTGCCCTCTTTACAGGAAAGGAAACACTAGTAGCCCTTCCACTCAATCATGTTCAAGTGGAACAACCCTTGATGCAATGGGGGTTATAATTCATAGGGATGATCAATACACCATCAACTATAGGGCATAAATGGGTGCTCACTATAACTGTTCATTTCACCATGTGGGTGGAAGCCATTACTTTGAAGGAGGCTAGTGAAGGTGCAGTCTTGGATTTCTACGACAACCTTGTAACTAGGTTTGGTGTCCCATCTACAATAATTTTTTATAATGGATTGACATTCCTTGGTATGAAGACAAGTGAGTGGGCTCTCAAGCTAGGCATCTACATCAACACCTCTTCCAAGAACTATCCTCAAGGAAATGGACTAGCAGAGTGCACAAACAAGAATTTGGTAAGGATCATTAGAAGGACCATGGAAGAGAATCATAGAGCATGGCACAACAAGCTAAAGATAGCCTTGTGGGCTGATAAGGTGACTCCCAAAACTACCATTGGTAATTCTCCATATGTTCTTGTGTATGGAAGGGAATCCAAATTGCATATCTCCCCCGAGTTATTTGCATTGGAATTACCCTGTCAGCTTGAGTTAATGGAGGATGAGCCCATGAATGTAAGGATGATAAAACTCATGGAGCTAAAAGAAACCAAAGACTTTGCTATGAAAACTTTAGAATCAAATCAAGCTCTAGTCAATAAATCTTTTGACAAAATAGCTACAGTAAGGAGCTTCAAGGAAGGGGACTTAGTCCTCAAATGGGACTCAAATAAGGCCAAACCATGCAACCACACCGAATTTGACCACTTGTGGAGTGGTCCTTATTTGATCCATGGATGCAAGAAACACAATTCTTTTTGACATGCCCAACTAGATGGAGAGATATTACCAATCCCAATTAATGACATGCATTTAAAGCCATGTTATTGAATAGATTACATCCATTGTAATATATTGTACATGTTTAGATAACTTTATGCTTTCCTCTAAGTGCCTTATGCACATCTCTTTTTTGTTTTGTTGTTTCCTTTTCCAAAGTACCTTAGGCATTTTGATTTTATTTCATTTTTTTTTATCCTTGTTGCTTCAAGAGAGGTTCAACTCAGTTGTAGAGGCTAATGACTCCATGCCCAATGGACTAGATAAGGCAAATGGTCTGGGTTTTCAAAGCATAACATGCATACTTCCCTAAAATTTGCCATAGATGTTGGCCATTTTTGGCCCACATACCAAGCTTGTACCCATATGGATTAGGTTGCTAATATATAAATAGATGGACAAGGTACAGAGACCCTTCAGAATGTTGAGAGTGCTTGGAATGAGTATGAAAGTGCATGGTTTTCATCTGGTTTTTCATTATGTTCATATAGACATTTTGGGTCTAGTGGTAGAAATTCTTAGTAGGCACTTTGCTAACATCACCATTGCCATGTATGGATGAGTCAAGGAAAATTGGTTATATGGGTTTGTTCACATTTATGCCAAGTTTATATGTGCCAAGTTTTAGATCCTCCACCAAAGTGGATCAAAAGTTATGGAGATATAATTTTGGCCTTTCAACAAAATTCTGTTATTTTTCCATTTTCAAGAAGGTTCAATAGAGCCAAGTGAGCATCTTAGCAAGACTATATCTCACACATACAATAGTTTCAAGGGAAATTGGTCACATGGGTTTATTTAGTTTGGTCCCTGGCTTCTATGCAACGAGTTCCAAGTCCTTCACCAGAGTGTAAATGGAGTTATGCATGTGCAAAGTTGGCTCCTCAGTTAGATTTCACTAAATTTCCCATACTTAGCCAAATAAGCTCGACCGTTACCAGGATGTCACACAAGAGAAAATATTGACAAGCCAACTTGAGTATTTAATATCTTCACTTAGGAAGCCCTCAAAGCTAGTGGATCAAATGGGTCACTTAGGAAGCCCTCGAAGCCAGTGGATTTAATATTATTTTTAACCTTAAGAACATCTCCTAAAAGTTTGGTCACTCCATAAATTTTGCTCTTCAAGTTATAAGCTTTTGAAAATGGATCTGCAACATAAGACATTCACGCTAACATCAAAATAAATCTCAAGCAAAAATATATCTATGCTTAAATTTGATGATCTATGGGATGTCAATTACATTCTACAAAATGCCAAATGATAGTCGATAGGACATCAAATTTAAGACAAAGTAAGAAAAATCTTGTTGAGCTTAGATTTGATGATTATGCAAACATCAATGATGTTTATGTGAACATCATCTGATGGGAGTGAGGACATCAATGTTAAAATCATGAACTAGTCATTGGCTTTCTAATAATGGGTCCTAACATATCAATGGTTGGTATTTGATCAAGCTTTCAGATTTAACAATGAATGAAGGTCAAAAGGTCAGTGAATCTCAAAGGTGAATGTGTGCATGATAAGTGTTAAGGGCACGTATAACTAGTAAAGGATCGATGGTTTTTAGGCATTCATACTGATTGAAATCAATGGAGTAAAATGAGTCAATGAATCGAGTCAGATTTTGATAACCAATTAGAACAAAGGCGAGCCTAGGATTTTTGACAAAGGTTAAGAAGCCATTTTTGACCATGAATAATAGGGTTTTATAGGGTCATCTCGGTGCCATTAAAACTAGTTCAAATACCATGGAGTGGTCAATATGATGTAGTAAGATATGAAGAACACATATGGATCACCATTAAGGTTTAGTATGGACCTCTAGTTCATATTTTTGCTCGAATAGGGTTGTTTTTGCCACAATGTTTATCATTTTACAGAGGATCCATTTATACATATATGATTTTTGGTTCATGCTGAGAAAGGATGGGTCTATTTTGACCTACTACAATAAATAAAAGTGTTATATAGTCTATAGGTTTGTACTGATATGGAAACTATAGGAAAACCAATAACCTTAGAGTGGTTTTCCACCCATAGATGGACCTATGATCCAAACATGTAGATAAAGTAGAAATATGATTAATGCAAAGGATCTCCATCCTTTACAATGGACATAGTCTCAACAAACAACCCCATAAAAGGCACATAGCCATGGTTCAGTCAGATCCATGAGCATGAGGTTTTGTCTTAAAGTGAGAGATGGTGTGAAGGATCAAATAAAGGGTCTAGTATCAGGGACTGCATCTAGGATCATTCAATACATCCTCAAAAACATTGGGGATCTTCTCACTTAACAAGCCATAGATAGTGTTTTGATTGATAAAAAAGGTGGCAAGGTTTCCATTGGCTAAGGATTGAAAGGTGGTGGCTTAGGTTCATTTAATGACCCAAGATAATGTGTTCTTTTTTTTATAGCATGTTCCCATGCCCTTTATCTCTCTCTCTCTCTCTCTTCTCCTATATATCCTAGTCTCATTCCCATTGAAGGGGTTCTTGGATTTTAGAATTTAGCATTTTCTTTTTTGAGACAAGGATACTCATTGAGACTCTTGCAAAAGTGGGCTCATTTGATATGGTTAAACCCAATCAAGATATTGTAAGAACCACCTTTTGAAGCAATAAGATCAACTCTTTGCCTATCTCTTGTCTTTAATTAGTGCTTAGTATGCTTGTGCATGGTAAATTTGTGAAGAAAATTCTTCCTAGTTTGTTGTCCTTCTACTTGCCTCTTTGAAGGTGTTTTCAAACTAACTTGCACGTATAGACTAGTGTTCCATTTTGGAACCTCTTCTATGAAATATTCATGCAACTAGTGAGATTATGAGATTGAGTAAGCCATAGTTGTCTTTTGTTGATCCAATGTGCGTTCAAGATCATATGAGTGTCCATTTAAATGTGGTGTATCACCCCTTTATCTTTCTTAGGGCCCCTTAACCATATTTCTAACCCTTTTCCCTATTAAGCATTAGTTTAGTGTTAGTATTAGGTGACCATCAAGAGGATGCCAACCTTATTTGGAAGTTCAACCCCAACATAGGTTACCCACAACCTAGGGCTATCCCAATATTATAGCTTAGTTGGAAAGAGCATGAAGAACCCTCTCTAAGGGTATAAATTAAGTCTATAATAAGAAATTAAGATCTTATGCATGGATTAGAAAATGCCAAAAGTGTGCCCTTTTCACAAGAAAGTAAAAACTAGTAGCCCTTCCACTCAATCATATTCAGGTGGAACAACCCTTCATGTAATGGGGGTTAGAATTCATAAGGATGATGAATCCACCATCAAGTATAGGGCATAAATAGGTGCTCATTGAAAATGACTATTTCACCAGGTGGGTAGAAGCCATTGCTTTGAAAGAGGCTAGTGAAGGTGCAATCTTGGATTTCTATGACAACCTTGTAACTAGGTTTGGTGTCCCAACCACCATAATTTATGATAATAGATTAGAATTCCTTGGTATGAAGATAAGTGAGTGGGATCTCAAGCTAGGCATCTACCCCATCACCTCTTCCAACTATTAAGGAAATGGACTAGCAGAGTCCACAAACAAGAATTTGTTGAGGATCATTAAAAGGACCATGGAAGAGAATCAAAGAACATGACACACAAAGCTAAAGATAGCCTTGTGGGCTGATAGGGTGACTCTCAAAACTACCATTGGTAATTATCCATATGTTCTTATGTATGGAAGGGAATCCAAATTGCCTATCTCCCTTGAGCTGTTTGCATTGGAATTAGCCCATTAGCTTGAGTTGATGGAGGATGAGCCCATGAATGTAAGGATGATATAACTCATGGAGCTGGAAGAAACCAAGGACCTTTCTATAAAAACTTTGGAATCACATCAATCTCAATTCAAGAAATCCTTTAAAAAAAGAGATACAACAAGGAACTTTAAGGAAGGGGACCTAGTCCTCAAATGGGACTTAAATAAGGCCAAACCAAGAAACCACACCAAGTTTGACAGCTTGTGGAGTGGTCCGTATTTGATCCATGGATGCAAGGAACACAATGATTTTTAGCTTACCCAATTGGATGGAGAGGTATTACCCATCCCAATTAACGGCATTCATTTAAAGCCCTATTATTGGATAACATTGAATCCATTGTAATATATTGTACATGTTAGAATAACTTTATGTTTTCCTCTAAGTACCTTGTGCACATCTCTTTTTTATTCTATTGTTTCCTTTTCTAAAGTGCCTTGGGCATTTTGTTTTTGTTTTGTTTCTTTTGATCTTTTTTGCTTCAAGAGAGGTTCAACTCAGTTGCAGAGGCTAATGACTACATGCCCAATGGACTAGATAAGGCAAATGGTTTGGGTTCTCAAAGTATAATAGGCATGCTTCCTTAAGAGTCACCAAAGATGTTGTCCATTTTTAGCCCACACACCAAGCTTGTACCCATATGGATTGGGTTATTAATGGTTAAATAGATGGATAAGTTGTAGACCCTTTGAAATGTCGAGAGTGCTTGGAATGAATATGGAAGTGCATGGTTTTCATCTGGTTTTTTATTATGTTCATATAGACATTTTGGGTCTAGTGATAGAAATTATTATTAGGCACTTTGCTGACATCACCATTACCATGTATGGAGGAGTCAGGGAAAATTGGTTATATGGGTTTGTTCACATTTGTGCCAAGTTTATATGCACCAAGTTTTAAATCCTCCACCAAAGTGCATAAAAAGTTATGGAGATCCAAAATTGGCCTCTTAGCTAAATTCTGTTGTTTTTCCATAGCCATTTTCAAGAAGGTTCAAACAAAGCCAAGTGAGCATATTAACAAGGCCATATCTCACATGTACGCCATTTATAGGGGAAAGTGGTCACATGGGTTTGTTTAGTTTGGTCCCTAGTTGCTACCCACCAAGTTCTAGGTTCTCCATGGAAGTGCAAATGGAGTTATGCATGTGCAAAGTTGACTCCTCAATCATAGTTCACTAAGTTTCCCATACTTAGCCAAATGAGCTCGACCATCACTAATACATCATGCAGGAATCCCTTGAGGCCTTCATATCAAATGGGTTTGTTCCTTTTAACCTCAAGAACATATCTTGAAAGTTTGTTCACACCATGACTTTTGTTCTTCAAGTTATAAGCCTTCATAAATGGACCTACAACATAAGACATTTGTGGTAACATCAAAATAAAGCTTGGGAAAAAATCTATCTGTGCTTAAATTTGATGGTCCATGGGATGTTAGTTATGTTCTACAGAATGCTAAATGACAGTCAATAGGGCATCAAATTTAAGACAAAGCAAGATAAATCTTGTTGAGATTAAATTTGACAATCATGTGAATGTCAATGAAGGTTACATGAATGTCATCTAACTAGAGTGAGGATGTCAATGTTAAGATCATGAACTAGCCATTAGATTGCAAATAATGGGTCTCAATAGATCAACGATTGGTGTTTGATCAAGCTTCCAGATCTAACAACGAGTGGAGGTCAAAGGGTAAACGAATATCAAGGGTGAATGTGTGCATGACAAGTGTTAAGGATATGTTTAACTATTAAAGGATCAATGGTTCTTGGGCTTTCATACTAATCAAAATCAATAGAGTAAAATGAGTCAATGTGTTAATGAGCCGAGTCAGATTTTGACAACTAATTAGAGCAAAGGCGAACCCAAAATTCTTGATGGAGGTTAAGAGGCCATTTTCAACCATGGACAATAGGGTTTTATAGGGTCATCCCAGTGCCATTAAAACTGGTTCAAATGTCATGGAGCAATCAATATGATGCAGTAAGATATGAGGAACACATATGGATTGCCATTAAGGTTAAGTATGAACCTCTAGTTCATATTTTTGCTCAGGTAGGGTTATTTTTGCAATATTGTTCACCATTTTAATGAGGATCCATGTATACATATATGGATTTTGGTTCATGCTGAGAAAGGATGGGTCTATTTGGACCTACTATAATACATAAAAATGCTATATAGTTTATAGGTCTGTACTAATATGGAAACTATCGGAAAATCAATAACCTTAGATTGGTTTTCCACCTATAAATGGACCTATGATCCAAACATGTAGATGAAGCAAATATATGATTAATGAAAAGGATATTCATCCTTCAGCATGGCCATAGTCTCAACAAGTAGCTACCTAAAAGGCACATAGCCATGACCCGGTTAGATCTATGAGCATGAGGTTTTATCTTCAAGCAAGAGATGGTGTGAGGGATCAAAGAAAGGGTCTAGTATCAGGGACTATAACTAGGAGCATTCAATGCATCCTAAAAACCTTTGGGGACCTTCTCACTCAATAGGCCATAGGCAGTGTTTTGATTGATAAAAAAGGTGGCAATGTTTTGATTAGATAAGGAGCAAAAGGTGGTGACTCAAGTTCATTTAAGGACCCAAGATAAAGTGTTCTTTTTTATAATAGCACGTTCCCACATCCTTTATTTCTCTCTCTCTCTCCTCCTATATATCTTGGTATCATTCCCATTTAAGGGGTTATCAACTTTTAAAATTTATCATTATCTTTTTTGAGATAAGGATACTCATCGATACTATTGTAAAAGTGTGCTCGTTTGATATGGTTAAACCCAGTCAAGATATTGTAAGAACTGCCTTTTGAAGTACTAATATCAACTCTTTGCCTATCTCTTATCTTTAATCAATGCTTAGTATGTTTGTGCATGGTAAAGTTGTGAAGGAGATTCCTAGTCTATTGTCCTTCTGCTTGCCTCTTTGAACGTGTTTTCAAACTAACTTGCAGGTCTCGACTAGTGTTCCATTTTGGAACCTCTTATATGAAATATTCATGCAACTAATGAGATTATGAGATTGAGTAAGCCATAGTTATATTTTGTTGATCCAGTGCGTGTTCAAGCTTATGTGAGTGTCTATTTAACTTTGGTGTATCAAATTTTTAGCTTTTTTAGGACCCTTTAACCATATTTCTAACCCTTTTCCCTATAAAGCATTAGTTTAGCATTAGTATTAGGTGAACATCAATAAGAAGCTGGAATTACTAGAGATTTAGCTCTAACATAGGTTACCCAATTGGAAAGATCCTAAAAAACCCTCTCCAAGGGTGCAAATTAAGTCTATAACAGGTTTTTAGCTATTTCTAACCCTATTAGGGTTTCAACATTGGAGAAGAAATTTGTAGGTCTTTCACACACTTCCGAAGGATCGTGCCCTAAATTCCATTTTTTTTGTAAAAGATACTATTAACATAATAGGATAGTAGTGGGAGTTAATATTGTCCTTAGTATGTCAGTTTTGTCCCCTCATAGTTTTAGTTATTGCTTTTGGGTAATTGTAGAGTGTGTTCCTATTTTTTTGTTTCCACATTCTATTATTCAACACAATTAGATCTGGGGTAGAAACAACTAAGTTTTTCTTTTTAATTCAATTCAATCCTTCTTACAATCATTTTTACTTTATCAAATTTAGTCTTTTAATTTCATTCTTCTTGTCAAAAATTTATTTATAGCATTCCAATGTATCCAATTTAGTTTATCTTAATTAGGGTTAATTCACTTTTAATCCAAATTTAGACAAAACACATTGGAAAACTTGAGTTAGTCATGTACTTTTATTGGTGAACCCATATTCTTTTTGTACATTATCAAACCCTAAATTTCCCTTATGCTTTCAAAGAATTTGTCTTAAGATTTAGATAAATTCTTGAATATTCGACAAAAAGAATTTTATTTTGACTCTGGATCTAAATTTGGACTAAAAAACTCATTTTCAACTTTGAATATAATTTTTGACACTGAAAGTACATTCTTTTAACCTCAAATTTGATATCTAACATTGAAAGTATCTTTTTTTGAACCTTGCATTTCTTAAGAATTTACTAATCTCCATACACAAAAAAAATCCCTTTTATTTCTAGCATTTCATTTCCTATCATTGTTTACAACATCCTTTCCATGTTATCTTTCTATGCCACCTAAAAAACTTGCTTCTCATATTCCTATAAGCTGAAGTGCTTGATTAAGTAAGATTCCTTTCAAACATATTCAAATTCCTTTGACCTTTATTAAAATGGATTCTATTAATGCAAATATTGGTTCTTCTTTTGATGAACAAATTGCTCATGAATATTTTCAAAAATATAATCATAATGAATAAGCTAATCAAGATGACCATAATAAACAAGATACCCATGAAGGCTCAGATAGGATCAATCCTTAGGAACTTAACAGGGTAAATTAGGAACATGTCTAACATTTATCTATTTTTTTAGGACTTTGTCAAATGCCGTAAGATATACCCGAAATAATTGAAGTCATTTTATCCTATAAAAGTACACAAAAAATAAAAAATAATACTTTCAATGCATAACAAGAACCACTCATTCACATTTTCAATCCTACCACATGTGTTATTACTACTATTGTTGATATTGTTATTGCATTTACACCTCTAGTCTTGGGGGTGGTACAAGGTACACAACAAATTTATATGCCTATTCCTAACCAAATGACCCATACATAACCTTTGATAGCTACACACACTACATCACGTACCTTACCTATTGCATAATCCCTCAATAAAACTATTGCAAGGTGTTGTAGTTAGATCAAGGTGTACCAAAATATATCCAATCATTAGATTTTAAAGCTTTACTTCATAACCCATTAGCACTGATATTACATCATACTCTTTACCTACATGATTTTTAGCTCTTAAACTTATTATAGATACTCAAATATAATCTTACTCAATATTCTAGTATTGTACACTTAAAAAATACCAATCATGGCTTAACCCTTTAGTTCAAGACCTTTTTGTTATCGTAAGGCTCACATTTGACATCTCACTATGTCTAAATGATTATCCTATAATCCAAATATAATATTATGATGATCCAAATCAATTATAACCTATAATCCACATGAAACCTAATTTATATTATAATCAAAAAGTTACTTATCCTCAATAACTTTCTATCATGCATGACACTACTTTCTATATTAGGACACTAGCATTGACACTAGTGTCCCAACTCTAACGATAGTGTCCATGAATTCTAAATGGTCAAATTTCAAAATATTTTGACATGTATGGGTCATCCTATGGTATTCATTTAACCATCCCATGAGATAATTTCAAAATTTTTGGTATGAATACAAATCAAAATCCATTCATTAATAACCTAAGAAATACATGTTAATCATCAAACAAGCTCACACTAAACTACTAAAAAATCATTTTAAAATCAAATCATTCTTCCCTATTTCCAAATTGGTCATAGGAGAATTCTTCTTAAAGGTCTTAAGCATTCAAAGATCATCCCATGAATAACATTTGTCAAGATACAAGCTAAATCACCATGTGCATGCACATATAACATATTTCATAATTGTTCATACACAAGCTCATCTATGGGTGAGAAATACATCAGTTAGAGGACCTCTTTGGAGTTTTGGCTATGTACACAATGCTCACTAATAGAGGGGTACTTGAGGTCATATTGACTTATCTTGATCTCAATAACCCCTATTTTGTAAGATGACATGCCAAATTGGAGGACCTAGGGTTTTGAGCTAAATACTAATTTACAAAACCTGTACATGAGATCCAAACAAAGAATCCACAAGCCAACAGTGAAACCTAATAGGTGTAGGTGGCCATTCCAAAAAAGTGTTTTTATTTGGGTCAAGACACAAACACCAAGATGAGGGCACTAACATTGATGGTAGTGTCTTGAGTTTGAAGGTAGTGTTTAGGCAGGCAAAATAGTAAAAATTTTGAATGAAGGAAACACAAAGTTGAGTTTCAAGATTGAGATAGAGCTAGGTAACAATGATAGTCTATAACAAAACATAAAATAATATATTCTCTCTTATAACCCTTAGTCACATAGTTATGTATTTGGTACACATGCTTAAATGAATTAGTTTTCAATACTATTGTATATTGTTTAGATCTAAGTTTTACATTGATGCATTCAACGTTTTATTTCTATAGGGTATTTGTGAAACCCCATTTTTAATGAAACATTATAGTGACCCGACCTTTGAGTCTAATTGAACAAAACCCCAGCTTGCCCTAGGGTTTTAATCTTTTAGAGTTTCAGATTGCTGCATTTATTTTTCCATATTTGATTTTTGCATGGGCATTTAGGTGATGTTTTTATCCTTGTTTCACACCCTTTGTGCCCTTTTTTTGGGTGTATTTAGGTTTATAACCCTCAAAATGAACACCCATAGTGAAATCTGAGGAGCCTCATCCTTTGGATTTAATAGTAAATCTTCTTGATGATCAATACATTACTTATGAGGATCTCATGGCTAGTAGATAATATGATAAAAATCCCTATTTTATAACAACCCCTTACACTTATGATAATGAATGGACTAATAATATAGTTGATGCAAATAAAAATGTTGATGGTCATATAAATATTAATAACATCACTTCTTGTGATTGTGATAGTTATTCCACATATTTAAAAAGTGAGTGTGAAGATTCTAGCTCTCTTATACATCTTATATTTAATTATTTTCAATCTAAATATGTATTGCTTGAGAAAACACCAAGTTTATCGTTACCATTTTCTAGTGCATTACATCACATTCAATGTTTTAAAATAAACATGCATGCAAACAAAAAGAAGCATATCATTAAAAATATTGCTAGTAGCACTCCTCCATGCATACAATATTCTCATGACATCAATGTGTAAAAAATTGAATGAATATCTCCTTTACTAAATGATGCACATGTTAAAAATATGAGTGTTTTCCTTATTTACCAAATGTTGAAAATGTTACAAAAATTGAAGATTATTTTCCATTTTTAGCTAATGTAAATTAATGTGAAAAGTGAAGTTACTTCTCTCTCCCTATATCTCAATGATACAAATGCATGCAATATTTCTCTCCCTCTCCTTCTAGAATGGAAACATGAAAATGATAGCACTAGTAAAAGTATAATACATTGTGAATTTGAAAATGAATCGAATGATTGAAATAAGTTTGATTTGAATGACAAAGATTACAATATCCATAGTGATGAAGAGGAATAATTTTATACAATGCATTTTCCTTGTAAATATTTGATGCATAATGAACAAAAAAGCAAAAATTTATTTCTTTCATGTAATGAAGATTCAAAAAGTCAAGCTCTTTACCATAGTAGTACACATGATATGCCGATTAAATCATATACATAGATTATTTACATAATAGTCATTCAAATCTTCATGACATTTAAAATGACACAATTACTTCTTAACATTATCATGTGATATGAATGTTCATTTATGAAATGTTTCTAAATCATGCAATTATGCCAACTTAGAATGCAATGATATTTGTAATGAGTCCATTATTCTTATGTTTCAAATTGATGGTAAACAACAACCCGTAAATGCATATTCTCACACTTCAAACATTCCTCATAATCACATTGTATGCATGATGAATGCTATAATATATATTCAAAATCAAATGTTAAATTTTGAATTAAAATTATTTTCATGTAATGTTAATATTAATGATAACATTATAGAATCTCAACCTATTCCAAAATATGTCTTTTATTATCCTTACCCAACTGATTTTGTCATGCATGTGTTACATCTATTTAATGGTCAAGGAGACCTTTCCAACCATTTAACACAATATGTACATGCCTTTGGTCATTGGGATAAAGATGGATACCTATTACTAAAAGCTTTTCATAGGAGTTCAACACGAGAAGCTAGTGATTGGTTCTATAGTCTTTCCAATGGATCCTTACCCACTTTCAAAAATCTAAAGGACATATTTATATCAATTTTTCATAAGCATGAAATGCCTAAATTCATATTAGAAAATTTATAAGTTTTAAAGAAACATAATGATGAGTCTATTCACGATTATGCTATACAGTGTAAGAATACATTATATTCTTTGACATACAAACCATCATATTTGGAAGTAAAATTCATATTCAATATGGGTCTTATTTATCCACTTAAAGAAAGAGCCTTGCCTAAGCCTTACACTTAATTTTATAGCTTATATATGGATGTGCATAAGTATAAATGTGATCTAGTGAATAGCAATATTGAATTATATACATATTCACTACATGGGAAAAGTTTCGTTAAATACTCTTATAAAGTGAAAGAGCCAACTAAAGAGGATTGTAAGTCATCATCAATACCTTCTTCTAAACCAATAGTTCATAGAAAGGAATAAATAGTAAAGGTTTTGAATAAATGAAATGAACCCACATATAAAATACCTCTTATAGGTAAAGAATATGCTCCTCTTTAGAAACAACCACTTCAATTTGATCATCTCAAAGATAGACCATATGATATATTACATACACTATTGGATAAGCATTTGATTACTCTTCCTCCAAATTATTATCATCCACCACACATATTTGAGAATATCAAAGGACAACCATTTTACACTTACCATGGTCTTAATGGGCATCATGACAATGACTATTATGCTTTAAGACAAAAGCTTGCACAAATTATAGACAAAGGAGTTATTGTATTTAAGAGTGAAACAACAAGGTCTCCATCTCCCACTTCTTCAAGAGATTATTTAAAGAGGATCGAGACATTCCATGACTCTCTTGCCAAGGAATGAGTGGCCTACCATCCTTTTCAGAAGTAAACCACTGAAAAAGTTCTTTATTTTAGTGCACACTCTACAACAACTAATTTATCCCAAAATGATCTTACCAAGGAACCATTAGTTGATAGAGATCTTTCTAGAGGTGCAAATGGAGAAAGACAGAGCCAAATGTTATAGAATCTAATCATACATCGACACTTATGTTTTCTAAACATAAAGTAGAATCACAATAATAATATTATCATTATAGTCAAGCATTTTTTATTCCAAATTATATTCCATGGTATGCGGTAATAATACAATTAAGTTTTTGCAACATAACAATAATCAACAAGTACATGTGATGATTTATACCCTTCGACCAAGATGGTCAGAGCATTCAATGAGAGATAAAAATAGGTTATTGGCAAGATTGATTTACCATTATAGGTTGGTATAGCACATGTGACCACAACATTTTTAGATATACCACATAGGGAGTCTTTGATATGTTATTGGGATGACCTTGGATTCATAAGCTTTGTGTAGTTCCCTGCATAGTACATAACTGTCTCAAGTATATAAACACCAATAGGGTAATCACAATTTCATGGATTCAATAGGACCATCCATTATAATAAGATAAGTTTATTCCAAGATAAGTAATCATACAACCTATTAAGGTTAATCATGAGTGAAAGGGTTAGCAAAAGGTAATACCCTTTCTTAAGGGACCGATACTTGAGAGGCCACTGCATTAGAGATAGATAGTGAACTCTACAAAGCCCTCATCTACACCTACATGACCTAACAAATATCTAAGATCATATTAACATGTTTAAAAGAGGGTACACAGACCCATAATTATAGTTGCACTAAATAATTCACAAAACACTAAGTAATGGTTTCATGAACCACTACTTTTTCATGACCACATAGTCCTATTAAACATATATAGAGTATTATAGATTCTACAGTTTTGGATTTGACACCTATACATGATCCTTGACAACATGATCAATTTATTGTATCATATCCTAAGTCTAGATCACCCTATGAGAATCCCTTAGATGGGATTGTCATCTAACCTTCTCTTTCCTAAAATCCAAATATTCTAAAAATTCAAAAAAGTCAAATAATAAAAAAATACAAAAAAATTAAAATAAATTAAAAATATTCAACATACACATGTTTACTAGATTTGACATATATGTTGTTTACTTTATGTTAATATATGACATATCATTTATTTTTTATACACACATATGTTTCATGGGTACTTGAGTGTGGTACAGGCATACACTAAATACATGATACATGAGCATACATATGTTGGACATTTCTTCCACCTACGTGACACACTACATTGGGGGCATCTGCTTCATTAATCATGATTGATGCATGTTACATTTTTTTATGATCACTTTACATTATCATGTTGATCTTATATAATAACACTTACACATGTCTATACTTATGTTTACATCTTACACAGTGTGTTAAATATGTTATGCTATGGTACATTTTAATAACACATGTATGGAGGAACCAATATGATTTGTTTATGATGATTTATTATATTTCACTTATTCATATTATCACATGGCTTACTTGACTATAATTCTTGTTTATTACCTTGTTTTGATTATGGAACATTTAAACATGTTCCTTGTTTGTTAGCCATAATGCCATTGAGTGTTATTTTTAGTGTGCATACACTTGAACATGTCCTCCCATTGATCATGGAAAATTTGAACACGTCCCTTATTTTTGGTCTCCTTGGACCCCTTTTGTGTGACATTGCATGCTCTTGTGTGCGTGCTTGATTATTTACTAAGTTTTTGCTTGTTACTTCTAAACATTGCCATGATCCATATCATGAATCTTAGGGATTGTTACATCATGAGATTCATTGATACATCTACTTAGACATGATACCACTATATGTTTCTTTACTACATGAGTGATACATATATGACATGGTTATCATATTCTTTTGAGATAAGGTGTCTACTAGGTTGCATTCCCCTCACCTCAAAAGGGGGGGCATGCCAAAGAGACATGAATCCACACATAGTTGGAAAAATTGGCAAAATTTGACACAATTTACATGATTTAGATATAAAATTGGGTCAGAACACAATTTACATGATTTAGATATACAATTGGGTCAGAATATTATGCATTTGGAACTGGTTTTAAAGATTTGGGACAAAGTTTTTCAAAATTTTGATAGATATTATAGATATTTTATAGAGTAAAGGTTACATTTTGATAGATATTTTAGCTTGAGACACATTAGAGGTGTATATGCCATGTAAATGCACCAAATCACATATACATGTTCAGATCATATATACAGTTATGCATTGACTTTACCAAAATGTACTAATTAAGCTTTATCTGACTGTAGAAGTTGGCTCCCTTAAGTAGCACGATCAAGATTCAGTGTCTTCAATGACCTTGGCACTGCTCTCATTTTTAGTTTTAGATTGTTACACCACTTGATCTTGGTTAGATTGGCTAGATTATCTATACATTTGAGTTATGGAATTGTTATTCAATGCTCTCAATAGCCTTTTCACAACTCACCCTTGAACTATATTTGGGGCATGGTCACCCTCTAATTGTCCTCTTCACATCTCCAAGGTTCAATTGTGAAACTCTCTCTCCAATGCTTAAACAAGGAAGCATCATCGCCAAATCAAAGCACCAAGGGGCATCATGGTTGCATTGATACATAGGTGTATTCTTTCCTTGCTCTCTTTACTTTCAAGCATTCTAATTTTTCAATTTTAGATATATCCACTAATTACATTATAACATGATCTTGGTTGTACATGATATGCTAGTCTTGTACACCTAATAAATACCAATCATGGCTAATAACCCTTTAGTTCATGACATTTTCTATTACCACGAGGCTCATGTTCACCATCTCACTATGCCTACCTACTTATCATATAGTTTGACCCTAATATTTTGATGACCCAGATTAGTTGTAGCCTATAATCTGCATAAAACATAATTGATATCCTACTCATATAGTTACAAATCCTCAACAACTTTATATCCTATAGGACACTACCATATAGATTAGGACACTAGTGTTGATGATAGTGTCCCAACTTTGACACTATGGTCCCTTCTAAATAGTCAAATTTTAAAATTGAAAGTATTCCTTTAACCCTCCTATGAGATCATTTCATAAGGTATAATATAAATACAAATCAAAAGACATTCATTAATAACCTAAGTAATACATGTCAATCATCAAACAAGCTCACACTACACTACTAAAAATCATTTTCATAATTGAGTTATTCTTCCACATTTCCAAATCAATAATAAGAGCCATATTCATACATGTTTGAAGCATTCAAAGAGCATCCCATTATCAATATTTGTTAAATTACAAGCCATTTCACTACATGTACTCACATATAGCATATTAAATAATTATTCACATGCAAGCCCACATAAGGGGAAGAAATACATCAGTCTAAGACCCTCTTTTGCGTATTAGATATGTAGGCAATGCTCATTGCTAAAGGGGTGTTTGAGGTCACACTAACCCTTTTTTTTGTAATGTGACATGACAAATTGGAGGACCTAGGGTTTAGAGCTAAATACCAATATCCATTACTTGTGTGTGAGATATAAATAGAGAATATGCAAGGCAACAATGAGACCTAACAGGTGTAGGTGGTTATTCTAGAAAAGAGACCATATTCTATCAAGACAAAAATGTCAAGATGAAGACAATAACATCAATGGTAGTGTCTAGAGTTTGGTGGTAGTGTCTAGGAAATAAAAATAGTTAAAAACTTGAATAAACATAACATAAAGCTGAGTTACAAGACTGATAAGAAGCTAGCCAATAATGATAGTCTAGAACATAACAATAAATGAGATATGCTCTCTTCTAACCCTTATCCATAATTGTTTTTTATATTTCTTGCACATGCTTGAATGAATTAGTTTCTGATACTAACATATATATTGCTTAGATCTGATTTTTACATTGATGCATTCAAAATTTTATTTCTATAGGATATTTGTGTAAAAACTCATTTTGAATGAAACACTTCCATTATATGAGGGTAAAGTAGATCTAAAACATCTTAGATCTTTTCATATGACATGTTTGGATTATTATTTTAAAGATAAATTGCTAACCAAATTAATTTTAAGAAGCTTAAAAGATTATACCTTGTATTGGTTTGATGATCTAACTATTCAATTATTCAAAGCATTCAATCCATTAGCAAATTAATTTCTTAAGCATTTTGCCATCAACATCGATGAAATACTTTCTTAAGTACAAATTGCTAAGCTTAATCAAGGAACTAATGATCCTATCAATGATTATGTACTTTGTTACAAGACCGTGTTTGTTAAAATGACTAACACCTTAGCATATAATGAATTATAAGATATTTTCAAACAAATTTTGCTTACACCTTTGCATGATTCAATTATTTTCAAGAAATTTATATCATTTTAAGAGATTTGTCATGTTATAAGAAAAAGAGAATTCAAGCTTCTTGCTTTGAACAAGCTCAAGTATGAACCTACATCTACTTCAACTTTTACAACAAAATTTTAAAATAAACCATATTACAAAGCTAAGCCAACAAATATTAAAGTAAATGCAAAGATCACAATTAGTGTTATTTCTCAACCTTCTAACAAGATTGTTTTATCAAATCAACCAAGGAGATAATTATCTAAATTATCACAATCACCTCATAATTTGTTACAAAATTTACTTGAATGTAATCTCATTACTCTATCTCCACCATTTGAAATTGAAATGAGCAAATCTTGAGGAAAATCTTTTGATAATAATGCTATTATGATTGCTATAGGTGCAATGGTCTTTGTACTGATAAATGTTTCAAGATCAAACACCTTATTCAATATCTTATTAACAAAAATGTCACTAAGTTAGGCACTCCTACAGAGGAAATTAAGTCTCAACAAAATGAAAATGCTAAATTGAATATTTTCAGTGAACCATTTCCTGATCATGATACTAACAGGGATAATTTAGTAGTACATCATTACTACAATGCTTATCCACCTTCTGAGTCATAGGATAATCCATTGGATGTAATTATTGGTATAATTATTCAAACTACATCATCACATCCTATGATTAATTTTGATGATAGTGAGATAGTGGACGATGACTCTAATTTTCATGTTTTATGTATGCAAGATTTTATTGATGAACAACCCATTCATAGTGTGATAATTTATAATGGATCAAGTGATAATGTATGCATAATGAGATTAATTCATTTGTTGGGTTACACACAACATGATATACAAACAACATCTAAATGTGGCAAAAAATTTAATGGAAAATAATAAATTACTATGGGACACATTGTCTTATCTCTTCAAGTGGGCCATGCTAGACTATCTACTAATTTTCTAGTTCTTCAAAAAAATGGGGTCATTGATAAGATATTAAAATTACCTTCATTATAAAAGTTCTTTGTTGTACTTTCTACAATATATTTATTCCTAAAATACATTCATTACAACCAAATTGTTATAATTTTAGGAATCAAATATGAGTACCCTATATGATATATGGTACCTCCTCCACCCATTCCACCACCACAATTCATTGCTACATCTATGCAAGAATAAAACACATTTTAAGTTATTGTACCTAGGCAAAAGGTTTATATTCAACCAATTCAGAAAAAGGTGCAAAGGTCACAAAAGAAAATATGCAAAAGTAAGTTTATAGGAAGAAGGTGCATAATTCTCAACAAACACTATCACATATAACACCTCCCAAATTGGTGATTCATACAAATCAACATGTTCTTCAAAAGGAACAATATTTGGCACTAGTCCTTATAAGATCACACATCATTCTGCATCTCTTAGAGTTACTGCTCCTATATAGGATTACACAAGTAGTGATCTAGATAATTTATTTACAACACATGATACATTTTTTGATTATGATACATGCACATATAGCACATTTCATTCAAAGAAAGTAATTCATTTACCACTTATCATAGATTGTTATGATTATCATATTGATGGAATCAATGGTTCTCTTATTACATTTTCAAATATTTAAAAAATTGAGAAACTTTCAAATAATATAAAAAAATTAAAAATATAATTGTATATAGCTTCTTGATTGTTGTAACTTGTTCTTCAATAGCTTACGTGTGATCAATTTGATCAATTATTTTATGCCGTTGGCTCTTATTAACTTGTTGGCCTCTTGGCTCTGCTATTTCACTTTCTAATTTTAAACAATTTAAAACAGTGAACAAATATGCCATATTAATGTCATTTTCTATCAAAAACATAATCAATTATCTAAAGATAAGAATAACTACCATGACTATCTTAGTTTTTCAATCCTTTCATGTGCTACTTTTCACCCAAAAATCATAATTTGAGACACAAAGCCTTAATCCTTCTAATTTTCAAATATTTCACTCAATTTTAATATGAAAAGCATTATTTTCCATGAAATCTCTTTATTTTATTGAGCTATATTGTTCATACACATTACATAATTTGATAGGTGTACATTTGATGAAACAAGGATTTACAACTAATCCTTTGTATATTATGTTCCTACATGCTTTTCAAAGTTACAATTCATATACATTAGAGGTATCTTGATCATACATGGCCATATAATCATTTCTAGTGCATTTTTCACATTAACACGTGTTATAGATTATTGAGATCTTACTCATTTATTTTACGTTTGACACCTTGCTTATCACTTATTTTTATTATTTCTAGTTGAAAATTATCAAAATAAAAAAAACATTCAAAATATTTTTAAAATATAAAATAAGGACTTGATCATGATTAGACATATAATTTACGTCTTTGTAATATGTTATTTATCTCATGAGTAGTTTTTTAACCCTAAATTTAGATGGTTTGGTGATAGGGAAATAACTTAAACACAAGGGTGATAAACTAATCTAAATTAGGCCAATTAATTATAAACTTAAATAAATGAATATTCTAAATAATAGAACTGAGATATTCTAAATATAGAAAGTACCAAATTTTGAAGATGTTCAGTTGATTACAATACCAAAGATAAATGATTTTTAGTTGGATTTATTATGTGCAAATAAATTTAGCTTAAATATAGGTAGAAGTATGCAAGATCAGGATTCTAAAATAGTCATCAAATTTTATAAATTTTACTTTTGTATCTGCAAACACTATCATCAAACTTGGGACACTACTGCCAATGCTACTATCCATGCTATGGCATCATTGTCTTATATGAAATATCCATTAGATATTGATTTGACCAACTTCATCAATCTATATTTTTTGTTTCCTTTTTAATGATGTCTTCAGATCTAGAATATAGGTCGTCACTCTCATCTTATTGATTAAACCCTAGTTCTTCAACCTTCTTCACCCTTAGAATGAGTTTTACCAAAAATGAGTTAATGGGATCAAGGTGTTGAGTTGACCTCAAAGATCCATCTATAAATGAACACTGCCTACATAGCCAAGATTCCAAGGAGGGCTTCAGACTTATATAGTTCTCCCCTATGTGTAGGAGTGTGTGTGAATAATGTTGTAATATGTTATATATAAATATATGCAATGATATATCTTGTAAATTGGAAAATACCACTCATGGGTTTTTATTTGGATGCTTCAGACATTTTATACGACTGCTCCTATGATTGATATAGAAATAGGGATGAATAAGGAAAAACAACTTAGTTGTGCAATTTATTGAATGAGCCTTGGTAGGTTTTTGCTTAGTATTTTCTAGATAAATAATTAGAACGCTTAGACTTGTATTTATACCACACATTTTGAAAATATCTCAGGTTAGGGTGTAATAAGATAAATAGGTCAACCCATAGGTTTTGAATAGTTTATAATTTGGATGACTTTTGAGTACTAGACATTAAATAATGATATGGACACCAAAGTTGATGTTAGTGTCCCTCTATGGTCAGTGGTGTCCAGAAGGCTAGAAAATAGGTATGGATTTGTAATTAAAAATGAAGGATATATAAAATTTTGAGTTTTGTTAATTGTACAAGTTGTTTTGATCATCAGGATGATATGGGTCAGGTTATAAGATAATTTTTTTGGCATAGTGAGATGGGAAATGTGAGCCTTTCAGTAGTGAGAAGGTCCAAAACTAAAGGATAGAGCCTTGAATAGTATTTGTCAAATGCACAAGACTAAGATTGTATAAATATTTAATTTTAGTATCGACATTTTCCCCTAATTTAATCTATTAATACATAATAATTCAATTATTATGTTTAAGAAAATAAATGTGCACCTTGGTGTGTATAACACACCTTGCCTTTGCTTAAGCCCACTTTGAGTGTTTTATTGGTATATGACCTATAACTTGTACCCAAATTTAAATTCATAATTTTTTTAAAATTTTAGTTCCCACTTAAAGAAACTAGAATTTTGGCACTAGATCAGTTGGGCCTCATTGGTGTACCAAGGCTTCTGCATGTTTCACTTGAATAAATTTCATTCTAGAGAAGCTACAGAAATCAAGTACTATTTGCACCTCAAGTGTGCAGTAAGTGTAATTATTCATTTTGAATATATTTCACATACACTCTCTATTTTGGTTATATTTTATGTGTTGGATAGCTATGGTATCAAGAATCATATTTATGTGAAACATTATAGTCCCAAAGTGCATGTAATTTTCACATCAGAGATCTGGAACTTTGAGGCCAACAGGGACGAAGGGCCAATCAGGTGTCAGTTCTCTATTTTGACATATATTCCACATATGGGATCCATTTTGGCTATTTTTTCGTGTGTTGGGTAAATATTATCTAGGGTATAATATTTTTTTCAAACATAAGAGTCCCAAAGTGCATGTATTTTTCACACAAGAGATCTGAAACTTCAGAGCCAACAGGAATGAAGGGCCAATCAGGGGTTAATTTTCCATTTTGGCATATATTTCACATATGGAATCTATTTTGGTATTTGTTTGATGCATTGGATATATATTATTTAGTTGATAACCTTTCCTTAGTCATCAAATATCCAACCTTTATATATTTTTCATACCAGAGATCTGAAACTTTGGAGCCAATAGGGATGAAGGGCCAATCAGGAGTCAATTCTCCATTTTGGTATATATTTTAGATAAACACTCCATTTTGGGTCTTGTTTGATTATTTTTAAATATAATTACCTAAGTATCATATTTACTTCAAACATCAAGGGCCCAAACTTCATAGTTTTTGCACAAAATTGAACTGAAGATCTGAAACTCTCAAGGATAGAGGACCAAAAATTACAAGGCCATCCGAATGGACCTCATGTCCATGCCATACACATGCATACACCAGGGAAATACAAATAATCCTTATGTTTAAAATGTATACACATGTGTGCTAAGGTGGTCTATACATACCTCATGTCCATATTGGATGTGCCCACGCATTGGGTTTGAAAAGGAAAAAATCAACGTCTTGTTTTGGCCATAACTTTTACATCCGAACTCCATTTTATCTCTTTTTTGAAGTGTTGGAAAGGTATTTAAATGACATACCCAATTATGTAAAAAAAAATAATTCTTTGGTGAATAATTTTTCTATAAACTAAATATAAATAAACATTGTTTTTAGAGTGCATCACAGACACACTAGGCATATATTCTCTGTTTGACCATATATTTCACATCCATAATCTATTTTAGCTCCTGTTTGAAGTGTTGGAAATATTTTTTAACAAGAAATATAATAATTTAAATTATTTTATCTTTATATACCTTTATATGTGTTCAATTCTTAGTTTTTACCCAATTTCATATGCTAGGGTGTGGCACATACTATTTCTAAACTCTCTCACCTAATGGACAAGGCTCGGTGGCCCACATTGTGATTTATTTGAGTCACTATTAATAAATACATTTAAAATATAATAGGAAAACAATGAGAATGTGAAAGGTCAAAATGAGAATGCTAAAGGTCATTTCATTATCCTATGTGTTATAAATAGGAGATATGACAATTGTAATAGGGTCATTATTTATTTCAAGTTCTTGGGGAAGAGCTAGCTGTACCTTTATGTGTGAGCTATGTAATTTTCTATATTTACAAAATGGAATTCATGGGTTTTGATTCTATTTATTTTTTAATTATGCATTTCTATTCTTAGATAGAAAATGCATTAAAAATATATACTTTTCTTGGTTATGTGCAACTCACGGTGTTTCTAAACTTTGTGTTAAAAACCTCGTGCATGGGATTTGAACCATGTATACCCAATTTGAGTTTTGAGGAGAATTTTTATTTCTAAGTAATCATTTTGTGTTCATTAAATCTTCCATTCATAATTCCATTTTGTGCGAGAAGAAGAATTTCATTTACATTTGAGTTATTCTGACGGTTCTATGTGTTCATTCCATCGTGGGTTTCTCATCTCCATTATCCTCCATTCTTCTCATCTTCCACCATTCCTAATTTTTCTTTCCTTATTATGATTTCTAATTAAAAGTATATAAAAACCACCAAAATACACATATCATATGAGGGATCTGCCCCTCTCAAGTACAAAGTAAAATCACCATCTCCACAATTGTTTCTTCAATTATTGGCAAATTTATGTCTCTTCTCATTGGGTGAGTCATAAAACCAAGTAATACAAAATGGACCTAAATTTACACCAATTTAATCAAGAGCATGTTACAATACAAATCAGTTCATATAATCTAAAATTTGAAATAATTGAAATGCTTAAAAAGAAAGAGAGCAAAGAAGGAGTACACTTGTGTGTCAATGTAACCATGTTTCCCTTTTTGTATTATGCTTGGTAAAGTTGCTTCCTTATGAAGCATTAGAGTTAAGAGAGGTTTAAATATAAACTTTGGAGATATGAAGAGGGATATTGGAAGGTATTATTCCCCCCAATCTAGTGTAAGGATGAGTTGTGACATGACCATTTAGATAATTAAATCTCAATCAGACAACTCAATTATGAATATATAATCTAGTGAGCGTAAGTAATTTAATTAACTCATCCTATAAATATAGTGAGGCTGGTTGATTTGATCTAAATAACTTATAAATGTAGTGAGGTTGAATGATTTAATCAAATCAACCTATAAAGAGAACCAATTGTCACAAACATAAAGGTTTAATAACAATACTTCTTGGTATAATCAATGCTTCCTAGTGATAGTAGTTTGGAGATATAATTGGTAAATTTTTCAATTTAATAACATGGCATATACACCTCTAATATGTCTCTCAATTAAAATTTGTGTCATAAATCTAAAAAAACTTTGTTTCAAATGTATGTAAAATCATTACAATGTATACGATTCTGAACCAAGTGTATATCTAAATCATGCCACTGTATTAGAGTTTATGTAAGTGTGGAGGTAATCGATGCTTCTTAGTGATAGTAATATGGAGATATAATTGGTAAATTTTGTAATTTAATAGCATGGCATATACACCTATAATACGTCTCAATTAAAATATGTGTCACAAATCTGAAAAAACTTTATTTCAAATCTATGCAAAATCATTACAATGTATAAGATTTTGAACCAAGTGTATATCTAAATCATGTAACTGTACTAGAGATTGTGCAAGTGTGGAGGTCATTTCTTTGTGACATGACCCCACAAGAAATTAGACATATTGAGAATTAAGTAAGTGTAGAGGTCATCTCTTTATGACATGCCCCCACTAAAATTTGAAATCTATGTAAATATGTAGGTCATGCCTTTATGACATGCCCCCATTAATATGCCCACCTTTTGAGGTGAAGGAAACAAAATATGGTGGGTACCTTATTGAAAAAAGATAACATATTTATATAATCTATGTATGAATCATGTAACATATAATATTAAAATGTCTAAGTAGATATATCAATAAAAATAATAGTGTGTGATCACATCAAACCCTAAGATGCATGATATAGATCATGAAAAAATCTAGAGAGTAACAATACAAGCTCAAAAAATAATCAAGCACACACATGAAAACACTCAATTTAATGCAAAAGGAATGATTCAAGGGGACCTCATACAAGGGGATTATTCAAATGCCACATAATTGAAAGGAAATGACATATTCAAATATCTAATCATCATAAAATGACATATTCAAATGTCCAAACAACATACAATGGCACTGGGGCCAATAGGTAAGGAACATATTCAAATATTCCATAAGCAAAATAATAACAAGCAAGAAATACACTCAAGGAAGTGATAATGTGAATGAATGAAGTATAATCAACCAACATAAGCATATCATACTAGTCCTTGCATATATGTGTTAGAAAAAGATGTAATATAACATAGCATATCAAATACACTATAAAAGATAGGAGCATGGATATAGACAATGTAAGTGTTAGTATATAAGCTTAAACATGCTAATGTAAAAATGATGAAAAAAGGATATGTACCTTATATCAATTATGATCAATGAAGTAGATGCCCCCAATGTATTATATGACATGGGTAGATTAGAGGTCCACCATTTGTATGTGCCTATATCATGTGTTTTTGTATGCATATATCACACTCAAAGATGCACACAACTTATATGGGTATAGAAATGAAATGATATGCTATCTATTAACATGAATTAAATAACATATATGCTAAGGGGATAGTAAAAATTAGAATGTTGAATATTTTTGAATTATTTAAATGTTTTTGTATTTTTTAGAATATTTACAAAGCGAGGGCTAGTCGATTATCCCATATAAGGGATGTTCATAAGGTTCTCTATACTCATAATATGGTGAATCATACTTGTGATATCGATAAAGAGCATGTGTAGGTGTCACATATGGATCTGGAGAGTTAGTGATACTATGTGTATGCCTCATAAGAGTATATGGTCATGAATTAATAATAACATAAGTAGTGGTTCATGGAACCCATTGTTAAGTGGTCCTTGTTTTGTTTATAGCAATAGGAATTAGAACATGTTTAATTGCTCTAGATAGATGGGTATGTTGTGTATGATTAGAAGAGGATTTTATGGAATCCACTATATATCTCTGTGTGAATGTCTCTCTAGTATATGCCACCTAGGAAAGGGGATTGCCTATTGCTTACCCTTTCATGGATGATTAACCTTATTAGGTTTTATGAATGGTTGTTTAGGAATAAACTTTTCATGGATATTTATATGGAATTATAGAAATTGTGACTACCTTATTAGTATGCATGTATTTAATACACCCATGCAATACACTATGGAAGGTATTATGCAAATTTTATGTATCCAAGGTAATCACAATAACATATCAAAAACTCAAGTTTATGGTATCACATGTGATGGTCCAAACTATAAATGGAGTTCAATCTCACCAATAACTTATTGTGATGTCCTATCAAATGCTCTAACCATTTTGGTCAAAGGGTATAAATCATCATGTGTATATCCAAAATGTGTAAGCAAAATCATGGTACATATGTTCTCATTATCACAATTATCAATAATAACACTATGTATAAGTTGATGATCAAGGTATGCTCAAATGATCAATGAATTAAGATCTAAGTCATCAAATGAAATAAAAGATCTCTGAACCATATAAGGTGTTGTGCATGTATAAGTGCCAATAATACCATATAATAGGTACTCATAATGTGGTGGAGGAATATGTGCATGATATGCCATTTGCACTTCCAAGTCTTTCTTCGAATAATATTACAAAGGATTGTTAAATATCTCCTAGTTTTGACAATCATCGTGTTGTGAACCTGAATCCTTGGGAGGATCATCAAAGGTGATATGTTAGTACCGATAAGGTCTTGGATCTTATGTTTTAATGTATGAAATTTATTTGTAGAGTGCCCAAGGATTTGGTGATGGTCACAATATGAATTAATGTCATATCATTTTGGTAGAGGTCACCTCATATCAACCTCTATAGGAAGAGGGAGATATATGAGATGACACTCCACAAGATTATTAAGTAACAAAGTTAGAGACTCATGTAATAATGTAAATTGTCTCTTAGGTGAATTAGATAAGATGAGGTGATTTAGGTTGTTGTGACACTACATTAACCATTGTGGCTATTTATTTTTAGGTTTTATAGGTTTTACATTATAGTTTGGTTTGATAGGAAACTTGGTACAAGATGTAGTTAGTGTGTTCACTACATACTTAAGCTTGTTCAAGGAAATAAGTTTCATTTACCTATCTCAAATAATTTGGCATAATTCATCAAAAGGTTTGAACGTCTTGAAAATAATAAAATCGTGTAATGGAATAAACAAATTTTGCTTGAAGATATCTTGAAGTTCTTTATCTGTCATTAGATTTGTCATTTTGGCTAACATTATTTTATACCTCAAGACATATTCATTGGTTCCTTATTTAATCTTAACAATTTATGCATATGCCATATTTTCAGTGATGTTGAGGGAGAAATGCGATATAAAATGATATGCTAGAGGTTTGAATGCTTTCACTAATTGGATTGGTAAGCCATATAACCATCTCAAAGCATATTCATTTATGATTCTTGAAAATAATTGTTCAAAATTTTATCATTTGAAGCATAATCAAGGCATGCTATATAAAAAGATTATAGATGTTATTTATGATCACCCTTGTCATCATAAAATGTGAACCTGGGTGCAAACAATTTAGTTGGAAAGGGGTGAAAAATATCTCAGGTGTTAGAGGATTATGTAATACATGTTGTGAATTAATAGCATGAGTTGATTTCAAAGCATTTTGTTCAATTTTGGTAATTCAACCTCCAAATTTTTTACAAATTGGAAAGGAGTTTGAATGGTAAACCCATTAGGATTATGATTTTAGATTTGAGAAGCCGCCAAAAGGGGTGAAAACACCACTTATGTTGATGTAGGCATTTAAACTGGTGATTGAGTTTAAGTAGTAATTGTTCCCATGGAATATGCAATAATAGTGCCTTGACTTTTGGGGAATAATGGTTTGGAAACATATCCCATGCCCCCACTAGATGTAGTAGGTAAAGTTATGCTCAAGTGGCAGGAAATGGGAAGGGATGTGTTATACACATATCCAATAGCCCCAATATTTTTATCAGTAGAGAATAATGGTTGTTCAATAACACCTTTTGATTTTTGAGTTTTTAATATAGTACTTAGGATCTTTTGGAAATTTTTAGGATTTGCATGAATGTGATCTCAAAATAATGCAATAAATTTAACTTATTCTTGGTCAACTTGGTCATTTTCATTATGCTCATGTGTTTGATTATCCTCATGATCAGATCCATCTTCTATGAGAATTTTTTCGATATGTAGCTCATTTTCATTATTGGCATTCTCATTATTAGTGAAAATTGACATAATATTAGTTTAAGACATTTTAGGTCTCCCAAGGAGAAGCTCAAGATATTCAATAGGAACACCACCTAATTTGGGACCACACCTAGGTTGCATATAAATGAGAGAACAAATATGAATAAGTAAAACAACAAAACCTTATGAGGCTAAGAACCCTATAGCAAACTAGGATGAAGAGACACAAGGGTCAGGCTAACCAAATGTTTAACCCTAAATTTAGATGGTGTGGTGATAGGGTTAAGAATGTAATATTAGCTTAATCACATGGGTGATAAACTAATTTATAGTAGGCCAATTAATTACAAACCTAGATAAATGAGTATTTTTAATTATATAACAAAAATAAAATATAGAAAGTACCAAATTTGAAAGATGCTCAATTGATTATAATACCAAATAGAAATGATACTTAGCTAGGTAATTATGTACATAAAAAGATCTAGGTTGGACATAGGTAGGAGTGCATAGGATCAAGATCTTGAATAGTTTTCAGATTCTATAAATACTACTTTTATAGTTGTGGACACTACCATCAACCTTGGGACACTACTATCAAAGCTATTATCTATCTCTATTATCTTGTATGAAATATCCACTAGATATCGATGAAACCAACTTCATCATCATGGGTATTTTTTCACCTTTATAATTGTTAGGATTGTGGAGCTAAAAGCTTCACTGATGCAAACAGGAGAGGAGGTTGCTGAAGGTTGCTGAGTTGCAGAGAAGTTGGGGTCGGTCTGATCAGCCGACGTCGGTAGGATAGCACAGAGAAGCAACTGACGTCGGTCATATATCGGCCGACGTCGGTCACCTCCAGGCAGATAGGGACCGACGTCGGTCGCCTGTGTGGTTCGGACTGCGTTTATTACAGGTAGTTAGCTAACGAACCAAGTGTTTGCATGAAGAGATCTATTTTTAGACTGAGAGCTGCAGATCTAATTATTGTAATTAAATGTCTAATTATTGTTTGATGAGATCTATATAATAGACTCATGGTTGTATTGGAAAAGTGGGCTAGTTTGAGTTGAGCAAAGTTTGCTCCTTCTGTGTGTGAGGTGAGCAAGGGTGTTCCTCCTAGTTCTACAGCAGTACCAGGCGTGTTGGTGCTGGTTTGGAGAGTCAGCTGGATTCTTCAGGAGTGTAGGATCTTGGTCACAGTTGCATGGCCTATATAGGAGATCTACATGGTAAGTAAGATCATTGATCTGCAGGTGTATGTGTGTGCAAGGTCAAGGTTCACAGGTGAGCAAAACCGTTGTTTGATTTGTAGGTGTGCAAGATCATATAGACAGCAACACAACAGGGAGCAGTATCAGGCAGGATCTACTTGGAGTACAGGTGTGTACTCGGATAGAGCAAGAGAGGAAGGCAAGGGAGTTCCTTCCATAAGTATGGTCTGTTGAATTGCAGGTTGTTGCAGATTCATGGGAGATCTACTTGAAGTACCTTGAGTACTTGTGGAGCACGTGGAGTGCTTGTGGAGTGTGTGGAGCACTTGTGTTGTGCGTGGAGCATGGGAGGTGAACACCAACTCTGTATTTGAGTTGGGTGTTGGGACCTGTGAGAGGGAGAGCTTTGGGGAGAAGAATTACTGTTCACTTGAGGTGTAGCGAGCCTCTGAAGAGGTGGTGGTGAAGGAGTGGCATCTTCTTTATTGTATTCTTTTCTGTATAAAGTATTAATACAATTGGTGTATTGTCTCTCATATGCTGTGTTATTCTGAATTCTAGTTACTTGGTGAATCTGGTTATTTTCGCATATTATAGTTGCTTGGTATTTGGTAATCAATTGTATGCTTCCGGTGTTTCGCATCCTGACAAGTGGTATCAGAGCCTTGGTTGTAGGTTCTTGAGCTTGATACCAACAAGTGGTATCAGAGCTAAGGTTGCAGGAAGCAGGGTTGTGTTTGGTTACAGGGCACTCTCAGGGGTTTCTGATCGAGTGGGAGTAGAGCAATGGCAGATGAAAGTAAGCTAAGAATGGAGGAGTTGAAAAGCACAGACGATTACTCATGGTCCGATGGAAAGAAAGAGCAGGTAAAAGAACATTGTTGGTTGGTAACAGATCAGCATGAAGAAACTGAAGATACAGATGTTGCAGGTGTTGTTGCACAGGATGTGTTTGCAGGTTTCTTGGATAAAGTTGAATCTTGGATAAAAGATTCAGTTGCCTCTTTCCATGCAGCCCCAGGTAGAGGAGCTGGTAAGCCTTGCCAAAGAATTGGCAAAGGGGAAGTGAAGTTGAAATTGCAGGCGGCCAACACACAGGTGTTGATGAAGGTCATGCAGGTCCCAGGTTTGGAGATATGGCTAATTTCTTCAGAAAGATTGGGTGATGAGAGATGCACAAGAACTCTCACAGCGGTAGCACTTGAATTAGCTGGTGGTAAGAAGACAAGTACTCTTTATCTACTTGTCTATATTACTGATTCTTCTTCTATTACGGAGACGTGGCTTCGTAGGCTTGGTCACATGAGTAGGAAGGAGATGCATGTTCTTAAGCGGAAGACAGATATATTTGACAGGCTTAAGAACTGGAAAGCCTTGGTGTTCTTGGAGGAGATGGCGGACAGAGCTCAGTGGATGGTGCTGGATACTTCTGAGCAGAGTAGTTTGGACATGGGTTTTGATTCAAAGAAGCTCGCGGGTAAAAAGTCATCACTCATAGGCGAACACAGGTATCGACGTCGGTCAGGAGGAACCGGTGTCGAACAGACAGGTGCCGATGTCGGTCATGTGCAGACCGAAGTCGGCGATGTCGGGTAGGATAAGACCGACGTCGGCAGTATGTAAGACCGATGTCGGTCAAGAGGACCGATGTCGGCAGCAGGGACACCAACACTGGCAGGTTGGTAGTCAGGTACAGATGCATGGAACTGACGTCGGTCGGATGCAGACTGTGGGGTGGCTGAGGTCAGTCACTGTAATGAATTTTGGGTGGACAACATGCTGTCAAGGAGTCTCAAACACCCATACGAAGGACTGAAGGTGTAAGTAGGCCCTCAAATTCGTTGTTCCTCTTCTTCATACTTGTTGCTGATTGTAGAGCAGGAAGGATCTAGGAAACAGGTGTGAGCTAGGCAGGGATATGATGCAGAACCAAACGGGAGTTTTGGTAGGTTTGCCAGCTGGATGAAAGCACAGAGACGAATGGATTCCTTAGTAGAAGAATAGAGAGAACGGATATGTGAGACGGAAGACCAGGTATATGGTCTTGAGGAGCTGCAGGACAGTGGTACCGGGTTTGACAGGTGGAGGATGAAGCATGGCTTCAGTCAGTGTCAGGTAACTACTGTGGTTTGCCTTACCAGGTGGATGATGAGTCGCGACATCATTCTGTTGCTGTATGTGGATAGTATGCTAGCTAGCAGGGGTGTACATACAGGGTTTTGCTGAGCTAAGGGTAAGATTAGTTCAGTGTCATGTCATGAGGAGTTTGGAGCAGCGAAATTCTTTGACATGGGAGGCATGGAGATCATAGGTTGATTTTGTCTCGAGTGGGAGCTGATGTGAATCAAGTGTTGGCGAGGTTCGGGATGCAGAACCGGAGCACACTAAGGGCTGGACAGGTACAGTGTCTGAAATCACATGAGGTCTGGTATAGACCTGAGTATTCCCATGCAGTGGGAGCTGTCAGAGTTAGGAGCCAATTCAGGGAAGTAAGTTCTCAGGTTTTTGAGAGGGACCGGCAGCAGGTGTTGCTATGTAGGGTCAGGACTTCACTATAGGTGTTGTAGGTTCGGATGTGGCAGGGTACTCGGATGACAGGAGGTACATCACAGGTTGTGTGGTGTGTTGTCTTCAGGATTGATCTTGAAGAGGGATACAAACTAAGAAACAGATTAGACAGAGTACAGGTACAGGTACAGTGCAGCTGTTTATCTCCAAGTGGGAGATTGTTAAGATTGTGGAGCTAAAAGCTTCACTGATGCAAACAGGAGAGGAGGTTGCTGAAGGTTGCTGAGTTGCAGAGAAGTCAGGGTCAGTCTGATCAGCCGACGTCGGCAGGATAGCATAGAGAAGCAACCGATGTCGGTCATATATCGGCTGACGTCGGTCACCTCCAGGCAGACAGGGACTGACGTCGGTCGCTTGTGTGGTTCAGACTGCATTTATTACGGGCAGTTAGCTAACGAACCAAGTGTTTGCATGAAGAGATCTATTTTTAGACTGAGAGCTGCGGATCTAATTATTGTAATTAGATGTCTAATTATTGTTTGATGAGATCTATATAATAGACTCATGGTTGTATTGGAAAAGTGGGCTAGTTTGAGTTGAGCAAAGTTTGATCCTTCTGTGTGTGAGGTGAGCAAGGGTGTTCCTCCTAGTTCCACAGCAGTACCAGGCGTGTTGGTGCTGGTTTGGAGAGTCAGCTGGATTCTTCAGGAGTGTAGGATCTTGGTCACAGTTGCATGGCCTATATAGGAGATCTACATGGTAAGTAAGATCGTTGATCTGCAGGTGTATGTGTGTGCAAGGTCAAGGTTCACAAGTGAGCAAAATCGTTGTTTGATTTGTAGGTGTGCAAGATCATATAGACAGCAACACAACAGGGAGCAGTATTAGGCAGGATCTACTTGGAGTACAGGTGTGTACTCGGATAGAGCAAGAGAGGAAGGCAAGGGAGTTCCTTCCATAAGTATGGTCTGTTGAATTGCAGGTTGTTGCAGATTCATGGGAGATCTACTTGAAGTACCTTGAGTACTTGTGGAGCACGTGGAGTGCTTGTGGAGTGCGTGAAGCACTTGTGTTGTGCGTGGAGCACGGGAGGTGAACACCAACTCTGTATTTGAGTTGGGTGTTGGGGCCTGTGAGAGGGAGAGCTTTGGGGAGAAGAATTACTGTTCACTTGAGGTGTAGCGAGCCTCTGAAGAGGTGGTGGTGAAGGAGTGGCATCTTCTTTATTGTATTCTTTTCTGTATAAAGTATTAATACAATTGGTGTATTGTCTCTCATATGCTGTGTTATTCTGAATTCTAGTTACTTGGTGAATCTGGTTATTTTCGCATATTATAGTTGCTTGGTATTTGGTAATCAATTGTATGCTTTCGGTGTTTCGCATCCTGACAATAATGATGTATTTAGATCTATAATATAGATTGTTGTTTTCTTATTATTGATCAAACCCTAGCTCTTTACCCTTCTTCACCCTTATAATGAGTTTTTCCAAAATGGGTTAATGGGATCATAGTGTCAAGATGACCTCAAAAATCCCCTACCAATAAGCTCTACCTACATAGCCATTATGATAAGGAGGGCCTCAAATTTATATAGTTATCCCCTATGTGTGGGAGTGTGTGAGAATAATGGTATAATATGCTATATGTAGATGCATGTAATGATCTATCTTGTAACTTGACACAAACCACTGATAAGTTATTATTTCAATGTTTCAAATGTTTTATATGATTTCTCCTATGACTGATATAGAAATAGGGATGGAGAGGGTATAATAACTCAGTTGTGTGATTAATTAAATGAGCCTCAGTAGGTGCTTGCTTGGTATTTTATAGATCAATAACGAGAAGGCTTAGACTTGTATTTATACCACATTTTAAAAATATATCACAATAGGGTTCAATAAGATAAATAGGCCAACCCATAGGTTTCAAATAGTTTGAAATTTGGATATATTCTGAGTACTAGACACTAAATAAGGATATGGATACTAGTATCGATGTTAGTGTCCCTCTGTGGTTGATATTGTCCAAAAGGCTAAAAAATAGGTAAGGATATGTAACTGATAGTGAAATATATATATCAAGTTTTAAAGCCATTTTTAGTGTACAATTTGTCAAGGTCATCAAAATGATATGGATTGGATTATAAGATAAGCATTTAGGCACAATGAGATGGTGAATACGAGCCTTTCGGTAGTGGGAAGTTCTAGAATTAAAGGGTAGAGCCCTAATTGGTATTTGTCAAATATACAAGACTAAGATGCTATAAATATTCAATTTTAGTATCTACAATAGTAGATAGCATATTATTTTTTATCACACATGAATTTCACTAGTATTAATGAGTGCTATGTAGGACATACATACTTTTACAAGGACTAAGATGTTAGACTTGCCTCTACATAATAACCTTGCTAAATTGGAGGCATCTTATCTACATGTTAAAATTATAGGTGTTATCATTCTATGAATCTTATATTTTTGAGCTGTATACTATTTACAAATCTCTTGGTAACATATCTATCTTATATTGTGTACATGAATATGTTATTTACCAGGTTATGATCACATTACATATGTATGGTTTAGACTACATTTGCAGCTCTATGTTCCATTGATGTTATGTATTTTTTATTAGTAATGAGGGTTGATGGGTCCATCACCTTTCATTAAATTAAAAACATGATTACAACATGACCATAACCAACCAAGGTTGCATAAAAACATATCGATAATAAGTTCCCAAACACCGGATGAAGCCACCAAATAAAAAAAGGCCACTAACAAAGGCCCCAAAAAACCATGACACAACCCAAATAGAAGAATACCCAAAAAACCACTAGATAAGAACCCAAGCCCAACCTAACCAAACCTAAAAACAACCCACAATGATCCCCTTATAGGGACCAAGCTAGTATACCACATCCAATACCAACACTAACCACAATTGTGTCTCTATTTCCATCTAAGTCATCTAGCCTTTGTTCCACAAGGGCCTCTCTATAGCCATATAAAACTAAATCCACTACCTTAGGAATTACAACCAACCTTCCTATTCTACCATCATGACCACCTCTACCAATATATCCACCCCACTTTTCGTGTGCTCTCCTCTCCCACATATGACCACCTAAAACTAGGTAATAAAATAAAACTTCTTATGGGCCATCATAGCACTGGACACTACATGACTTTGGGTAATCAGCCTACCACCTACCACACTCATCCCTTCAACTACCACTTGAGGAGGAAACATGGGGGTCATTGATCCAAATAGATACCCCTACAACCTAGTTAAAAAAACCACCCTACTTGACTATTAGATGTTAAAAATAACCATTAAAGAAGCCAAAGGGGATTGGCAGACATGAACATCTAACATTGAGATGAACTCCCTACTTGATGTAGTATCATCACTACCACACTATGTAAATAAGTCAAATTGTCATGTTTTGAGTTTTTTTCAAGTTTTTTTTGTCATGTTGGTCTTTAGGAATCTATAATCTAGTCTAAAGGAGTGTCAAATAGTAATTTTATTTAGTTAGTCTTTAGAAAGGAGTTTAGGATGACCTAACACATACCTAAATCCTTAATTAGTTCCTTTAAAAAGTTTTTCAAGATTAGGTTGATCCCTCTTAATGAACACGAGGAAGTTAGAGGGAAGTTAGGGTAGTTAGAAATTAGTTATAGGATTGAAGTCTTTTAAATAGATGTTTTATTGGTGTTTTAAGGGATTTTTTTATAGTCATTCAAGAATATATAACCAAATGGATGGGTTTGAATTTGAATAATATTGTAAATAAACCCAAGAATATTGAAAATATAGTTAATTTGTTTGAAGAGAAAACTATGACAAACTTTGCATTTCCTGTATGTGAATAATGGATGGACTGTGCAATAGAATATGAAAAGTAAATTATGATATATTGTGTGTGTCATGACTAAGATGATAATATTTGTAATTTGAATTTATTCTATGTTTGAAGTTATTTATGCTCATTTGAGTAACTTACATGTGTAGATGAGAGGACTGAAACGAACCTGCAACCCTATTTTGATAACAAACTGTGTTGAATCCTAAGTTTGCATTTTAGGAATGGGATAAAACATGAGTTTAAACATTCTAATTTATATAATAATAAGTTTATATTCATGTGATCATGATTCATTTAGAGTCTTCTAACTAGTTTACATGCATTTGGGTGAAAAGAATGGTGAAGACCTATAGAACGTGCACCTATGGATAATGAGCAAGAATGTGAAATTGAGTACCTTCTGAGGGTAAGTAAGTTTGTATGAAATGAAATTAAGATTGTAAACATGGGTATTTTAATGTTAATAAGCCTTTACCAAGTTATAATTTATTTTGAAGGTGTATCCTTTGTAATCAAGTGTGAAATTTATGTGTATCTTGTGTTAAAGTTAATAGAAGTCTGTAGTAGAAGATATATAAGGGATGAATATTGGTTGAGTAAGATGTTTTAATATAGTTCAAATTTTAATCAATTTGTGTGGAATGAATTTGTAAAAAAATAGAATAAGAACCTCCCTCTCAGATTAATGTAACCCTATGCTTGCACACACAGTGAAGAAAAACTCAGTAAGAAAATGTAAACAATAACATCATTAACAACATGCACATAATGTGAAAGAAATTGTTTGAAAAGTGGGGAATAAATAATATGAATTGAGATTTTATCAATTTTATAAGGTGGAATGTATTGGTATAGATGTTATACAATCTCTAATTCACTCTGAAACCTATTAAGGAAATATAAAGGCAAAAAACCCTTCCCAGGTTACAGATCCTGATTATAGAACCTGTCTTAGTGTTTTAACACTAGAATGCATATTGAATGAAATATAACTGATGGAAGTCATTGAAATTTTTTATAAATATGGGTAATCATGTTATTGAAGATATTTTCAAGTTTGTTTATTTATATAGAATTCTTATTGTTAGATTTTGAAGACTGTGTTGCTATGGGTAATGAAATGGTGAATATGATTAAGCTGGAGTGATATATGTATGTGAATGGGAAACGTTTGAGAAATTGATGACAAATAAAAAAATCAAAAAATAAACCTAGTGTACATATAATTAATAAACATGATGTCAAAACTAAGGAGTTCATAGGCAGGAAAGATTGAATAAATTTATTCCATGTATAGTTTGTTGCAGGCATTAGGGCTAGATATAATAGAGTGTTAATGATGCTATACATCACTAATAGAGGTGGTTGTTGAATTAATCCTCAAATTTTTTCAACAAAAGACAACGCCCCATATAATGCTCCTTAAGGTCTTGAAATGTAGATGTAGGCACCAACCATAAGCATTCATTACCCAATAACATCAAGAATAAAGGAACACTCCCTCAAAAATTTTCTACCACTCTTTCTAGCCCCACCTAAAATTGTAGCCACACCAATATATTTACCATCTCTCAAACATAAAATTTATCCTCTAAGGCCAACAAGAGATTCCTAATGAATAAGGAGACCATTTTTGAGTTCACCTTTGCTTAACATGACATCTCCAAATACACCATGCTAATAATCTCTCACATTGCCTCCAACACCACCCTCAACTACATGAATAAGGCCTTATTGAATTGGGAATTCATCACCCATCCTTTGAAATCCATCTACCATTTGGTGGTTATCAACCATAATAAGGGAGTGCTTAAGACACAATATAACATCTCTTTCATATTGATAACAATCACTTGAAATTTTCCTCACTCATCACTTTCTACACATGACTCATCCCCTAATTGAAATTATGCTATGTCACCATAATGTGTAATGAATATTTACATCCCCATCACACATTAAGCCTCCTTCATTATTGTGAGCCACCCCATCAAAAAAAAATGACTTGATGTCCCATACCTTATCCAACCCACACCTTAAATGGGATATGAACCCAACATTAAAATATTTAATTTAATTTTAATAAAATAACTCCCCAAGATTAGCATTAGGCCATGCCTCCCATGTATTATCCACAATAAAATCTCATAATTGATCGATCCCTCTATTGGCCAAGAATTTCACAACACCATTTGCATATCTAAAGCAATGAGAGGCCTTCCAAAAAAAGAGAGTTAATAATATCCTAACATTGCTACAAAATATTCTCAATATTCTAATATCTCACCTTCCATTTTTATAGTGCACAAATCCTTACCATAGAATCCCCCTCGATGACCAACTTATCAATTCCACACTAGAATGATAAACCCAATCCAAGCATAATAGCTTATACTCCTACTTAATTATTAGTCTCATCCATAAGCTTAAGAGAGTCCACTATGATCAGGGACCATGCACAATATTTGAGAACCCAACCCTCGAGGCAATTGGATTCCTTGTTGTCACCCCTTCAAAGTTTAATTTGAACATTCCTAACAGTGGAAGACACCATTCCAAATTATCCACCCACCTACAGGCCTTAACAAGGATGACCAACCTATTAACAAGATGTTCCATTAATGATTTTACTTGTACATAGTAGATTATATTTTGTTTGCTTATCATAGTGGCCTTTGGGACTTGTGTGTAACTGCTTGAACATCTCCATGAGATCTTGTTTGGTATATATGGAATTTTAACATATGTTTTACTATTAGCCCTTTACCCTTTGTTTTGTGCAACATTTAAACATGTCCCTTATTTACTACATTATTCATGTCCTTTGTGTGTGGCCCTTGGCCTTGTATGTGCAACCTTTCACTTTACAACATTTGAACATATCCCTTGTATGTGGCCCTTGGCCTTATTGTTTGTCATTTCTATTATTTTGCTTGTGTGTTTATTGAGCACGTTAAGTTTGATGAGTGTCATGATCCATATCATGCATCAACTTCTATACTAATTCTACTCTCTATTACTACAAGCTTCATTGACATATTTCTATAGGCCTTGCCTCATATGTTACATACATAATTCAAATTATACAAATCTTACTATACTAATATAATTTTCACATATGCTACATTATTCAATGATTACATCTTAATATGCATGTTGTAATTATATTTAATTTTGAGATGAGTGACTTTCAGGGTCAATTCGATCACCTCAAAAGGGGGCATTTCATTGGGATTTCCATATAAAAATTAAGCCTTTTTAAGAGAAAAAACTAGTTTTAGTACAAAATCAAGTTTCAAAGGTTAAAAAATGGTTCAAAATTTAGTTATTGACACATATTATAGGGTGTATGCCATGTATATGCACTCATATTATAGGAACAAAGTATAAATTTGCATAATTTTGAGGGCATGATACAGGTTCATGGACAAGTTTCAAACAAGAATTATAATTGACATCTACATTCATGTATAAATTCTACATTTATCAATGGGGGCACGATACATTTTCTTGCATACTATGCTATTTTAAAAATTTAAATACTATTTGATTACAGACATGGTAGGAGCATGGGTAGAATCCATTATCTTTTGTTCATGCATTAATGAACAAAGTTAGAATTGAGTCTACAAGCCATCTACAGTGGTTGGTTCAATTTAAGTGCATAAAACATAATTTAAAGGTTTTGTGCCCTCTACCATTCTGTCTATAAATCCATTTAGATTTTAACCCATTTCACATCTTGGGGTTACAAATACCAACTAGTTAAATTGAGGACTCTACAGTCCTTAATGGATGTTATTTATTTGACAAAGTGTAAATCTAATTTAGGGCTTTATCACCCTCAAAATTTTCCATTGGTTCAACCAAAGAACCAAATTATTTAAGTGCCTTATGAGAAGTACCAATTATCTAATGCTTCAAGAAAGCATAATTTCCAAGCAAAGTAACAAAAGCAACATTGGTTTCACACACATGTGTATTCCTCCCTTGCTATCTTTCAAGTTCAAGAAATTTTCAAAATAAAACATTTTCAAATTTCAAAATCAAGAATTTTCAATTTTAAAAATTAAACATTTTCAAATTTTAAATCTAAGCATATTCAAATGTCAAGTTCAAGATATTTTCAAATTATAGTTTTCAAAATAATAAAGTAATTACTCCATGTGTTTTGGAAGGTTTGACAAAGACTATGGTGCCTTTCATGATTGGAGTACCAACTCAAAGGCAAAGTGTCTCTTACACATTAGGGTATATCTTTCTTTTAATCTATAAATTTCATTATAGACTAGGGGGAATGTAATAAGCTAAATATGGTCATGAATACTTGCTTATGTCAATTTTGGCCTTTTCCATTTTAATTAACTTTTGCACTTAATATGGATTTATTTTTCCATGTCACTCTATCTTAAGCACCTATGAGAACTTATTTCTCTTCCAAATTGTTATTTGACACCGAGAGAAATGTTCTAAATGATAAAACACTCTTAAGCATCTGTACAGACAAACCCATATCCAAATTTCATATATTTCCCTAAAGGACAAAATTGGCTAATACAGACAATAAAGGCAATAGGACCTATCCGTATGGGTCGATAATGTCCTTTGGTCTTATAATGGTAATTTTTAAAATTTACACCATCTCTTATTTTTATCTCCCATGTTTTTAGGATTTTTAGCATGTGGTTTCCCATTTTGGACTGCTATAAAGTCACACTCAAGTCATTTTTTATCACCTAGAAAATTCAATACAAAGGCCCTTACACTGTTGCATATTGAGAAAAAGTTCCTTATTCTTTCCAATTCAATTTTGATCATTACAATTAGTCCTCAGCTAAGCCAAAAACATGATTTATCTAGCCTAAAGTAAAACTTGATCAAATATTCAAGCCATTTATAGATGCATTCATATATTCAAAGGATAAAAATTGCATAAAACACCCTACGTGAGAGAATAATGTGGGCTTAATTTCCATCCTTAGAGTATTATATACACATGCAACAATTATTCATCATGGAGGTGATTAGGGTAAGCTCAACCCAATTACACTTCATCTTTTTTTATTTATAATTTTTCAATCATTTCTATCCCTATTAGGGTTTCAACATTATAAAAACTATTTCTAGGTCTTATCTATATTTTCACAGGCTAAATTTGTGCATACAATCAAAAATAAAACTATCATAAGTGATTGTGCCCTAAATTCACATTTTTAACAAATATATAATCAAGTAAATAAAATAGTAGTGGGATTCAATCATGTCTTAATATATTATAATTATGTTCCTATTTTCTCATTTCTATACTCTGTCAATCAACATAGTGAGATATATGTTAGAAACAATCAAGTTTATCTTTTCAATTCATACTTAACCTTCTTGCAATCATTTTTTACTTTGTCAAATTTAGATTTTTACTTTAATTTTGATTTATTCTATTTAGTTTATCTTAATTAGGGTTAATTCACTTTTAATCCACATTTAGACAAAACATAAGTGTACTACTAATACCATTGAATGTATCCATATATGCTAACAATAAAGGTTGTGTATTGTAAGTCATATACACCTCAGGATTATCCTTAGTTTTTGTTACCACATGGTTAGGAAAAATATTGGAACATATTTTTAGTTTTTCATTCCCAATAGGTTGTGATCCTAAATTGTTCATAGGTGTATTGATATAATTATGCTCAATAGTGTTATCATCAATGAGATCTTAAATCTTATGTCTTAGTGAAAAACATCTACTTGTAGAGTGCCCCCTACATCTATGGAAAATCACAATGTGCATTGTTGTCAAATCACTTATGTAGAGGCCTACTCATATCAACCTATTTTTAGGGAGGGAGAGATACAATGTTGCACTAAATTAACTTACACAATAGTTTTTGAAGAGGTTTAGGTAATTGTGAAGATTGCATCGTTTATGGAGTATAAAAGACAAGTTGATTAGTAGGTTGTGACACTACATTGACTATTAATTTTACCTCATTCTTAGTATAATTTGTTTTTGCATTATAACTAAGTTTGCCTTGAAACATTACAATTAAATTAGTTGAAGGATTACCCACATACTTTAGCTTATTCATAGAGGTGAGCTTAACTTCTCGATCCCTAACTATATGACAACTTGTTAAATGATTTCAATCCCTTAAACATAATAGCTACATGGAGAAAAGACATAAAAAATTGCTTGAATATATCTTGTAACTCATTTCTAGACATATGTATTTTCATATTATAAATCATGGTCTTGTATCAAAGCACATAGTCATTGATTGGTTAATTGGATCCTTGCTTAAGTTTTGTAATTTGGACATAATATAATTCCTCACTGATATTTATTGAAAATTATGCCAGAAACTGATCTTATAAGGGATTAAATGCTTTAACCAATCAGAATGGAAGGTCATAAAGCTAATGCAAGGTATAATATTTAAGGATTTATAGAAATAACTTAGTCTACAACTTGAAATTAGAGGCATAGTCCAAACATGTTGTGTGAAAGGCTCATAGGTATTACTCTAGATCGCCTTTACCGTCATATAATGTAAGTTTAGGATCTAAAAAACATGTAGGTAAGGGATAAGGTTAAATATATGGGTTTAATGTATTATGAAGAAATGCATGAGAATCAGTCAAATGAATCTCTCTTGAATCACCCTACTCTAACTACAACATCTTAGCTTTGAGATCTATAATGATATACATGATGAAATGTGTAGTAAATGTGGATGATGATGTTAAATAAAAAGTAATTATAGGAAGTAAATAAGTTTTTTATTTAAGGATAGATAGTAAAATCTAAGGAAAACCTTATTTTCACCCCTCACCTTGGATGGGAATCACATGCGTAACCATAGGTGTAGACATACGAATAGTCGCAATGGTAGTAGTAATCTAAACACTTATTGTAAACTCAATACTATTAAAAGATTGATGGTTATAATTGAAGGGGTCATGTTCTTGCTTAGATGTGCCAACCTTAGCATTTATTATATTTTCTATTTCATGTCTAGTTACATGTAATAATTCATCAATTAAATGTGAATTCATATAAAGATATTGAGTTAATTATTGTTAATCTATGTCATCAAATCTACCCTCCATAGTATATGTGTATTCTTCATGTGGATTTTTAGATTCCATATTCATACAAAGTACATCAAGAGGATGCACTCTTCCACTTGGGATGGTGATAAAAATGAATTTTATAATATAAAAGGATAAAAATATTTTTTAACTAAATTCAACATTAGAATTATTACACAAATATTTGACCTAGGATATTATATTGATGTTAAATATATTGTATATTTCAAGAAAAAAATGTAATGATTACAATCATGTCTTGAGTTAAAAAATATAAAATATGTATATCCATTATAGCCATAAAATATTAATGTAAATTAAGGATAAAAAACCAAGAGGCATCATAGATTAAATCTAAGAGTCAAATCTGAAACAAATAGATAGAAAATGGGAATATAAAGATGAGGGACATGATCAACTAATGCCAATATCCTTCAAAAGGATGTTGGGAAAGATAAAATGAAGATATAATGAAGGCACCACAAGGGTGATGTAAAAATCCTTTGTGGATATAAGACATTTGAATCAAGTGGGCAAGACTAAGAAATTTCAACATAAATGGCCTAAAGAACTTCACACAACAAGTTTAAGCTTAGGCTAAAAAGTGAAGTATAAATTTCATCCCATGAAAGCTAAATGCAGGAAAAATAAAATAATACTACCCTTCCAAAACATTTTCTCTTATACAATCCTTGGTCGACTATGAAGATTGGATACTGGCATTAGAAAGTAGATGGTACTAGAATGTAAAATATATGGATAAGTAATGAGACCTCCTACCCTAGTTTACTAGCTTACCACATCCCAATGGACCTCAACTCGATCATGAGTCCAACTATAGAGTTGAGATTTGATTAAAATAGGGGGTTTGTCTATATGTATTTTAGTGTGATCTAACTTTTAAGATATATATTTTGACTTTGAACATTGCCTTTTCTTAAAATATGGATATTGAATCTTTTGGATTTTTCTTTTTTCCTCTGTAAGGATTGATAAAACCAACCATAGGTGCTAAAGATGACTAACACAAGGGAGATTACACTTAGACACTAAATAGGGGAACCTAGAGATCAATATGCCTAGATACTCCTAAATGTGCACCTTAGAAAAGAGTGCAATCTTGAAATTGACCCAGGTGTACGTCAATTGAAATAAAGGGGAAGATGGGGATCATGGAAGATCCGTCCATGTGTAAAAGGGCCATACAATGAAGATATGCTAGTAGCCAACCAAAAAAAGGGAGAGCTTTAATTTAGAAGTGACTAGGCAAAGAGAAATGATTTGAAAACACAAAATAATGTAAGTCAAATTATAATAAATAAGAAGTTTAAGAAAGGAAATGCTATGAAAAATAGTAATCATGTCATTAGGGAAGCCATATAAACCTACATAAGCTCTAACACAAGCACTGATAGGATAAATCATCCCAAAAAAGAGAGGAAAAAACATACAAAAGAGACTTGAAAGGAAAAATAGCCGAAGATGAACATGTATGAAAGTAAAATACCAAGACATTTCATAAGGAAGGCAATGGGGTATGAAATGCCTTGGTATTTTATGGGATCTACAAGGGAAACTAAGTCTGCTTGTAATAAAGTAAAGATAAATACCAAGGCATCCCAAAAAAAAGACAAAGGAGTATGAAAATATTGAGGTTCTACCAAATATAAACAAGGGAAACTAAGGATGACTATAAATATGAATACAAAAATATAAAAACTATGCTAAGAAATAAAAGTGTGGAAAAAGTAAATAATCATGAAACAAAACAAGATAAATTCTAAAGACAATCTTACATCAAAGTAGAACATGTGGAATGCAAGTGTAAATATCTCAGAAGGTTTATTTAAGTTGAATTTATTTGTCTATGTAGACATTATTTTTTGGATTATATAGCACCTCAATCCTGTACACTTGGAAAACTCAGACCTTGGTTGTTCTTCTCAATTCTAGACATTTCCTACTTTTCAAAGTTTTTGATCTACTTCATCTTGTGCCCCTAGGCCTATATCTTAGTTCAACTAGTCTTATGTTGATGACCCATAAATTTTATCTTGCCTAAAATATTTAAAACCTACTTATCTTACACCTTTACAAGTTCTGAGTCTGTACCTACTTTCCTGCTCCCTAGACATTAGTGCATAGGATACACACTTGCATCGACACTAGTGTCCTATTTTGACACAAGTGTCTAGTGCCCTAAAGTCATCCAATTTATAAATAAAATGTATCTTAGTGGTTGGTCTAAGTGCTTTAATTTTATTTATTTCTCCAAAGGGATTGACATAAATACAAGATCAAACCTCATTCATTCCTCACCTAAAAAATTCTTACTTGCTCACCAGGCAACTTACAAAAGGCATTCAATAAAACACTCAAGTGATCAAAGCTTCCCTATTTTATCATATTTTCATATCAATCATAATGACAACTCATATACATGTCTAAAGTACTAAAGTAGTAGCCTAAGAGTGATATTTTTAAAGTTACAAGTTAGGTCACTATTGTACTTGCTTTGCACATATTTCATGATTCACACACAAGCCAACATGTAGGGGAGAAATACATTAGTCTAAGGTCCTCTTCAGAGTATTGGATATGTAGGAAGTGTTCATTGATAGAGGGGTCTTTGAGGTCAGCTCGATACCATGTGCCCACTAACCCATTTTCCCCCAAGGTCACTATGAAGATGAATAACTAAGGTTTTATAAATTCATGAGGAGTGATAATCCATGACCTAGATCTGAATGCACCAGAATAAAGTTGAAGTCAAACCCAAAAGCATCCAGGTGGTCTCATCCTTTTCTAGTAGGTATTATTTATAGGACACTTGTGTTAAGTTTAGATAGTAGCATCAATGCCACCATCCAATGTTGACGCTAGTATCTATAACTCGCAAGGAACTCAATCTAGAATCTGATGACTATTCCAAAATCTTCTTCTAGTCTAATTTCTTCCTGTTCCAAATCTAGAACTACATTAGCATTAGGACAAGCTAAGAACATTACTTCTTTATCATTTATATACTTAGCATAATTGTATGTATTTTTTTAGCCTATTTCAGTTTAAGAAATTTAGTATAAGTTTATTTGAGTTTAGCACCCAATTTCCTCTTATAGATCTCACCATTACCCTTGTGCATTTTCATTTATTTATTATTAATCGTATCTACCCAAGTAATATTTCTCATCCAATTTAGGGTTAAACATTTGGTGAACCCAATATTTGAACTCTAAACCCTAGGTCAATTATGATTTTTAAATTTTTCTGTTGCTAATCCTTGATTGCTATAATTTTTCAATCATGTCTGATATGGATATATCGGTTAATTATTTCATGGTCCAATACCTTATAGTGGTTATCACTTGTGTAGACACTATAAAACCGTACTAGATGTCAAAATGCCTCGAAATACCTTAGGGACCACCTAACCCTTCTCGACCCACTAACCAACCTATTAGACATTAGGTCTAGTTAGCTATTTAGTTAACTGAACTCATTAACTTACTAATAGATCATTAACCCAACCCCTTTTAACTCACCTTAAACCATTTTTTCTTCAGACATGTGACTGTCAATGGTCAACTTGACCACTGAAGGTTAGGCTAACCATTGATGATCAGGTCTTCTTCATTCTTACACAAACACCAACTATGTAAGATAACATAACATAATTAAATATATCTACCTTGCCCATTTCTAAAGAACTCCCAAGCATCAAAATCAGCAAGCCAACCTCTTAGGGAACCTTCTATCCTCCCTCTTTACCTATAAAAGGAGGGGAGTAGGAGGTGAAATAGATCATCACAATCATTCTTTCTCATAGGTATTCAATCTTCTAGTCATCTATTCTTCTTCTAGCAATTCAACAACAATAATAGAGATCTAAACCTCTACCAAAATTGTTCTTAAGGTAAAGTACCATTACTCTGCCAAAATTGCTCCAGCCATCAACCTTCAGCCATTTAGTAAGTAGAGGTATATTTATACTATAGTTTTTTTTATTTTGGTTTTTGACCTCTCAGACATTTCTACACCTATCTTCCAACTTCCCTATCCTTAACAAGATCCTTAACCAAACCATTATCTAATCAATAACCCATTCTACAACTCTTTCTGAATACCTTCAAAAATCCACATATAATCATCGATGGTTAACACAATTGCTGACGATCACCTCCAATTACCGATGGTCAAATCAACCACCAATGGTCACTATGGCATGAAATAACAAGTTATTTCTACCCCCTTAACCCTAACCAAATCTAAATTTTTGTCTCTTTGCCTGTTCATAGACCCCTGCCTAATTTTCTGAGCTTGACTTGATCCATTTTAGCACTAGTATTGATCCACTTTTGCTATATTTAATTATTTTCTTTATCAAACATTCACTTTCTTCTTATATTTTATTTTAGTTCCTTTTTGTTATTTGATGCAAGTATCTTAATTTTATCTCTTTCAACTTAATTGTTATCAAAGAGTGGATTGACAATTTCCTGGCAAGTTCATGCTTTTTGGATCTAGCTCATGCTAGGTAGTCCACCTAATTATCTTGCTAACAACACCTTTTGTTATTACTTTATTATCCATAGGTTATTCATTCTAAGACAAAGAGGAGCTCTTCACACTAATCTAGATTAAACATGCATCAATAACCAAGTATTTCTACCACATCCTTATTACTAATTTCTTATCTTCTTCCAAAATTTAAAAATGAGTAGAAATTAAGAGAAATATTTTGGCACGCCCAGTGGGCCCCTAACATCATTTAGGTGCCCCTTTTCTTCCTTTATTTTAGGATCATATAATGAAATCTGAAATTTATTTTAGGATTAAAATAACCTTGCATACATTGATTGCTTGCTTGTTTTAGTTCATCTAGTTAACTTAAAAGCAAAGCAATTAATCATAGTTTCACTCTTGTTATCACAAAGTCTACCAAACCACATAATCAATCAACACGTCAAAACACACTTGAGATAAGGTTCAACTAGGATTTCATCACCTAATGATAACCTTAGCCTTTCCTGACAATCCCACTTAGAGGTTATTAGGAAGGGGAGAACCAACTCAACTCTTTGGTTGAGTATAAACTCTAAAATTTAGTAATCTTGGCTAAACACCTGACACCCTTATAGCTATGATGTGTTAAGTGAGGAGGTAGGCCCCAATACCAAGCCATGTACTGACTTTCAATATAGATTCTTTTTGAGAGCCTTTAATACTTGAAACCAACCTTAGACTTCTTCTTTAATACTTGATTTACAAACCAAATTTCCTCTTCACACTAAGGCATAAGCCAAAAGTGATCTAAAAGGAATCCTAAGTTTTAAACACACTTTAGTGTATGTTTGGATTGCCTTGAGATCTTTTTATTTTGCTTGATTTGTGTTTGAGTTATGAGCTTTTCATCATTTCTTTTTTATTCCTCACATGGTCTTTACTAGGCAATAATTGAGGAATCAAACCAACCAAGAACCACCGTCTTCCTCTTCCTCTTCTTTCATGGAGTATACTTCTAATGTTGAGAGTTTTTCTCATCTTTTTACCCTCCTACCATGCCTCAGATAGTTGTCAAGGGTGATGCAGATTTTCCTACCTTCCTTGATAACAACCTTGTGGCCCTCTAACATTACCTCAACACCTTATCTCATTGCACCCCTATTGGTTCAGTTCTTCCTATGGATCCACCTTATGGTATGCCTCCCTATATTATGGTTGGTGCTACCTCTACCTAACCTTTGGGCACCCAAGCATCTTCTTCCAACAATATCCCATCCACTACCACCACCCAAACTCAATCCAACATCCCGACCAATAGCCAAACACCCCCTACACCAACCAACACCTCCAACACAGGGGCAAACTCACCTCTTGTTACCCATACCTCATCCACCATGGGGGTATCTTCTACCCCTATTTACACCATTCCCCTTATAACCACCAATCCACCAATTTCCATGCCTCTCCAAAATTTGGTGCTTTTTATACCTCCTACCCTTCTAACTATTAACACAAGAGTTACCACTCAACCCAAACCATCTACCAACCAATCCATACCTCTAAATCAACCCATATCAATCCCCTAACAAATACCCATGACATCTTACCAATATGTTCCTAATCCACAAGGATACATAACACCTTCTACCCAACCTTTTGTGCTAATTAACCCTTATGTGGCACCATCCCAACCTCCAATGACCACATATCAATATGTGGTATCTTCTCAACTTTCTATCATTTATCCATATATTTCTACCACCCAACCTCAACCAAACATACCATCTAATTATGGAGCTTACCAACCTCAAATATATTTGGCCAAAATGTCACTAGATAAAATGACCAACTTGGAGTCATCTATCTCTGGGGCTCATAACCTCTTATCTTTAAATCAAATCTGTAATGAACCTATCCATCCATCCATCCCTATCCAATATTATCCTCCTCAATGGGAACTACCCAAGTTTTCCAAGTTCTAAAGAAAGGATGAACCCCAACAACACTTGAGAGCATTTTTCCATTCTTACTATTTGATTGCTTATGATGATGCTCTTCTCCTTCACACCTTTCCCATGTCTTTATCTGGAACAACCTTAGATTGGTATAGTGCTATCACCAAACACTCCATCTTTTCCTTTTATCAACTTGCCCATATATTTTTAGATCATTTCTCAGTCAACATATCTAAAAAGGTCTCTATTACCAACCTCTACTCCATTAGGCAATTTGATGTTGAATCAATTGCTGATTTCATAGCTAGATGGAGAGGTCTTATCAACAAACTTTCTTTCTCTTTACCCCAACCTGAATTGATTGATATTTTTATCTTGAGGTTGTGCCAAACACATTTACCCTACTCTTCAAGTTTAAAATTTTAGGACTTTTGATGAGGCTTTCACCATGGCACATAAATTGGAAATTAGAGCCATTGATGAGGGAAAATTGAAACCAAGGAACAAAAATTCTAACTTTAAATCCAATGATCCTTCCTCATCCAAAACCACAAATCAATCCAACTATCCCAATACCAAACCAAATTCATCCATAAACTTGGTTGTCCTTAAAACTACTTGACCACCTACTATCAACCAACCCAACCTAACCAACACCTCTAACTCTTCCAACTAACAAAACCAAAACCAAAACTGAGCTGATCCAAAAATATATACTCTAATAGGGGAGTCTTATGCTTTAGTTGTGGACAAACTACTCAAAGCAAACATCATAAAACTTATTCTCATAAAACCTCCCCAACAATTTGATGTTTCTCGCCCTACACCTGGTTGGTACAATGAGAACAATTTATGTGCTTTCCACCATGTTATTGGACATGATGTTTGTAGGTACAACACCTTTAAAACTATTATCCAAAACATGATTGATAAGGGAGACCTTGTATTTGATAATCCCAATGCACCCCCAAATCAGTCCCTTAACATCTTTCATAAACCTTTTCCCAACCATGCCCTTTCTACCAACTATAACTATAATAAACTAGAATCATCTCACACTTGTGAGGTCTATAAGATTAATGTCATTATCAATGAGCCTATCATTGAGGAGATGATCACCTCAACTACCTCTTTCTCCATTCCAATCATTAAAGTGTCAGACTCACCTTCTATTCCTTTGGACACCCAAATAGAGGAATCAACCACCCCTTTTTATTTGCTCGATGAGACCATGGACCTATCCACATCTCCTTTGATAGAAATACCGAAGGAGTCCACCATTGCTTCAACTACCTCTTCCTCCACTCCACTCATTGAAGTGATGGAATTACCCACCATTCCTTTGGACATCCAAACAATGGAAACAACTGTATGAATTCCTTCACTTGAGGCCATAAAAGCTTCCTCCCCTATCCTAGAACCACCCATTCTCTCTTTGGGAACCATCCCAAAAGAAGAGATCACCTTGTATACACCCTCCATGGAGGAAACATCCTCCCAAATCTTGGAACCTTCCATCAAGAACATGGGTGAAGAAACCATTCCCTCACCTCCACCCATGGGATTAATCTTTGAAACCATTGACCAAGGGATCAAACCCATTTACAAGCCTTTTTCTAGATTGGTCCAAAGTCTAGACTTCACTTCCAAACCCAATTTGGATAGAGCCACCTTTTGGAATCATCTTGGGATCCTTTACTAAAACAAACCTGAACCTTCAACCACACTTGCATCCACCATAAAACCTATCATTACCTCAACCCTATCCGCAAACACTCCTTCCTCTAAAACTATAGGAGAATGACCCAAACCACCTCCATATAAAATCATCAAATCACCTTACACCTCTCTAACCAAACCCATCAAGAATCTAGAAATACTTCCTACACCTACCCTTGCTCACCCATCTTTGAATTTGGACTTAACCCCATCTAGTCCACCAAAGAAAACCCCAACCAAACCAACTAAAAATGTGGAGCCAACTAAACTCCCACCTCGATTTAGAGCTATACCACCTCCTTCCCTCTTATCGTCTATCTTAGGACCCCATCCTTATACCATACCATAAGCTCATTCTTCTATTAAGAAGATGAACCCTCCCACAACTACCTATTCCTTATCTAGTAAACCTTCTCATTTTGCTCTACCTACACCTACCTCCACCAAATCATCAAACTCCACATAATTCTTAATTAACTTATCTACCTCTACCTTCACACCTATGTCCAAACATTCATCATCCACCTCTAAATTGTCCACCTCAAAACCAATCATAACCAAACCATCCCAACCAAAACCACCTACCAAAATAAATCCACCACCTACAATTTCCATGGTGAAGCCTAATTCTAAGAAGGCTCCTACTATTAAAATAAAAACCCTATCACCTCTAACACCTTTGATCAAACCTTGTTCGACCATTCTACAAAGGTTGTTGAAAACCTCTTCCTTAAGCATACTACCTATCAAACCTTTTGACCCTTTACATCTTAAAACATCATGGTTCAAAGATAATTTGATTTTCTCATACCATAGGAATCCTAGACATGACACAAAGAACTGTAAAGCTCTCCAAACACTTGTCCATAGTTTATGGGATGAGGATGATCTATTATTGAATGAACCTCCTTTGAGCCCATTACTGACCCAACCACTTATACAACATTCACCTACTCCTCTACTCTCATCTAAAAGTGAGAAGGAACTAAAGCTACCATCTAGCCCAACAACTCCCCTAATCCACACTATCTATATGATTACTCGATCAAGGGCCCAACAAAAGGATAAGGGAAAAGCCAAAGTGTCTATATCATGGACATACCCTTCTACCTCCCAACCTTCCAATTAAACACAAGCACCCTCACCTTTACCTTCACCTTCACCAAAACCCCAAATATCCATTTTGGGTGCCTCTCCCTCCAACCCTTTTGAATCCATCTAGTGAGTGGTTCTAAAATAACTTCACTAGACACTAATGAAGAGGAGCCTTTACGAATTAATCAACACCTCACCCCATCATCACCAAGCATTAATAGATGCCTTGCAATAAATAGAGGTTCAACCAAAAGAACCTCAACCTCTTGCATCCTTTGTCAAAGCCCTTTAACTTTCTACCTTCATCACCTTCTAGGATTTAGAAATACCTTATGTTCATTTTGAATATCCTGATCCTCCCCAATTCATCACTACATACATCAATCAAACCCACATCAAAAGGGTGATGATTGATGGAGGAGTTAGTATTAACATTATCTCCTCTCATGTTTATGACAAAATTTAATTGCCTAAAAATATCATGTCATAAACTGCAGTGGTCCTCTGCTCCTTCAATGATACTATGGCCACTACCTTAGGGATAGTCATCTTCCATATCTAAATGAGACCTCGCACAATTCTAGAACTTTTTTACATTGTGGAAGGTGAGTTCTAATACATCTTACTTAGACACCCTTGGATCTATGCCATGAGTTGTGTCCCATCTACCTTACATCGATGTGTCAAGTTCGAGCACAAGGGTTAAATTGTTACCATAAAAGTTAACTCTAGTCTTTTTGCATCTTGCAACATGACATATTGACCCAATGAAATTATTCTTCCTCCCTTATCCACCTTACCACCAACAAAAAACCAATCTATCCCTACTAATGATGAAGCTTCAACTAGCTCATCTATCCCTTCTTCTCAGATCCTCGTAGAGGACCCCTCAGAACCCATGTTCTAATGTCTCTAACTGGGGGAATATCATATTTTAGCCTTAGATGCTTTCCCTACTCTTCAAGAATATGGAAACCTTAACCATGATCCTAGTTATGACCCCAACATTGAAACCATCATCCCTTTTAGGCCTCTCAACCATCAAACCAACTTAATCTATGGTGGGTTTGATCATCTACTTCTTGCTTCTACCACTTCCTCTATCATCTGACCATTTACCTCGGACTTCTCCTATATGGATAAACCAACATTTACCAAATTATACCTTCATAGGTGTGCCTAGAAGGGATTTGGCCTTGGCCATTATGAACATGGACCTTGTGAGTTACCTTCCATCAAAACCCAAAAACCTCATGATCTATTTGGCCTTTGTTTCATACCACCAGAAGAACCCACTGATTCACACAAACCCATCACCACCATTAAGGAGGACATCTCATCCTCACAAACCCAATCTCTTTCCAAGTCTACGGATTTCAAAATCATTCCTCCTTTTTTTTTGATCAATACCATTATTTTAGGGCCCTCAACCTATCAAAAGGATGGTTGAACTAAAACCCTTCCTCTCATTCATCTTGGAAATGGTAGAAAATGATTCTCCTACCATCAACACCATCCGACATCAAGATGATGATTCCATTCACACCTACCTTAGTGTGAGAGATTCTTCTATCCATAAATCCCTTTCTCCTGAGAACCAAACCATGTTGAATGAATCCACTATTATGTCAACTTAGGTACTCAGGATAACCCTCACATTATAAAGATGGGTCAATCCTTAGATTCCATAGAGCAATAATATTATCCTTCTTTCCTTCATGATCTAAGTATAGCATTTGCTTGGTACTATTAGGGTATGCCTAGAATTGACCCTTTAATATCCCTTCACAACATTGTCACCTATCTTGATGCTAAGCCTATTTGGAAAAAGCTTTGCAAGATGCATCCTTACATTGCCCTTCTAATCAAATAAGATCTTAATCATCTCTTGTCTATCAACTTCATCCAACCCATTGATTATCCTCAATGGGTTTCTAACATCATTCCCATTACCAAGCCCATAGGGGGACTTCACCTCTATATTGACTTTGATGACTTCAACCTTGCTTACCCAAAAGATGACTTCCCTTTGCTTAGCATCAACCAACTTGTTGATCTTAAAGCTGGCCACGAGATATTATCTCTCATGGATGGTTTCTTGGGATATAATCAAATCTTGATTTCCCCCAAGGACTAGTTTAAAACTTCCTTCATCATCCCATGGGGAACCTTCTCCTATAGGGTCATGCCATTTGGTCTGAAGAATGTTGGAGTAACTTACCAATGTGTGATGACCTACATCTTCCATGATCTCATCCATAAAATTGTAGAGGACTATGTAGATGACCTCCTTAGGAAATCCAAATACCGTAAGGATCATTTGGCGATTCTCATAATCATCTTTAACTGCCTAATCCATTTCCATGTCTGACTGAACCCTAATAAATGTATTTTTAGGGTCTTATCTAGAAAGCTTCTTGGCTTTATCATCTCTCTTTGAGGAATCAAAGTAGATCTTGCCAAAGTCAGAGTAATTTTGGAGATGCCACCTTTAACCCACCTTAAGCAACTCTGTATCCTTTAAGGGAAGCTCTAATCCATTTGTCACTTCATCTCTCAATTATTAGATAGATGTCAACCCTTTCACCACCTTCTCAAGAAGGATACATCTATTAAGTGGACTAAAGACTGCCAACTAGCATTTGATTCACTCAAAGAGTACCTTCTTTCTCCACCCGTTCTTACCCCTCCTAAAGAAGACCAACCCTTATACCTTTGTATCTCTGCCACTGACCATTCCCTAGGGGCAATGCTTGCTCATTGTGATGAACAAAATAAAGAGTAACCTGTTTACTACATAAGTTGAACATTTATAGAGTATGAGACTCAGTACACCCATTCCAAGAAACTTTGCCTCACCTTAGTCTTTGTGGCTTCCAAACTTCATCATTACTTTCTCAACCACAAAAATTTCATCATCACTAACACTAACCCCCTTAAGTACATGCATTCTAAACCATACTAAATCCAACGTGTGGCTAAGTGGCTTATGCTTTTAGCTGAGTTTGACCTTGAGTTCCTTTAGTAGTAGAAGTCGATTAAAGGGCAAGTCATTATCGATCAATTTTTTGAATCTCCTTTTCCAGACAACCAATCACTTCCTCTTGCATTTATAGATGAGTCCATCACAACTCTTTCTCAAGAGGACCCCACCTACCAAATGACTATGTTCTTTGATGGCTCAAAATGCTAGTATGGTAGGGGTGCCAGAGTTATTCTCATTCCCCTTAATGGTGAACCTATTCCCCTTTCCTTTAAACTTGATTTTGAGTGCACCAACAATGTAGATAAGTATGAAGCCTTAGTAATAGGTGTCCAAACCACTCTAGCCTTAGGAATTAAGACCATTAGTGTCTTTGGTGATTCCCAACTTTGGTCAACTAGGTCAATGGATCCTATCAATGTAAGAATGATGTCTTACAAAGTACAAAAAACTCATAGATGTACTCTTAGCATCATTTGATCATTACCTTATTTAGTCTATTTTATGATCTACCAACAAGTTCATGGATATAATGGCTTCCCTTACTTCCTAAATCCCATCCACACCTGCTGATTCTAAACTCTTTGTTACCATCGATTGATTTATCACCCCATCTTATATCCTTTTTGACCTTGCTATCATTTTTAGTGTGGAAGCATCTCCATCAGACATTTGGTATGAACAAACCTTCAACTACCTCAACCTCAGCATCATTCCTCCCAAACTCGCTAGAAATGCCCAAAGAGCTTTTATTCAGAGTACCTCTCATTATACCATAGTAGGGGGAATCTTTACAAATGCAGTTTTGATGGCTTCCTTCTCCATTGTATACATAGTCATGAAGCTTCCCATGCCATCAAAGAAATACATGAAAAACTATGTGGGGGACACTTTAATGGTTTAGATATCACTAAACATATCCTTTGCCTTAGCTACTATTGGCTAACCCTCAACCAAGACTGTTGTGATTATGTAAAGAAGTGTGTTTAATGTCAACAACATGTTAATTTACATCATACACCTGCCCATGGCCTTCAAGTATCCAAAGGCTATTGGCCCTTATCACAATGGGGAATAGATCTCATTGGGGAAATAAATCCTCATTCTTCATAATGACACCAATCCATCATCACCACCATCAAGTATTTCCCCAAGTGGGTGGAGGCCATTCCTCTCATCTCGACCAAAGTTGACAAGATAGTCAACTTCATCAATCATCATATCAACTATAATTTTGATGTTCCTCATAAGATCATCACTGATAATGGTAAATATTTAAAAAACAAGTAGGTACAAGGTCTTTGCAATGCATTTGACATCATGTTAAGCTTTTCCTCACCTCACCATTCAAAAACAAATGGATAGGTGGATGCCTCTAACAAAACCCTTAACAAAATTTTAACTAAGTAGTCAGTGCTTTAGGTCAAGATTGACACTTGCACATCCCTTTTGATTTATGGGCCTATCTCACTAGCATTTGAACTTGTATGAGTGTTACCCCCTTTTCTCTAGTCTTCAAAGCAAAGGCAGTCTTGCCTCTCAAATTCTAGATTCCTTCTCTTTGTATATATTTATACGACATCAGTTCTGAGAGTGACTATCATCAAGAATGTGTAGCATGACTTGAGCTGCTTGATGAGTATCACCTCGCATTATTTAACCATCTTTATGTCTACTAATAGTGAATCAAACATACCTATAATAATCACCTATCATAATGAGAATTCAATATCAGAGACCTCATCCTAAAAGAACACCAACATGTAACCAATATAGAGAAAAGAAAAAGAGGCAAGTTTGCTTTTAATTGGCTTGGACCCTATATCATAACCCATAAGTATGGATCAAGAGCTTATCATTTGTCCTCTTTTGAAGGTAAACCAATACCTGAGCCTCTCAATGGTTCACATCTATGTCCTTTATTTTGTTAAATAGGGATCAAAATCACCTTCTTATCTAACTTAAGCTTGTCCCTTGATTTATGATATTTTCACCTTCACTTATCTATCATTATCCCTTTGAGGACAACTGATTAAAAAATAGAACCATGTGATAACTATCACAGTTATAGCCTAATCATAAATATGGGTACCACGGCTCTACCCATAGCATGGTTTTTATTTATACTTTTTGTCTCTAAATAAGATGGAATCCCATGCTCATTATCTCTCAAAACCATCCCTTTCACCTATCATTAACCTTTTATGCTAAAATTTTTACCCTTATAAAGGTAAACCTCTAAGCCTATATAGACTTGTCCATGCCTAAACCTAGCATCAAAACAATTTGGGATACCAAAATATCACTTGGGTTATATATCTATAACATAGCAGACTACTCCCTTGATGGAAAACTACCCAAAACTAAAATTGCTTACAAGATAGATTGCTCCTTTGAAGGATAGCTACCAAATAAATAAACCCAAACTTAGACCACTCCTTTAAAGGATGACTAAGTCAAAAATTTTAGAAGAAATCATTTGAAGCTTCTCGCATCGATCAGATTCACAAACCTATCAAAACAAAAGTAATAAGGGACCCTATATCATAATCAAAATAAGTTATCACAAGAAATTTGCAATCAACTTTCATATCTAGCATTAGTAGACTTCTCGCATCGATCAGTCTACACCTTGTATGAAGACATGGAGTTGTCTAATATGGTTCTTAGGTAACCTATAGAAGGGGCACACTAAAGCACATTAGGTTACCTTACCTATCAACTCATTTACCTTTCACCTACCACCTACCTCCTCCTTTACCATCTACAAATCAAGAGATTATGAGCTTACTTGACACAATGTGATCAAGACACCTTTTTATCAACCAAAGCATGCTAATACGAAGCATTTGAAAGGCTTATGTTCCTTAAGCCAATCTAACTTTGGTTTTATTTTGTCCTTACCAATGAAAAATTATCATGTTTTTTCCTTACCTTTTTATCATTGGTTCATGTAGAAATATGTCTCATGATTATCATCTCTTTTCTCACGTTTAGTTGGTTATCTAATTTACTTAATGTGCTCACATCATAGACATAATCAAAACATTACATCAATAATCAATGAAATAAATCACATGATATAACATACTATCATAAACCACATCAATAACCATGATCAAACCATCCATAATCATCAACATCATATCCATGGATAAAATAAAACATCATCCATAATTATCACATGCCTAAGCTATTGAGTCCACATCTCATAAGCATAAAGCATAAAACATCAAAATAATTAAACCATGAACCATGATCCATAAACATCTATATATCATTATGAACATCATAAACATCTATATATCATCATGAACATCATAAACATCATATACATCATGTCATCAAAATAAATAATACATGTAATAATACACACACACACACACAGACACAGACACAGACACAGACACACACACACACACACACACACACACACACACACACACACACACACACACACACACATCTCAAAACATGTACATCTCACTACATCATCACATAGGCCAATATCAAAATCATATATATCTGTATCTATACATCATAGTATATCATATATCATGCCCTTGGGGCACCACTTCTATTGACCTAGAGTTACCATAACTACTCCACCTGCTAAACTAGCTATGTACTCACCCTATCAGGGTTGCTCAGGACATTATACTAGATCTATGGCCTCGTAATACCTCAACTCCTCCACAATGGCCAAGTACCATGTTTTAGGGATGGTACTTAGTGTTCCTATCACTGCTCTTAGCCTTTATCTTAAAGTATCCCTCTCCTGGGTCACCAAACATAGGGAGGTCCTCGCATGATCTCTCTCACCTATCACAATGGCAATTTGACCTTGTAAAGTCATAATATGGCCTTGAAATGTGGTCACTTATCCTTATAAACCTATAATTTATGCTTGCACAACAACAAGTGCTACTCATGCCTATCTATTAGGACCACTACCCTATACTTGTACCTATGGACCCCCACCAACTGAATCTACATCCATGGCCTGCTAGCCTCCATCATCCCACCCAAAATTGGCCATTGCATCATCAACCCCTACTCTAATAGGTAGCTCTTCTTGATCTAAGAACACCTCTTTTGGCTATGGTTTAGGTAATAAAAACTGAACATCCTCCCTCTTGTACCTTGAGAATGGACTTAGAATCCCTTACACTAGTCCAAACTACCTCTAAAATCTATCAAATGGGATGAGCTCAATCTCACCCTCTCTCCTCCTATAAATCCATCTCTAGCTCTATAATGATAATATATGATAGATGTAGAGGGTCTGCCTTAAATAGTTGATGTATGACCTCCACACCACATCACCCATAACCAAACCATCCAATGCATCTCTAAACTAGTCAATATCTCTTGCCCCTCCTTCAACTCCTGTCAATGCATAATCTCCCCTTCACCACATGAAACCCACTCTAAAGTCCATCTGGGCATAGCCCTCCCATGGCATCCCCAACAATATTAGAATCCTGATGTACTCATATGCCCAATAATGGAGTACAAACCCAACAATGATTCCATAACTCCTATGAGCTCAAAATTCCTAAAGCTCCCTATATATCTAGACTAGTAAAACTGGTTCCCATCCAAACACTATCCTCCCAAGCAAAATCTCCATCAACACTTCCAATATCAGACAAGGAAACCACCCACTAATTGAATTAGACAACATAAAACAAGACACTACCATCATCATCATAGTGATCAAATACCTGTCATTTAGAGCCCTCTTGTATAATGGCCTATAACCAAAACCACTGGCATACCACCTGACAAGGGCCTAATCTTCATTATGCAAGAGCTCCATTTGCTCATCCCTCTCCTCACTCTTAATATGGTAAATGAGATCCCTCTAAATGGATAGCTGTGTAATCTTGTGAGCATCCTCTAATAGGATGATCATCTCTCCTATCAATAAGAGGAAGGTGTTTGTGGTTGGATCCCATCTCTTGATGAGGGCTATGATCATCATCATATATCACGGTAAGTGCTTTTAGTATCTCATAGCCCTGAGGTTAACATCCCCCATGTGTGTCCAATCATCCCCAGTCATCCCTCCATGGATCTCCACAAATATCCTTGGAACCTGATCCCTCATTTGGATTTGATCTCATGCCTACAAAAAAAATTAAAGTTAGCATGCACACTAAGTTTTCCATTGCTATTGATTGTTTCCATTTACTTCATTCATTCTAACAAAATCCACCTCTTTATCAACCTAAACCCACATAAATCAACCTATTCCATACTAACTCACAACCATCTATAACATTACCTCTAACACTTGAAAGTGACCCTCACCCCCAAACATTTTAACACCTTAACCTACCCTAATCTATCAAACCAACATCTAAATTTTTTATCAAAAAGAAAAGAAACATTTACCCTAACACACCCAAATTCCAAAACCTTATCTAAACCTATCAAACCAACACCTAACTCTAGCTAACAACAATTTTAACACATCACTACTATTTACATTTCCCTATCCTAACTTATATTTGGCATTTTAACCACCCCACACCCTCTAAAACATTTTAAAACCTTTTTCAAACATATCTTCCCCAAACACCCGACCATTGATGGTCACTACGACCACTGATGGTCAAGTGACCTTTATGCTTCGATGGTCGATCATCGATGGTTAGGTCTAACCATCGAAGGTCAGGTCTGACCATCGATGGTCAGGTCGAACCATTGATGGTCACTATATGTGATGATTGAAAGTAAACCACTAATCCTACCTTCCTAAAACCTCAATAAAACATCACAATTCATTAAACAATTTACCTGATTTTATCTTATAACCTAACCCCAACCCATATACTCCCTCAATTTTGAATTTCACTGATTAATTTTTTAAATCTCAATCAAAGCCTAAAAACTAGGTCAAAAACCCTAAAAACCTATCCAAAATAGCCACAAACTACCCAAATTCAACTCCAACACAACAAAATTAACTAATCTATCAATCTTAAAACACACCCTACCTCATTCCTTGACTACTATCAAGGATGGAGCCCACATCTTACTACTTAGCCACATCCTCATCTACCCTACATCCTAGTCCCAATTGAATCACCTCAAACACATGCCTTCACCTAATTGATAATCACCATGTCAACAAATGCTTAGTCAAACCTCTCCTAGCAAAAAGCCAAATCACCAAATCATAAAACATATGGAAAGCTTAGAGTCAACAAGTTAGAAGTGAAAATGACTTTTGTTTTTTCACTTTTTATCCTCTGCCTTTTAGGTTTTTCCCTTGATCATTGATGGTTAGGGTGACTATTGATGATCAACCTTAAACCCTTGACTGTTGACAATCAGGGTATCACATTTAAATTTTTTTAGGCAACCACACCTAAGTGTCATTTTTTTTGGAGATTACCCTTCTCCCACCTAAATTTTTGGAGATTACCCTTTTCCAACCAACCACCCAATCATGTCCACCTTGATGTTGGCCATTTTTGACCTGAATAATCACATATTCTATGACAACCTTACTTGGTCTTTTTGACTGCACTAACCAACTTTGTCATGTTAAACATTTGAATTTGTACCACCTAGTGCATAACCATATCATTTGTGTTTTTTAAGGGAGCACTTCCTACCTTGAATACCTCTAAAAACATTGACCCTATCTAGGAGACTTATAGAGTAACTTGATCAGCTAGACTAACATTATGGATCGGTTACCCTATCACTTGTACTTTTAGATCAACCATTGGTAACCTTAGTCTTTGCATGATCTTGAATATCACATTTAGTCACATTTTGTGCACTTATTTGTGCTTTAAATGTCCAACCACCCTTTTATCACCAACCTCATGACTCACCATACGCCATTTATCAAACCCCAACTCAATTTCAATTTCACCTCATTGACTCCCAATTTGAGGAGGAACACCTTCTCCCATACTTGGGGTAGCCAGACCTTCAACCAAATAATCTATTTTTATTTTTTAGCTTGTTAATTCAAAGCTATATAACAAAAGGTGGCAAAATGTAGACACTAGAAAATTGTACTAGATGTCAAAATGCCTCAAGATACCTTATGGACCACCTAACCCTTCTCGACCCACTAACCAACCCATTAAACCTTAGGTCTAGTTAGCTACTTAGTTAAATAAACTCATTAAATTAATAATAGACCCTTAACCCAACCCCTTTTAACTCACCTTGACCCCTTTTTCATTTTAACACTTTACCACTGATAGTCAGCTTGACCATCGATGGTTAGGCTGACTATCGATGGTTAGGTCTTCCTTGTTCTTACATAAACACCAGCTATGTAGGATAACATTACACAATTAAATATATCCACCTTTCCCATTGCTAACAAACTCCCAAGCATCAAAATCAACAAGCTAACCTCATAGGTAACCTTCTATCCTACATCTCTATTTGCCTATAAAAGGAAGGGAGTAGGAGGTGAAATAGATCATCACAAACATTCTTTCTCACAGGTATTGATGCTTCCAGTTAGCTAGTCTTCTTCCAATAATTCAACAATAATAATAGAGATTTGAACCTATACCAAATTTTATCTTGAGGCAAAGTACTATTACTCTACCAAAATTGCTCCAACCATCAACCTTTAACCATTTAGCAAGGAACATGTATATTTATACTACAATTTTGTTATTTTAGTTTCTGACCTCTCAGACCTTTTTGCACCTATCTTCCAACTTCCCTATCCTTAATGAGACCCTTAAATAAGCCCCTATCTGATTAATAACCCATTCTAAAACTCTTTCTGAATACCTTCAAAAATCCATAGGCAACCACCAATGTTTAACACAACCACCGATGGTCACCTGTAACTATCGACGATTACCCAACCATTGATGATCAACCCAACCACCGATGGTCAACCCGACCACCAAAAGTCATTATGGGATGAAATAATAAGTTATTTATACCCCCTTAACCCTAACCAAATCTAACTTTCTATGTCCCTACTTGTTCACAAACCCCTGCCTGATTTTCTAAACTTGACTTGATCTATTTTAACACTAGTATTGACCTAATTTTGCTATATTTAGTTATTTTATCTATTAAGAATTCAATTTTTTCTTATATTTCATTTTAGTTCCTTTCTATTATTTGATACAATTATATTACTTTTATCTCTTTCAACTTAATTGTTATCAAAGAATGGATTGACAACTTCCTAGTAAGCTCACACTTCTTGGATCTAGATTAGTAGGCAGTCCACCTAACTATCTTGCTAATAATCCCTTTTGTTAGTGATTTCTTATCTATAGGTTATTCCTTCCAAGATAAAGACAAGTTCTCCACACTCATCTAGATTATGTACGTATCAATAACTAGGTATTTTTACCACACCCTTATTACTAGTTTCTTATCTTCTTCTAAAATTAAGAAATGAGAAGAAATTAAGAGAAATAACTTGTTATATATCATGCCTAATTAAATCATTTTGATCTATAATGGATTAAAAACATGCATTATCGCATACTCCTTATTCTAATGTTTACAATGAGCTTTTACATGTCATTACAAAGCACCAAATGGAGTGCATGATGTTAGGGCTACAATCATTTGGAAGGGTGAATTAGTGAGCCTAGATATTTCAATTTAAATTCTAATCCTTTTAAACTATTACACAATCAACATATATCAACTTGATCAAGCAATACTAATAAGAAAGATAATTCATTTAATGCATATAAATGATCAAACACACAACACATAGGTCCTATGGGAAACCCTCATGGGGAATAAAACCCACTCTCAAGCCTACAACACATGGACTACTTGTCCTATAAGAGATTACAAACAAGAGACTGATCAAGTCCTTCTGACTAGGATTTAGTGAAATATCAATTTGAAAAGGAGCACTTACCCTTAATATAATCAATTCCTTCTTACTACCTTTTAGTCAAGTCCTTCTGACCTAAGGCCTTTAGTGAAACACTTGTTTCACAAGGAGCACCTACCCTTAAGGAACATCAAGTCCTTCTGACCTCCTAAAAAGTGAACACCTCCACCTTTGAACTAATGTCTTCAACACCTAATGATGGACCTCTAATAGCACAACCTCCTATACTCACAATGCATCCAAAAATTATCTTCTAGATCACTTCATACTTCTCATTCTCATCAATTTGCAATAATTTTATCATAATACTAGCAACATGACCAAATGATCATACACACAGTCCTCACTTTAACCTGTGTCTTTCTTCTATCATCTGCACTCTTCAACACATGCTCTGATCACCCATGTCCCTTCTTCACTCTACTCTAATATCTCTTTATTACACTCTTAACACATACTTCACCAGTCTACATAAGCCTCTAATTCAAGCACCTACTCACAAGTCTCTCATACATGTCTTCTCCAAGTTTGAAAATCACCATCTTTGATTTTACCTTTTATAGAGCCTTCATGAAATATCAAGTCCAGAATATTTCATTGTCATCCAAAATACATGCCTTCACCCTTAAGACATATAACTTAGGTCACACTTAAGCACAACTCTCTTTCAAATAAGCCTAAGTCACTTTTTAGGTCCTATGGAGACCCTTTCACGTCTTTGATACTTCTTTGAATAAACTAAGAACACAAGAAAACTTTAAAACTACATGAACCCATGCCACATGATCTATAGGTCCTTATTAAGTGTCCATATACATCACAACACCCTTTTGTTAATACTCAATTAGCTCAAACACCTTTCTGTACACACAATCAATATAAATGAAAACACAATCAAATTTTAACCCTTTGATCATACTGCATATGATTGGTCAAACCTTCATAATGCACATAGATGGTCCCTATGGAGTCTATAACATACTCCAATATCTAGCTTACCTTTAAACATTGAGATGCCAACAAACCCAACTTAATTACCCTTCTCGAGTTACTTGTAGAGCAAACATGAAAAAACAATCAAATTTAAACCTTCATAGATTTTACTATACACACTTTCAGACCTTCGAATCTATATTTATAGATGTAACTTGGAGTGATATGCAAATTATCTTTTTACATTATGAGCAAATTTTGCTTGTATCAAAAGATATGGTCCAAAAACTAGACACTGGTCTTTCCTTTGTTAAATTCAAATATTTGAATTCAAACAGTCATAGTTAAACTTTAGACACTTAGAATGAATCTTGTGCCCTCTCATATTAGATTAAACATGAACTGTTGATCTTCTTCAAACTTTAACTCATAGTGCACCACTGCCTAAATGTTAAACTTCAAATAATTGACCTCATCTCATGCAATCTTATAGTCTTAACCACATATGCACCATTAATCTCTTATACATAGCTTGATATTTATCTGTATTAAACATTTAATACCTTAAAATCATCTCACTCAATATGCACCATTAATCTATATATATATGAACATCTACTCACTATTAGATCTTAGAAAAACCCTGATCTTTACCTCTACTCAATGTTAAACTTTAAACACTTGTCTTCATCTTGCTACTTCCTGACACCTTGGAGAAAATGCACTCCATTGATCTCTTTTAGAGTTGATCAAACTTTACCTTATGAAAATTTTATTGTGGGAACCTTTACAATCTATCTATAAGGTCAACTTTCCACCTTCATATCTTTTGCTTCGCTCAAATGCATGTTCTAAAATTTGGACCATATGTTCTTCTTTCAAATAGGAATCTAACTATATATTAAGAATCTCTTGAAACATTCGTATGTGCAAGAGATAATTCCATTAATCTAATCACTCAAAATTTTCTTCCATAGATCCAGCTATGCCTATAACTACCTAGAAGGGCAACTTTGCATATGCATATCTTTTGATGCGCTTCATCACATGACCTAAAATTTAGCACATATCAACTAAGCACAACACTAAAAAAATGCATATGATCAACTTCTTCTAATATTTCAACACATGCAAAATGTGACTACATCATAATACCTACTCAACTTTTCTTACCAGAAGCAAATTTGGCTATGGAAAATGTTGTCAAACTTCATGGGAGCCCAATTTTGCACTTGTATATCTTTTTTTGCAATTGATTGTATGACCTAAAATTTATTACATAAAAACTAGGCATAATACTATACAAACCCATGTGACCATTTAATCCTAAAAACTTTATGCATATGAATGTTAACATCATCAACATGCTTACTTAGCTCTATTTGAACATATAAAACACTATTAAAATGCTTGAGAGCTTAACTTTGCACCCACATATCTTTTGATTGCAATTCATTACATGAATTGAGACTTAGACCATAGAAAATTGGGACTAATGTGATCAAAACCATATTACCAAATCTCCCTGACTCATCCACACATGGCAATGGTGATGTCAGCAAACTACCTACTCAGATTTTCTACCAATAGACCCAAAATGTCTAGATAAAAATAATGATCAACCAGATGAAATACACATGCAAGCACTCAAATCATTATTAACTTCTGATAGGACCCCTTGCACATGATCAAGTCACAATAATCATACTTAAACATCTATAACCATGCCAAAATTGAATATTAATTAGGATAAGCACATTGTACACTTTGTCATTGTCACTTAGACTATCAAGGCACTTCATCCACTCACTTGGACACTTCTATGACATCACTAAAAACTCTCCAAAACATGAAATAATCATCCTCTGTAGGTCATGTTAGTACCTAGTAAAAGGATATTACTACCAAAACCTCACTCTTGGACTTGCTATACCATTCATCCCATTACAAGGATGTCCTTTTAGATGTATTGCATATGACCATAATCCCTTGTAATGTTGAACCACCATACATGGCCTCTGTCTTAAATTCCATCAAATAGACTGAGAATAGTATATCCTTTGTAAAGGAGGATTTAACACTTCAACATATTATAAATAGATATTTTCCACTCTATATCCAAGATTTGTATTTATAACAAAATGGTAAAATTATTTTTTGTGGACAACCGTCTAGCGTTCAACATTTGCAACATATCTTTCCTCTCCAAATTGGCATTGGACCATCAAATTTGGAACCATCTAAAATGAGTAACATTGAATATTACGATGGGTCCTAATAATTACCCACCTTGTGGCAAGTTATGCCAAATGATTTGAACTATAACATTCTCTTAGGATGGCTTTTGATACATGAAATCTATGTGATCCCCACTACTTTGTAGATGTGATTAAAATTTAATTATCAAAGATTAATTTAAATATGTACAATGAATCCTAATCCATTCAAAAATTATGTAATTGTCTAACAAATAAATAATCTTACATCGAAATCCTACGAATGTGAGTACAAAATTGATACACTAGTATGACAACCCAATCATATTATTATATCTAAGGTACTTAGGAGAAAATTATCATGTTTACCTGAGTCTCTATCTTTATTACTTTAGAGGTTAATAGAGTGTAAGCTTATATCTCTCGCTCATCCTATAAAGGTTGATTGAGTAGACATATACCCAAAGGATATGATGTGAATGCTTATTGTCATTAACATAAGGGACTAGGGCATTCTACAAATAAATGTTTTATCTTGAAAGTATAAGGTCCAAGATCTCATTGATTCTTAAACAATTACATTTTATGATCCTCCCAAGGAATTAGGTTCACAACCTTGTGATCAATGACAACAAAAAAATTCTTTGCATAATCATTCAAATAATAACTCATAATTACAACATCTACACAATGCACACCAAAAGATTCAGAGTAAACCAATAAAAAAACATTCATAAAAATAAGATTTTAAAATCACATTATTCATGGGTGATGCTTATTTTTTGACATAACCCTATTATTCTTACACAAACAAAAACTACTTTCCATATAAAGCATTTTCAACAACTTGGTTTTGGTCTACAAGACTTGTAAAGAAAGTTCAATTAGAAAGACTCATTGGGTAACATAATAATACCTATTGCTCGTGGTTCTAAAATGAATCAAACATGGGTTTGGGTTATGCCTACCACATATCTATATGCATTTACACTAGGAAATCTTTGGCTATACCAAATATAAGAAAAAATCAATCCAAATCAGCAAGGTATTTCCTTTCCTCATGAAGGTAAATTAATACATATTCTTAATGATAACACTAATTATACTACACATAAAATTTAAGGAGGAACATGCTATGTAAATTTTAAAATTATCAAATCATGTTGTAAAAAATGTAAAATATCCAACTTAAGGTTATTAGGCACCAAGTATGGAGATATCTATGATCACCCTTTGGATGGGATCATAAATTAGTCTCCAAATATTCCAAAAATACCAAAAAAATTCAAAAATAACAAAAACATTTTTAGCACCTATATGTTATATTTCCCCCTTGGAATTTATGTGTTAGTTTTATGTTGATAGATGGCATATTATTTACTCCTACATACACATGTGTGCCATGCTTCTACTTGAGGGTTATACAAGCATACACAAATTTGTGATGTATTTCTATTTCAAATATTGGGCCTTTCCTCTACTCATGTCATATCAACATTGGGGGCATCCAACTCTATGATCATGATACTCAAAAGTTATATCATTCTATGGTCACATTAGATTATCATGTTTTGAGCTCATATACATACTTACACATGTCTTTATCCATGATTATATCTTACACTGGGTACTTGATATGTTATACACTTGATATTTTCTACTAACACATTTGAATCATGGGCTACTATGACATGTTTATGCTAGTTACTTATGCTTTACTTTATGTACTTCCATGAGTGTCTTGCCTTACTATTGTCATGATTTTTTGAGCCTTTGAATATTCTCCTTTGTTTGTGTCCCTATGCCTATGTATGCTTTCTTTGACATTTGAATATGTCATTATTTGTTGTATGGGCAATTGAATATGTAATCATTGTTTTTGTGGACATTGGACTAAGTCATGCCCCTTAGATTGTGAAAAATTTGAACATGCCCCTTTTTTGTGGTCTCCTTGGACCATTGCCTTTTGAATTATTTATGGCTGATCTTATGTATGTACTATTGTCAATTAGGAGTGTGCCCTTGAGAGAAAGTGTGCTATTTCTCACTCCTGCTAGAACATGTAATCCCTCTTAAGTGTGGGTGACTTTGGAAGGGAGAGAATCTCTAGAGAGGGCTGGTTCCCTTGGTGCTCTCACTAAAAATTACTCTTAAACCTAATATCTACTGATTCTGGTAATGAAAAGGGTGAAAAGATACTATCTACAATGGAATTGAAAGGGAAACTTGGAAATGAAGGTGATGCACCAATGTTGTATGACCACATATGCTTGAAATGAACACTCTTATGAAAGGGATAAACTTTCACACATTCTATACACTTAGGAATGACTTCTACAATAGTATTTCACAAAAAGGACTTGACAAACTTAGTTTCTTACAAGGAAGAATGTAAGGAACTAAATTCACATCCAATGCTTGAATTAAATTTGATATAGACACTTAAAATGACCTGTAGAACATCAAACATCTTGCATGAAGGTATAGAAATGAGACAATATCATAGGAAAACAAGTGCTTCACTAAGTCATATCAATGGCAAATACATACACTTCACTAAAAAACTAAAAATGGAGGAACAAAAGCTTCTTATTTCTCTTAAATGGTAAGTACATGATTTGGTAGCCTTTTAGCATAGCTAAAATCAAAGAGTGATGAATTAAATTATGGAAAATGTGTTCAAATAGAAAATACAAATGCTTAAAGACAAAGAAACCCCAAAATACGAGTTTTCATATTTGGTCTTCTTCCTCCTTAGGTGTTATGTATCACTTTCTCAAACCCTTTCAAACATTAATATTCCTTAGGGTGGTATGAAAGAGAGAGTTTCAAAATTTTTAGGGGATTTGGAACATCTTCATAATGATTGGTCAAGCCTTGACCACTTAGAGAGTGCCTAAATACTTGTTAGACCCCCTATATACTAGGTCTTATGTCTATATTGGAGAATTGGTCTTCCCCTTTAAAAATAGGACTTTAAGTCCTCCTTTAATCTTCATTGAAACATTCTTATAGGACATTCAAGAGGTCCTTCCATAATCCATGGGATATTAGAAGCCTTTAAGTGCAAGTTTGACTCCATCAACAAACTTAGACATTGGAAGGACATAAGATCTTTTGGGAGTCTTTGAGACCATTTCAAACCTTTCTAACTCTTCATTACTAATCATTGAATTGTTCCTACTTAATTTGTGGTGTGGTGAATGTGTATTTATTACATCTCTATTCTCTCACCCAAATTTATTTACATATTTATCTGTCGATTAATATCATAGTTAATTTATTTTGTTGCTTTAAACTAAATCATAGGTCATATGTGTTATGGGACAGATGAGTGTTACTTAAACTTCATGAGTTCATTATTATGAGGTGGCTAATTATGAATTATGTACATAATGATTATGTTACTTGTTTTTATAGTATTATTTTATGATTTATATCATGATGTCATTGACTAACTACCTTCTTGTCATGAGTGTGATGTAGGAGAGTTCATCCCTCAGAACATGATGGAGGGAGAGGATCATCGAAGAAGGTGGTGTAGATGGAGATAGTGAAAGATGACAGAGAAATTTGCTAAGACCCATGCACACACCATATTAGGTTATAAAACATAATATGTATTTTGTGTTTTGTTTGATAGTATTAGTATGTTTTAGAAGTAAATTACAGTAGATATTATAACTTACATGTTTTAAAAGTTAACACATTTATATGGGATAAATATTTTAGGAGTTTGTATTTTGTATTTATACATACATAGTGTGTTTTAATTATAGTATGTTTATATAAGATTTTTCTATTCATGTTTGTGAATATGGAAATATAAATATTATGGATGACATATTATTATTATTTTATATAGACTAACCAATGTCTTAATAATATTTTACAACATTAAGTTTGCAAAGATTGATATTCGAGAATATCAATATTTGACAAGCTATTATGAAGACATATATGGCCTATATACAATAGTAAGGAATGCAAATAATTAGTTGGACATAATTGAAAGTAATACTTGTTTAGTTTATTATAAAGGGATAATTATATTTATTTTATATGATGGGAGTTTGAATATCGTAAAAATATATCCTACAATCTAAAGTCTAGTTTTGATTTATATACATGGTCTACGTAGAGATTTGTAAGTGAGTTATCATGATAAAAGTGGACTTGTTTAATGTTATGCTCAGGTTTAAAACATAGTTGGCATGCAAAGTTGGAATTGGATAAAAATATAATGATTAGGGAATTATGAGAAGGCTTGATACTGTAATTAGGGTTTTTTTAATTATTAATTAGGATTTAAGTGGAAAATGGTAGATTATGCATGAACTACTAACTGTGAGCTAGCATTTACATGTAAATTTTGGTCATTTTGGGATTAACATGGAAATTTTAATAAGAAACGATCCATAAAGAAGAAGGGACATGATCAAGGAGAAGAGGAAATGAGCTGAACAAGAGGAAAAGGGTTTTATGGTTTTAATTTGGTAGCGTTGAAAAGGTTGGTGATGCAATTTTATTTATATAAACTCAAGAAATTTCTATGAGAATAAATTTACCACTTAGGGTTTGAAATGATAGTAATTTAAATGTGAAGGTACAGGGTTAGCCTTGGGGATGGCTCAACCATCCACAACACTAACCCTCTACTCTATAAATTCCTTAGGAATGCAAACAACTGTGTTCATTTGCCAGGGTTTAAAGTATTTAAAACTTGTTATGTTAAACATACAAAACCCAGGCAAATGGTTGATAAATTTATGGATTGTGTTATGTTTTAGAATCCCTATTATGTTTATATACTCAAAAAATTGAAGGTTAGTACTCTGAGCATATGGATATAATGTATAGGTTTGGTGCCCATTTAGATTATTACAAAGTCTATGCCACTTTAAAATGGGAAGGCTCAATTATAATTTTTGTTTGCTTTTGGTTTGGGGATTTAGTATATCCGACGACTATGAACATTGGTTGTTTAAACTAGTAATAACATAAATGTCTGCATAAGACTATTTATAAAATAAAATAGTGAATCTTTTGGACTATGTATATATGTTGAGAATCCATGGAAATATAGGAATGGAAAGTATGTTTTAGTATGCAAATCATGAGGGAAATTATATTCAGAACTGAGTTCAAGTGTGTTATAAAATAGTGAGAGTTTTTATAAAGGGGTATGTGAAATAGGGTATATTTATATATTTATAAACTATAGAGTGTGTATTATTTATGAAATAATTTATAAAAACATGAATGTAATACGACTGTGTGTATTATAATCACACACAAAACTAAGATTGTATATAAGTATACATTGTGTGTTATTGTTATAGTAAATTGGGTATTCACTTTGCATTTCAAACAGGGAGAATATAAGTATGAGCTTAGAGTTTGATGAATTAACATAAGTTGGAGACTTAGGTTTGTGTTTTAAGTCAATCGAGTAAGATTTGATATAATTATACATTCAGGGGACTTTCATATAATTAAATATATGACTATAATTGATTTGGGGTTAAAGAATAAATTTAAATTATTTATATAGAAAACCATTATTATAATAGTGCTACTTAGTAAATTGACAAGGTTAAATTGTGGCATTATGTTATATAATTAATATTGTTATGTATTGAGTGGTTTGATTTACAAAGGAAACTATGTATATTTTACTTAGGTAGTTTGGGCAAACTGTACATGTTTGTAAAGAAGAGAGAAATAGAATTTATAAAGGATGACTATCAATAGATATTAGATTTGATACATATACAGTTGTATATTTTAGTAGAGGTTAAAAGTTTATGAAATTACATTTTAGTTTTGTAAATACCTAAGAATAAATTATGTAAAATGATATAAATTATGAATATAAAAATAGTAGTATGTTTAAATTATCTATATTATGGGATATAGATAATTGGAATGTACCAAAATATATGAGATATACATATAGGATAATCTAGGTCTTACACGTGTCTAGCCTATATTTGTAAAATAGGTGGCATGAATATAAGTATTAGACTGAACACATAAGTCATGAAATCCCAATGGATTGGGAACTATAACTATATACACGTAGCCTAAATTTTGGGATGAATAATTAAGTGTTTATAAATAAGTTTAACAAATCATTATGTAATTTCTAAATGTTAGTTATATTATGTGGTTTGAACTTTAAGTTATGAAATTGATAAATTTTGTACATAGCATTTATTAAAGGAATTAGATTCTCAGAATGACTTGTATTATACCTGAATGGTATATAAACTTGCTTGTTGTAATATTTTGTATGAGATTTATATCATAATTAAAATTCATTCATATGTTTGATGGACTACACGTATGTAAAGTAATTATTTCCATAACTAGTATATGGATGTATTTGCTAGTAGAAATAATTACATAAACTTATTGGTTATTATTAAATGATAACCAAATCTAGCATTGATGGTTCTAACTAAGAAGTGATATGGACTTCACTGGCTTAGTTAGCATCACCCATGTCAGATGAAGGTATTTCAATCAAGTGGTGTGTGTGAAATTGATTGATCCTAGAGATCAATAGTTATTTAAAAACTTTGGGCAAAGTAATGTTAGATAGACATTGTCATTCTATATGTATGTTTTATGTGTTTGTAAAATATCATGTTAGATCATATTATATTTATGATACACATCATGTAGTCAAAATATTACAGCACACATGTACTAACATGTCTCTCTAGCTTCCCACACCATCACTATCTACCCATCTACGAAGGGAGGGCCATTCCCTATTTATGAGATTGTTTGGGGGATCGATGGTCCAAGATTGGTGTAGAAAAACAATTAGATGATGCTCTCCCTCCCCACTATTGTACTTACTTGTAGACTACACTTGAGATTATCAGAGATACAATTGAGTTAGAGTAACTCAAGCTCCGTGGAACATAGTATATGTCATTATACTTTTGATGAGGCTATATGCCTACTAGAAATGTAATTAATTATTTGTAATACATTTATAGTGGTGACTATACTATTGTACTAGTCATGGCTAGATTATATATTATGATTACTTTCCTTGTGTAATTGTGATTAATTACTAGTGATTAATAACTATTATTATTACATGTTTACTTATGTTAAATATGCTTAGTTTAATATGTTAAATATCACTAATTAGATTCTTGTGGTGTAATCTAATGAAAGAACCAGTGTTGAATAAGTAATTTATTATATATATTTTACCACATTATTCTAGTAAATCTCTATGGGGATGTTACATTGTGGTATTAGAGTCGAGGCTCAAACTCTAGGACTTAATGAGTCTATTAACATTTCAAATTCTTTTGTTACCAAAAATAAGAATGGTGCGAGTAAGATTATAGGGTTAGGGTCCTTCGAATGTCAATGATAATAACCCTCCATTTGATTCTAACTAATTTTCTACTGAATAAGCAACAAAGTTAGATCAAATTCTTGTGACCATGAATAAGACTAGGGATATATTTGTATCCTTAGAATAGGAAATTCATGGACATGAGGAAGAGGCCCAATAGGATGATCTTAAACAACATCTTACTGAGCAGGAAATCCCTCAAGAATAGAGACATGAGGAAGTGCCTCAAGATGTAAGAGTGCATGTAGCCATAGAGTTGGCTAGGGATATGAAAAAGGTGTATCCACCTAAGTTTGATAGAACCATTATGGGAGATAAAGCTAATCTTGGTTGAATTAAATGGAGAAGTATTTTGAGATTTGAAACTACTTTGAGGTCAAAAAGGTATTTTAGGGAGCTTATCAGTTGGATGGAGAAGTAGCTACATGGTAGACCAATAAGAAGTTGGCAATGAATCTGAATTTGACCACCACTAATTGTGAGTAGTTTGTTACACTATTTAAATCATGATAGATTCCACATATTTATTTTAATCAAATTATTATAGATTTTTAGAATCTAAAGCAAGGAGACTTGGTGGTGAATGAGTATTGGGAATAGTTCACCAAACTCCTAAAATATGTACCTTAGTATTAGGATGATGAGAGGTTCAAGATTAAAAAGTTTATCATGGGATTAAAACCCCAGATTGGTGAAGTGGACTTTCATGGACCATCTACCATGAACCAAGTCTTTGAGAAAGTAATCAAGCAGAAGTAAAAGTTGAAATCTTTAGAAGTTCAAATCCAACTTTCAAGAAGAATAAATGGAAGTAGAGGAGTGGAGACTCCAAAAATTAGATAAAAAATCAGAATAGCAAATTCAATAGTATTATAGGTATCAAGAAATCGGGTTATGGTTCTAAGGGCAGTTTGAGGGGAAACCAACAATATGAGAGGTAGGGACCATAAAGAGGTTGATTCATTTGAGGAGGTGACCCTTTTGTGCATAAATTTACCCAGGATAAGTAAAGAAACAAAGGTGCTACCCCTCAGTAAGGAACATTTCAACAATGTATTCATACGACAATTGATAATTAACAAGCCAAATTTCAAGCTTCACCCATAAAACTATCAGGTATTTTGTTTGAACATTCAATTTCCATTTTGATAGATACAAGGGCTATAGGATGTTTTATAACTCCTATAATTTTAAATAAATTATCTAGCAAAGCTGGTGTAATAGAAAATGCATGGTCGGTACAATATGGGAATGAATCTAAAGTCCAGGTGGACAAGTGTTTGGTAGTTATAGAAATTAGGTTGCTAGAGTTCACCATGGTTGTGGATATTTATGTAGCACCTCTAGGATCATATGAAATGATCTTAGGTGTCAACTAAAATGAAAATCATAAAGACAAGGTTGAATATTATCTACAAATAGTTCAGGGGATGAATTCTATGACTAAGTTAGGAAAACTTTGTCAGATAATGCTTAGAGTCCTAGGTATAAAGGATATAACTTTGAAAGTGATGGTCTTTTATGATTTAGCAGAAGGATGTATGTGCCAGATTGGGAGAATCTGAGGAGCATAGTGCTAAAATAACTACAAAATGCCTCATATTCAAGACATCTAGGAGTAACAAAACTTATGGCATATCTTAGACCACTATTATTTTATAAGGGAAACAAAAAAGATGCAATGGACTTTGTGTCTCATTATCTAGAATGTCAGAGAGTAAAAGCTAAACATGTGCATCTAGATGGATTGTTATATCCACATGACATACCAGAGTGGAAATTGTAGGTGATCAATATGGACTTTGTCCAAATATTATCATTGTCATAAAATAAGCATGACATAATTTTGATTGTGGTTGATAAACTAACCAAGGTAGCACATTTTATCCCAAGCAATTTGATGGATGATGCATCAAATATTGCAAGGAGGTTTGTAAATGAAGTGTATCAATTGCATGGTTTTATAAAAAATATCATATTAGATCATGATCCAATAATGACTTTTAGATTTTGGTTAACTTTGAACTCAGCTTTAGGTACATAATTAAACTTTAGTAATGCACATTACCCACAAATTGATAGTCAAACTAGGCGAGTTAATCAGGTTTTAGAGGATATTATTCAAATGTATTACATGGATAAACAATAAAAATGGGAAAAATACCTTCCATTGGTTGAGTTTGCATAAAACAACACATACCAATCTACTTTGAAGATGGCACTATTTGAAGCACTTTATGGGTGAAGGTGCATGATGCCAATCAGTTAGCATAGTTTAGAAGATAGGGTAGTCTTTGGACTTGAGATGCTTTCAAAAATAGAAGATTAGGTTAAAATAATTAGGTAGAGATTGGCTGAGGCCAATGATAGGCATAAAAGCTATGTCAATCTAAAGAGAATAACTAGGCAGTTTGTAGTAGGTGATAATTTATTTTTATGTGCTAAGCCATAAAAAAGATTGATTAATTTTGGGAAGTTAGAAAAAATTTCTTTGAGATATGTGGGACCCTTCAATGTTTTATAAGTGTTTAATCCTATAGTGTATAGGCTTGCATTGCCACCAGTCCTAGTTTTATTACATAATGTCTTCCACATATATTATATTAAAAAGTATATAGATGATCCTTCACATGTGTTGGATTGAAATGCTTTGTAGGTTCTGGATCTCCGGGTGATCATGGTAGAACCAATGAGAGTAATTGACACTCACAAACTTCATTTGTGAAATAGATAAGTGTCATAGTAAAAGGTCTTGTGGGACCAATACTTTGATGATAGTGCTACTTGGAAGGACTATGAAGAGTTCTATAAATTATTTACACATTTGTTTGCTTGATTGATGTTAGATACTATTTTTTTATCTAGTTAAACTTTTTTTGTTATTTAGAACTATTGTTTGAATAAGTGTCATCAGGACGATGACTAGTTTTAGGGGGGAAGGATGGTACATCCTAATTCTCTCACCTAAATTGATTTACACATTTATCCATGGATTAATATTATAGTTAATCTGTTTTGTTACTTTTTAACTAAATAATAAGTCATATGATATTATGGGATAGATGTGTGTTACTTAGATTACATGAGTGCATTATTATGAGGTGACTAATTATGAATTTTGTATATAATGATTATGTTACTTGTTATTATAGTATTGTTTTATGATTTATATCATGATGTAATTGATTAATTACCTTCTTGTCAGGAGTTTGATGAAGGAGAGTTCATCCCTTAGAATGTGATGAAGGGAGAGCATCATCAGAGAGGGTGGAGTAGATGTAGATAGTGAAGGATGACAGAGGAAAATTGCTAAGACCCATGCACACACCACATTAAGTTATAAAACATAATATGCATCTTGTGTTTGGTTTGATAGTATTAGCATGTTTTGGAACTAAATTATACTAGATATTATAACTTGCATGTTTTAAACATTAACACATTTATATGAGATAAATTTTAGGAGTTTTTATTTAGTATTTATACGTAAACATAGTGCTTTAATTATAATAAGATTGTTCTATTCATATTTGTCAATATGGAAATATAAATCTTATAGATAACATCTTATTACTATTTTATATAGAATAACTAATGTCTTAATAATGTTTTATAACATTAAGTTTGGAAAGATTGATATTCAAGAATATTAATAAATGACAAGCTATTATGAAGACATATTAGGCCTATATACAATAATAAGGAATGCAAATAATTAGCTTGACATAATTGAAAGTAATACTTGTTTAGTTTATTATAAAGGGATAATATCTTTATTTTATATGATGGGAGTTTGAATATTCTAAATATCTATCCTAGAATCTAAAGTCTAGTTTTGATTTATATGCATGGACTATGTAGAGATTTGTAAGTGTGAGTTATCATGACAAAAGTGGACTTGTTTAATGTTATACTTGGGTTTAAAATGTAATTGTCATGAAAATTTGGAATTGGATAAAAAAATAATGATTAAGGAATTACAAGAAGGCTCAATACTGTAATTAGGGATTTTTATGGTTGTTAATTAGGAGTTAAGTGGAAAATGGTGGATTATGCATGAACTGCTAACTGGGAGCTAATAGATACATGTGAATTTTGGTAAATTTGGGATTGACATGGAAATTTTAATAAGAAACAAGCCATAGAGAAGAAGGGACATGACTGAGGAGAAGAATAAATGAGATGAGCAAGAGGAAAAGGGTTTTTTGGTTTCAATTTAGTAGTGTTGAAAAGCTTTGTGATGTAATTTTATTTGTATCACCTTAATTTTTTTTATGTGAATAAATTTACCACTTAGGGTTTGAAATTATATCAATTTAAATGTGAAGGTATAGGGTTAGCCCTATGGATGACTTGGCCATCCACAACACTAACCCTATATTCTATATATTCCTAAGGAATGTAAACAACAACTGTGTTCATTCGCTAGGGTTTAAAGTATTTAAAACTTGCTATTTTAAAAATAAAAAACCCAGGTAGATGGTTGATAAATTTATGTGCTATCTTATGTTTAGAATCCCTAATATGTTTATGTAATTAGAAAATTTAAGGTCTTTACTCTGAGTATATGGACATAATGTATAGGTTTGGTGCCCATTTAGATTGGTACGAAGTCTATGTCACTTTATAATGGGAAGGATCAATTAAAATTTTTGTTTGCTTTTGGTTTGTGGATTTAGTATATCTGATGACTATGAACATTGGTCATTTAAACCAGTAATAACATAAATGTCTGCATAAGACTATTTATAAAATAAAATAGTGAATCTTTCAGACTATGTATATATGTTGATAACCCACGGAAATATAGGAATGGAAAGTATGTTTTAGTATGCAAATAGTGGGGCAAATTTTATTTAGAACTAAGTTCAAGTGTGTTATAAAATAGTGAGAGTTTTTATAAATGGGTATGTGAAATAGGGTATATGTATATATTTATAAATTATGGATTGTGTATTATTTATGAAATAGTTTATAAAAACATGAATGTAATATGACTTTGTGCATTACAATCACACACAAAACTAAGAATGTATATAAGTATACATTATGTGTTATAATAAACTAAGTATTCACTTAGCGTTTCAAATAGGGAGAATATAAGTATGAGCTTAGAGTTTGATGAATTAATATAAGTTGGAGACTTAGGTCTATGTTTTAAGTTGACTGAGTAAGATTTGATAAAATTATATATTCAGGGGACTTTCATATATTCAAATATATGACTATAGTCGATTTGGGGTTAAAGATTAATGTTGAATTATTTATATAGAAAACCAATATTATAATAATGGTATTTAGAAAATTGACAAGGTTGAATTATGGCATTATGTTATATAATTAATACTATTATGTATTAAGTGGTTTGATTTACAAAAGAAACTGTGTATATTTTACTTAGGTAGTTTGGGCAAACTGTACATGTTTGCAAAGAGCAAAGCAATAACATTTATAAGGGACGACTATCGATAAACATTAGATTTGATGCATATATAATTGTATATTTTACTAGAGGTTAAAATTTTATGAAATTAAATTTTAGTTTTGTATATACCTAAGAATAAATTATGTAAAATGATATAAAATATGAATATCAAAACAATATTATGTTTAAATTATCTATATTATGGGATATAAATAACTAGAACATATGAAAATATATGAGATATACGTATAGGATAATCTAGGTTCTCCTACATGTGTATAACCTATATTTGTAAAATAGGTGGCATGGATATATTTATAGTATGCGACTGAGCACATAAGTCACAAAATCCCAATAGATTGGGAACTATAACTATATACACTTAGTCTAAATTTTAGGATGCATAATTGAGTGTTTATAAATAAGTTTAGCAAATCATTATGTAATTTGTGAATGCTAGTTATATTTTGTAGTTTGAACTTTAAGTTATGGAATTGATAAATTTTATACATAACATTTATTAAAGGAATTAGATTTTTGGAATGACTTGTATTATACCCGAATGGTATATAAAATTGCTTGTTTTAATATTCTATATGAGATATATATTATAATTAAGGTTTACTCATATGTTTGATGGACTAAACATATGTAAAGTAATTATTTCCATAACTAGTATATGGATGTATTTGCTAGTAGAAATAATTGCATGAACATATTGATTATTATTAAATGTTAACCAAATCTAGCATTGATGGTTCTAACTAAGAAGCGAGATAGAATTCACTAGCTTATTAGCATCAAAATTTTTAGATGAAGGTAATACAATCAAGTAATGTGTGTGAAATTGATTGATCTTAGATATCAATAGCTATTTGAAAACTTTGGCCAAAGTGATGTTAGATAGACATTGTCATTCAATATGTATGATTTATGAGTTTATGCGATATCATGCTAGATCATATTTTATTTGTGATACACATCATTTAGTAGAATTATTATAGCACACAAGTAGTAACATGTCTCTCTGGATTCCTACACCATCACTATCTACCTGTCCATGAAGGGAGGGCCATTCCCTATTTAGGGGATTGTGTGGGGGATTGATGGTCCATGGTTGGTGTGGAAAAAAGATCAGATGATGTTATTCCTCCCCAATACTATAGTTAATCGTAGATTACACTTGATATTATCAGATATACATTTGAGTTAGAGTAACTCGAGCTTCATGGAGTATATCATCTATCATTATGCTTATGATGAGGCTATATGCCTATTGGAAATGTAATTAATTATTTGTAATACATTTATAGTGATGACTATAATATTTTAATAGCCATGGATGGATTATATATTATGATTAATTTCCTTGTGCAACTCTGATTAATTGTTAGTGATCAATAACTATTGTTGTTACATGTTTACTTATGTTAAATATGCTTAGTTTAGTATGTTAATGATCACTAATTATATTCTCGTGGTGTAATCTAATGAAAGAATAAGTGTTGATTAAGTAATTTAATTTTTTTAATACATTATTAGATTAAATCCCTGTGGGGATGTTATAGTATTAGACTTTATAGAGTTTATTATAAGTCGTATTCTATGATTTAGTGTTTTAACCTCCTTGGAAAGCTCATTCTCACCATGGCATAGAAGGGAAATGTGGAACTTGTCTTCAATAATGAAAATTTATTATATGTATGGTATACCAATAGCATATCAAACCTATAAAAATACCTTTTAAGACATAAAACATGCATAAATACTTAATTTTGCACCAAAACCATGAATTTCTTCTCAAATCCTTATAACCCTAAAATAGCTAAAGCTCCTTGCTTCGAAGAATATGGAAAAGTGAGAGCATTTTTAGATATCATATATCCCCTTACAACTCCTCACAAAATTTAATGATCAGATCATGAGTTTAGATGTACTTTATAGGTCATTTTCTCTCCCAAATTAGGCCTAATTAGCCCTCCTAGGCCTAAAAAGTAGAAAACTTGTTGTTGAGAGATCCCACACGAGTAAAACTATATAAAAGTGTTTTATTTACTTTTAATATAATTTAAAAAAACTTCATGTCAATTTTTGGGCCCTAAAACCTTGTGGAAGTGTGTAAACCAAGAAACCACCTTGCTTCTTAGGCTTATTTTGAGCCTGTTTAGAGCAATTTATACATGTGATGTCAATAAAAAAAAACATTTGGATAACCTAATTGGAGTCATAAACAACATAAAATAGGTTTAAATATTAAATTATGTAATTTTAGGAGTATTTTAAGTCCATTTCTCTTGACTTGTCACAATTAGAGTTTTAGAAGGTTTTAAGACATGTCTGGGGTATTAAGATTATTCATAAATATGGGGCATCCAAATGAAATAATTACACTTGGAAAACATTATTTATTTACCTCATCATCTTTAAAAAATGTATCAACTCCCCATTCTAAGTGTGAGAGATGGTACGATCATCTGAAGTTGTTCCTTGGTTGGCTTGACTAACTCTCTTGAGGCTAGAGAGAGGTCAAGTTTGAGTTTTATCTCTTAGAAGTCATTCCAAATATTTTTAATAGTTAATAAACCTTTAAAAAAAACCCCAAAATTATTCTACATGTATTTTAAGTGATGGTTACCCATCTATATGAAACTGGTACACTAATCAGGGCACTTGGGGTTTAAGCTTGTTCTCTCTTTACTAGCCCTCATGGGCACTTGAATGAAAACTTGAGTGTTATTTCACCTTATAAGTGTATATATACATTATTAGTGACTTATTAATACCTAAATATCCATTCATGAGGTCTAACAACTTGCTTTATGTTTTGAGACCAAATAGACCTACTTAGTCTCAAGGCTACCCCTTGCCAATAGAGTGGGCAAGGGCTGAGATAAAATAGTGGATGTGTCCACTAATGGTGTGATATTTAATTTAAAATTAATTATTAACCACTAAAAACCATAATATATACCAAATTTTAGAGTTTTATCACACCTCTAGAGCCCTCAAAACACCAATTTCTTAAGATTAGCTATAGGTCTGCTTGTGTGCAAAAAGCCTAGGAAAGCTATTTTGGGTCAATAGACCATATAAGTGACTTGACCAGTAAATATAACTCATTATAATTTTTCATAAACATTCATTAAATGACTCATTATTATTTTCCATCAACACTTACCTCTCAAGAGGATCTATAAATTCATATCTCACACTAAGGGTTTGTTTGCAAATAGTGCTTATTAACCTAAAGGTTTGTGAAATGTGTTTCTCTCCCTAATCACTGAATGAAAAATTTGATGGAAGTATTTTATAATGAATAAAAAATCTCCTTAAAATATCATAATCCAAATTCCCAATGAAAGGTATGCTTTCTCACTTAGTTTGTGAGTATGCCTATAGGTCTAAAAGGGATTATGTTCTTTTGTGTATTTTAAGACCTCACATCTTCAACCAATGATATTATTAGATGATCATGAAATTGATTATGGTTTAAATTAGACTCATAAAACATTAAAATAGTCTCATTATCTTCCCTTTATTTACACAATTTTTTCATGATCTTAAGCACACAACTAATCATATTTCTTCACTTTAGTGCTATAGGTGACTGTTTAGGTCTCTAACTATGTGAGGTTTTGAGACTTCTCATTTAGGTTCCTAACTCTTCAATACTCCTTGAATGTAGTTACCATTTAAAATATATTTAAAACCCTTAATAACCTCTATCAACATTCCTTATCACCTCTCTCATTGCTCGTCAAGTACACACCACTGTAGGTGGGATGTAGGTGGCATTGACTGTAGCTGTAGGTGAAGTTTAGGGCTTCATCCTTTCATTACTAACTTCCTCTTGGTATTGTATTGATTTATTTGTGCTTGAATATTATCTAATAGGCTCAGTTTTCATTCTCTTACTAGGTTTTCAATAAGTTCATGTTACATAGAGAATTGATTGTAGGTCTTTTAGGAGTAACTTGTACAAAGTATAGGTTCATCCTTAATGTTGTTTTGGACTGTGTTATGACTTAAGGTGGAAAAATAGATATCATTAAGTATAATAGAGAACTTAAATAGGACTATTAACTATTTAAGACTTCTTAAATATGTCATGAAATCATTCAAAATCTTTCAATCCTTCCCTCCTTACTCAGACTTCCTTAGATTACTTTGAAGAACAAACTAACTATGTTACTTGGGTTTGAGACCTTGCATCTTCATACCCATGATCACCTCCTTAGTCCATGAGATTGTGAAAATATTTTAAATTATGATTTAGTGGCTTGTAAAACATTATTTACCTCTTGATAGGCTCAAAACCAACTATCCTGTAAGTAAGTCTAACTGAGCTTTGAGAGGTTATTTTTGGTAGTTACAGGTGAGCATGCCCTTTGTACAGATTGTAGGTGAACATTTGGTGTGAACTTAGCTTCTAAGACTATTAGACTCATATGTGACCTAGTTATTATTATTAATATCAATTCCATGTGATTCTTGTCACAAACCTCCATGGATCCACTGAGCATATGATAAACATAGGGCTATCAGCTCACTTAAGTCATATAACACTATATGACGAGTATGTGACTATAGGTAGGCATATCTGAATGTCATCATTTTTATATTTGTATTTTAATTCACTAACCTATTTATGATATATATCATCAAGTATACTTGTTCTATCCAAGTCACTCTCCATAGCAAACAAATTTTGCATCCCCTTCACAACTCATATACTTTGAAACTTGACTGATTGTGTTATTTCCATTATTCATGATTGTAAGTTATATCAGTTATAGGATTGATTGTAAGTAATTATTAATGACTGTAGGTTATATATCTTGGTCCAAAATGAGGACCTTTTTTACTTTGAGTACATCATTCAAGGCCTTATTTTTATCCTTTCCAAACCTTATACAAAGGAAACTTACTTGATATAGGCAACCTGACTGTGTTTTTTATGTATGTCTATAGGTGACTATTTATGTCTCTAGATAAGTATTCAAAATTCATTATGATGTCATATTAATTTATCTCATTCATCCCAATATGCTATAATATTAAATTTATATCACTAAGAACCTTAAATTTTATAATCACCTACTTTTATGATTCAACTGGATGACTTTTGAAGAAACCTGATTGACTATTGTAGGTGGTCCTTTTGTACTTGTACATACTAAATGAAAGTCCCTTAAGATGAATAATGACATGAAAAATGTTATATCATAATCATTGAATAATTTGACAACGTTGGTGAACTTGGAGAGCCTCAAAATAACTTGACAAATAGGGATACCAAAACATTTGTCATTAATCTTAAAAATTGCTAACTTACCTTAAACTTTGCTAAATAGAGTTCTAAGGAAGTTTCCTTCATTGTCTTGTTGTACCTTGGAGTTCACCTAAACACTCTAATATTCCTAAATCAGTTTATACCACTTTTAAGGTTCATCAAACACCTCATGAGCATGTTTATGATGTTACACAATCCTTTGGAAGGTTTTACAAGCTGATAACTCAGTCACACAATCTTTTGGTGTAGTTTATGCATTAGAGGCTCTAGAGAGGTCTTTATCTCATATTATCATTGGGAATATTGAATAAATTCATGAAATTATTAAAAACATCATGAATTAAAAACACACTTCATCACCTTCATGAGTCCTCATAGCTCTTATTACTTGCTATTATGTTCCTTCTAGCCTGCCCATTAGTCCTACAAGAGAGTTTTGAGCTCTTAAGAGAGCATGATATTTTGAACTCATATGGAAAAATATATAATGTAAAAATCAAACATCATCATCCTTTATAATTACCTCAAGATCATGAAAACCTTACTAAGATGCTCTTCGCACACTGAACATCTGATGATATTTGCAACTACACTTTGTGGAAGGACTAAAAGACCAAACAAGCTATCTCAAGAAAGAAATTTTCAAAATTAAAGTAAATAAAACATTTATTGGATTGAATATATTAAATTTAACTAAAAAATGAGATTTAAAACTCTTTAAAATAGCTACATTCTATTGATATATCAAGACTGCTTGAAAATTGCCAAATCTCAAGTCAAGACAGGTAACTAATGTCCTATCACAAACTCCTTGTAAAGACAAATTATATGATTATTAAAACATGAAAAAGTATTTATTTACCCCTAAAATAATCCCCATAAAACCAATTTTCTCCATCAGGCTCAAAATTGAAGGAATGGAGGCAAACGTGGACCCTGTCTAGATGACTAGCTCATAGTGACCCCCTTACGCTCTTAGTGATTATTCATAAATATGGGGGGGGGATGAATATGAAAAAAAGACACTAATTTAAATTTTATTATGGTCCATAACATTATAAAATTTTTCATCTCCTAACTCTTTCTCCTCTTTCTATATCGAGCATTTGTAAATTGCCTTTCTAGAGTTGCTAAAGAGGTTAATATGGGAGATAAAATGATTTTATTCATTTTAAGACCTGAAACCTATTCCAAACCACTTGTTTGAATTTTTAATTGAAAAATAAGGTACTTAAGATGCTTGAAGCTCAATTTTTCATTTAATAACTATACAAATAACCTCAAAATAAGAATTTTTAATACTAAAATTGCTAGAAACACTTCAAAATATTCATGAAACTAATGAAAAATGGATCCATTGTAATTTTAATGCTTAAAAATAATTTTCTTCTTCTGACCTTAGACTATGATTCACATTCAAAAACTTGCTCCAAAAATCATAAAATGATCCAAAATGCAATCAAACATGTCACCAACCAGTTAGATCAATTATACAACATGATATGACTCTGATTCAAGCCATAATGCCTCTTAGGATGTTTCAGGCTCTTTTCACTTCTTGACACAAGCTAAAACTAGTCAAAAAGGAGGCTAGACAAGCAAATGACTATGATGATCAAAACCTTAATCTCATTAAATCTACCTTAAAATCTACTAATCAAGGCTTTGGATGACTATTTTAAGGATATTACAAGACTAAAACACAAATTATCAAGGTAAACAACATGATAAACAAAGTTTCAAATGATAGGGGTGATAGTTTGATCTATGAGGTCAAACTTGTCAACATTTTGGTGATTCAACTGAGACGCATGCCTACTATGCTTGAGAACTAGGCCATTGACATTCCTTTTAGACTCATAAAACCACTCTTAAATTTGAGAATAATAGTGATAAATATGATCCATGACTACTAGACTCTTTTGACTTGAAATAAGATAACTTTTCCTCTAAAATAAGGAAAGAAACACATCAAACATGAGAAATTTACTAACAAAGCAAATATGACAATAAATAACTTATTTTAGACAAAACATAAAAAAACTAATATGCTAGGATAATGCTTGGAGGAAAAAAAATAAACTATGTACAATAAACTTAACTCTAAATAGTAGTGTTTCAGATGTATCCCATCAACTAGGATTGGAAGCTCCTCACGATCCATCTTTACAAGTTAGAAGGCATTGTGGGATTTGAAACTAGAGATTGTGTATGGGAAAGTCCAAAGAGAATCAAAATTTTTATGCCTTCTTGGTTTAGCTCTGTCTAGATCCCACTTGAGAACCAAATCTCCTTCTTTGAAACTCTGTGAAGAAGCTCCTTTGTCAAAGGCTCTCCTCACTTGTGCTTGGTAAATTTCTATGGCTAGCATGAACTAATTTCTAATATCTTCTAACTCCATAAGCTTAACATACCTAATATCTATTGGTTAATTATCCAATAACTCAAATTGGTAAATTATTTCTAAAGCAAGAAACTCAAGAGAAATAGGTAACATTGCTTCGTTACCATATATCAACTTGTATGGAGAGTTAGCTATTGATATTTTTTATGTGATCCTATCAGCCCATAGAGTTGATTTCATCTTTAAGTGCCATGACCTATGATTATCTTTAATAGTCATTATTATGATCTTCAACAGGTTCTTATTGTTAGAATAAAAAATGCCATTGCCTTGTGGATGGTAGTTTGATGAAGTGTTGAGGTGAACACCATGCTAAACAACCCATTGGCTGACTCTAGCTCCCAAAAAATCCATGGCATTGTCTAAAATGATGGTTGAAGAAACCCAAAATCTAGTAAGTAAACCTTCATAAAAATCTAGTATATTGGATTCATTTTCTTCTTTCAATGCTATTGCCTCTGTCCATCTTGTGAAGTAATCTGTGGTAGTAAGGATTCAATTATGACTTGAGCTTAAAGTAGGGTTAATGAGGCCAATAAAATACAATACCCATTAGATAAAAGGCTGGTCCACCATAATTGGTTGGAGAGGTAAGGCTGCAAGTCTCACTTTTACTACAAACATAACACATTACTTGCATTTCCTAACCCATGCATGCCAATCACCAAATATACTTAGCCAATAATAACCACCTCTCATGATCTTAAGGGCTATAATCCTTGATGAGAAATGTCCTCCACCATGTCCATCATGGAACTTTTCAAGCAACCTTTGTGATTGGTTTGGATCTATACACCTTAGCAACATACCAATAAGAATAAATGGAATAGATTTCAATATAAAATATCTTCTTATTAAAGCACTTAAATTAGGAGGATAATAACCATCTTGAAGATATCTTACCAAGTCATGAAACCAGCTAGAAGGTGAGGTATGATCAACTATAACTTCTTCATCATTCAATACTAAAACCACCTCTTTATCCTCTTGCAAGTCTTGGGATAGATGCTCACAAAGTCCTTTACCTCTAATCAGATTGTGACCTTGATTTATAAATCATACTCCATTATTATTTTTATCTAACCAGCCCTCCTCTCATTTATATCCTTATTCAAAAGGAACTCCTTGATACTTGGATGGGCAACCATTAGATGCATCTTATTGTTAGATAACAAGTATATAAACTTCTTAAGAGACTTGATTATTGAAAGGACATGGTTTTAAACAAAATAATACCTTATTTCATACTCCTCCAAGACTTGATTGAAGAAGGCTATTGGATGCTCCAAGGCCTCATGATTTTGTTGCATAAGAATGCTTGAAATGGTTTTCATATTAGCATAGCTGTAAAAGATGAAGTATTTGGAGAAATTTGGATCTATGAGTGTAAGAAAACTAGCTATGGCTTGATTTATCTACTCAAAAATCTTTGTTCTTTCCTTGGACCAATCGAAACTTTGATTCTTATTTAAAATGGCTGTACGTGCCTTACCTAAAGTGGCAAAATTTGAAATATATCTTCTTATAAAATTGATTTTTCTTAAGAATATTTGAAAGGCAATTTTGTGTTTAGGAAAGGAGAGAGCAAGAATTTAATCTATCCTTTTAGGATTTATACTTAAGCCATGTTTTGAAACCACATGTCTAAGAATGTTACCTTCATGAACCAAGAAGATGCACTTTTTAGGGTTAAGAGACACCCCAAATTACCTCTACCTTTTGAACAGTTCTTTGAGATGGACCATGTACTCACTTTCACTCTTTAAAAACATGGTTATGCCATCTAAATAGATAAGTACAAACCTAATAATAATAATAATTTGGAATGCCATATCCATGGCCCTCTAAAATTTTACTCCATCATTGAATAAATTGAATGGCATATTTCTATATGCAAAGGTCCCCACTTTGTAGTGAAGTCTGTCTTGAATTAGTCTTATTCCTTGACAAAAATGTGAGTGTAGCCACTATATCCATTTAACAAAGAGAACCTCTCTGAACTTGCAACTAAATACAAAATTTGTTCCATGGATGACAATGGATAGTGATCTTTAAGGGAAGCCTTATTCAAATCCTAGAAGTCAACACAAAGTCTAATATGAACGTTCTTATTCCATACTAGAACAAGGTTTGATACCCAAGTTGGGTGATTTATTGGAAATATGATGGCTAAATCTATGAGATTATGAAGCTCAATTCTCATCAAAGGCTCAAGTTTTAGATTTATGGGCCTTTGCCTTTGTTTCACCAGTTTAGTTTCAACCTCTAGCTCAATGGTGTGTTGAGATAGACTTGGGTCAAATAATTTTAGATCACTATATTTCCATGTAAACACATCAACAAAAATTTTACATAACTCAATGAAATATTCTTTTTGTGAAGGAGTACACACTTTACCTAATTTTAAGTTCTTTCCAGCTGTAATCTCCATGTTAGCATAGTGCTCTTCTTTGGTTGACAAAGATGAATTCTCTTTTCTCATATCATCATCACTAATAAATATGTTCTCCACTATGACCAATCCTTTAGGTAACTTAATAGTTTTTAGTTGCACAATTTGATCCCCATATTAATGCAACAACTTTAACTGATTCCTAAAAGAGAATTTAGCCTCCTCTTGCAAGAACTTGATAATTTGATTATCATCATCAAATACTTGCTAGTTCTCATGGTTATCCAAATTGGAAGGCATCATAACCACCTTGATGTGTGACTAATTTTTCTCATTTTTTATATCAAATGGAATGCTAAATTGAGACCCTATGACAACCAACTTTTTGCATGTTTATTCATATCTCTTTGCACTATCTAAATGTCAAAAACTTGAAAATCCTTAAGTCTCACACCCTATGATTATAAGATATAAGAAATGTGTTTTTACATGTGTTAATACCTCTTACTTGGTGAACTATAAGTTTAATATCACCAAAAACTTGTAAGGCATTGATTCCCATCTTCTTAGCCCACTGCAAACTGTGGACTAGTGCCTCATACTCTGCAACATTATTTGAGTAACCAAACTAAAACTTAATTAAAGAGAAATAAATTTAATTTTATGGATAAATAAAAATAATTCCAGCCTTGATACCATGTTTTTCCCTTGATATATCGAAGTACAACTGCCATAGACCATCACTAGATTCATCATCCTTCACCATGGTTGGATTTGGTGCATCATTATCATGGAGGAAATAGACACCAAGTACCTCCTACTCAATTAGATTGTATAGATCATGCTAATGTAAATTTGAGGCAAATTTATCAAGGAATAAATCTAGAATTCCATTTATAAGTGAGTTAGTTTCCACTCCACTAGCTTCTAACACCTCATTTGAGATGACAAAGTTAATGTTTAATATGCTTGGCATATAAGGCTCTAAGTAGAAACATGAAATATGATTAGAATTGATTGTTACATTTGTACAATACATGTTTTTAAACATTAAATATGTTCAATTATCCGATAGGTATCCCTCAATATTTGAGGTGAAGTCTCTTGACAAACACATGGAAAAGTAAGGAGGCAAGTTTGCCACCACTACATCCTACTGAATGGTAACATTTGGATAAGCATGTAGTGTAAAATTTAGGTTATTGATCATGCCTAATATATTTTTTGGTGAGAAATATAGCTTAAATACCCATTTTATATTTGGTTCATAAACTAAACCAAACTTATCCATAATTTGTTTGTGCATGATAATGCTACTCGATCCACTATCCACCATACAATTATGAACTAATGTATCCCCAACTATCAAAGAGAGATAAAAGGGAGTTGTTTTACCTTGTTTTACTTCATCTTTACCCAAATTTACCTCTTTTTTTACTTGTTGGACCTGATGTATTATTGGCTGATATGAATTTGTCAATATTATGTTCTCTTTCTCAGTTGGTTTTGACACCAATTTGAGAGCTAAAAGTTTTTGTGTATGTCCTTTTATATCAGGATTGCTACGTAATCCAAAATTATCATAATAAAATTTGAATTATTCATATGATCAATAATGCTATAAGGAATTAAACTTATCCTTGGATGCACTTTTTAAACATCTAGCTGATCTTGAACATGTGATGCTTGATAAGACTTGATAACCTCTACATTCTAATTTATCTATGGTATAGGGGAAATAAATTGATTGTTAGAAATTTTAGGGATGAATGTGTATTTGAATTATGGCCAACATATTTGGTCTCCTCAATATCTCTCTTTTTGGCTCTAGTCATAGCTGAAACCATACTGCTTGGTGCACCTGAGTCACTAATTTGATTCAAGGCCACATGCTCATCTAGTTGCCAATTAACAAAAGTAGAATATAGATACCCTTAACCATGATTCATCTTGTCTTGGTGTGTCATACCTTAATTATGTCTTTAAGATAAACCTCTTCTTGAGTCATTTGAGGCATGACTATAGATTGATTAACCAATGCTTGATTTTGTAAGTCATTTTAATATGAGGGCTACCAACCTAAATCTAGCATCATGTTATTCTGAGTAAGAATGAGAACAATAGCCTTAGAAGATGATAGAGCATTTGGATTAACAAATGCATATGATTTAGATTAAGTTATAGCTCCTTAATCTTGGTAGGATGACCTCTATTCTCTGAGGCCTTGATAGGGTGGCCTATTACCTCTGAAAGGTTGATACATAGGCTGATTAGGCACTTGGTAAGGCCTCTTTTCTTGGTATTTCTACCTCTTCAATTAGACAATATCATTCCCAAAGGACTACAACATCACTTTAACCTCTCCCATCTCAGTTGATTAGCTAGGAGGGGCTAAAGCTTATGCTTAAGGTAATGGAATATGAGCCAATTTAGGAGCTTAAGGGGATGGTATAGGCTATGTTTCAGGGAAAAAAGACATATGAGGCCTAGGTGCCAATTTCCTGTCTTATATCAAACTGTGCTCAACTCTTATTACAACCTCAAATACATTAGGCAAAGTAGTACCACCCATTGACTATATGATGACACTAATTTCAAAGTTGAGGGATCTTAGATAGTATAATAAGGCATATTCTAGGGATGGCCTAATCAACAAAGGTATCCTATTCCATGTTTTTTGGAATCTAAGGTTAAAGTCAATCATGAAACCATGAGGAGCTCTCTTTATGGTAGTTATCTATTCAACTAAGGATAGGCGATCAGATTTGTCCTCAAATTATCTGACTAAGGCTGCATCTAAGTCATCCTAGGAAGTAATGGAGTTTAGTGGGAGGTTTCTATACCACTACAGTGCTTTTTCTTTGAAAGAAGCAACAAATAGTCTAATAGCCACATTCTCCTGAATGACATTATAGATTGAACAGAGGTTGGAAACATCCCTTATGTGATCAATAGGAATTGTTTGATCTTTTCCTAAGAAGAATGGGATGCTCTTAAGAGTGATATAGGTATGTCATAAAACTATGATAGATTTAGTGGGCTACCTTTGTTGAATGAGACAAACACTTGGTTTCTGATGGCCATTTGGATAGTGGGAATTTTATTGTTTAGAACAATAGGTTGACTAGGAGATAAATATTGATTTCTAAGTTATGGGTTTATCTTATTAAACCTTGCTCTTTTGTAAGAATTATAAGGAAACTCAATTAACTCAAGAGGAATACCTTTATTGGATGATCTTGTGGAAACCTTTGGCATGAAAGTGCTACTTGAATGTTGCTAAGAACTCTATAGTTTGAAGGAATATTTAGGTTTTGATGATGATGAGTATCCTCTACTATTTCTAGTATTTTTCCTCAGCTTCAAACTTTAGCTATGCCAAGGAGGATGTGTCCCATTGGGTGTGCTAAAAACTATTATAAATCAGGAGTGTGCCCTTGAGAGAAAGTGTGTTGTTTCTCAATCCTGTTGGAGCATGGAATATTTCATAAATGTGGGTGAATTTAAAAGGGAGGGAATATATAGAGAGGGTTGGTTCCCTTGGTGCTCGCACTAAAATTTACTCTTAAAACTACTATCTATTGATTTTGGTAATGAAAAGGGTGAAAAGACACTATTTGCAATGGAATTGAAAAGGAAACTTGGAAATAAAAGTGATTTACTAATGTTGTATGAACACATATGCTTGAAATAAACACTCTTATGGAAATTATAAGCTTTCACACATTCTCTACACTCAGTAATGACTTTTATAATAGTATTTCACAAGGACTTGACAAACTTCGCTTCATACAAGAAAGGAATGTAAAGAATTGAATTCACATCCAATGCTTGAACTAAATTTGATATAGACACTTAGAATGACCTTTAGAATATCAAAAATCTTTCATGAAGGTATATAAAATATAAAATATCATATAAAAATAAGTGCTTCACTAAGTCATATCAATAGAAAATAGATACACTTGACTAAAATAAAATAAAAATGGAGGAACAAAAGCTTCTTATTTCTCTCAAAAGGCAAGTATGAAATTTGGTAGCCTTTCAGCATAACAAAAGGCAAAGAGTGATGAATTACATTTTGGAAAATGAGTTCAAACAGAAAATACAAATTTTTGGAGATAAAGTAGCCCCAAAATAGGGGTCTTCAAACTTGGTCTTCTTCCTCCTTAGGTGCTACATAGAACTTTATCAAACCATTTTAAACATTAATATTCCTTAGGGTTTTGTGGAAGAGAGATTTTAATTTTTTTTGGGGGCTTTGGAACATCTTCATAATGATTGGTCAAATCTTGACCACTTGGAGAGTGCCTAAATCCTTGTTAGACCCCTTATATACTAGGTCTTATGTCTTTATTGGAGAATTGGTCTTCCCCTTTGAAAATAAGACTTTAAGTCCTCATTTAATATTCATTGAAACATTATTATAGGAAATTAAAGAGGTCCTTCCATGATCCATGGGCTGTTAGAAGCTTTCAAGTGTATGTTTGACTCCTTCAACAAACCTAGGCGTTGGAAGGAGAGAAGATCTTTTGGGAGTCTTTGAGACCATTTAAAACATTTTAAACTCTTCATTACTTATAATTTACTTATTAATCCTAATTTTTGGCATGGTTATTGTGTATTTGACTTTACAAAGTTTATTATAATTCTTATTCCATGCTTTAGTGTTTTAGGCTCCTTGAAAATCTCATTCTCACCATGGTGTAGAAGGGAAAAGTGAGAATTATATTAAATACTAAAAATTTATTCTATGGATGGTCTCAAAATAGCATATAAGACCTATCAAAAACATTTGAAGACACTAAACACTCACAAATACTTAATTTTGCACCAAAACTATGAATTTATTCTCAAATCCTTATAGCCCTAAAATAACTAAAGCTCCTTGCCTGGAAGAATATGGAGATGAGTATGGAAAAGAGAGAGAAGGTTTAGATATCACATATCCACTTAAATTTCTGCATAAAATTTGGTGATCAAATCCTGAGTGTAGATGTCCTTTTTAGCTCATTTTCTCTCCCAAATTAGGCTTAATTAACCCTCTTAGGCCTAGAAAGTAGAAAACTTGATGCTAGGAGATCCCAAATGTGTGAAAATATATAAAAGTGTTTGATTAAATTTTAACACACTATCACATACCTCAATATAAATTTTAAGGCCCTAAGATCTTGTGGAAGTGTGCAAACCAAGAAACCACCTTGTTTCCTAGGCTTATTTTGAGTCTATTTAGGACAACCTTGAAAAATGTGCCTAATTTGGACACTTATAAAATCACCCATGTAGGTTTTTTTAATATTGAGTAACTATTAAAATTCCCAAATGACCTCATACCATGATTTGGGAGTTATCCCCTTCTTAGAACACTTGAAAAACATGAAAAAATCATGAAAAATAAGATTTTTGGAGCAATACGTATAAGTGACATCAGTAATTTTTTTTGGAGAACCTCATTGGATTCCTAAAAAACATTGAAGAGTTTTTAGGATAAAATGGTGGCATTTTATGTGAATTTTAATTCCATTTATCTTGATTGGTCATAATTAGGGTTTTAAAAGGGTTTAAGACTTGTTTGGGGTATTGATGATTGTTCATAAAGATGGGAAATCTAAATGACCTAATTACATTTGTAAAACATTATTTAATGACCTAATTAGGTATTAAAAATGTATTATATCCCCATACTAAGTGTGAGAGATGGTATGAGCATCTAAAATTGCTCTTTAGGTGGCTTGCCTAGTTCTTTTGAGGCTAGAGAGAAGTCAAGTTTGAGTTCTAGATATTAAAAGTCATTACCAATGTTTTGAATAGTTAATAATTTTTTTTTAAAAATTACCATATGATTATACATGTATTATAAGTTCTAGTTACCCATATATATGCAAATGGTACATTGATCAAGTTACTTGGGGTTTAAGCGTGTTCTCTTTTTGCTAGCCCTCATGGGTACTTGGATGAAAACCTAAGTGTTATTGAACCTTATAAATGTATATAAAGCTTATTAATTAATTATTAATACCTAAATATCCCTTCATGAGGTCTTATAACTTTCTTTTTATTTTGAGACCAAATAGACCTACTTAGTCTCAAGGCTGTCCCTTACCAATGGAGCGGGCAAGGTTGTCAGGATCTAGAGAAGAACAATTGATTACTCTTGCAAGCAACTAAACACATAATTAAACCAGAATTGAAAGCAACTAGAAATCATAATAAACAAAGAATAAGAGATACAAGAAATAATGAAAACTTGTATTAAACTCTTAGAAATACAATTGAAGAAATCTCTCTTTCTTCCACACCTCTCAGATGTACAGATCTCTTTCCCTCAAGAGTTCTCTCTCACACAATTACAAACACAATTCAGCTACTTGAATTATCTATCTTTCATCTTCTACTTACAAGATATGAAGATCTATCCCTATATATAGAATTAGGGATCATGAGCTATGCAATATCAACCATTAGATAAACCTCTTAATCAAGGGTTCAAAATAGTCCTACCAAAAATAGAAACGTGGACTTACAACTAACAGCTAAACTAATCATGCAAACAATCCATTTCATCCACGAAAATAGACTTTCTAGATGCACAGGTGACCGACATCGATCCCTGTTTGCCTGCATATGACAGATGTCAGCTGATCCATAACCAACGTCGGCAGCTTGTAGTTGATCCCTGATCGACACCGGTGACTGTGTAAACACAACAGCCTTGCATTCACTCATCTTGTGAAGCTTTTAGCTGCACACCTTAATAATCTCCCACTTGGAGATAAACAGCTACACTTGTACCTGTACAACAACATCTTCTAGCTTCTCCTCCATCTTCAAGCTCAATTTTGAAGACCAACAAAAGTTGAATGAAGATTCAACTTCTCCTTTGTTACTGGCTTTGTTAACATATCATCAGGGTTCTCATTTGTATGGATCTTCTTTAGCTTCAACTCACCATCTTCCAATACCTGTCTAATGAAGTGGTACCTAAGCTGTATATGTTTGGTTCTTGAATGAAAGGCTGAGTTCTTAGCCAAATGAATTGCACTCTGACTATCATTGTATAATCTGTAACTCTCTTGCTCCTTTCCCAACTCTTCCATGAACCATGTCATCCATATCATCTATTTGCTAGCCTCCGTGACTGTAATATATTCTGCCTCTGTAGTAGACAAGGCAACAACCTTTTGCAACTTTGAAATCCAACTAACCACCATTCCACCAACAGTGAAAACATATCCTGTGGTGCTTCTCCTGCCATCTAAGTCTCCTGCCATATCCGCATCTACATATCCATGTAGAGAAGTGTTTGATCCTCCATAGCATAAATGCCTACTGCTGGTCCCTCTCAGATATCTGAGAATCCACTGAACTACTTTCCAGTGTTCCTTCCCTGGATTGGCCATAAACTTACTGAAAACTCCCACTGCTTGGGCAATATCAGGTCTAATACATACCATTGAATACATTAAGCTCATAACTGCGGAAGCATATGGAACTCTACTCATGTACTCTACCTCATCATGTGAATTAGGACACTATTCTTTACTCAACTTAAAGTGTCTAGCCATAGGTGTACTTACCGGTTTTGCATCCTGCATATTAAACCTCTCCAACACCTTGTTCACATAATCCTCTTGAGACAAAATCAACCTATGATTTTTCCTGTCTCTCTTAATACTCATGCCAAGGATTTTCTTTGCTGCTCCCAAATCCTTCATGGCAAATGTGTGAGCTAATTTTACCTTAAGCTCATAAATATCCTGCATGTGTGAACCTACAACAAGCATATCATCTACAAACAACATCAGAATAATATATCTACCATTATCCAATCTCTTAAAATAAACACAATGATCAGATTGACATCTACTGTAGCCATGCTCAGTCATAAACCTGTCAAATCTCAAATACCATTGTCTAGGAGCTTACTTAAGACCATATAAGCTTTTCTTCAACCTGCACACAAGCTTCTCCTTACCTTTGACCTCAAACCCTTCTGGCTGTTCCACATATATTTCTTCATCCAAATCTCCATGAAGAAATGCTGTCTTAACATCAAGCTGCTCAAGATGCAAATCCTTAATAACAACTAAAGACAATACAGTCTGAATAGAAGTCATTTTAACTATAGGAGAAAAAATTTCACCAAAATCAATACCTAGTTTCTGTGCAAATCCCTTTACTACCAACTTGGCCTTGTGTCTCATTTGTCCATTCTCACCTTCCTTTAACCTGTAAACCCATTTGTTTTTTAGTGCTCTCTTATCCACTGGCAACTCAACCAAATCCCATGTTTGGTTTTTTTCCAAGGAATCAATCTCCTCATTCATGCCAAGCTCCCACTATTTCTGGGTTTCTACCTGCATTGCTTTGTCAAAACTCTCTGGTTCTCTACCATCCATGAGAAACAAGTAAAATAATGAAGGGGAATATCAAATTGGAGGTTTACTTACCCTTTTTGACCTCCTAATGGGCATCTGAGACTCATTTTTTGCTTGTTGTCTGCCCAAATTCTATGTCAGTGATCGATCTCGGTCATCTTCAGGTCTGTACCTAATCGACGTCGGTTCCATGCGATCGACATCAGTTCCTTTCTGACCGACGTCAGTCACTATTTGACTGACATCGGTTCCTGTATGACCAATGTCGGTTCCTCAATGACCGACATCAGTGTCTATGTTTTCCTATCTGTGATTATTCTTTCCCGTGAGCTCATTTTGGATCGTCACCTCGTCCAAATCAACATTGCTCTGCTCAGAATTGTTCAGCTTCTTGAGCTAATCACTGTACATCACTTTTTCATTGAAAATAACATCAAAACTTCTAATTATCTTGTTAGTTTCTATATTCCACAACCAAAATCTAAAATTTTCAGAGCCATAACCAATAAAATTGCACCTCATAGATTTATCATCCAACTTCTTTCTATTTTTTTTATCAAAGTGCATAAAAGCTTCAGAAACAAAAACTCTGAGAAATGATAAATCTACCTTTTTACCTATCCAAGCCTCTTCTAGAATTCCACCATCTAGAGCAGTGGAGGATCCTCTATTAATCAGGTAAACTATAGTGTCTACAGCTTCTACCCAAAACTATAAGGGCAAACCAGCATGCAACCTCATACTCCGTGCACGCTCCATTATTGTTCTATTCATCCTCTCAGAAACTCCATTTTGCTGAGGTGTCCTTGGAACCATCCTTTGCCTGCGTATTCCATTCATAGAATAGTACTTGTTGAACTTATAGCTACAGTACTCACCACCATTGTCAGATCTAAGACACTTCAATCTCAAACCTATTTCATTCTCAACCAAAGCTTTCCATTTCATAAATGTGTCAAATACATCAGATTTCTTCTTTATGCAATAGACCCATACCTTTCTTGTAGCATCATCAATGAAAGTAACATAAAACTGTGATCCTCTAATAGAAGCTACCTGAGCTAGTCCCCACACGTCTGTGTGAACAATCTCCAACTTGTGCTTCCTCCTTGTTGACCCAATTTTGAGAAACTTCACTCTCTTTTGCTTTCCAAAAATATAATGCTCACAGAAATCTAGATCTATGCTTTTCAAATTTGAAAGCTTACCTTTTGACTTAAGAACTTTCATTCCCTTCTCACTCATATGGCCGAGCCTATAGTGCCACAACTTTGCATCTACATTTGAAGTAGATAATATAGAAGGAGAATAATCAGTAATACAATTACATAAATAGAGAGTACCTTCTCTCTTACCTCTGGCTAATACAAGTGCACCCTTGGTAACCTTCTAAGATTTAGCTGTGAGAGTTACTATACAACCCTCATCCCCAGACTTTCCTATAGAAATCAAATTCCTCTTCAAGATGGGTACATGCATGACATCTCTCAACACCCATGTGTTGCCATTCTGCATTTTTAGCTGCACTTTTCCTTTGCCAACAATTTTACAAGGCTCATCATCCCCTAAATAGACTTTTCCAAAATCTCCCTGGACATAATCAAAGAAAATTCTCTATTTGGGGTTGCATGGAAAGAAGCACCAGAATCTACAACCCAAGATTCTATTATATTATCCAAAGAAAATACAAGAGCATCTTGTGCAATAATACCTGCATCTTTTGCTTCTTCTTTACCTTCATGCTGATTTTCTTCTTTAACCGGTAACCAACAATCTTTTTTTGTATGCCCAATCTTTCCACAATTCTAGTAGGCTATTCTTCTTCCATTTCTAGATTTGGATCTACCTCTCATCTTTGACTTAGACCTTGATCTCCCTTGCTTTCACTTCTCTTTTTGCCTTCCCCTACTTTAAATACTTAAAGCATTACCTGATGTTTCCCTTGTGCTTTTCCTGCGAGTTTCCTCATTCAAGATTACACTAACAACATCATCTACTTTCAAGATATTTGTAGCAGATGCAGTATTACTAACTGCCATTACCAAACTATGCCAACTTTCAGGTAAAGAGCATAAAATTAAGAGAGCCTTAATTTCACCATCAAAAACTATTTTGACTGAATTTAACTGATTTACTATTGCATGGAAATCATTTAGATGACTAGATACAGATCCACCTTCTTGCATTTGCAAATTAAATAATTACTTCATAAGATATACCTTATTTGAAGCTGAGGTCTTTTCATATAAATTTTCCAAAGTATCCATCAACTCTACCATTGTCTTTGCCTGTGACAAGTTGGAAATCACAGAAGATGCCAGACTCAATCTTATAGATCCAAGAGCCTTTCTATCAAGAACATTCCATTCTTCATCTTCCATATCTGTGGGCTTTCTATCAACCCCACCCAACGGTAAGTATAGATCTTTGTGATATAGATAATCTTCTATTTGCATTCTCCATAATTGATAATTCTTGCCATTAAACTTCTCCATTCTCAGTTTACTTTCCTCTGCCATTGCTTCTCCCACTCAAACAGAAACCCCTGTGAGTGACCTGTAATCAACAAACACTAACCAGATCTAAAACCACCTGTTAGTGAACCTAGCTCTGATACCACTTGTCATTTGGTATCACATGGGAAACTAGCAACCTAGCTCTGATACCACTTGTCAGGATCTAGACAAGAACAATTGATTACTCTTGCAAGCAACTAAACACGGAATTAAACCAGAATTGAAAGCAACTAGAAATTAGAATCAACAAAGAATAAGAGATACAAGAAACAATGAAAACTTGTATTAAACTCTTGGAAATACAATTGAAGAAATCTCTCTTCTTCCACACCTCTCAGATGTACAGATCTCTTTCCCTCAAGAGTTCTCTCTCACACAATTACAAACACAATTCAGCTACTTGAATTGTCTATCTTACATCTTGTACTTAAAAGCTATGAAGATCTATCCCTATATATAGAATTAGGTATCATGAGCTATGCAATATCAACTAATAGATAAACCTCTTAATCAAGGGTTCAAAATAGTCCTGCCAAAAATAGAAACATGGACTTACAACTAACAGCTAAACTAATCATGCAAACAATCCGTTTCATCCACGAAAATAGACTTTCTAGACGCACAGGTGACCGACGTCGGTCCCTATTTGCCTGCATATGACCAACATCAGCTGATCCATAAATGACATCGGCAGCCTGTAGTCGATCCCTGACCGATGTCAGTGACTGTGTAAACACAGCAACCTTGCATTCGCTCATCCTGTGAAGCTTTTAGCTCCACACCTTAACAAAGGTCTGAGACAAAACAATGGATATGTATACTAATGGTGTGACCTCAAAGGGACCATTAATGTCTTAATAAATTAAAAATAACCATTTTTACCAAATTTTAGGGTTTGATGACACCTCTAGAGCCCTCAAAACACTAATTTCTTAAGACTAACTATAGGATTGCCTGTGTGCAAAAAGCCTATGAAAGCTATTTTGGGTTAATACACCATATAAGTGACTTTTATAGAATATGTATATCCTCATAATGTTTCAATAACCTCCATTAAATGACTCATGATGATTATCCTTTAGAACTTACCTCTCAAGAGGGTCTAGAACTTCATATCTCACATTGAGGGTTTATGTGCAAATAGTGCTTATTGACCCTAAAGGTTTGTGAACTATGTTTCTATCCCTAATCACCAAATGAAAACTTTGATGGAAGTATTTTATAAGGCATCTAAACTCTCTTTCAACTTTCATACTCCAAATTCTTAGTGAAAGGGATGCTTTCTCACTTAGTTTGTGAGTAGGCTTGTAGGTCTAAAAGGGATTTTGTTCTTTTATGTATTTTAAGACCTCACATCTTCAACCAATGATATTATTAGATGATCATGAAATTGATTATGGCTTCAATTATACTCATAAAAAATTAAATAGTATCAGTCTTTGCCCTTTATTTACAATACTTTATCATGATCTTAAGCACATAACTAGCTGTATTTCTTCACTTTACTATTGTAGTTGATTGATTAGGTCTCTGACTGTATGAGGTTTTGAGCCTTCTCCTTCAGATTCCTAAATATTCAATACTCCTTGAACATTATTACCATTTCAAATATATTTCAAACCCTTAATAACCTCTATCAACATTCTTTACCACCTCTCTCATTGCTCCTCAAGTACATAATATTATAGGTGGGTTGTAGGTGATGTTGACTATAGCTGTAGGTGGAGTTTAGGGTTTCATCCTTTCATTATTGACTTATTATTGGTATTGTATTGATTTATTTTCCCTTGAATATTATCTGATAGCTCACTTTGAATTCTCTTATGAGGTGTTCAAGAATTTCATGTTACATATAGAATTAACTTTAGGTCTATTAGGAGTACCTTGTACAAACTGTAGGTTCATCCTTAATGTTGTTTTGGACTATGTTATGGATTGAGGTGGAAAAATAGAGATCATTAATTATAATATACCCATTAAATAATACTATGAACTATTCAAGGTTTATTTAATATCTCTTGAAAACATTCAAACTATTTTAATCTTTCCCTCCTTACTTAGACCACCTTAGATTAGTTTGAAGAACAAACTAATTGTGTTACTTGTGTTTGAGACCTTGCATCTTCATATCCTTGATTACTTCCTTAGTCCATGAACTTGTCATAATATTTTCAATTATTCTTTAGAGGCTTGTCAAACATTCTCTACCTATTGATAGGCTTAAAACCAATTATCCTTCAAGTAGGCCTCACTGAGATTTGAGAGGTTCTTATTGGCAGTTGTAGGTGAGCATTTATCCTTTGTACAAACTATAGGTGAAAATTTGGTGTGAACTGGGCTTATAAGACTCTTAGACTCATATATGACCTAGTTCTTATTATGACTATCAATTACATGTGCTTATTATCAAAAACCTCCATGGATCCATTGAGCATATGACAAATATAGGACCATCAACTCACTTAAGTCATAGAGCACTATATGACATGAATTTGACTATAGGTAGGAATATATAAAGGTCATCATTTGTCTATTTATATTTTGATTCACTAACCTATTTATGCTTTATATCATCAAGTTATACTAGTTATGACCAAGTCACTCTCTATATCAAGCAACTTATTGCATCTCCTTCACAACTCATATACTTTGAAACCTTATTGACTGTGTTGTTTCCACTATTCATGAGTATATGTTATATCAAATATAGGCTTGATTGTGGGTCATTATTTATGACTGTAGGTTTTATCAAATATAGGCTTGACTATAGGTCATTGTTCATTACTTAGGTTATATCTATTGTTCCATAATGAGGACTTTTTTAAATTTTATTACATCATTCAAAGCCTTGATTGTATCCTTTCCAAACCTTATACAAAGGAAACTTACTTGGTATAGGTAGCCTGACTATGTTTTTCATCTCTGGCTATATGTGATAGTTTAGGTCTTTAGAGAGGTATTCAAAAGTCATTATGATGTCATATTAATTTATCTCATTGCTCCCAATATGCTAGAGTATCAAATTTCTATCACTAAGAACCTTAAATTTGATAATCACCTACTTTTATGATTCAACTGGATGACTTTTGACAAAACCTAATTGACTATTATAGGTGGTGCTTTTGTACATGTATGAGCTAAATGAAAGTCCATTGAGATGACTAATGACATGAAAAATGTTATGTCATAATCATTGAAGAATTTTACAACCTTGGTGAACTTAGAGAGCCTCAAAATAAATTGACAAATAGGGAGAACAAAACATTTGACATTTACCATAAAAATTTCTAACTTACTTTAAACTCTGCTAAACAAAATTCTAAGGAAGTTTCCTTTATTGTCTTGCTGTACCTTGGAGTTTACATAAACACTCAAATATTCCTCAATCAGTTTAGACCACTTTTAAGGTTAATAAAACACCTCATGAACATGTTTATAATGATGCATAGTCCTTTGAAAGGTCTTATAAGATGATAACTCAATCACACACAATCTTTTGGTGTTTTTTAGGCGTTAGAGGCTCTAGAGAGGTCTCTCTCTCATATTGTCATTGGGTATATTAAATACCTTCATAGAATTATTAACAAAATCATGACTTTAAAACAAACTTATTCACCTTCATGATTCCTCATATATCTTATTACATTCCATTATGTTCCTTCTAGCCTGCCTATTAGGCCTACAAGAGAGTTTTGAGCTCTTAAGAGAACATGGTCCTTTAACCTTATATGGAACAATATATAATGGAAAATTTAGACCTATTAATCCTTAATAATTACCTCAAGATCATTAAAATATTAATAAAATTATCTTCACACACTTTACATCTCATTATATCTGTAACTATACCCTGTGGAAGGGCCAAAAGACCAAACTGGTTGTCTCAAGAAAGAAATTTTCAAAATTAAAGTAAATGAAACCTTTATTTTATGTAATATATGTAATTTAACTAAAAAATAATATTGAAAATTCCTGAAAACAACTACATTTCATTGATATATCAAGACTGCTTTAAAACTGCTAAATCTTAAGTCAAGATGGGCAACCTATTTATTGTAAAAAATCCCCTTATAACTAATGATTTAAAAATTAAAAAGGAATTATTTACCCATAAAATCATCCCCATAAAACCATTTTCTCCATCAAGCTAATAAGTGAAATAATAGAGTCAAACTTGGACCCTGTCTGGATGACTAGCTCGTAGTGACCCCCTTATGCTCTTAGTGATTGTTAATAAATATGTGTAAATGAATATTAAAATAAATGAATATAATTTTAAGGTAATTAGGGTATCTAAAATTTTCCAAAGTTTTATCTCCTAACTCTCTCTCCTTTGTCTGTACTGAGCATTTTAAAATTGCCTTTCTAGAGCTACCAAGGAGGTCAATATGGGAAATAAAATGGTTTTATTAATGTTAAGACCTAAAACCACTTATAAACCATTTTTTTGAAATTTTAATGGATAAATAATTCCCTAAAGATTCTTTAAGATCAATTTTTCATTGAATAACTGTATGAATAGCCTCAAACCATGCTTTTTGGCATTAAAACTGATAGAAACACTTGAGAAGTTTGATGAAACTACTGAAAAATGGATCCATTATAAATTTAATAATTTAAAAAAGTAAATAATGTTATTATTATAACATCATAATATCATTCACATTCAAAACTTGATCTAAAAACCATAAAATGATCGAAAATGCAGTAAACTAGGTCATGAAGTTAGTTAAACCTGTCACCAACTAGTTAGATAAATTATACAACATGCTATGAATCTAATTAAATAAATAATGCCTCTTAGGATGTTATATACTCTTTTCACTTCTTGACACAAGCTAAAACTGTTCACAAAGGAGGCTAGACAAGCAAATGACTATGATGATCAAAACCTTAATCTCATCAAATCTACCTTAAAATTTGCTAATCAAGGCTTTGGATGACTATTTCAAGGAAATTAAAATACCAAAACAAAAATTAATAAGGAAAATAATATGACGATTAAAGTTTTGAATGATAGGGGTGATAGTTTGACCTATGAGGTCAAATTTGTCAACATGTACTTGATTTGATTATTGAGCTTATACTGTTATTATCTAGATATTCCCATGATCCTTATATGCATCTTAGGAATTCATGTGATCAAATTATTTTATACACTTGAATTCTATATCTACCTATTCATGTTATTTCTATATGCTACATGGTTCCATTTATAGATTATACAATTGTATTATTCTTTTGAGGTGAGGTAACTAACGGTGTCTATTCTTCCCTCACCTCAAAGGGGGCATATCAATGGGGGCATGTCATAGAGTCATGTTCTTCACATTTGGCATAGTTTTTAGATTCTATGGGGGCATACTTTATAAGCATGTTCTCCACACTTATTCAACATTTGGTACTTATATCAGTTTTCAGATTTAGTTGGGGCATGCCATATAGGCATGGCTTCCACACATTCATAGTTTTACATTTAGTTGGGGCCTATTTTAGAAACATGTTCTCCACACGTATTTAGTATTCAACACACCCAGATTTAGTGGGGGTATGTTTTGGAAACATGTCCTCTACATTGGTACTTATTTTAGTTTTCATATTTCTCCATGTATAGTAGGGGCATGCTTTGGAAGCATGTTATCCACACTTACATAGTTTATAAATTGATAAAAGCACATAGTTACATGATTTACATTCATAATTGTGGCAAAATTATATACATTGGTACTATTTTAATCCATAGTTTCATCATGAGACATATCTAAGTTTTATATGTTATGTAATTGGTACCTAATATTGAAAAATCCAAACCAATTTTAGATTTCAAAACACTCTCAGGACTGTCATCACCCACTAGAATGTAATTTTATGCACTAATACCTATGATGTACCTTTATAGATTGTATTGACCTGACCTATTATAATAGTTGGTTCATTGTTGGTATGGCTAAGGTGATTAAATCACTCAATCTTGCCAAGTTTTTAGGTTGGACTTGATTGTATCATCTAGCCTTGCCAATTTGATAGCATGATTTGACTTTATTCACTCATGCTCACTAGGTTATAAGTATGATTGGGTTTCATTATTGAACTAATCTCAACTACTGAGTGGAAATTAAATTTTTATCTAAGGTTAGGGGCATGTACCTTCCAATCTCCCTCTCTCTCTATCTCATTAGATATATGCACTTTCCATATATATATATATATATTTCCTAATCTTAATTTCAGTGCCTTATAATGATACATATTTCAAATCAACTTGCCAATAGGTAAGGTGGTTAGATCAATACATAGGTGTACTCCTAAACTTTGATCTTTCAATATTAATATTTTCAAGAACTTTTAATTCAAGATTATATGCACTGACTATGTATTATAATATGCTTTTGGTTACAGGTTAGTCACTAGCAAAACACTCAATTTGGACTCAAGTAAAGGCAAGGTGTGTTATATACACATAGGTACACATTCCTTTAATTTAAACTGTCAATTTTATTATTATATTAAGTTGGGGGGGGGGATAATGTAGACATTATTTAATGGATTATATAACACCTTAGTCTTGTACACTTGTAAAAATTAGACCTTGGTTGTTTCTCTCAGTTTTAGACCTTTCTTGATTTTTGAAGTCTCACATCTACTCTATCTTGTATCCATGGGCCTATATCTTAGTCCGACTAGTCTTATGTTAATGAACCAAACCTTATATCTTGTCCAAGATGATTAAAACCTACTTATCTTCCACCTATGAAATTTTTAAGTATGTACCTACTTTCCTACTCCATGAACACTAGTGTGCATGACAGACACTTGCATCGACACTATTGTCTTACTCTGATAAAAGTGTATAGTGCCCTAAAGTCATCCAATTTGTAAATGAAACATATCCTAATGGTTGACCTAAGTGATTTAATGTGAGTTATTACTCCAAAGGGATTTATATAAATACAAGATCAACCCTCATTCATTCCTCACCTAGAAACTTATTACTTACTCATCATGAAACTTACAAAAGGCATTCAATAAAGTACTCAAGTGAGTAAGGCTTCCTTAGTTTTTCCTATTTCCATATCAATCATAAGGACACCACATACATAGGTTTTAAATACTAAAATATCAACCCAAGATCTATATTTTCTAAGTTATAAGCTAGGCCATTATTGTACTTTCTTTGCACATATTGCATGATTCACACACAATCTAACACATAGGGGAGAATTACATTTGTCTAAGGTCCTTTTTAGAGTATTAGCTATGTAGGCAACACTCATTTATGGAGGGGTCTTTGGGGTTAGCTCGATACTGTGTGCCCACTAACCCATTTTTTCCCTAGGGTCACTATGAAGATGAAGAGCTATGGTTTAAAAATTCATAAAGAGTGACAGTCTATGACCCATATCTGAATGCACCAGAGTAAAGGCAAAGACAAACCTAGAAGCATCTAGGTAGTCACATCCTTTTCTAGTAGGTATTCTCTAAATGACACTTACATTAGGTTCAAATAGTAATGTCAATATAACCATCCTAAGATGACATTAATGTTTGTGACTTCATAGGCATTCAATCCAAAATCCAATGGCGATTTCAATATCCTCTTCCAGTTTATTTTCTACTTGTTCCATATCTACAATTACATTAGAATCAAAACAAGTTAAGTACATTACTTCTTTGTCATTTCTATACTCAACATATTTGTACTTAACTATTTTTTAGCTTATATCAATTTTAGAAATTTAGTATATGTTTATTTAAGTTTAACACCCAATTGGCCTACTGTAGATTTGATCATCACCCTTGTGCATTGTCATTTATATATTCTTAACTCTATCTACCTCAATATGATTTCTCATCCAATTTATGTTTAAATAATATGTTAGTTATGAAATGTTCTTTATTGTTGCCTTATTTTATGAATGAGATATAAAAAAGGTAAGAGAATGAGGATGCACATCGTAAGATGTCCCCAAAGTGTGTATGAATGGAAGGATGAGCATTAAGATATGCCCCACTAGTTAAAATAGGAAAAGGATACAAATTATAAGATTCCACAACATGCATAGTAATAAAAGGGTGGACATCATAAGATGTCCCAATATGTGATAAAAAAGATAGGCATTTCAAGATTCCCTAACTCATGGGATATAAGTGGATTGGAGTTAACCTTAAGATCAAAAGGCCTAGTAATGATGTCAAAATTTGTGTAAATTTGTAGAATAATAGGGAATGTGGCATCCAGGGTAATGCCAAAATCTTTAGTAGGTGTTAGTAAATTATATTATATGGTATTAACTTGGCTAATATAGTAAGTTTTGATAGAACTGAGGTAAACTATATGAAGTTGGTTGATACAATTAGGTAGGTGTGAACTGATTTCAATTATATTAGCAAGGTCAATACAATTAGATAAAATAGAGGGGTGATGATGAACATAATTTAGATGCTCTGAGGTATTATGATTGATAAGAATAAATTTTAAGATTGTATTGAGACAATCTACATTCTAGTCAATACAATTAGGCAGGATATGAAAAAATGTATTGACATATTCTTGGTCATATCCAATGTAGTTGGATATATTGGAAAGAAATGTATGGACACATTTTGGGTCATGGTCATTGTAGTTTTATAAAACAAGAAGAACTATACCAACACATTTTAGGTCATGGCCTTTATAGTTGGATAAAAGAGGAAGAACTTTATTGACACATTCTATAGCAATTAGATAAAATAGGAATAACTATGTTAACACATTTTTAGTCATGGATAGTGTAGTTCCTTGTAACAATAATGTGATTTAAAAATATATTGGTAGATTTTATTCATGTTCAATTTAGTTATTTATACCTGGTTGTACTAAATAATATTAGGTTGGACAATATAGGTAGATTGAGATATGTAAGAGAACAATATGTACATGATCAATATAGTTGGAAATAAGTGATTGTACAGATTTAGATGATTTGGATGGGTTTGAAAATTAAAGTGAACCTATAGGATAGTTCTAAGTATTCCTATAAGTTTTAGGATAATAATCAACATGAACTATAATGCATTTTGGAATAGGGATTTAAACTAGGCACTTTTCATAAGTTGAGGGGTTGACAAATTTTTTTTATATAGAATAAGTCTGAATGTGAGTTTAAGTTTGAAAATTCATACACTTAAAATATTCCAAGGGTGGAATAGAGGGTGGTTATGAATTGATGAAATCATGCTCATCATCTCTTGAGTTATAGTGAGGGTTGGTAGAAATGGGAAAATAGTAAGACAGATTTTCGTCCATGTTGTAATTATCATCAATAAGAGGAACTTATTATTTATCCAAAGTATAAGGATCATTGGGATAATAGGCATGAATATTACTAAAAATAATGTGATAAATGGTAAAATCATCATGGGGATTTTCATCAATGGTAGAAGTGTTTTCAATGGGAATATTTGCTATTATGCTAGAATCTTCACCTCCACCATAAGAATCATCATTATAAATTGGAAAATCATTATATAAATTTTGACCATATGAGAAGTGAAATAATGGGATCCTCTATAATTTTGGGATCATCATAAGTGGTAAGGTAATCATAAATGTGAAGATCCATTATCATGCTAGGGTCTTTGGACATGCTTAAGGGATCCTTATAGGAATAGTCATTAGGAACCTCATAGGGACACTCATAAGTGGACAAATAATCATGGGGATATTTGGACATGGTAAATGCAATAGAATAATTTCACCATAAATAATTTATTTTATTGGTGGTCATGAAAGGTATAAAGGAGTCCCATGCAAAATGAAATAGGTTTAAGCTCGCTAGAAAAATATTAAGAGGAGACATCATTGAAAAATAATGGAATAATTTTAAAGCTCAAGATAAAAAAATGATTTGATAGGATATACTTGTCAAATTTAAAGCTTTAAGAAGAAAAATATGGAAATGTAAAGACAATCCAACCAATGGTGGGATAGGATTCACGTCAGGTTCACCATAATATATACATAGGCTAAGATGGCCAATAACTATCCTCTATCTATAGACTAGGATACAAATAAATGTCCTAACAATAGAGATTGCATATACTTGGATGGATAATGATGTCACTTGGGGGAGCCTTATATATAGAAAAGGGTAATCCACACTCAATAGCAAGGGTATAACATTCCAAATCCTATGCCTAAGATACAAGGTATGGCTCTAAATATATCCCAAAGTAAATAAAACAATATAGGAATGGTAATAAAGGAGGTGTATGAAGGATATAATAAGTTTAATGCATGCAATAAACTATAAACAAGGGTAGCATCCAATATAACATAAACATATTAAACTAATAAGAAAGTAAGTGGTGAAATCATCTATCAATGGGAGGTCTATGCAACCTAAGGTGATAAGGGAAAACATAAGCAACCCTATATCTATACCATATTATTTAATATAAGGAGAAGCATAATAATGATACATAAACATGAATCTATATTAACAATAAACAAATTAAATCTATTTATTAAGTAAATAAATGAAAGAGAATAGGGATATAAATACTTACCTTTAGGGTGACTTATAGGCACATAAATCTCCACCTTTGGCTTAAGTGGGAATCTGTAAGAGATGTTTTAGGATGAAGATATCAAATGTCAAGATGAATATGTATATATCCTTAGTTGGTGATTGTAAAAATTAGGATGCTTACTTGGCATGATTCCTCCTATTAAGCTTCAAAGACCTTTAAGCAAGACAAGACCTCCAATAATAAGACCTTAACCTCTAACTCATCATTTTACTACTTAAGATAAAAAATGTGAGTGAAATAAGAGTAAATTAACGTTGTGATATTTTTATAATGATAACATGACTACTATATATATGTCCCAGAACCTATAATTAACCTTCAACTCTAAGCCAATGGTATCGACCAGGTCAATATAGTCAAAAAAGATATCAATTAACCTTGAATTATATTAACTAGGTTGTAATAGTAAAAATGATAGAGAAAAGACTCAAAAATGTATCAACTAGGCTGATACAATACAAAGAAATATAGGCATGAAATAGACTATATCAACATGACTGATACAATATAAATATATGGTGGCTAGCAAGACTGCATGAAAAGTAGATGAAGTAAGATGGAAAGAGAATAAGAGAAGCTCAGACTTATAGTAATGAAGGTATGAAAGAATAATATTCATACATCTCTCACAAGGTACCATGAGCCAATCCCATGCATTCCCAATACACTCCTTAGGATGTGTAATTAGGGAGATTGATGCGTCAATAAGCCCTTACAAGAAAAACTATTAGTAAAGTGATACAGATGAAAAATATTAGGTTTATATAGTGCTCATTTATTTCTCCATAATTATCCTTAGTTCCTTGTGAATATATTAGAATATATTTATACATTTCCATTATGTTGTGACCTCCTATTAGGGTTATATCTTACACTTTCCTAGCATTGTTTTTTCTTAGGGTTGTGTTGTAAAATATCTTTAGCTTTGATTGTTTTGTGTTTGATTCAAACCCTAGTATATTTGTGATGTCTCACCCATTGGATATATTATTTCATGGTGTTGTAAAAACTTAAATGAAATCCATACATTACCATAATGATATAAAAAATAATAATTATGATAATGAGGATGCCATTAATGAAATATTAGTACAACTAAGTTTGAACCCCATAAGACCAAGTGATAATGTAAATGATATGAATGTATTAGGTGTTGGTTTTATTTTTACAAGTCCTCATGATTATGCAATGCCAAATTATGATATGCAAAAATTAGTTACCAAGGAAATATGTGTTAGTTTTAAGAAAAGTAGCCTAGAATGATATGGATTTAAATGTAGATGTGCACAAAAACATGTTGATTTATTTATACAACATAATTTGTGTGAAAATAATTGTATCCTTTCTAATTTAAATGCTAATGTTGATAATATGAATGCTCAAAACTCTCAAAAGGATTATTGTAATGAAAATGATGATGATTAGAAATATGAAAGGGATGTACAATGTATAGATGAATTTTATTGAAACCATTAGAACATATGCTATGAAAACCCATCTAAAATTGATAGGATTATGTACATGTTGAAATAAAAAATAGTGAAAAATATTAATTGTGTTTTAAATAATGATCCAAATGCTTCTATTGATTGCCTTGCCTTCTATGACTCCAGATGTGCTTAATAGTTATATGTATTACCATGTGTTTCCTATTCAACAAGAATTTCCCACTCCCACACTTGAGTCTAAAAGGTGATTATTTTAACAAATGATGAGCTTATTCCATTGAAAAATCCACTATGTACTTAAAATATACCAAATTTAAAAATAGTTACTATTGTAGACACTCCTTTTTGGCTACTTCCATGTCTAAACAAACATCAGACCAATTTCTAGCAAACAATGCAAATTAAACCTAGAAATCACTAAAATTCCGAAATTCATATGAACATTAGATGTAAATTCCCATAATCATATTGAGTCTTCCTTATTTAAGGTCTTACCCTATATGTAATTATAACCTCTCACAAATTCATCCCCAATCAACTTGCAACCAAGAAAACAAAAGTTTTGACCAATTGAGTGGGGCACTTAACCAATTTTTAGAAAAATTCAAAAGGCCAATCAAATTTACTTAATTTATTAAACCTAAATAATTGTATAATTGAAAAATTTATATTCAATTAATGAATATCTAAAATTATAAATTTAAAAATGCAAAATATCAAGCCATGACATCATCCTGACATCACCTTGAAAGTTGGAAAACACTAAAAAACAATGAAAAAAATATCTAAGATGGCAAGCCATGCTTATTAATTACAATATTTAATGGATTTTGCCTCCAAAATTAGGCTAATTATGAGTCCTCCCTCTTGATGTTGGATTGAATGATCACATTTGATCCATAAGATTTTAGGAAAAGCTATAAATAGCCAAGACCTCACCATTCTCAAACAAGCTTTCTTGTGTAATGTTATTATGCATGAATACCTTCAACAAGCTCTTTTATCTAAAATTATTATGTAAAATTTATAATATAATCTTCATAGACCAATACATGCCAAAATGAAAACCATAGTGAATAAAGGGGAAGTGCTGCCCACAAAGCAAGAACATTGATGAAGACTCCATTTTAATACAAGCTGAGCAAGCCAACTACCATTTCAACAAATGATTCAGAGCTAAAAGGAAGGTGAAAGAGATTTGTCTCTTGTTCTTCTAGTTATGTTGTGTTTTTTCTTATTATCATAGTTTCCCCTAGTATCTAGGCATGGGAATGATTGGTTTTAAGTTTGTTTTAGATGTTTGATTCTACTAATAAGTGACTAATGCATATTTTCCCTTAGATTTCTATTGCATACATAATGGCATGCCTGGTGGGACCACACACCTCAAAATAATCATATTATCATTTTTGGACCTCCTTGGAGCCAATAAAAACTCAAATTAGATCTTAGTTTTAAAAAGTTTCCTTCAAATTTCCATGTTTTTTATTTGCTGCTAATCAGTGACTTTGACCCAAGAAATCGATGACTTCGCTAGTTTTCACCTTTCTATGTGTTAATGTGTTTTTAAAGGATATTAAAGAGTTAACTACTAAGTATCAATGAATTCAATATAAAAAAATGACTTTGCCTTGAAATTATACTTTTGAATTGTAACTTTTCTCTTCTACGAAATGACTTCAATAGAAGAAATTGATGACTTTAACCCACAAAAATGGAAACTTTGCCATGTAACTATCTATTATGTATTTGGTGACTTCACCACTTTTTTAACCAAAAAACTTTGATAATTATAATCGGTGACTTTGCACTTGTTAATCAGTGACTTTGCCAAGCTTTATGTTCTGTGTTATAGGGAAAATGATGACTTTGCCCTGAGACCAAAAACCCAAAAACTTTAAAGTTTAAAATTTTTATTTGTGAAGACAATCTAAGCAAACACAAATTAATCCTCTAACATTTTGTGTACGGAATTAAACAAAGGATAATAGGTTTTACATGATAACAAAGTCATTTCACTTGTCTTTTGGTGCTTAAAACACTTTTGCAAACAACGTTTTGTCATTTTAAAGTTACAACAAAGGCCAAACTTCAATCACACTTAAAATAGGTGTTTAAAAAGAATAATCACTTTTAGATTTATATCTCCTAAGAGTAATTTGATTTTTTTACTTCATTTTTACAAAATCACTTAGTTTTATTTCTTAAAGTAGATTCATTTTCGTAAAGTCTTACATGTATGCTCTCCCCTTGTCCCCTTTAGGAAACGTGGGTGACAAAAATTCATTGTTTTACTTATTTTGTTGAGTCAAACCCAAAATAATGTTGTGTATGCTCTCCCCTTCTTCCTAGATATTTGAGTGGCTCAAGAATGACCTAGTTCTTCCTTTAATTTTCTTTTTTTTGGCTTGTGAGTAGGCATTCATCGCCTCCTCATGGGTTATTTAGGTGGACTTTGACCTGGGGTTTCATTTCCCAACATTGTTCCAACTCCACTTATCTAATGGGGTATATATAATGAGCATTCTAAATGGATGGGACAATGGATGAGTGGTTAACCTGACCAGATGAAAAAAGACTTGTGTCAAGTGATAGTCTAGACATCAAACTTCACTAAGTAGTACACAACTAAAGTCATCGTATAAGGGAAAAAACCTTACATTACAAACTAGGTGGTTCAAATCCATTAATAGATATTTATTAGGCCCAAGTGTTTCTAGACACTTGTGGACTATATAGATAAGCCAAGTCAAAAATTTAGATTAGTTAAACCCACTTGTCATGGATTATCCTGCCAAATGCTGAGTTACTTCAACACTCTACGTTCCTTACCATGTATCAATTCTTGAAAGATAGAGGGGGATTCATTTTTTTTACCTACATGTGCTCTTTATTTTTGGATTAAAAATTAATTCCTTTTAAGATTGGTATATCAGTGGAAGCTTTGGTGGATACTATGCACACCTCATGTCAGTTTTAGAAAAGGAGTGTGCACTTAGGTGTTGATTATTCTTTTTATTTATATTATTTAAGTCTAAAATAACTTTAACAAAACAAAAAAAATCATGTCAAATAAACACATGTTACACACACCACTTTAGACAAAGAAGTGTTATACTATCAAATTTGTTCTAAACTATTTGCCTTATTCAAACGAGGTCAAAACCATTTATGCCCTTTGTTTCTAAATAACATTTTTATGCTGGCCATTTTTGCATAAATAACTTGGAGTTAATATTGACTAAGTTTCAAACATACTAAAAGTGTGGAGCTGATTTCAAATCTAGCATGGTTATGCCATTCATATAGACTTAAAACCCTTTTGCCAAGAGTCAAGTTACCTTCTCAAACCAAGTCCAAAACCCACTTTTAAGTATAGATCTAAGGATAGTTAGTTTACATTTGAGTGTTGATTACTACTTGGGCTTGAATGTTTTAATTTTTACACTTAGTTTATGGTTCTTGAGTTGGATTTCCAATCAGTTTAAAGGCCTTTACCTAGACCAAGTTCCCTTTTGAACTGAGACCAAATTTTTCCTTGTTTTAAAATTATACTTAGACCAAATGTGCCTTTTGATTCACCCCAAGAGCCTTAGAATTAGGAGTAGCCTTAGGTTCATGCTTAGAACAAGTTTATTTTTTGATACCAATTTCATGGCAGACCTAAACCAATTCTCATTTATTTTCAAACTAAGTCCTATTCCTAGAACAATGTCACTTTCAAACCTAGACCTAAACGAAGTCCATTTCACTTTAAACCATTTTCTAAAGCCCAACCAAATTCCTACATGCTAAGTTCTGTGTCCAAAATTGACAAAGTTCAAAGATGATTTATGTAGACCTTTTACAAACATTAATTATTTCAATCAACTTACACAACCATGCCAGAATCAGGTTTCCTTATGAACCCACATTTTAAACCATGTCAAATTCAGGTTCGCTTTGAACCCATGTTCCAATCCAATTTGAGTTCATGTTTGAACCTCCATACTAATCATGATTGAAATAAACCCAAAGTGGGATTTGTTTTGAACACACATGCCTATTACCAAGCCATTCTAATGTTGAATTAAGGTTTATTTTGAACTTGCATGCCACATTTTTCCTTTAGAGTACTAAGGCTGCCCCCTTTGGGCCCATCTCTAATTGAGACCAATATTGCCATTATTTGGGATAGTTTCTTATCAATTTTAAGACTACCCTATATGTGATAATTTGTAATTGCCAATCCAAGCCATGCCAATTATAATATGTAAAAATTGCCCTTCTTTGGGCCAATTACCAATATTGAGTTTAGCCTCTTTGGGGCTATACCAATTACCAAGACCAAGACCATCCTCTTTGGACCAATTACCAAGACTGAGGCCAAGTTTTCCTCTTTTGGCCCATTCTACTTTCATCGACCACGACTGTCAAACTAATCATGGCCCTAAAGGGAAAATTTACCCAACATTTGTCTTGACCAAACCTTGATTAACCATGGGGGTATCATAATTGAGCCACACCCACATCAAACATTAACTTATAATTCCCATACACCTAATTCAATTAGCACATCACCAACTCATTTTCAAGTTTAGTTTGACAAATGGCTTGTTGAGAATAGAAATGCAACATTTCTAAAATCATTGAGAGTTAAATCCAAATTCTCATCTAACTTTCCTATAGAATGATCAAATAGTCTTATTTAGAAACATGAAATACCTCCAAAAATCGAGCTGGTCTTTTAGTTACAATAGATCCCATCATTTCCTATCCATACATTGTTATTAGAATATGATGATAAAATATCCAAGTGTGTGCAAGTATGAGATTTTACAAACAAGAGTAAGCCAAGGCCAATAGAACAAACCAATACTTGATGTTTTTGTTGAAACACCTATTCATGACAATTCAACCTATGATAAATCATGCTTCGACCATTCCCTTACCTTTGTGGATCCTCATTTTGACAAACTAATCTTTGTTGAGTCACCTTTAGACTAGTCCTTTACCTTTGAGGCACTTCATTTTGAGAAGCTAGTCTTTATTAAATCATCCTTTAATCATTCCTCTACCTTTGAGGGGCCTCACTTTGACAAGCCAATCTTTGTTGAGTCACTCTAGATGAGCTTATTTCTGAACAAAAACCTATTATTACATCATGATCCATTACTCATCCATTTCTAAACATTCAACATGACATCTTTGTAGCTATATATACATTAGAGACATGTTCTATTTCCAAACTAACATTATGTTAAACATCCACACTAGAAGAAGAATCATAATTAGATTTAGGATGTATTTTTGAACCAATATCAAATTTAGCATTAGAATTATAATCAATATCAATATCAACATAATATTTGGAGTCCTTTAAGTCAGAATTATCTTTGAAATTAGAATACATTAGTGGATGTTACAACATTGGTTACACAATCCTTGCATATCATATTGAACACACTTGTGAGCCTTATACAATGGTTAAGGATGTTTTATTTAGCATCAAAATAGGTTCTACAAGTAGCCTCTATGAGGATTGTGCTACCTTTTACCATTCCATTGACACTATACCTTCCATTGACATTTTACATCCCTTTACCATTAATTAGCCTAGCTATTATATTGAAATTCTACCTCCCATAAGTGATGATTGGGACCGATAGAATCACACATTGTTAAACTACATCCATGGAAACATATCAGTTATATAATATTAGGGGGATAAAGACCACATTTAGGTTGAATAAGAAAAATCTCCCAGTGAAACCTTCTCAGAGGTGCTAGGGGAAAATCAAAGTCCAAACTCAACATCTTCTAGTGAAATATTGTTTGAGGTGCTAGAAGATAATAAAAGTCAAAAGTCAACAATCCTTAGTGAAACCTTGTCTAAGGTGCTATGGGATAATCATGACAACTTTGTTGGTGAAACCTATTCGAGGCACTAATAACTAAGCACAATAGTTATTTGCTTGATGAATAAATTATTGAAGTGACTGTCAATACATCTTCTAATCTAAAGCTTAATTAGATTATAATATCTCTCATGCTCAAAAAATAAAAAAATATGGTGGTCCTATCAAGAGCATATTTAGGAGTCTTCAGCCTCACCACAACCAAAATTATGTCAAATCCAAAATCAACAAGATTATGTGTGACTAAAAATTTTGATCTTCATTTGTTACCCAATCATTATACATTCCATAATAGACCTACATTCCATTTCCAAATTAGACCTTTTACCCAATGCCTATCATTATTTACCATTCTTGGCTACACTTTCCTTCAATGAGGCTATGAATACTTCTTATTTATAAGTTTGGAAGAAATAGAATCAATGACCAATGAACATCACAATAGTAATAATGTTAGTGGAGTTAAAATTAACAAGTTCTTAATAGAGCAACTATTTAGAAAGGGTGTGGGATAGAGATCTAATTAATTAACCATTATGGTTGTATCATATGTTAATCTAGATGTGCATCTCTAGATTAATATGTACCACATAATAATGCCTTACCTTTACCTTACCATTTACCTTGCATTACCATTTCATGCCTTGCCCTTTACCTTGCCTTATCATTCACCTTGATTTTCCATTCGCCTTGCCTTGCCATTTTACTTGACTTACCATTTTTCGTTACCTTGCCATTTGTTTTTCCTTGCCATTTGCCTTGAATTTAAATTTTCCTTGCCTTACCCTTTACCTTGCCTTACCATTATTTCATGCCTTTCCCTTTACATTGCCTTACTATTGTTTCATACTTTTTTCCATTTTCCTATTCCTAATCTACTATTACTTAGTCAAGATTCCTCATTGTAGGGTGAACTATAGTGGCTTTAGGTCCATTTGGACTATATAGGCAACACTCAGTATTTTTTGAGGTTAGATAAACCACCCTTATTCCCATGCTATTAGTGTTTTATGAACAACCTAAGTCACACACTTTCCATTTTATGAACAACCTAAGACACACTCTCACCATTTTGTGAGAAACCAAGCTACACTCTCACCATTTTATGAGTAACCTAAACCATGCTCTCACTAATTTATGAATAAATGAAGCCACACTCTCACCATTTTATGAGATTTTCCCATTTTGAATCTCTTAATCCTCCTTGAGTTGAGATGTCAAAAAGCCCAAAAACATTCAAACAATAAAAAAACCTAAAAATTTAAAAAGGCTTACAATCTCCATAGGAGATATAAAGCCACTAAAACCTAAACATTTAAAAATGGATTGTAATATCTTCGAGAGATATAAATACCCAAAAATAAAAATAAAAACATTTATCTTATCCTAAACCCAGTCAACAATCCTCAATCTGCCCACTTTGGTGCACCTTCATCTTCGAGCCAATTATTTTTAGAAGCCATTAAGGTGTGTCCTTCCCAAATATGGTCTATAGAGGCAAATTCATGATTGGTTTCCATTCACACTTTTATGCCAAGTATCTTTAGGGGTGTGACCTTCCCTTTGAATATATCTTCTTCTTAGGAGCACCATCCAATTTGCACTTTTAGAGCAAGCTTGTAGCTTTTAGAGCAAGCTTGTAGCGTTTAGAGAAAGCTTGTAGCTTTTAGAGCAAGCTTGTAGCTTTTAGAGCAAGCTTGTAGCTTTTACCCCACTAGGCAAATCAAAGTGTGCAACTTATATAAGGATATCTTATCCTCGCATGTCATTCCCTTGCATATAACCTTGCTTGGGGGCACCATTCATTTATCATTCCATTAAGCCTTCTCACATAGGAATTGACTTGGTTAATGACATGAAGCTTTTTGTTACTTTTATTTTCAAGATTTGTGTGTGTTTATTTTCTTAATTATTTGTTTGTTTGTTTTCCTGTTTATTTGATTTCATTATTATTGCCTTTACTCAGTGCATATGTAGTCATTGGGTGTTTCCTTGCACTTATAATTGAGTCCATCCATATTCATATATCAACATTGTCATCATAGTTTTTATCATTGGTGCATTATTTTCAATTATTTATTGGATCAGGATTCCGTCCTTACACTTATGACATTAAATGATATCATGATTTATTTATCATTATGGTGCATAATGTCACATGTAAAATAAAAAATTAGTCCAATGGATCTTAAATCAATGGTACCATGATAATTCCCCTTGTTCACTTTGGAAAATCCTCCCATTTTCCTTGATCAAATCAAAACTAATTGACCATTTTGGTTGTATCAATGATAATAAAGAGGAACATCTCTACATTGGTAGGTACAACCAAATGATACACATTGATCAATTCTTATTCTTCTATTCTATTCCTCATTTCATTTTCTCCCACTTCTGGGAGAGGTACATTAGCTTAAGGTCCATTTGGATTATGTAGGTAGCACTTGGATACAAGATGTATCTTAGGTTAGCTCAACCACCATTATTATTCAATCCCCATTTTCTTCTTCCAATCATCTCTTTCATCACTTTGTATATCCTTGTATCCCTGGTTTGTTATGGTTTCTTCAATTTTTGTAAAGTCATTAGACCATCACACCTTTTTTTGTATCCACTCATATTTAATCTATGTAATAGGTTATATATTTGAGTCATGCTTGTCAATACACCCTACTAGGCCACAATCAATTTATCACAATCAAATCTACTTTTTTAGGGAAAAATAATTATTCAATCAAGACTACCCTCTGGGGTATGAACCTGTACCTATTAGATTGTAAAAATCTATGATTGTCAACACATTAATTTTATCCTCTCCATTGGATATCAACACATGCAAGTATTAACTTGATTTGATTAATCTCATCTATGGGTTAATTTCATTCTTATTCTTACTTATTTTCAAGGGACCATCCATCAATATTATGATTCGATCACTCCCTTGGGGGGGAATCATAGGCTTCCCAAACTTTGTTTGGAGCATCATTATGCCATCATTATCTTATTTTTCTTAATGAATTTTTAATTCTTTAAAAATATGTTACTATGCCTATGTCTCAAAATGCTTTTCAAATATGGGAAAAATGTAGACAATCCTTTTTGGCAACTTTTGTGTCTAAATGGACATCAGACCATTTTTTAGAAAATAATATAAATTAAGCTTAAAAATCATTGAAACACCTAAATTTATCCACACATTAGATGTAAATTCTCAGAATCATGTCGAGGCTTCCTTATTTAGGGTATTGCCTTGTATGCAATGGTAACCTCTCACAAATTCATCCCTAGTCAACTTGCGACCAAACAAACAAATGTTTTTGATCAATTGAGTGAGGCACTTAACCAAATTTTAGAAAAGGTCCAAAAAATAATCAAATTTAATTAATTGATTAAACTCAATTAAGTGCATAATTGAAAAATCCACATTCAATTAGTAAACTAAAATTGGAAATTCAAAAATACAAAATATTAGGCCATGATATCATCATCACATCACCTTGAAAGTTGAAAAGCACTCAAAAGTTAATGAAACCAAATATTTAAGATGGTAAGCCATGCTTTTTAATTTCAACATTTAATGCCTTTACTTCCAAAATTGGGCCAATTGTGAGCCCTCCATCTTGATATTAGATTAAATAGTCACAATTGATCCATGAGATTTTAGGAAAAGCTATAAATATCCAAGACCTCACCATTCTCAAAAAAGCTTTCTTGTGTAATGCTATTATGTAGAAATACCTTCAACAAGCTCTTTTGTCTAAAGTTATTATGCAAAATTGATAAGAGAAGCTTCATAGACCAATACATGCCAAATCTAAAACTAGAGTGAATAAAAGGGAGGTGCTACCCACAAAGTAAGAGTGTTGACAAATAGTCCATTTTAACACAATCCAAGCAATCCAACTACCATTTTAATAAGTTATTTAGAGCTAGACAGAAGGTGAAAGGGATTTATCTCTTGTTATTATAGTTATGTTATGTTGTGTTTTGTCTTGTTATCATAACTCACCGTACTATCTAGGTTTGGGAATGCTTTTTCCTAAGTTTGTTTTGGATGTTTGATTCTACTAACAAGTGAATAACACATATTTTTCCTTGGAGTCCTATTGAAAATAAGTATGATGGGTGTAATAGGTAAATTACAATGATAAGTTCAACTTTTTTCTCTTAGAAACCTTGAGATTAATGTTAGGGTTGATTCTATATACACATAAATTTTGTCACAAGTACTTTAGAATACTAATTCTTGACACATCCTAAACCAAATGACTTATACCTAAATACATGACTCTTATTTACCATTCCTTTAAACCATTTTTTATATGGAAGCTTGACCCTTTATTTATTTTCACTACTAGACATAAGTTTCAAAGTCAAATGCTCAAAATATTTCATATCACCCTCAGAATATCTTTAGCTAAGGGTAGTTATCCTTAATCTTTTGGGACAAGGTCATGCTAGGCAGACATGACTAATGTTGTGAGACTATCCACCTAGAGCAACTATGTCCTATACCAAATAAAAACTAGTTCTCAAAATTTAAATTATTATTTTGGATATTGTCACACATTTCATAAGGTCAGATAAAGAAAATTATTAAAAGGTTTACCTATAAATACAAATCAAATTTCATTCAATACCCCCACTTGGTTCTCACTTGGTTCCTAATTTACACACTATTACACATTGAACAAATATGCCATGTTCTTTCCAAATTCAAAATCACTCACTAGGAGCAACCATATGCCAAGTCTAAATCATCCCAAATCAAGTCAAGAGATATCATTTTAAAGTATTAAAGCCCTATTTTTAGCTACATATACATACTCAAAGAACATAATTACACAATAACTCTAGGTGGGATAACTACATGGGCTTGATTTTCATCCTTGGAGTATTTGATACATAGTAAATGATAAATCATCAAGGGGGTGATTGGATTCAACTTAACCCATTAAAATCCCCCTCTATTTTTATAGGTTTAAATCTTAAAATGTGCCCTTAAGGGTTAAAATAAAAAATAAGGAAAATAATAAATTATGAATGGGACAAATAGAATTATGATATCACAACCTACGCAATAGACACATGAGTAGAGGGCACAATAACTAGATTTTTATCACATTCAATGCATATAAGTCCACAATAAAATAGTATGAGAGAATTATGATGTTATCCATCTAGTGCAGTCCTATCTAGGAATATTATCATATTCTACTTCTAAGCTATCATTGTCAAAATTATACTTTATTTATCTTCACCTGTCAGTCATTAGTGACAATCAACAATCAATACATGTGAGTGAATTAACCTAATATCTAGGTAGCATATACATGTCTAGAAATAGTTTTATATTTTGTTCCTAATCCTATGCATACACAATAATATCTTTTGCAGATTTCTTCTTTTAGATTTCTAGAATAGTTAACAAAAATATTGATTTGAGCTAAGTATATTTCTTCTTAGTGTTTTATAAAAACAATAGTTTTCTTTATTTATCATTTTCTAAAATAATAATTTTTGATTGATGTACATTTATAACATTATGATATATCAAAATTTACACCTATTAATACAATAAATTAATTATATTATAAAAAATAGGGTAAAACATATTGGTGGACCTATACATTTTCAATCGTTATTTTTCTAATTTTTTACCTAAGGTTTTAGATAAATTTATGATATCTATACATAAATATTATTTTTCTAATTTGGTTGTCATTTTAATTTTCAAATTTATTTCTCTTTTTATTTTTTTGTTTTCTTATAAACTGTGTTTTAATAATTTTAAAACTCATAAGAGTTATCATTGTAGACAAAGTGGTCTTTAGTTTTACCTAAGCCATGATGTGAGGGGTACTGCCCCAATACTCTAGCATTAAAAAATATTATATATAGATTTTAGTTTCCATATACGTCATGGTATATCATAAATTCCTAGGGATTTATTTTTGATCCATAGGAAGCCTTTGACCATTTGTTCTTGTGCTGTATCGATAAGTTATTAGCCTTGGAAAGTTAATCATAATGTATCCTAGAGATGGGAAACTATGGCTAAGAAATGGTGGAATCCTTTATATTAGTGCCCTTTTAGTTGTGTTCACTATTTTATGACTTTGATATATATATATATATATATATATATATATATATATATATATATATATATATATATATATATATAAGAGCTTAGAAAGTAAACACACCCTATCTAGTTACACCCATTTTTATTTTTCTTTTACACTTTTGCATGCCACTCATGAAAGTTACCTCCTTTATTCCTCTAAAGAGTAGTGTTGGATTAAGTGGAATTCCTAAAGATAGTATTCAAATTCCTTTGGTCCCTTCTAAAATGGATGACATAGAATTTTTTTTATCAATTTGATAATGAAATTCTTCAAAGTTTTGTACACATTGAAGACAATGTTAGTGATGAGCATGATAATCAAGTTATTGAAACTATGCATGATAATCAAGATTTATTGAAAGATCTGACATAAATTATCCCAATGAACTCAATGGGGTGGATCCTAAATAAGTACAAAAGTTATTCAATTTACATCAATGACTTCGACAATGCCCTATAGAAGTGGATAAGGTTGTCCAACTATTACTAGCATCTAAGATTGCACATCAAACAAAATTTGCATCATCTCAAGAAAAATTACAAGAGGTGCCTTTAAGAGTTGTTAATCTTCCAACTTCAAATGTTCCAGTTTATACTATTACTTATATTCCTATATCAACACTTATAATTACTTATGCACCATCATCCCTAGGTATGGGGTAATCACATGGTTCTAACATATTCATATGCCTATTTTTACATAGGCATCATACACACCTCCCTTGATTAACTGTGCATGGTCCACCACTAACATTGGCCAATTCATACTCTCTTAAACAAATTATTATAACCTTACACGGTAAAGTGTTACAATTAGAGCAAGGTGTCTCTAGATCTCATCATTCAATGGACTCCCATATGTTGTTTCACTATCCTTAAAAACCTGAGACAACCTCTTGCCCATTACTAATAGGCTTTGTATCTCTTAAGTTATCACTCTATTAAGATAAGGGTGATTCCATAAAACATCTACGTTCATTCCATGTAGCATGATTAGACTATGCTTATAATGAAAAATTAATAACTGAGATCTTTCTAAAAACCCTCAAAGACTATGCCATATGATGGTTCTATGATATTCTTCTCCAATCAGTTAGAACATTTAACTCTTTCAAGATCAATTTATAACACATTATTAACATCGATGAAAATTTATCCTATGAGCAAATTACAAAACTCAAGCAAGGATTAAATGAGCCAATCAGTGAATATGTTCTTCGGTACAAAACTATGCTAGTTAAATAACAAATTCTATGGAAGACTATGAATTATAAGCTATATTCACACAAATCTTGTTATTACTACTTCATGAGTCTATCATGTTCAACAAATTCAAATCCTTTGATGAATTATGCCATACAATTAAAAGAAGATAAGTCAAGATCATAGCTTTGAACCTACTCAAATATGCACCAAATGCTCCATCTACTTCAAATATCAAGTTTCAAAACAAACTAAATTACAAGGTAAAATCTAATGAAAGCAATAATGAAGCAAAACTAATAGTAAATGTAGTATCACAATCCTCAAATAAACTTCAATTGGTAATCCCATCAAGGAGGAAAATTTCAAGGTTACCACAACCTCCTCATGTCGTATTACATAAATTACATTATTACAATCTCATATCTTTCCCTCCACCATTAGAGGTTAATATGACTGAGCCTCAATATAAGGGATTTAAAAATAACACATATTGTGACTATCATAGATGTATTGGTCATTCTATAAACAAGTGTTTCTAGCTAAGGCACACGATTCAATATCTTATCTATGATAATACTATTAAGCTAAACACACCCATATAGGAAGCTAGACCATAATAAAATAACAATGCAAAGCTAAAAATCTTCAATAACCCATTTCCAAACATAATACAACAAAAATATAAAAAATTTAGAATGCATAATGCATACAATGTGTTTCATCATCCTAAGACATATGTGCATTCAATAAATGGAATTATTGATACATTTATAGGCATATCAACACCATGTTCTATGATCACATTCAATGACAGTTAAATCGATTATGATGATTTAGATACACATGTACTCTTTATCTGAGCTTACATAAAAAAATAACCTATACACGATGTCATGATTGATAAAGGGTCAAGTGAAAATGCATGAATAATGACACTCCATAATATTAAGTACAAAAAACAAGATATATAATCTACATCAAAATTTGTCAAAGCATTCGATGTACATACACATAATAATCTTGGGCATATGCTGCTACCTCTCTGAGTGGGTTAAAAAATAGTGTTTATTCCATTTCTAGTATTACCAAACACAAGAATATTTAATAAGTTATTAGGATGTCCTTGAATACAAAAACTTCACATAATACCAAAAACACTTCATCGATGTCTTAAGTACACACATTGTAATGAAGTGGTAAAAGTTTAGGGCATTTTATATGAGTACCCTCTACAGTTAATAGTAACTCGTGTTCTTCCCCCACCACCATTGTTATTGGTTGTGGAACCTATTCAAGAGAACAATAAAAATATAGTTGTAGTGCCTATTCAAGAGTGTAGTAAAAATAAATCTATGGAAACTATTCAAGAGCATAGTGAGAAATCCATTGTTGCACCTATACAAAACCATTATATACAATCAATATAGAGAAAAGTGGTACACCCTCATAAACAACAAGTTTCACATCAAAGAGTTACTCAAAATACAAATAAATATAAATCTTATACAATGCATCCTAAGACAGTACCTTAGACAATGAACAAAGGTAATGAAACCTTCTCCTACTATATAACAAACTCCACCAAGTCCCACACCTTGTGTTATACATATAGCAAAATATTCTATGAACAATGATCAAGACAATTACACTAAAACACTTGATAAATTTTTAGATTAAAATTAGTCTACATTTAGCACTTTTCATCCACAAAAAGTCACCTTCAAGTTATATGATCCAATCACGCACTATAGTCCTCCCATTTATGGGATCATATGTTAGTTTTCAAAAATATAAAAAATACAAAAAAATCAAATATTTGAAAAATTCAAATATTGAAAAAATATAAATACATTCAAATTATTTTCAAATATAAAAAATCAAGACTTGATCATAACATGAGATACTAGTTTACTTCTTTAGATATATTATTTATCACATATTTTTGTAAATAACATATTATTTTTCAAGCACTCATACATTTCATGAGGTATATGAGTGTGATGAAATTCATGAATTTTTACATGGAATCTTAGATTCTAGATTTCCTTTTAGCCAGTGGCCATGCCTATGTTGGGGGAATCTAATGCTATAGGGTAAATTATCAATAAGTTACATCTTTACACGATCTCTCTACCATGTCAAGCTACATATCTTACAAGTGTCTTGATAAGTAATCATATCTTCCATTGTGCTACATATATATGCTACTTTTCTATAATATGTCATTGATATATAAGGATGAAATAGACTAATTTTTACTTGTTGAATGTTCATTCGATGATATTACTTTCTTGCATGATAGGATAGACATTACTTATGTATTGTGTGTGGACCTTGGCCCTTATATTCAAATTTTTCTTGAACATCTCTATGATATTTTATTTTTATGTGTGATATTTGAACATGTTAATTGATTGTGGTCCTTAGCCCTATTTGTGTGTGACATTTGAACATGTCCCTTGTTTGATACATTCCTTATACCCTTTACATGCAACCTTTGGCCTTGTTTGTTATAACATATTCATGTCCATTTTATACAACCCTTGGCCTTATGGAGTGATATTATATGTTGAAATTATTGAGCTTGATTATCAGTGCCATGATACATATCATGCACTTTTACTACATGGTCTACTTTAGAGATGGTTACTTTACTACATGCCTCATTGCTAAATCTATCTAGACATGAAATTTGTATGCCTCACATTAAATATATTACATACATACTTCAATGTCAATTACATTATTATGATTAAATACCATCCACATGATGGCATGATTATATCTTAAATACATGATGTAGTTAACTCTTCTTTTGAGATGTGTGACTAGTAGGCTACATCCATCATATTAAAAGGGTGGCATCAAGTGAGATTGTCTCAAAGATCCAAGGATTCATGAAAAAATAAAAATAATATTTGGGATAGAGTATATGTTTAAAAAATATGGATTGTAGGGTTCAAAGATTCAAAAATTGAACACATGACATATATTGGCACATTGATACATATTATGGAGGAATATGACATGCGTATGCACTCACTTTTCAAAGAATCAAGTACAAAATCATACACACTTAAATGTATATTCAAAAAAATTACAAGAATAAAAGTTATAAGCTTCACATATAGTTACGATTGAGCATATAGGTGTATTGAATTTTATATCATTGGCACATATTCAGGGGGCATGAAACTTTTTCATGCTCGTATATGAACAATTTAAAATTTGAATGTTACAATCTCAAACACATGATAGTTTTTCATTCACATTTTCAAAGTTCAAAGTTATAGTTCAAAAATCATGATGTTTGTTCATACACATCTTCAAAGTTCAAAGTTATACTTCAAAATATATGATATTTGTTGATGCACATTTTTAGAATTTAAAGTTCTTGTTTCAAATGTAAATGGTTGTTATTTAAATTCAAATATATGAGTAATGAGATCATGATTGGGGCATAAATATTATTTATGCTATGTTGATCACATAATTAGAATCTAGATCTATTTACAGTGATGTGATTTGATCTATTATAGGTAATGTACATTTGAGTTTAGTGACACTCAATGACCTTGGAATTACTTCTAGCAAACCCATTGTGTGGTTCCTCTTCTATTACTTATGATGCATGTTTGAGTCTAGTGAGATTCAACAACCTTAACATCACTTCTAGTGAACCCATCATGGTTTCACCTTTTTGGAATAGTACATGGGGTATTATTCCTCATTCATGAGAGTTGGGATATGCATCTTTATAACTTAATTGATTAATTTTTTATTTAAAATTGAGACTTGATCACTCTCAATTCACCAATGGTTCAAATTATCCAAACACTACAATAAGGGGACAAAATTATCCATCATCATTTATAGGTTACAAGGCCATTTGATTTCATCTCCATATAGATGTACCCATTCCTTGATCTCCTCTCATTTTTTCAATTTTTAAAGTTAAGCTTTTTAAAATTTAAAATATGGGCAGATGACTACTTCATGTGTTATTGTAGGGTTTGCTATAGTTGAGTGATTTTAAAAATTAGAGTATCCTATCAAAGGCAAAGTGTGGTTTACACACTTAGGTTCAATTATTTCTCATTTACTCATGTAATTTCATTACTAGAAAAAACGTGAAGTAAATGTGGACACATAAATATAGTCATAGGTACTTAAAAATGCTAATTCTGGACACATACTAAACCACATGACTTGCACCTAAATACTTGAATATTATTCAACATTCCTTTAAGCCATTTTTATATATGTGGGATTGACCTTTTGTTTGCCATCATTACTACATAGAACTTTCCAAGTCAAATGCTAAAAATACCTCATACCACCATCAAATTATCTCCAACCAATGGAAATCATCCCTAATATTCTAAGAGAGGTTCATGATAAGTAGATAAAACCATTGTTATGGGCCCATTTACCTAGAATGGTTACACCCTGCACCAAATAATAGCTAGTTTCCAAATTTCAAATGATTATTTTGGGTCTTCTCACACATTTAATTAGGCTAGATAAAGGATATGATCAATTTTTTTCCTATAAATACACATTAAATGTCATTCATTATCCCCACTTAGTTCTCACTTGGTTTATAGCTTACACATTATTTTGCATTGAGTATATCTACTCTATTCTTTCCAAATTAAAGATCAATCACAAGGAAAAACCATATATATATATATATTTAGACTGTAGAAATCGATACTGCAACGTCATTGAATTGATACAAGCATGGTCCCCTTATAACCTGCAGTACGCGTGGTAAACTTTTTCACGTGACCAGCGATGCTAGTGTGACACGCCCTCCGGTACCACAGGGCGGGGGGTAGACTATAACCCATGACAAGCAGAGCCACAAATGGAAGTACTAACCAACCAGTTTAGGCCCTCCGCCCATAAGGAAAAACCATATTCAATTCTGAGTCATCTCAAAAAAAGTTAAGAGATATCATTGTCAAGTATCAAATCCATATTTCTAGTTGCATACACATAGTTAATTAGCACAATTACACAATCGCTCTAGGTGGGAGAACTACAAGGGAATGATTTTACTTCTTGGAGTATTAGATATGTAGGTATCTATAAATCATCAATAGGGTGATTGGGGTAAGCTCAAAACATTACACTCCTCATTTATTTTTTTAGATTTAAATCTTATAATGTACCCTTAGATTTTCAAAGACAAATAAAAGAAAACAAAAAATTATACGTGACACAAACATAATCACAAATCTTAACCTACTTAACAAACATAGGTGTAGAAGGCATAATATTTAGATTTCATCACACTCAACATAGGAAAGTCTGTAGTAAATGGATATGAATGGCCTACAATGCTATCCATCTAGAGTGGTGTTATCTAGGAATATTCTTAGATTCTACTTCTAAACTATCACTATAATAATTCTAGTTTTTTTTATCTTCTCCTATTTGTCATCATTTATAATCAATTGGGACAAGTGTATGGTCAATAAACATGAGTGACCTATGTTATTGTTTGAGTAGTACAAGATTGTCTAAAAATGGGTTTAGATTATGTTCTTGATCTTGAGCATGCATAATCGTATCTTATGTTGATTTCCTATTTCAAAAATATGGAACATTCAATGGAAATCTCGATTTGAGATAAGTACATGCTTGTAAGCATTTTATAAAAATAATAGTTTTCCATATTTATCAAATTATAAAAATAGAATTATTTATTATTGTATATATTTAGCATTCTAATATCTATCAAGTTCTACACCTATTATTATAATACATTCATTATTTTATAAAAAAATAGGGTAAAACAAAATTTCATGCTATATTATCAAACTCCATAACTCATAAGTATATAATATGTCATATTTATCATGGTTTTTTCATGCCTAAGGTTACTATATTCAATGGATTAGAGATCCATATAAACACCTCAAGACATTCTATGTTTCTCTTGGAAATTATGCTCACCATGATACATTTTTACTTAATATTTTTCTAATAAGCTTGACAAACTATGCACCAGATTGGTATCATACCTTACTGAGTGGATTCAGTCATTTAATTTAGATTTTATAAGATGATTTCTTATCACATTTTATTACAAACAAGGGCCCATGATTTACCTTTTAGTGTTTACTTTATCTAAAACAAGCTCCACATGAGAACATTCATGATTATGTGATTCGATTTAGAGCTAGTATATATTGGTTATTTTACCAACCATAAGATTCATAAAAATAACACATATTTAGTACAATTAATTTTCCACCCCTCAAGGAGAAAGTAATTTACAATGAATATCCTTATTTTAATGACTTATTTTTTTAGGTTAAGATAATTGAAGTGGAGCTCTTATGCACCTACACTTACATATGATATCTGTTCATAAAGTTTGCCATCCAAAATGATTCAAGTCTCAATGTCTAAAATAATGACCATGTGTTAAAAATGAATGATATTAAATAAATCAATCACTAATATAAAGCAACCATGAATAGACCGTGTGCCTTCTCATAAGAAATGCAGGTGATTTACTAAATGTGTTGATAGTCCACATATTATTTTGAATAATATAATTGACTCTAACATGATTAATTTGCCATAGATTAATACATTTGATTTTTATTATAAGTATCATAGAGTTAAAGGACATTCAAAAAATGGATGTTAATATTTGAAGAATAAAATTTGTGATCTTATCAATTTTGATGATATTGAAATTGAAGATGCACTAGTTAAAACAACAAGTCATAAGCATCAATATAATAATATCCATTAGATGTCAAAATATAAACCTAAATTTGAACTCAAATGGATTCTTAAGAAAAAAAAATGCACAAGGCCAAATAAAAACAATAATGATGGTAAAAAATCAATCATTATATAGTATGATGCTAAGGCAAGTTAAACTCAATAATACATATCATTGCATCAAAGACAATTTTTTATAATAATGGCCTACTAGATTCACTTCTTATGTATGATAGTGAAAATTTATATGCTTTCAAATGTATATCCTATAATGATTTTTTAGTAATTTATCACGTTATTGGTTAGCTTTACTAACATACGCTGTGCTTCAACACTTCACTATATATTTATGTACAATATAATGATTGATTGATATTATTAAATGAAATATGTAAAGCATATGAATGAGGATTTCCAGTTGGATATGGGGCAATTATGGGGGGATTTTATTTTCTCACATTGATTTGACTGTTATCTCTTTTGATTATTATTTTTATTAAACTATCATTTTATTTAACTTACATAGTTTTCAAAGATTTAATTTTCCACTTGGCTATGATTTCTAATTATTTATTTACTCTTAGGAATTTATTTTCTTGACATTTTACTCATATGATTCTCTTTGTGTACGTATACACGTTTTTATCATTTTATTTTAAATTTGTTGTTTTGGTCACCACATGTCCATAGATCCCTTATTCACCATGACTCATATCATTCGAATGTTTTTGCCTACATATATATGATCCATATTAGACAACTATTTAGGGTAAGGACTCTTAGATTGATAATATAGTTCCCACCAATGGGAATGATACATACACACTACTTATGTACTTCATAGATTATTTTTTATTATTAACATACCATATCTTAGTGCTATGCTTCATATATTATATCTTAGTCACATTTTGGGATGCCCTTGTTATGCCTCATTACATATATATTATCCACACTAGGGCATGCCATTGCTTTTGCTTCATTGATTACACCTTTCCCACATAGGGAAAAATATATCAGTACACCTACAATTATTTTCTATCACTTATATACGGGCATGCATTATAACACTTCCTCAATTATATATTGCTCATAGATGGCATGAAACACCCATATGTCTATAATTTATAAATTAATTTTTATTAGGGTAGGATATTTTAGTATGTCCTTCCATACATATTTTTCACATTGGGGCATATTATTTTTTATGCCCACATAGATTATATATTACTTATGTTGGTGCATGTTCTTGCCATGCTTCCTTACTGACATTTGGTTTAAATTGGGGCATACTATTACTTATATTCACATTAATTATACTTGTCATCTTAGGAGAAATCCACTACTCTTGTGTTTATATATATTATATTTGCTTATATATAGGCTAACATATCCCTCATGTGTGTATATAGACCACACTTTATCCTTAAAATGGTAGTACCATTGATTCCCATCTTGCTTCTATTCTAACATACATGAATTTAGTTATTTACTATATATACACTTTAATGATTATATGAAACATGTAAAAATTAGATTCTCTTGAGTTTTATATTCATTGTTACATGATTTAAACCCCTAGTGGTCATAATCTATTGAGTCGCATATATGATTTTATGATTATATATTTATTACCTAATTTATACCCCTAGTAGTCGTACTCTTGAGTTATAAATATTATTTAATAGTAAATATCATCTTTCCTTGTTTATACAAAAATTAGATACTAATGTAATTTTAAAAGTTATTTCATCTCATGATCTACTATGTTACACATGATATGCGTAATCCTTTATTTTGAAATGAGTGATATATAAGTTATCCCACACCTTAAAATGGGGGAATATAATCCACTTATTTTATCTTCACCTACATGATGACACACACCAGAGAGTTATATATATTTTCCCATACATATTTTGGGGTGATCATTAGACATTTTCTATTTTTCTTTATAGATAGTCATTAGAACACACTTCAGATACTTGCCTACATATAGTTAGAGGCACACACTAAAGAGATATAATAAACTTACTTATATATCTTAGAAGTTGACATTAACAAGTTATAAGGCACATTGTGCACAAAAAATATTTATAATAAACCTACACATTTAGATATTGTATAGAGATGATGACACATTTTGCATACCACCAAGTGTATTCATTCATAATTTTTATTTTTACTCAGTTATTTAACTAGTTTTTTTTTTATTAATTTATATATATTGGTATACTTGTATATGTTGTCCTTTTCCTATAGGTATACCAAATATTCACATGTCAAAAACAAGAGCACTGATGATCACCCAAGAACCCTTAGTGGTAGTTAGGACATTAATGCAGATTAGCGAGGAGATATGATTTTTTATGTTTTGTGGATTATAAGATCTAGAAACTATGATAAGCTAATCTCTTTCCTTACTTTGAATTTTGTTTCATTATTATATCTAGTATCAACTTCAAAAAAAATTATAGGTTTTAGTCACAACTTCCTCTTTGAGCCTTCTATGTGCACTTGTTCATTTTACTTTGATATGTACACATACACACACAGATCAAAGTAAGGCATTATGTTGAAACTTGATTTTGATACATGAATAGTTATTTGATATGACATTAGTTTATTTATATTCTTTTATATCATTGGTCAGATTAGGCTCTTATTGGATTTTTTTCATGTTTTTTCCTCCTCTCACCTTCTTATGCTTATTTATTTTCCTAGGATTTATTCTATTTTATTTTTTCTCCCTCTCTCATCTTTTTTTCTTGGTTGATACTTCTACTCACTTCTATCACTACCTCTAATTTTCTCTTTCTGGTATTATGAAAAAAATTAAGTCGTTAGATCTTGGTTTGACTAAGATTGAGTTGCTCGATTTTAGTTTTAACCAAGATTGATACTTCAATCTTGGTAAATTTTGGGCCCTTCATCCCTTATTTTGTCTTTGCCATTGTTTTTACTCTTTTATCAATGTTTATGACTATTATACATTAGCTTTACATACTAATAGGCCATAATTTTAAATTCAAGAATTCTATAAGTATATAATTGTGTTAATGCATTTAGGGATAAGAGAATAAGATTAAAATTCATATCCTAAGTTACATTATGTCTCTATTATTGTTGCCATATATTGAAGTGTATGGAACCCTTATACCTAAATTTGAATTTAAGAATCAATAAAAGAGAATATAAAATATTTTATTTGCTTATATCTCATACATAGGGATAATGGTCAAGATCTTCATATAACATTAGACTGCATGAGTGTTGATTACCAAAATATATAGGAACATGGGTTTGATCGATGTAATCCCTTTTATAACTACACCTATTTTCATGCCTTTACAAGGTGTATTGTAATGGATTAGGGTTTGGACAAAGGAGAAAGAATTTTAGAATATTTATAAATTAATTTGATAATCTAAGAGAAGGTTCTAATCAAAAGACATAAACGAAGATGGTCACAAAGTTTTAGTAGATTCTAAGATCATGTGATTTAAATAAAACCCTTTTTGTATAAATCAACTCTTAGCTATAAAAATTGAGAAGTATGATCTTGGTCACTACTGAAAATGAGCCCCGTTATTTTGGTTATTTTTTTGACTTCTCTAATGTGCATCAATTTTTTGGGATGTTTTCACTTGTTTTCAACTCCAACAATACATGGGTAAGTCAAAACTCAATAATTTATTTATGAACCCCTATTTCCAAGTTTCAAGCATAGTAGTATTTTATTTTTTTAAATTTAAGATTTGTTTTTATTACTATATTGTTGTATGTAGGTCATATTTGTCTTATCCACCTTGTTCAAATGGTTAGTGTAATTTGGTTAGCCTCAAACTACACTTGTGCACTTTACCTATTAAAAATACCACATGGTGTCTTATTTCCATACAAATTTATTTAATGTGCTTGGATCTTATTGAAGTTATTGAATGGGATTCTAAATTTGTGCATCTTTCTTCAATTTAGATCTTATCTTATCCACCTAATATACCTTCAATATGGACATGGCACACAACCAATCCTTTGTGTTTACATCCCTTATTGAGAGTGAATTCATTACTAAATTCTCCTTCCCTTGTAAATTATTTCAAAGTCATCCCCAAATATCTTCATGACCCAATTTTATTACTTTTTTGATGATAACCTCTATTCTAAGTAGCATTTTACAATGTCATGATCTGTCTTCACCATAAAATGATTTCAATTAAATAAGGCTTCCATTTCTTGACTGCATGAATAATAGAAAGCATTCCCTTCTCATAAATAGGCTTCAATTTTTTTAAAGTTTCTTCCTTAGAAAAAAATTCATAACTTCATATTAGTAAAAATAAGAAATTACATTTTGTAGATGTTAAAAAAAATTCCAAAGGAGAAAACATAAATAAAGGAGAGTGATGCCTCCCCAACATAAACAACATAATCCCATTCAAAAAATGGGAGGTTCCAACAAAAACAAAGTGATGAAAACATCCAAATAAAAACAATAGACCAAAAGGTCCTAAAGAGTAGGACTAAGGGTCCATAAAAGAAATAGCGCACCCAACTCAAAAAAACATAAAAAGTAAAAAAATAAAAACCAACCACCATATGCCAAAGATAATATGAAATATATCACATATATTCTTCAATCTTTCAATTTTTCCCTTTCTTATTTTTAGCCTCCTACCACACCCCTTGAGAGGGCTCTCTCATGATTATATACAATTTTGAAGTCTGATATTCTAAAGGTGTGTATGAAATCAGTTATTATGTATTCATTTATATTGCCAACTTCTTATCTAAGTCTAATTTATCCCATTCATGACCTCTCTTGACTCCCCCTAATGGTCTCCCATTTATAAAAATCCCCATAGAGGCTTTCTAATCTTCTTCTCTTTCCACTACAATAGGTACATATTCTTCAACCTTGATATCTAGATCTCCATATTTATTCCTTTCTATCTTTATTGTATGATGAATTTCCTCTACCTAATAATTATCTTCAACCAATAACTCTTGATCTAGAAAAATCCATCATTTGAATGTTGGTTTTATCCCTTTATTCTAAGAGGATGTGCACATGCCTAGGGACATGTAACTTGTAGATGTCCTAGAATTTTACATATAGGACATCAAAATATTTTATTATCATAATCCAATACCTAAATGTGTTGAGATTATCCAAATTAGAGTATAAATTTATTAATAAGTCCCTTGATAAGATATGTCTCCATGAAAATATGTGCATAACCCCATTGATGTTTTCTCATCATCATGTTTAAAGTAGGTGATGTTGCTTGAAAAAATTATTAGGGGGACAAATGTGGACTTTTAGTCAACATGATGGGGATAAAATAATTATGTAATTTAGTAATGTGGGGATAAATTCCCTCTCTTATCAATAGGTAGAGATACCTTTATTGAAAACCAAAAATAGAATGTAGGGAAAGAACTATTCACAACTATTTACAACAAAAATGTTTTCTATGGGGGTTTCATACTTTTAACAGAAAATTAAAGAAAGGAAATAGAAATAAAATGAAGATAATTATGGGAAGAAGGTAAAAATGAGGAAGGGAAGGAGAAAGGAAGAGTAGGATTATTCTATCAAGTTAATCATATAAGTTGTTATGATAACCCCAAAAAAGATGAATGACAACCCTAGGTAGTTAAACACAAAAACTCACTAGAATAGCCCAAGATTTAAGATTGTAACATGGGAAACCTTTATCATAGAAATGGGATGGAAAATACATATTTTATACATAATAACAAGTTACATACATTAAGGAGATTGGATAACTCTATAAAGAAAGATATTCGGCAACCTTGTATTTCCTAATAAAAACAATCATAAAATATTATTCTTAATCCCACCAAAGATTCAATAAAAAATAATTCCTAATGCATATTTAACAAAACTTCTACATAAAAAATTATGCATTCATTGACTATCTAACAATATCATTTTAACAAATCGAAAGAATAATAATAAAAATAGATTGACATACTCATGCATATCATTCAAGAAAAATATTCATGGTGTAAAGTCCTATAAATTATTTCTATATTGATTCTTCACATGGTTGTACATACAGATTCCTTCCTTCCATCTTAAAAAAAAAATTCTACTGTCAAAAATCTAACTGACAAAAATCCAATCTAGGCTTAGTTGAAGCTAACTTTACAAATGAGCCCCAAACTCCTATTTATAGGTTAAAATGGGTGGTTATACTTTGTAACCACCTTTTATGTGTTTTTATGAGCTTGTAAAATTAAGTTAGTGAAAACATACAACTTAAAAATTGAAAAAATGCATTGAGAAATTTTCACAACTTGCAAAGTGCAATGACTAATTTACATGACTTGTAAAAGTGCATGGTGTTTTTGCAGATTTGTAAAATTACATTGAAAAATTTTCATAACTTGAAACTTGAAAAAGTATGTTAAAATATTCACAAAACTTATAAAAGTGTGTTGGGAAATTTTCATGACTTAAAACTTGAAAATGTGAGTTGAAAAATTTTCACAACTTTCAAAAGTGAAATGACCAATTTACATGACTTGAAAAAGTACATTGGTGTTTTGCATAACCTAAAACTTGAAAAAATGCATTGACATATTCATACAAATTGTAAAAGTGAAATGACCATTTACATGACTTAAAACTTGAAAAAGTGGATTGACATATTTGTACAACTTGCAAAAGTGCAATGACCAATTTTCACAACTTGTAAAAGTGTGTGTTGGGTTTTTGCACAATTTGTAACTTGTAAAAGGGACTTAGGAAATTTTCATGACATAAAAATGTGTGAATGTGTTATTACAAACATGTGAAATTTTGTATTGTGAGAATGACCCAAAATTTAAAATTTTGAATTGGATAGAATTTGATGGAGAGCTATTCTTCTTCTTCTTCTTCTTCTTCTTTTTTATTGAGGATGATTTGGACCTTTATTTTGCACTTGTCAGTGAACTTCACTCTACTTCTACAACTATGATACTTTCCTTGATTTTATAAGTTAAAAATGAAAAATTTTCACCATGAATCCTTGATAAAAAAATTTCTTCACTAAATTATATTTCCAATGCATCAAACAAGAGCCAAATCAAATTTTAGATATGAAAGTTATGGTTTGAGGGAGATTGGACCCTACTTAGACATATCTAAAATTCTACCCTTACTTAAACAACTATGATTCTCTACTTGATTTTAGAAGTTAAAGATGAAATTTTATCACCATGGGTCCTTAAGTAATTTTTTTCATCAAATTATCTTTTTAACACATTGAAAAAGAGACAAAACAGAGTTTAGATGTAAAAGTTATTGCCTGAGGGAGATTGAAACCTATTTTGAAATTTTTTGCTTGTAGGGGTGTTGGAATCCAACCCTTATACTTGTATGGGTGTTTGAATCTAATGCCTTTTATTTTAGGGGTGTCATAATATGACCCCTCTACTTGCAAGGGTGTCAGACTCTAACCCCTCTACTTACTTTTTGAGGTAAGGCATTTCAAGTTTGAAGAAGGAAGACTCTATTCACCTTTGTACTACACTTTATTATAAACCTTTTACATACTTGAAATATGGATAAATATTTGATAAAATATTCAAGTTTATAATTAAATCACAATTGTGAAGAATTATGCCTTGAATCATTTGCAAGTCATTCAACTCTTTGACCTTGCTTTCAATGATTGCATTTGAAACTTCATCACAATCACTTGACCTAGTATTCAAATTCAAGCTTCTTGTAGTCCTATCAACCATTATACATTATTTTTTATTTGATAGGTTAATAAATAGGTTGATGGGTCCCATACCCTTACAAAGAAAGTGAAAGAAATGTAGGAAAGTTCAAAAAAATAAAACAAGATATTACTAAGTATCCAACCTAAAAGACACCAAAAGCTAGCCAAAAAACCAAAAAGGGACCTAGACCACAAACCAACTAGTCCATTTACTCAGACTCAAAGTAATAGACCAAGTTTTTGGTCTCTATGTTCTCTTCTTTATTGCTCTTTCCTCTAGTTTGATTCCTTATTCCCTACACATTCTCTTCACCTACCCTCTTGTACTTTGTTCCAGTGGGCTTAAAATCCTCCCTCCCCTGCTTGATGTCCTTTATTTTTTCCTCGTCATCACTAATTTGAGTGGATTTGAAGACTTAGGGAGTGAACTTAGTCATGCCAATATCTTATTTGTCATTTCCTAGATCAGAGGTTCCTTGAACCAAAAGACATTTCAAGTTTTCAAACTCATCTTATATTTTTGTGCACAACAGTTTCTATATAGTCACTTTGGTATGCAATTTTTTGAGGGTCTACTCAATGCTATCTTTCATCTTGGGATTTAATAAATCCCTACCCCTGATAGCAATCATAGCCATATTTTTGGGAACCCCCATTTGATTACCTCTCGAATTAGGCTCCTCTTACATAAAGTCCTGTCCTACAAATTCATTCTAGTCCCCTAATTTTTCAAATTTAGTCTCTGAGAAGAAGTCATAATCCTTTCCTGATTATTCATGTTCACTGGTGATGTTAATTTATTATATCACTACTTTTGACTAGAGGAGTTCTCCCTTTTTTTACTAAGAGAAAAATGAGCCATTGATGGATTAGGTTTGTCGATGGATTTATCAAAAAAATTATGATCAAGACTTCCAAAGATTTAAGGATAAAAAAGGGTAAATTGATAATATGGCCCCTAAAATGGTTAAGTAGAAGGAAATGGTGTGAAAAAATTATCATGTCCCTCCAGTGTAATATATCTCATTATCTACAAGCACATATCTAGCCATTTTTTGGGTAAATCCACCCTCGCGAACCCTTTTTGGTTCTTAACTTTTGAATTTTTTTTCTCCTTGCTATAAAATATGTTGAATAGATATTATTTCCTTTTATTTTCCTTGAAAACCTTAATTCATAAGTATTTCATACCCTTAATATCCCCTATGACGTCTTCAATGATCAAAAGCCTTAACCTGCGCATGTGCACTTCCCTATCAATCCACTTGGGAGAAAAATCTCTAGATAGTGCTATGTTATGACCAACCAACCTATCTATATAAGTCTCCATCCCCCCTTTTATCATCTTCTTCCACACATATTCATCCTCCTTAATGTCTACATAGGAGATGGGTTTAACACGATCTTGATTGCCTCCCATTTTAGATTATATGTTACTAATAAAATTTTCACGATCCTTTGAAATAAAAGCAATGGTGATGTTGAAAATAGAGCTGTATATGATATTGTTTCTTGGTTGTTATTTAATCCATGCATGCAAAACATTTAGGCTTGAATTGGGCATGATGTCCTTACATGTGTGAACATACCTTCTCTTATGTTGAGTGTGTTGAGTTATAAATAGGCCCATCATATCACTCTATGGAATGACCCTTATCAAGATTGATAAAGGGGATGAATTCATTAGGGAATGCCTCATCACCTCACCAATGTGTAAGGGAGATGCTATAGAACCCTAGGTTATCCATTTTATTAACACATCTATTACCTTCTTTATACATGTGGGTAATGGACACTCCCTTAAAGTAGGTAAGTAGGTTTTTTACATCATCAATGATCCTAGTTATATTCCAAGAAGATTGAGTCAATCCTTTTAGGTAGTTGATAATATTTATAGAGTCTCCCTCCACCTGTAAATACTCCATACCTAGCTTACTTGTGAGTTCAATGCCCCATAAAGTAGATTTAGATTTCAAAACATGGTTCATTTAGATCCTAAGTGGTCTCACATAAGCTACCCTAAGATTCCCATAAGAATCTTGGATGACACCTCCTACTCCTATTGGGCCTATATTTCCTTTAGCAGCCCCATCAAAATTTAATTTGAACCAATGGGGAGGATGATGAATCCATTTGACCTTAGATCTATCAACACCCTTATTTTGGGGTTTAGTTGGGATTTCAAGATTAAGCTGGTGAAGAATCTGGGAAAGGTATGGAGAAGTAAGACCATTAAAGGATGAAGCATAGGAAATCCAATTTTATTTTACAAAAGCCATTATTTTCTTTAAAGTGGATGAATATCTAGGCTTGAGGTTATCAAATATAATTAAATTTCTTGAGATCCAAATAACTAGTCTACATTATTTGATTCCACACAAAATAATAGTTGATTGAAGGATCGATAATTAACTTATTTCAATCATTATTTATCATCTTGTATGATTTATATGGTATGAGGTCCATATCATTTGCAAGAGGCACTTGTGCTTTGTCAATTATATAAGCCTTTGTGAATTCCCCTTTATACATCCACTAGTGGTAAACCTATATATAGCTTTATCTAGCATCAATCATCTTGTTGTGAATATTTGGTTAGAATATCATCTATAACCTTGTCTTCAAGTGTGGGAATCATCTCCAAGATATGATCTATGAATTGTGAACAATGAACTTTCACAACATCATTTTAATGTAGAACATACATTATATGATTCCTCATGGAATTCATTTCTATCCAAATTCAAAATAAAAATAATTCAATAGTGATATTTAAGCCTCTATTCTCTTTAACCCTCAAAATATCATCCAATCCCTTATGCAAGAATAATCTTCATGCCCTATACTGCAAGTATCCTTGACTCTATATCCCTTTTTAGCATTATTTTTATGATGATTAGAATATTGTAATGATTTAATAGGAAATGATAAATTTGGGATATTTTCATACCTTATGTTGTAATCAAAATGCTCATCTTGTTATATCAAAAGAGAAATTATTGAGATATTATCAACACCCCCAATTTTGTGACTCAAAAGTATTAAATTAGGGCTAACCCAAATATTCTCCTCAAATTCATATCCATACATAATGTTACTTTGAAAACCATTAAATGTATCATCATTTAGAATCTCAAAGGATAGTGCAATATTTGATGTAGCTTCCTTCATCTTGAACTCTTCACATATAACAAGTGAAACATTAAACAAACTAAGCCTTGTCTATTAGGATATAGATTCAATGTCCACTTTATAAAATAATTACCATCCTTGTCATTAAAAAACCTCTAATTTATTGTGAGAGTATAGTTAGGGGTGTTGTTAGGAGATGTAAAATTTCATGACAATAACTAACTATAACTATGGGATCCCATTTCCCAAAGGAATGTAGGAGAAATATAGAATCTTAGATGAATGGTGCCTTATTACCATAGATTCCTAAATTTTTTTGTAGCTAACATTTACACGTATTAATTTGACCAATTGATAGCCAATTCACCTATCTCAATTGCATGAGAAATGAACATATGTTGTCAGGCTAGATCACCTGTTTAGAATAAGTTGCATTTACTAATCTGACCAAGTGATAACCAGTTCACCACTCTCAATCATATGACAATGAACATACATAGTTGGGCCAAATATTTTTATCTAAATTTTTTACATGTTTGCCACCTATTCACTTGAAAAGATCCACGAAAAACCTATCCATTTTGTTTCTTAAAAAACAAACATTGATATCACCATTTCCATGATTATAAAAGCTATCTTATGAATACATATTCAATTTTTTGTCTTGGAGACCCACTTGGCTGAAATGATTCAAAGGATTTATTTTATATGTCATTTTAAAATTTGAAGAAAATTTGATCTACACAATTGACATGGGGTCAAACATGTGAAAACAATTTGTATTTAATGTAAATATTCAAATAAATACAAATAAAAATACTAAGGCATCAAAAAATGATTATATATCCCTTGAAATTATGATCATTTTATCCACTCTAAGGCAATGACTATTTTGACATCTTTGTGAATGATGTGTTTGTCCACTAATAGTTTCAAGGTTGGGAATATAACTATGAGAATGTATAGGTAAAATAACCAATACATGGAGAGGAAGGAAAAATAAACAACCTACTATTTTTATTGAAAAACAACACACACACACCAAAATAAAAATGAGAAAAGGAAACAAGCCAAAATTAGGAGAGCATCACTATTTATAGGGTGTATATAAACATGAAAAAACTATACAAAACCATTCATTAGCTAGGTTAAATACCTATCATTTTATAATAATGGATTTAACTTATGAGATCCATATATATTTAACAACAATGACCACAAAGGTGAGAAGAAGAACTTACAATCATCATTCACATAGGAGTAATGATGAATGAAAAATTAGAAATGTCTTCTTGTCTTGGAGTAGAATCATTATGAATTTTCCCTTATGTGAGCATTCTTAAGTAGGAATGAACTTTAGAAATATCCTCTAGAGTGGATTTTCATGCATTTATGCTAGATACATGATTTGATCATAGAGAAGTGTGTTGCATGTTTATTTTTGAGCTGAAACAATAATAGAGATATGTTCTGGAATGAATTGAGTGTATATATTCTTTACCAAATTATTTTCTATTGCATATGTGAATTCATCATTTAATGGGTCATCATCATCATGTGCATCAAATTTTCTACCTTGACAATTTCCATTTCACTTGAAATGAAAATTGGGCACCATTCTACCTTCATATTTTCCTTGATTTGAACATTGACATGATTATGATATTCAATTTGCATAGGCTTGATTGCTTTGGATTCAAATACTACAGGGAGATATTATATAGTGGACTATGAAAAGGAAGTGTTAGGAGAATCTTCACTTTTAACCATTAAATCTTCCACTTTGATATAAGAAGAATATTCTTATTTATATAAAATTGGTTCCATGTTATCTTCATCTTCAAAAGGTAAAACATCATATTTTTCACTATTACTTCTTTATGTTTGAAGTTTAATCAGTTGTTCTTCAAATATCTCATTTTCTCTTAAGATTATTAGGTTTGAGTAATCTTGTGAAAAGTTAAATATTTATATTCTTCACTAAGGGGGACACTAGATTCTTTTCTATTCTCTGATCAATCATTATTTCTTCCAACTATTCACCTTCTTCCATAATTGTGAAACTAAAATAATCATATGTGACATGGAGTAATTTATCTTTTTCTTTGTAAAAGTTATGACATGTTTGATCAAGAATTTTATTTTGGAATATCTTTTATGAATATTGAGGACTCTTCATTATGTTATGTTTCATTGCTTCTTTGCAAATTATTAAAGCATTTTTATAATGTTCTAAAACTTGTTTATTCAACAACCTGAATATAATCATGTCATCTTCAATTTTGATAGCTTCTTGTTGCAAAAATTTCAATTCATTTACCTTATTCCTCATCAAGATGAATTAGATATCTAGATGTAGAGAGCCAATGAAAACTTAGAGTTGATTTTTGGGACTTGGTTGATCCACCTAATGAATCAATCTCAATAATTTATTGAAGTGTGCTATGAACTCTCTCATCTATTCATCTTATTTTTTTGATTGGAATAAATCTAAAAAAAATTCACACAATTCCACAACTAGTTTGAATCATTCATAAAATTATTATTCAAGGAGTCCCAACTCATAATGTATCCATCTTCAAGGTGCCAAAGCCACTCAGTAATGGGTCTAGTGAAAGTTTCAAAAAAAAATCTTATAGCGACATCTTCATGCATAACTCCCAAAATGCTGCAATACATTGTGAACTCCAAGATGTGATTATCTACATCTTGAATATTTTCACTATAAAAATTCAAAAATATCTTCCTTGAGCCTAAAGGAAACTCATTGTACCAGGCCAAAGATAACGGTCTAAAACATTTTTCCCATAGGACATTGGGAACATTGGGGTTGGGTGAGCCAATGCCATTGATTCAATTAGAAAGATGTAGGCACTAGGTACTTCATATCAATAAAGTCACCAACCTACATTCTAGGGGAGGTTCTTTGAAATATCTAAACATCACGTACATAAAGCACTTAGATCCCCAATGAATTCATCAAAAATAGTTGGATGAATTTTTTTCAAAGTGACAAATGTGGAATTTTAGTTAACAACATGGGGACAAAATCCTCACATCAGTCAACAAAATGGGGATAAAGTAATGAACTAGTTTATATCTACACGAAATAAACACAAAATAATGAAGAAACTGGACATAGAGATTAAAATAATAATAATTATTTGTTAATATATTTAATAGACATTCATATATAGGAAATATATTTACCCATAGATAGGGAAATTCTAATATCTCTTGAATATCTCATTACTTAACTATAAATTAACCATAATATATTATTTTTTATTAATAATATATACAATCAGCCCACTAACCAATAATAATTGTATTAACTATATAGTAAAAAATAAATAGTAAACATTATTTATCCAATGTAAATACTATATCCCAATATTCCCCCCTTAGTTTTTACATGGGAAGAAGTACATCACGTGAAAAAAAAATAGAATCATATGCCAATGCATACTTTTAGGTCTACATACTATTGTCTAAATATTGCTGTCTATATCTTGCTGTACATGATCACCTACATATGAGAAATTATCTTGTTTTCACTTTAGTTGAACGTATTCACTAGCCAATCATCTTTCAATGAAGTATGATAGTCATAGGATCTCTGTAGTCAGAGAATTCCTATAGTCAGCTACCCTCCTATATAAATATTTACATATTTAATGATATCTAAGTTCTTTTCTTCTCCAACTTAGAAGTGGAAGGTTACAATGTTTTATTTTTGCACACAACATAAACAACTAAAAATGAAAAATACCACCAAAATAAAATGTGACCTCATCATTAGTGGCTGATAAGAGGCACTTTTTAACCTCCTTCCTCTGATGCCTCAAACCTTCATTATATAGTTACTTACTTAGCCGATGAAGATTTTGAGGTTCAACCTTTGCATGCCATTTTTTGATGATAAGACCCACCATATTTTGGACATTGTGTACAAGCTATATTACATTCATTATAATAAAGGTTTTGACTTTGATGACCAGATGACATAAATGACTTATTGATTTTGACAACTAAAAAATAATGACCAAATAAATATAATAAAACATATTTTACAATAATAATCATGGACCATAACAAAAACTTGATTTTCCAAATAAATAAACCCACTATGACTCTTTTTTATTTTTAATATTGGCATTCAATAAACTAAGTACTAATAAAACTTGACTTATAATCATCTAATAGAAAACCTAAGACTAGACCTTTATGTTAAACCATAACTAAATGGTAATTGACTAAACTATAATCCTAAAATTAAAAAAAAAAAAAAACTCAATCTATTAAGGGATTCAAGGTGGGATATGTTTCAAATAGTTGTGATGCATTGAGGTAACATGACATTCAATGCAATGTTTTGCAGCCAAATTGTGAAAAATAATCAATGCACTCAATGTAAATTCATGTCAATGTCTAATGCAAAATAATAAACATGGATATAAAGCTTGAAGTAGATACACTATGAACAAATGCTATTCAAAGATGAGATGCTCACTATAGGGGACTGAAGGAAGTGCAAAATTCATAACCCTAACAACCTCTGCAAAGTTAGATATGGTCAAGATATTAAAAAATTAAATGGAATGCTAGATGGAATACTGAATAGAGTCAAATATTGATGCTAATAATGGTAGCTCAGATGGTGGTGGTAGGATAATGCACAACCTGATCCAATCATGACTCTTTTTCCAATGGCATAAAACACTACTTAGAACTAAAAGTCTCTACAAAAATTGATCTCTAATGCAAATTGATGTAAGATGAATTTCCCATTTAATACAATCACTAATATAACTGAGTACAGTTTGACACAACCTTAAAATCTACAAAATAATATTAATTTATACAAACTGAATTCAATTATGTTACAAGATTCTCTCCAATTTACTCTCTCTCATTAGCTAGGGTAATAAATAGAATGGTGCCATTGCCCCTTGACTAGAAATTAAAACTCAATAGCCACTTGAAGAGCCTGCTCTAATACCTGATAATGAAATTGGTTTAGATTAACACAAATTAAACATAAAATAATGGAGAAGCTGAACATATAGATCACAATAATAATATTTATTTGTTAATATATTAAATAGACAAACATACATATATATAGGAAATATAGTTTCTATAGATAGGGAGATTCTAATATCTCCTAAATATCTCACTACCTAACTATAAACTAATCATAATATATTGATTGCTATTAACAATATATACAATCAACCCATTAACCAATAATAACCATATTAAACATATGGTAAATAATAAATAGTAAACATTATTTACCCAATGTAAACACTAACTCCCAACATAAAGTACCTCTCCTATTAGAATGTGGAGCTACGTTTATTGAAAACCAAAAAGGGAAAGCAGGGAAAGAGCTATTCACAACTATTTACAACAAAAGTGTTTTCTATGGGGGTTTCATAATTTTAATTAGAAAATATAGAAAGAAGATAGAAAATAATGAAAGAAATGATGGAAATAAGGTTAAAATGATAAATAAAAAGATAAAGGAAGATGAAAGAGTTAACAAAACTCTTTAGCCAAGATCTATCCAATAAGCTATTACTACATCCATGGAAGCTTTACCATACACACAAAGAAAATAAATCAAATGTATTCTATTATATACTTTATCAGATAGTTTACAATAGCGATGTACACATATGTAGAAGATAAGATAATCCTAACTATCCCACACATGTGGGACTAACTTCCCCAATATAGGTGGAAGTAAGGCATAAACCCATCATCCTCATGAATGTGGGATAAACATCTCCAAAGGAAATGACATCTAAGTAAGTTAAAGATTAAGAAAGTAATATCCTACACCAACATCCCCCTTTAAGTTTAGCTTATGCATGTATAATAAAGGATGCAATGTGAAGCCAAATTTCCCTATGAATGCCAATCCATCTTGTCAGAGTACATGGATGTTGAGTCATTATAACCACCAAGTGAAAGTAGGAATGGTGATGAATACAAGGATCACTAAATACAAACATTGTGCTCCAAAATATTGAGTAGAATAATGAACCTAAGGAAGCATTGCTTGAACACCCTTCAACAAGATGGTGAGAAGTGAGTACAAAGACTAGTGGGGTTGCCACACTAGTGTCACTGGTGGGGATACCACACCGGTGTCACTATAAGAATCACCAAGAAAGCCATGGATTCAATTAAAAAATCATCATATGGATTATGGAAAATAATGTGCCTAAATAAGATATTTATGTATAAAGGAAGAATCTAGAAAACACTCAAAAAAGTGAAAAATATACATATAAATATCATAAAGTAGAGAAAGGAGAAAACCCATAGGAAAAACTCCCCCCAAAAGAGAGAAAAGAAGAAGAGAGAGATAGAAAGCCCACCAAAGTTGATGCTAAAGTAGTCCATACTCCAAGTACTTGAAAGTTATAAAATAAATCCAACTACATGAGTGGTCCAAATCCACTACTCCATCATAAAAATAACTAACATCGAGCTTTAATAGAATAAGTTGAATCAAGAAGACTGTTAGTGGTGACAAAAATATATAAGAGTACTACATGTGCAAGGAATTATCAACACCTAAGAAGTAGAATATATACCACACACCCCATATTATTGACTAGGTGGAGAGATAATAAAAAATATGTATATACACACCCCATAATGCTAAATGGATGGAGTAGATGAAAAATGACTGCATGAGTGGTCTAAATCCACTACTCAAACATTAAACAAATTGACATTGTATACTTTAGAATAAATTCATATGCTATGGGATACTATCAACTATAAAAAAAGTGGTGTTAAAAATATAGGTATGTTCTCTCAAAAAGGATGGCTTTGGCGGTGATGGAAGAGACAAAAAATTGAAGAAGTGAAAAGGTACCCAAAATAGAGTACACAAATGCATGAAAGTAGACAAGGTTGAATCAACAAACCCCCCATGACACTTTTTAAATTAGCGTGAGTACAATATAACCCATACACCAAAAAAACACCAAATAAAAATTAGAAAGACACTAGGATTTACCAGAACAGTTCCAAACAAGGAGATTATAGACGTGTCTAAAAAGCCATCAAGTATCATGAGAGATGCTCCAAAAATATGGGAGCGAAAAGTGTCCCCATAGAAGAAGTCAAGGTGATATAAAAGGGGCCTTGATGGAGACATGACATAAACTACAAGTGTGTCAAAGTGCCAATACACAAACTAGAATAGAGCATGTAATGGGCTGATGGAAGAGTGTGGAAAATAGTGAAAAAACTATCATGTCTGTAAAAACACACCTAAAATGATCAACTACCAAAAATGACAACCTTTAAAATCACATGAAAAGTACATCAAACTTAGAGAAAAATGCATCCGAGATAGTGAAAAGTATAATATCAACATAAGTAGTATAATGTGGGATAAGAAAGAGTAATGTGGGCCAAATCTCATGCTAATAGGACATCAATCATAGTTGAAAATGCATCCAAAATTAAAATGAGAGAGAAAAAGTAAATGAGAAAATGAATTTACTTGCTTGTGAGGGGGTCTAGCCTCTTGCCAAATCAGACCTCAACCACTGGTCTTCAAAAAATAAGATGGAATGAATGGAATCAAGCAATAATAATAATAAAATAATGCTCCTTTACAATAATCATCTCCACTTTAGCAATAAATAAATGTTTACACTTTGTAATAGTGCTCGCCCACTTACAAAATTAAGCCCCCCAAGGATGTTATTTTTAATAAATAAAAAAACAATAAGAAATCTCCTTATAACTCCTCCATCATAGAAAAATCACTTCACCAAAAAAGAAGTCCCCCAATCAAAATGAAATCCAGACTTAATTACCCACCAAAAAATTAGCCCCATCCCTTAAAACATTTTTCCCACTTGATAAAAAGCATTTAAAAAAAATAAATGCCCCACCATTTCATAAAAAGGCAACCCTTATTTTTTTTGAGAATGGTGAGGGGTTGAGGAGATGAAAACTAACAGGTGGTGAGGAAGTTGAGGTGGATAACTAGATAATTATATAGGTTATTTGGTAGTTTTATTGACTAGTGAGTGGATAAAAAATAGGCTTTAAGACACTATGGAGGCTTGGTGACTGATGATGGAGATAGTAGGCTAAGAACTAGCGAGGATGGAAATAATTACACAAGGGGTTGAATATGGGCAATGTCTACAGGATTTGTAGCTTGTGATAAAGATAAAATAACTATTAAACATAGTTTCCCAACACCAAAGGTTTGCATCTAACAAAGGCATTATAGTTGTGTTTATGATTTAATTGACAACAAGAAGCATGGGAAGACATCTCCATTAATTCCCAAGTCTCCTAAGTCACTGTTTCTCTAGATTTTCACTAATTACATTCAAATGAGAAAGAAACTAAGGTTAAGAGGTTATGGGTTTGATGTTACCTGGATTTAGTGTGCACCATATCCAAGCCTTGTGGGAGCTCCTCTTTGGTTGTGGAGGAAACACCTGCAGTAAGAATGAAACTTAAACAAGAAAGATGTTAGAAGAGGCTATGGTGGACTGCCAAGCTATGTGCTCAGTCCTGGAAGCGTGAAGCTCCTTAAGGGATGACAGTCCACTGTTTAAAGATAAAAGTATTGTAAAGGAAGAAATGATAAATGACTAAAGAAATGGAAAAGTAGATGGTGTATACTTGTTCCTTGCAGTTTGTGTATCTCAAAATGCTACAGAAGGCTGGCTGAAGGTTTTGTCTGGTCTAGATGGGCTGTTTGGATGGCTTTTTGGTTTGCTAGTTCAAAACACAGTCACCAACATCGGTGGATCTGCCAAGGTCAGTCAGGTAAATGGTGTCGATGTCGGTTGGGTTGCCGATGTCAGTCTGGTTGAAGGTGCTGACGTCAATTGGTCTGTCGATGTCGATTTGAGTTATAGATGCCGACGTCAATTGGTCTATCGATGTTGGTTAGGGTCGTCAGCCTTGGATGGATTTTAGAGTATTTTTGGGATAGATAGAGGGGTTTCTGGAAGTTTAGGGGTTAATGTAGGGTTATGAGAAGGTGAATGAGGTCTGAGGAAGGGTATAGGTAGAGATTGGTGTGAAAAGGGGGTGAGAATAAGGGGAAGGCCTTTCAGCCCCTCCACAAAAGAAGTCGGGCCTCTTGACAGTATTTAGAAATATTAATGAAAACTAATTGACAATATATTCTAAAATAATGAAATGAAAACCAGAGTACTTAGCTTTATAAGGTGAAGAACCAGAGGTGTCGTAATACTGATTCCCATTGTCGCTGATGTGATCGGTGTTGTGAACCAATGAAGCAAACATGGATTGCTTCAATTCAGTAGCTTGAGGTCCTCGTACAATCTTTCAATCCAGTCTCTGGAATGATTTGTGTAGAGCTTTGATAGCCAGGAGAATGATAGTTGAGTTCTGGTGCTTGAAATATCAGAGTGTGCGTGCTAATGTGCAAAAAGGTGGCCTTAGCTCAATGTTAGAGCTTGCCTTATGTAACTGACATCGGTGATCCCACCGGCGTCGACATAGAATTGTCAACATCAGCCATGGGTTGACTGACGTCGATGAAAAGAGAATAGGTAAAAGGGCTTTTTTCTAGTTCACTCATTTTTCCACCCACCAAGTGCCTTTTCCATTGGAGAACAGTCAAAACAAGGGCTTATGAGGCATGGGAGTTGGTTAGGGAGTTAAGATGGGGTGAGAATAGGTCATGGTTAGTTAGGGTTTGGAGGACCTAGTCTTAGGCTGACTCATAGGCTAAGAAATAGTCTTAGGGTGAGGTGTCTAGGTGAGGTGTCCAAGGTGAGGTAATTAATTTAAAATAAGTAGTTTTTAAATTAATAAGGTGTGCAAGTGTGGGTTAGGAGTGTTAACGTTTAGAAGGGGACCAAGGGGGGTTGACATGATATTGGTGTCTACATTTGCCCCTTTTCGTCTTGTGGTTTGTTCTGATGAACTGCAAGACAAAAATAGATGTAGGTTGCCCCAGGTATGCGATAAGGTATTCCCCCTCAAAGTGAGAATCGAGAGAAGGTAATCCAAAATCGGGTGCCAATTTGATAGGTAGTGGATGGGTAGGGTGAGGTTGGAGTGTGAACGCTGCAATAGTTGAGATTGTGCATATACCACTTCACTTGATAGGCAGGTCAAATTATCGTAGGAAAGGTCGAGGAGGACTAAAATCAAAGTAATCGGTCCCCAGCTTATTAGTGGTAGCTGATTGGGTTAAAATGATCAAAGTTGTAGCTCTAATGGGCATCGTGTTTCAAGTATCTAGGCTAAGAAGTGCTCCTGGAAAACATGAAAATGCCACAGATATTAGGGATCAACTTGGTCATGATTTGATAATAGGTGTGAGGGGCGTGTACAATTTGCTAACTAGTCATGAGGTAGCATATGTAATCAAAACAACCAAGGCAAAGTTGTCTCGAAAGTGGTCATGGTCTGAGGAGATAGTCACAATCTCTGAGGTCGTTTGTCAAGTTGAGCTAAGATATAAGTGATCTTGAGTGTTGTTGGTTGTGGTTAGGAAGATGTATGTGATCTCCAATGTGCCCCATGAGAAGTCTAAGGTGACTTCTACAGTGTTAGGGCTGGTTGTTTGGTCATGATTTTGGGCAATTATGGATGTGAATTCGTGTTAGTTGTTTTGGTTATGTTAGTGTTTTTAGCAGTTCCCATATGTTTAATGGTACATGCTTGAAATGATGAGTGTATGATGATGTTATAGCCTTTTCCATATTGTGTGATGGTGTATGTTGTAACATAGGTTATGTGGTTTTTCATCCTTAACAATTTTCCATATTGGTGATGGTGTATGCTAAAAATGAAATGAGTTTATTTATGCTTCAACATGTTTCCATATTGGTGATGGTATATGCTTGACATAAATTATGTTTGGTTGATAGTTTCCATGTGTATTGTTTTCCATAGAAACTAATGTGAATGGGCTATGATAATTTATATAACACAAATTGGTATTTGCATTAAATAAATCATGATGTTATGTGAGTGGTTAGAAAATGTTTTGGTTGTATTTTATCAGAAACATGTGATGTTATTTATGATAAAATTGAGTTGAATGTTAGGTTCATAACTTTAAAGTGAAAATTATGAGATGACAATATGCGAGCATATAATTTTAAGACACTGTGTCCTAAAAGATAAACTAGCATGTGACGAAGGTGTGTAAGAAGTGAAAGGTGCATTGTTATTTCATTGACAAGGACCATAATGATAGCATAGATAGGGTTTTTGCAAATAAAAGCCTCGTTTATGCATTATATCGTTGACCATTGATTTTTGTTAGAGAAGTACCCTAATCACTTGACATTAAGTGAGCTCAAAATCCCTTGGGTATTTTGGGGTAATAGGTGTGATTATGTGATATGTGAGGATAGCGTAACCCTTTTTAGCAGGGATAACTTTGCCCCTTTTATAGGTGACCCTGAAAATGACTATACGCAAATCCATGACTTAATAGTTTGGTAGTCAATTTTTTTGTTTTTTTGGGAGACTGATCAATGCAAGAAGTCTACTTGGGGATGTTGTTTTTGTTTTGTGGTCATGTGAAGCTGATCGATGCGGGGAGCTTCTGAGAGGGTGCTATTTTTGTAGCAAAATTTGAGCATAGCCATCCTTCGAGGGAGTGGTCTATATTTTGCTTTGTATGTTTTGATTTCTTTGAATAACTGTCCTTCAAGGGAGTAGTCTATAAATTACAACAATAATGTAGCTGTCCTTCGAGGGAGCAGTCTACATTTATAGTTTATGACCTTTTAATATTTTATTAGGCATCCCAGTTTTATGTTTTTTTTGTTAACTAAACTTTTAGTCATGGACTAGACTATAGAGGTTTAGGGGTTTCCCTTTTATTAGGACAAATAATTAATGCTTAAAAAAGGGTTAACTAATTTTTGTAGAGAAAAAGGGTTGAAAGAAATAGGATTGAGGATGATGGGGGTTGTTCAAGGGATGAGCTCAAGTTAAACATCAAGTGAATGATTACTTGGTTAACAGTAAAATGGTCACATATGCAAGGCATTAAGGGGCTCAAGTTCTGGCCGGCCTTTGAGAGAAGACAGATGATAAGTGCCTGATCCATACTTGTGCGTTATTATATAAGATTCGAGCCAATTAGGAGCAAACTTGCCTCATTTGTTTCTTTCCATATTGGTCACATGTTGGTTTTCCTTAAGGATGAGATCTCTAATTTTGAAATCTCACTCTTTCAGATGTTTGTTGTAGGCACGCTTGATGCGATCTTGGTAGATATGAAGATGATTAAGAGTGGTAAGATGATGTTCATCGAGTAACTCGAGTTGTGTTAATCGATCTTGATGAAAGTCATCGTTACAGAGAATGTCGTGCAAGGAGATGCGAAGAGAAGGTATTTGTACTTTAAGAGGCAAGACGGCCTCGGTTCCATACACTAAGGAGAAAGGTGTAGCACTTGTAGGGGTTCAGATGCTAGTGCGGTAGGCCCACAAAGAAAAGGGAATGTGAGTGTGCCAATCCCTTCCAGTGTCGTTGACCACCTTCATTAGGATTTTAGTTAGGATTTTGTTAGAAGCTTTTGTATATCCATTTTCTTGTGGATAGTAAGGTGAGGAGAAGTTGAGTTTGATGCCAAAAGCATCGCAAAGCTTTTAGACGGTTTTGTTTTTGAAAGATTTGCTGTTATCAGTGATTATCTTGTGAGGTACACCGAAATGACAAATGATGTGGTGGTTAATGAAGTCGATGATTTTGTTGGCTTTGGTGGAGATGAGGGGAACAACTTCCACCCATTTAGTGAAATATTCAGTCACTATGATAATAAACTGATGTCAGAGAGATGAATGAGGGTTAATCTCACCAATTAGATCTAAGCCCCATTGTGAAAAGGGCCAAAAATCCTTAACAACTTGTAAAGCATGGCTAGGGACGTGAAGTAGGTTAGCATGTTGCTGGCATTTGATACAATGCCAAACATAGTCACTGCAGTCTTGGTTAAGAGTGGGCCAATAATAGCCCAGGCGGAGGATGCGCTTTGTAACCGAGTTATCACTGAAATGTCCTCCACAAATACCATCATGGACTTGTTTGATGGCATGAGATGTCTCAATCGTGGTTAGGCATTAGAGAAGGAGGCCATCGAAACCTCATTTGTAGAGAAGACCCCCTAGCATGGTGTATCGAGTAGTACTCTTGATAAAATCCCGCCATCCATTGCTAGAGAGGTTAGGAGGAATAATAGAATAAGTCAAGTAGTCAACAAGTTGTTTATACCAAACATCATGTGGACTAGATTTGATATTGCCAACAAAGTTGATGTCAGTTGAGATATATGAGGGCAATGCCAAATGGTGTACCATGACATAGATTCTCAAGGAAGTAGATAAAGATGGGATATGTGAGGTGAGAGAGGCCATAATCTCACATTGGGATCTTGATTTAAGTGAGGAAGTTTGGGAGGCATGGGATGGTGTTGGTAGTTTGTCAAAAAGGTGGTCAAGAGAATCCTCAATGAGAAGGGTGTCCTTTTCCAGGTGTTGGTGAATGACAACCTTAAGAGCATAACAACTCTCAGTATCATGCCCAGGTGTGCGACGATACAAGCAAATTTGAGTGTCATCAAACCAAGATGGTTTTGATTTGAGAGGTTAGTATGGCTTAATGGGTGGGAGAATGATGCTAGAAGACTGCAACAATTGGTGTAATAGTTAAGCATAGGAACCCACTAATGGGTCTGCGCTTGTTGTTGCAGTAGGGGTTGACAACTTCTATTTAGGAGTTATAAGGGGAGTTTTTTATACCACCTTTTTGGTTGGTGGTGTGGCCACATGCATAGATGGCACTTTCTTGATGGGAGGTGTCAAATTTATTAGAGGAAATATGTTTTTGATGGGTAGAGGGAGTAATGGAGGCAATTTGTCTTTGTGAGATTTTGGAATAGGGAACACTCCTGTTAAAGTGTAAGGATGTGGACCCAAGATAGAGGGTAATGGTGAAGGTGGGGGAGGAGTAGACTGACATGGTTTAGCATCCTCCTTTAGTATGGTGCGAGGGCCATTATTATGTGGGGTGAGGTTCAAATCTAACTTCACTTATGGGTGAGTTAGGTTTGATACAGGGTGAACACCGAGAGATCTAATCTGTTTCAGCATGGTGGATGCCTGTGAGGGTTTGGATTTAGACATGGAAGGCTGAGCTTCTGATGATTTAGAAGTGGAAACCTGATCCTCATCAGAGACTTTGAGGTAAATCATTGTAGAAGGGTTGGCAGTATAAGGTGAAACAGGATGTGTAGGATAAGGAGCCCTAAGTCGCTCCCATAATGCCTCATACTCTAGGTTCCTAGAATGGAGGAATCCTAAGTTTTTTGTCAATTGAGAGAAGGGTTTAGATGACATCATGTGAGGCCTTATAGTCAGTCCTTTAGAGGATTTGGGCAATTGTGAGAGCAAAAACGTGTTGGATGTAGTGATCTCAGGCCAAAGGAGAGAGAGAACCATCACCAGATCTTCCTCAACTGAAGTGGGTGAGGTGGTGAGTTCTTCTCTTGATAGAGAAAGGATTAGAGAATTTGGCTTTTCAAGCGGATAGAGTGTAAGGATGATCATGCCTTCTACGTGTGGTCTAGGAGCATGGAAAGTATGATCCTCCATTGGTAATAAGAAAGATAAGGATGGGGCCATTGGCGTTGGTACCATCAAAGCATCCTCTAATATGGGAGAGGTCAAAGTAGACTCTCCTACATGTGAAAGGGGGGTGGATGGAGGACTATCCTCCATCGGTGGAGGAAAAATAGGAGAGGAAGGCTCCTCTAAAGGGTAAAGCAGAGGGAGGATGGCCCCTTCTACATGAGGGCATGGCGTATGAATGGTAAATTCTTCCAATGGTAGAAGAAGAGGGAAGGTGGGGGCAAGAGGAACATGTAATATGAGATCCTCACAAGGTAAAAGAATGGGTAGAGGAGGTGCTTGATGTCATGGGGGTGATACAGGTGAAACGGGTTCATCCACACGAGGAAGAGGGTGAGGCAAAGGGAGCTCTTCATTACGTGGGGGTGGTATGCATAAAATAGGCTCTTCTACTTGTGGTGGAGAAATGGGTTAACCAACCTCTTAAGATTGTGGGAGAGGTTGGATAGGAATGAAAGGAAAGACTATGTTGACCATGCATATTTTGCATTATTGAGGGTCATCGACCATGGTCTGAATATTGTTCTGACTTGGGGGATGGTTAGGAAATGATTGCCTAAAGACATTCATGTTTTGGTTGGCCGGCGCATTAGGGTTATCCAAAACAAGGTCCCCTTTGTCTAACATGTCTTAAACAATGTTTTTTAGGGTTTTACAATTATCTGTGTCATGACCCTTGACACGATTATAGTTACAAAAGTTGGTTTCCCTATACCATGCATGGATGGCTTATGAGGGGTCAAATTAGACATGTGGTCAGATTTGAGGGAGATTGAGGACTCCCTGCTTCACTAATTTATCCAATATGAAAGCATATGATTCTCCTATTAGAGTATATCGTCGTTGTTCATACCATTATTGGAGTTGTCTAGTGATGTTTTGTGAAGTAGAGGGCTCAGATTGGTTGGTTGTGGTAGAAGATGGTGACCTAAGGACCACAACGTTTGCCAATCCCTTAGACTTGGGGTGGGAAGAAGAAGGTTTGGAAGAAGAAGGGTCATTGGGTTTTGTGTTGGTATTTTTGTTATGGAATTTGACCCTGTCTTCTTTGATTGCGTGGAGTTCAAGCTTTTGGGCCATAGTGAAAGCTTCATCGAATGTGCAGAAAGTTTAAACCCACAGAGTGGATGAGATGTGCTTGGCACATGCTCTTGAAAAGAGCTCAATGAGCTCAGGTTGAGGTATGAGAAGGAGAGTTGGTTAATCAAACCTCTCCAACGGGTGATGAAGTCTACTATTGACTCATCTTCAAATTGTCTAATGGAATAAAGGTCTATGATGGAGACCTTCTTGGTAATATTGATTGAGAAATGATCAAGGAGTAACTGAGTGAGTTAAATGAAGGTGAAGAGAGAATGACTGGTAATGGAGCTATACCAGTCAAGGGCAGCACCAGAAAGTGACATAGGGAATGTGCAAAGCAATAACGCATCATCGTGCCCTATGAGGTAGCAAGAGTGTCTAAACACTCGTAGATGTTGTGGGTCCTCTTTACTCTAAAAGTCAGTAAATTTTGGGAGTTCCCACTAGCTAGGGTATGGTCGAATAGGAACTGAAGGGTAGATAGGTTTGTTGTAGATTTGTTCATATAAAAGAACACTCCTCAAACCTAAAATAGATGTCTCAAGGTTGGACATCTTATCCATCAGCATCCTAATTAGATCGACAGATGAATTGGCATCAAGGGCACCCCCTAAGTTATAGGGTACTTGGAAGGCATTGGAAGGGGCGTATGACATACTTGGTTGCATTTGTGTAGGTGCAACATACTGATAGTTCATCATAGGGGCTGATGTCAAGGCCAAGGGGGCTTGTGTTATGAAGTTGGAGGACACAACTTGACTAGATGCCGCTAAGGGTGGTTGAATGGAAGCGACACTAGTTAAAGGATAAGTGGTCACTCTCATGTTTATAGGTGTAAGAGTGGATGTGATAGAGAAAATAAAGTTCTGGAAAGGTGTCAAACTTGGTTGAATTGTTTGTGTTTGAGGGGGTACAGAAACCTTGATGGAGGTAGGGAAAGAAAGGATAGAAGGGGAGGCCAAATCTTGAACATTGGCCATGGTTGGGTTACTAGTTGAGGTAGTGGCCTGAGTGACCATAGGTTGGGTAACAGATACTATTGATATCATTGCCGCTTCAACCAAAGAAGTTAGCATCCCATAAATAAGGTTACCCGAAGCATCTCGCATTTGGCTTCTAGCAAGATAATGTTGGAGAGCCTTGACATTGTGGTCAAAGAATCTCTCAAAATCTTGATCCCCTTTGGGAACAATAGGAGGTTGATTAGGGGTAGGTTAGATAGGAGTATGCTCGGTGTCTGAAGTATACTCCATTAGATGACTTGGCATGAAGGGCGAAGGTGGGAATGGCTGTTGACTCATGTGGTCAGGGAATTTGGATTGACTGCATGTTAGAACCATCCAAGGTGAAAGGGGTTCAGGTTCTGAAAACTATGTGTTTTAGTTTTAGAAAACTAGAATTTGTGTTAAATAGCAAGAAATTTGGGGTTTAATCTTGATGTTTGGATTTTTTTTAATTTATTTATTGATAGTAACTAATGTCAGTTGTTTAATCGATATCGGTTAGAAAATGTTGCCGACGTCAGTCAGTTAACCGATGTCGGTGAAGGTTTGGTTGCCAACGTCGGTGGAGAAATCGATGTGAGTTTCTGTGTAATTCCAGAAACACAGAAGATTGATAGTTTTTGGAAGAAGATGTTTTGAGTTGTTTTGGACTTTAGAATGGTATGACCTTACCAGCTCAAACACTCAGATAAAACTAGAAAAATAGATGATTAGGAAAGAAACCTTTAAAACATTAGATTCTTAGGAATGAGTTTTAAAGTTGTGGTGGCTTATGCCTTAAGAGAATGTGTTGGGAGTTGGGCTTGTAGAACAATTCCGAGAGAGGAAGTCTATGGCTGGTTTCAAGTTGTGTTATGGTGCTCAAAGATATCTGTGTTAGGGTCAGTACGTGGCCTGGTGTTGGGGCTTGCTCCCCTCACTTCATGAACTCAGAGCTAAGCTGGGCCTATTAGCCAAAATATACCTTCCCTATAGTTTATACTCTACTAGAGAACATAGTGGGTCCTCCTCTTGGTGGTGAAATCCAAGTAGGATCGCCAGGTGGGGTAAGGTATCTGCTAGGTGATGAAATCCTAGACGGGCCTTATCTTAAGTAAGTTTATGTCTTTGATTAGAAGTGATTGTGGTTTGGTTGTGTCACATTTGTGCACTACGATTCATTCATAATGCTTTAATTACTAAGTGGGCTAAGTGTGCATCCAAGCAAGAATGAAATGCAGTAGTTTTTAACCCAAATCGAAATATGTTATTCAAATGCAAACAAATGGAGAAGAGGTAAAGAGTATGAGTTCTTCACTACTCTATGATGCATGCAATAAGTAACAAGAAGAAAAAGAGATGTTCTTTTCAACCTCTGCTAATGATTTCCTTTTGAAACAAAAAGATAGAAGAGGTAAAAAAAAGGAGAAAGAACTAATTAACTTTATGTAAAAAAAATAGAAAGTAAGAGAAGTTAAGTTTTTTATTTCTCAAGAAATAAAGGCAAAGAAGAGGGGATGCAAGAAGTGAATATTTTTCTAATGCATCTACATGAAAATTTGATTTTTAAAAGAAGAAGAATGAACCCAAGGAAAACTTCAAGGGTCCCACCAGGTGTACTAGAATGTTTCTCTAGATTTTCACTAATTACATTAAAATGAGAAAGAAACTAAGGTTAAGAGGTTATGGGTTTGATGTTACCCAGATTTAGTGCACACCGTATCTAAGCCTTGTGGGAGCTCCTCTTTTGTTGTGGAGGAAACACTTGCAGTAAGAATGAAAATTAAACAAGAAAGATGTTATAAGAGGCTATGGTGGACTGCCAAGCTAGGCACTTGGTCCCGGAAGCATGAAGCTCCTTAAGGGATGACAGTCCACTATTTAAAGATAAAAATATTGTAAAGGAAGAAATGATAAATGACTAAAGAAATGGAAAAGTAGATGGTGTGTACCTATTCCTTGCAGTATGTGTATCTCAAAATGCTATAGAAGGTTGGCTGAAGGTTTTGTTTGATTTAGATGGGCTATTTGGATGGCTTTCTAGTTTGTTGGTTCAAAACACAGTCATCGACATTGGTGGATCTATAGAGGTCGGTTGGGTAAATGGTGCTAATGTCAGTTGGGTTACCGATGTCAGTCTGGCTGAAGGTGTCGACATCGATTGGTCTGCTGATGTCAGTTTGAGTTGTAGATGTCGACATCGATTGGTCTATCAATGTCAATTGGGGTCATCAATCTTAGATGGCTTTTAGATTATTTTTGGGATAGACAAAGGGGTTTTTGGAAGTTCAGAGGTTAGTGCAGGGTTGTGGGAAGGTGAATGAGGTCTGAGGAAGGGTATAGGTAGAGGATTGGTGTGAAAAGGGGGTGAGAACAAGGGGAAGGCCTTTCAGCCCCTCTACAGAAGAAGTTAGGCCTCTCAATAGTATTTAGAAATATCAAAGAAAACTAATTGATAATATATTCTAAAACACTAAAATGAAAACTAGAGTACTTAGCTTTATAAGGTGAAGAACCAGAGGTGTCAGAATAGTGATTCCCGTTGTGGCTGATGTGACCGATGTTGTGAGCCAATGAAGCGAACACAAATTGCTTCAATTTAGTAGATCGAGGTCCTTGTGTAATCTTTCAATCTAGTCTTTGGAATGATTTGTGCAGAGCTTTGATAGCCAGGAGAATGATAGTTGAGTTCTGGTGCTTGAAATCTCAGAGTGTGCATGCTAATGTGCAAAAAGGTGGCCTTAGCTCAATGTTAGAGCTTGGCTTATGTAACTGATGTCAGTGATCCCACCGGCGTTAGCGTAGAATTGCCAACATCGGCCATGGGTTGACCGATGTCAGTGGAGAGAGAATAGGTAAAAGGGCTATTTTTAGCTCTTTGCCTATTTCTCCACCTGCCAAGTGCCTTTTTTATTGGAGAATGGTCAAAACAAGGGCTTATGAGGCATGGGAGTTGGTTAGGGAGTTAAGATGGGGTGAGAATAGGTCATGGGTAGTTAGGGTTTGGAGGACCTGGTCTCAAGGCTAACTCATAGGCTAAGAAACAGTCTTAGGGTGAGGTGTCCAAGGTGAGGTAATTAATTTAAAATAAGTAATTTTTAAATTAATAAGGTGTGCAAGTGTTGGTTAGGAGTGTTAACATTTAGAAGGGGACCAAGGGGGGTTGAAATGATATTGGTGTCTACAGTCACTATCATTAAGATCCTTGATGTAGACTAGAGATCTACATGCACCACAAGGTCTGTGAGTTCACATGTAGGAAGATTTATTTCTAAGATGTCACATTATAAAATAGAGAAGGGAGACTTAGATATCTTAAGACATGAGCTTAGAGATTTAAAATATAGTTTAACTTGCCTAAGAAAACCTTAATACCTTGCCAAGTTGTTTAACTTATGACAAGCCAATAATAGAGGCAAGGATCAATTTATTCTTTAAAATTTTGATCCACTATGCAGGAAATGAGTCGAGTCAATTTACATAGGGATGAGTACATGCGATTCCCAGATCTTTGATGATGACCCAAATAATGAATGAACATAACAAAAACCCTAAAAATAATAATTTTAGGATGAAAACAAGCTCCAATTTGCATAAACGATAAATTATCATAAAAAAATGTTGGGTGATGAGGGTGATATTGAATCGAACCAGGTTGTAAAAGTATGATCAATAATAGAGAGGAAACAAAATGGATTCAAATGATTGTGCAAGCACAAATCATATCATGGTGAAAATGAAGCACCAATGCTGCTCCACTCATCCTCCATTCCTAATGCTTCTTGCCCATTTTAATTGATCAATACATATCTATATATACCAAAGTTAAAAAATATAAATTAACCCAAAAAATTGACTCCTATGACACATTCCAATGGTGTATGGACTTATGCTATATAATTACAAAGATAAAGAAAGGGTAATATTTGGCCAAAAAAGCCATAAGAAAGGCAAATCTAAAGACTACAAATTCATAGAATTCAATAAACAAGCTGTTGTCAAAGGATCTCAAAGTAGTACAAATTTAAGACAAACTTGAGCAATGACTATTGGAGGGTGGCTCTAGTATGATGAAAGAGTTAACAAAACTCTTCAACGAAGATCTCTTTAACAATCCATTATTACATCCATAGAAGCTTCACCATACACACAAAGAGAATAAATAAATTATATTCCAATCTATGCTCTATAAAATATTTACAATACAGATGTTAGGAGAATCTTAACCATCCCATGCATGTGGGACTAACTTCTCAAATATATGTGTAAGTAAGGTATAAACCCTTCACCCTCATGAATGTGGGATAAACATCTCTAAATGAAATAACACCCATGTAAGCTAAAGATCAGGAAAGTAATATCCTACACCAATAGAAGAATGAGATTATTTTATCCATTTAAACACATAATATACTAAGATAACCATTTAAAAGATAAAATATAACCCTAGTTAGTTAAATACAGAGACTCACTACAATAGCCCAAGATTTAATATTATAATATGGGAAGCCTTTATCATAGAAATGGGATGGGAAAAACATATACTAGACATAAGAACATGGTACATACACCAAAGAGATTGGATAGCTTTACAAAGAAGGATATTAAACAATCCTACATTTCCCAATAAAACAAGCATAAAATTATATTATTGATCCCACCAAAGCTTTAAAATAAAAAGAATTACTAATGTAGATTTAATAAAATTTCTATATTAAAAATTCTGCATTGATTGACTATCTAACTATATCATTTTAACAAATTGAAAGAACAAGAATCAAAATAGATTTACATACTCATGCATATCATTCACCATAAATATTCATGGCACAAATTCCTACAAATTATTTTTGTATTGATTCTTTGTGGGGCTGTACATATATATTCCTTCCTTCTATCTTGCAAAAAATTCTTCTACTACCAAAAATCCAATCTAAGCTCAACTGAAGCTAACTTTACAAATCAGCCACAAACCCCTATTTATAGGTTACAATGGGTGGTTAGACTATGTAACCACCTTTTTTGTGTTTTTAATAGCTTTCAAAATCATTTTAAAACTTGAATAAATACATTAAGTAATTTGCATAACTTGAAAAAGTTGAATGACCAATTTTCACAACTTGTAAAAGTATGTTGATGTTTTTGCATGACTTGCAAAAGTACATTGGTAACTTTTAACAACTTTAAATTTAAAAAGTGCATTGACATATTCACACAAATTTTAAAAGTGTGTTGGGAAATTTGCTTTACTTGAAACTTGAAAAAGTGCATTGATAAATTTTCACAACTTGAAAAAGTACAATGACCAATTTGCATGACTTACAAAAGTGTATCAGTGTTTTTGCATGAATTAAAATTTATAAAAGTACGTTGAAATATTTGAATAACTTGAAAAAGTGAAGACCAATTTATAATAAAAGTACATTGACATATTTTAATAACTTGAAAAAGTGAAGACCAATTTATAAGACTTAAAACTTGAAATTTTTTTTTGAAATATTTTCAAAACTTAAAAAAGTGTAATGACCAAGTTGGATGACTTGTAAAAGTCCATTGGGGTTTTCACACAACTTACAAATTGTAAAAGGGACTCAACAAATTTGCATGACATATAAATGTGAAAATGTGTTATTACAAACATGCACAATTTTATATTGCAATAATGAATTAAAAATTATAAGTGTGAGTTGGCTAAAATCTGATAGAAATCTATTCTTCTCCTTCTTTGTTGAGGATGATTTAGACCTTTATTTTACGTTTGCTAGGGAACTTCACTCTACTTATACAACTATGATAATTTCATTGATTTTATAAGTCCAAAATGAAAATTTTTCACCATGTATCCTTGAGGAAAAATGTTCTTCATCAAATTATCTTTCTAACTCATTGAACACTAGCCAAATTAAAGTTCAGATACAAAAGTTATGGCCCAAGGGAGATTGGACCCTGCTTGGACACATATGGAATTTTGCCTTGTTTGAATAACTATAATTATACCCTTGATTTTACAAGTTAAAGATGAAATTTTATCACCATGGGTCCTTAATGAACATTTTTCTTCATTAAATTATATTTCAAACGCATTTAATGGGAGCCAAAATAGAGTTTGGATGAAAAATTTATTGATCAAGAGATATTGGACTCTATTTTGAAAATTTCTACTTGTAGGGGTGTTGGATTCTGACCCCTCTACTTGCATGGGTGTCATAATTCAACCCCTTTGCTTGTAGAGTTGTCAGAATTTGACCCATCTTCTTGATTTATAAGGTAAGGCATTTCAATTTTTAATAAGGAAGACTCTATTCACATTTGTACTACCCTTTATTATACACATTTTTCATACTTGAAATATGGAGTAATTTTTGACCAAAAATTCAAGTCTATAATTGAAGCATAATTGTGAATAAATTTGCTTTGAATCATTTGTGAGTCATTCAACACTTTGACCTTGCTTCCAATGACTGCATTTGAAACTTCATCACAATCACTTAACTTAGTATCCAAATGCACGTTTTTTTTAGTCCTATCAACTAGTCTCCATATCTTGATTTTATGCAAAATAATATTTGATCCAAGGATTGATAATGAGATTATTTCAATCCTTATTTTCTATCTTGTATGATTTATATGGTAGGAGGTCCATTCAATGTACAAGAGGCACTTATGATTTATCGATTGTATTAACCTTTGTGAACTTTCCTTTCTACATCCAAGGGTGGTATACTACATATAGATTTATCTAGCATCAATCATACTATTGTGACTATCTAGTTAGAATATCATATATAACCTTATATTATAGTATGGTACTTAGCTCCAAGATATGATCTATGAATTATGAACAATAATCCTTCATAACATCATTATAATGCAAAAAATACCTTGTACGATTCCTCATGGAATTCCTTTCTATCCAAATTCAAAAGATGAATAATTCAATAGTGATATTAAAGCCTTTAATCTCTTTAACCCTCAAAACATCACTCAATCCCATATATAAGAATAATCTTCATGCCCTATATTGTAAGTTGTATCCTTTACTCTATCTTCCTTTTTATCATGATTTCCATGATAACAAGAATATTTCAATGACATAATAGGAAAAAATGAATCTATAATATTTTCATACCTTATGTTACAATTAAATTTCTCACCTTGTTTTACCAAAAGAGGAATTGTTGAGATATTCTCTACACTCCCAACTTTGTGACTCAAAACTCCCAAATTAGGGCTGACCAAAATATTCTCCTCAAAAGCATATCCATCCATAATATTACTCTAAAAACCACTAAATGAATCACCATTTATAAACTTGAAGGATAGTGTAAGATTTAATGAAACTTCCTTAAACTCAAAAGCTTCACATCCAACATGTGAATTATTAAAAAAACTAATCCTTGTCCATTGGGATACAAAGTTAGTGTCCCATGTCATTAGAATACCTCTAATTTATTATGAGAGTGTAATTGGGCTATTGTTGTGAAATATAAAATTTCATGATAAGAAGTGCCTAAGAAGTTTCTTATCTCTTTAAAGACATAATAGAAATGTAAAGGTAGATTATGAAGTCGAACCCAAATTGGAATTTTGATAACTAAGATAGAATTAGGATAAAGTTTTGAAAACCATGGGGTGATGAACAATCCCATAGTTCCCCAAAACCATGGACCATCCTCAAATACTCTCTGATAGACTTCATGATAAAAAATGAATAATTAAAAATCCTTTAGAGTAAAGAGATATCTCACAGTGGTTTATTCATGTTGTATGTATCCATTGATACAAAGTTGATGTGGTATGACAAAACCCATTAAATATCCAAATAATTGTTCTTTTTCTAAGTTTTTTGGTAATGGATCACGTCCTCCCTTGTGATATCCACTATCAATACCTCTTCCTCACACTTCATGATTTACACACTATGGACAGGTGGATGATTCATTGTACTTTATTTGGTAGCTAGAATTTTCACTTCTTTAAAATACATAGGTTTAAAAGTTGAAGGTATCCTTGAACTCACAAATTCTCCATGCATTTGCAACATCACTAAGAGTGTGGAATCCTTGCCTATATTATTGATCGATAGAGAGCATGATCCCCAAGTTGTTTGCCTCATATAAAAGAGGATACTGATATGATGGAATATGTTGTTTGTGTTCTAATTTCCACTTAAGATCAACCTCATGATCATTCAATTGTACCCAAAGGAAAATGGTTTTCCTAGAGAGGGAATGGAACATTAGTTGATATCCTCTCTTCTTTTCACCATGTTTCTTGCTTGAAATATTTCATTTGAACATTTTTCATTCCATCATTTTGTCAAACATTTGACAGACATCATTAGTCCCTTAACATTGGAAATGGGAATCAACAACAAAATGATACAACCTATCATTTTCCACACCCTTTCCATTTTTATCCTCTATCACACCCATAGATTCTAAGACTTGTCAAGCATGTCGAAGGAATCTTGTCTTTGTTTCCACACAGGTAAGGGTTTCCTCTCTCTATGGAACTTTACATCATCAAAATCCTTGAAATATCTCTTAGTTTCTAATTCCACTCCCTTTCTATAACTAATCATCTAACCCCCAGAAGATGAAATTTCACCATCCAGTGCTACATTGTTTGCCCTCCTATGCCTAGATACCACACGTTTAAGAGATATAAATCCTAGGATTGAATCCCCACTCCACAATGTTGAATCACCTAATAGATCAGGGTAATAAAATACCTATTATAAAAAACAAACCCATAGGGGTCTGATTCTGAGGTGTTCTCTGCCATTGGATTAAAAAAAATAAAAAAAAAAACTCCCCTTGCTATGACCTCCATTTTCAAATTTGGACTAAAAAATGGCTTCAAAAAATTCTTACCTTTGAGTTGGTGAATTTTAAATGCAATGGGTCTGGCATCCTATATAAGTATTGCACTCATACCATGCCTTGATGCATCACATTATATAATGAAAATTTTGGAAAAGTCAGGATTACTCAAAACCAAAGTGGTGCACATGGCCTTCTTAAGATTATCAAATGCCCAAGTTGCTACCTCATTTCATTGGAAGGATTCCTTATTATAAAGGGTTATGATTGGTGTCACTATGTTACCATAAGTTTTTAAAAACCTAGGATGGCATCCCATAATTTCTATAAATCCTTTAAGACTCTTTATGGTTATAAGTACTTTCCTCTCTACCATGGCCTTGATCTTATTAGGATCCACCTTGAATCCCTCATGAGAGATAAAGTGACCCAAATATTATATCTCCTTTACTCCAAAAAAAATTAAAAGGTTTTGAAAAAATTTGATGTCTCTTCAAAAATTGTAAAACTTGATCCACATGGTGAAGATGGTCCTCCCATGTTTTGTTGTAGATCAATATTTCATCAAAGAACACCAAAACAAAATTTCATAGAAATGGCTTAAATATAAAATTCATCAAATTATAAAATGTAGAATGGGCATTTATGATACAAATCACCAGAATTTCATAATGGCCCTCATGTGTTCAAAAAGTTGTCTTTAGAATATCTTCCTCTCTAATTATAATTTGATGATACCATGTTTAAAGATCTAGTTCTGTAAATAAATAACATACAACTCACCTAGAAAACTATCAATTATAGGAATTAAAAACTTATTTTTGATGGTGAAATTATCAATTTATCTATATTCAGGACACATGTAGCAATTTTCATCCTTCTTATGCACCATAAACATTGTAAAAGAATATACACTTTAAATATGATGAATAATACCTACTTTCAACATTTAATATACCATCCTCTCAATCTCACTCATTTTCACATATGGGACCTATAATGTTTGTTGTTGAGTGGTTTTATATTTTGTATAAGTTTAATGACATGATTGTGATCTCTTTGTATAAGCAACCCTTTTGACATATCAAACAAAAAAAATCACTAAATACTTGTTAACAATCGCCTACACATCTAAACTTGTTGGTGCAATTGACTATTTTGCTTCTAATGAAAATAATTTTGCCACAAACCCTAATGACCCATTTTTAGTATCTTTTTAATTTGATGAGAGATTACCATTTAATGCTATTTATATTAAAATCCTCTACATTTTCATGTATTTCCTTCAAAATGGAAACCCATGAATAACTCTTGGAAATTAGTCTTTATCATGCCAAAAGTAGTGAGCCATTAGACTCCTAACACAATATCAACTCTTCCCATGGGAATAGAAAACATAGGAATATCCTCTATATAGTCCCACATGGTGAGTTTAATACAATGTTATTTTCTTAAATAATTGATTATACCACCATCCACAATCATGCACTAGAATTTTAGAATTGGGTACATAAAACAATTTGAATGTGCAACCAATATATTGTTGATGAAATTATGAGTGACTTCATTTTTCACTTTAATAAAAATTCTATTGTCTGATTTGTTGACACATTGATCTCCTCGAGTGTACATCAAAAGGAGTGTATCGAGGTGGGTCAATTCATGGTGCTTTGTGAGAGATTTTGTGATGATTGTCTATTATATTTACCTTCATCCCTGTCATATCATCTTATTACTTATCTTTTAATTTTTCCCATTCTCCCTTCTACTCATTTTATTCATATTTATGTGTTTCCATCTGACATAATCAACTCAACTAATGATGTATTATATTGTTTTCCCCTATGATTACATCATCAACTAGGTTGATAATGTCGGCTAAGTTTGAATAGTGATTTTTAGGGGGTTTTGAGTCATAGGTATACATATACCATTTATCATTTATTAAAATAAATACAAATAATCTAATTTATTAATACACACAAATCCACCTAAGTAAGAAGAAGAGGAATTAGGACTTATGAGATTATATTTGAGGAAGACTTATTTGCACAAGGTCTTTGAAGATATGAAGAAGGTAAATTGAGCAATCAAGGTACACCTAGTCTTTGGGGTCTCCAACTAAGTATAATTAATTTTTATTCTTTGTATCTTGAGATTCACCTACAACATCTCTCATAGAGTTCCACTTGATTTAAGGGGATATTGATGCACCAATAAGTCAATTCAAGGTAAATATTCACAATCATGTACTTTTTATTTATTTACTTTTGTGGGTCAATTATATTAGAACGTTATTATCTTCCATGCTTAGATTCACTTATGTTTTTTTCTTTTTCTTTTTAAACTTTACATGCTTTTATCAATTTATACCTCATGGATACCATTAAATAACACCCTTACAACCCTTAGATTATATAAATCTTGGTTACCACCTAATGATATTATATTATTTTTGATTACTTTATTTTACCCCTCTTATATATTAAATTTAGGTAGGTCTATGCCCGTTAATTTATTTTATAGATTTATTATTAAAACCCTTGCAATCTTCATTGTTAACTATCCTTGTTTGTATCCTCATATTGCATAATGGAATGATGTTTTGTACATGTGTTATATCTAATATGGTTTTATATCTTTTCTTATATTAGAGGATTCTTATATATTTGGCCCACATACTTTTTGGTTAACTCAATATGAATATTATCCCACCATTGTTGGGTCATTTCATGTTTTCCCTTTTCCTAACTTATTAGATTTTCTAATTTAACAAACATATCTTGTTTGCCCAATTTATTTTATTCCTTTAGAAACCCTAAAGGTTATCTTACCATTATCATAATGGAATTTATAAATAACACCCAAGATGAAATAGACCATGGTTTCAATGATTTTCAAGGATCTAGTAACAACACCGATGGTGTCATGCCCATTTTTATGTTATTTTGGATTTAGTGGTATAAGATAAAATAAGGAATACGTAGACTATATAAGATATGTCTAAATTATGTACATATGAATGTAAAAGATAGAATAATATTTATTAATTACCCTTAATATAAATTTAAATGACAAAGAGGATAAATTACTTAGATTATTTTTATTTTATTATGGGTTGTGATAGTGTCATATTTTCAGAAATGCCCTAAAATGGATCTATGGTAACTCAAATCAGGAAACTAACTATCAAAATATACCTAGATGGATTTAGTAAAGTGTAGAACCCTATGGTAACTAGTTATGTATTATCTTTACTGGGTTTGTCCTTGTGAAAAGTGTTAAACTATTATTTAAGATATTATTGTGTCTATATGTAGATGTTTTTCCATGCAATTTCAAAGGCTTGGTCCTATGCATAGATCCAAATTTCTCTTCCTTCACCTTAAAAACCTATCTCCACTTTTGATACTTGTTTCATCTATAAAAAGGGTTAGATAGGATGGGATGGATAACCTCAACCACCCATTACTTAGTGGTTAAGAACTGTCTACATTCTAATAATATGAAGAGGGATCAAACTACATGTAGTTATCCTACCTAACTATGTGTATGCTCAATATTGATATGATAGAATGTATGCAACATGTGTGGATTTTGAAACTTGACAAGCTAAAATTTTGAAATTTTAATAGAAATGATACTTGGATTAATGACTATTCCTATTAAGGTTTTTAGTTTTAGATGATTTAGGGTAGTGCCTCAAGGATGTGTAAACATATTTATAAATGTGCAAGTGGTTTTTTAATTAGTGACCAAGTAATAACCAAGTGAATAAGACCTTAAGTTATTATTGTATATATAGCTAAAATTTGGGTAATTTCCCTCTGATTCAACATGCAAAACATGTGGGATGACCTAAAAAAGGGGTTGAATTTGAATTGGATATCCTAAGATGGATCTAGAGAAGGAAACTGATACTAGTAACCATATCATCCAACTATTTATAAATCTATCCCAGAAATAGAAAATAATGATCTAGAGAATGAAAATATTTTTCTCAGGATGTTATAACATTTAGGCACATATTAGGGAGTCAAATATGTGAATAATGAAAAACTGAGAAGGCCCAACTCATAGATGGATAAATGGCTAGGAGGGAATGTGAGCAAGAATCATATGTGTACACACAAGTCATGTATATTAACAATTGGTCAAAATTAACATTATCATATGTCTATTACCAAATTTATGTGTTTTAAAATGCCTCACTTTTATTATAATATTGAAAATGCTAAATTTAAAGGAAAAAGTAATAAATTTAGTGCCTAAGTCTAATTGAATTTGGTGTCTTTAGGTATGTCTCAAATATCTAATTTTATACACATAAAAACTGAAATGAAATGTACATAAACAAGTGTCCACTTATGATATATAGTATGGCGTAATCTATATTATTAAAGTATTTTAAATTAAAAAACCAATGAATCAATGCACATATATGTATGCAAACCAAGTTACCCTTTGAAGTCACTATAGAATGGGATGATTATGCCCAAAGGAAATGCCAGTGTCAAAATAATGATTTCAAAAGATAGATGCCCCAACCCTCATTGGAGATGGAAAAGCACTTAGAAAGTTAGGCTAGGCACAACCTCAAGCACACTAATTATAATTTTTTAAGAGGAATCAAAATAGGTTCCAATAAATTTGAGAAGTATGAATCAATTGTTGTAGATTGGTTTTAGATTCAATCTCTATAAATTTGAGTAAGTTTGAGTATGTCTAACTAAATATGAGTAGTTTGAAATAACCATTTTAGATGAATTTTTAGAATCTCTATATATTGCTGAGTATGATTATTTATAAGTAAATCTAAGTAAGCATGAGTAAATATGAGAATGGAATGACATAGTTTGTCACTTAATTTGATAAACTGTGTATTTTAATTCTTATAACTTATGTAAAAATGTCATAATATTTGTCAACTATCACTCACATTCCTATATAATGTCTCACATCTATCCTGCATATGCCCCCAATCTATATCAATCATGTCCCAATCTATGTTGATCTATGCCAATCCAAATCAATTTATGTCAATTTAAATCAAATTATGTATCTTCAACTTGATCTAATATTTAAATTATTTATCATTGAATTTATGAATATATATGACAAGCTTAATGTGTATGCCTCCTTTTGAGGTGAGGGAAGTAGCCTTTAAAATAGTTATCTCAAAAGAAAAGAGTTATACATATCATGTTATATGGAAAATATGTAAACATGTAAAGTATGTGATAACCTAATTAGATTATGTCATCATAGAAAGATTAGATCATCATAACATATATGAAACATGTATCTAAAGACATACAAATGTCATGTCAAGTAGATATATCAATGAAGCACGTAGTAGTAGTCATCATAGTAATGATCATAGAAGTACCAAGTAATAACCACATAAAATATGCATGATATATATTATGGAATCATACATAAGTAGAATGATCTATGAAATGAATCAAGACACCATAAGCTCAAAAAAGAATCCTATACGTATCCATAAATAACACACAATATCATGATCATGAAACACACAATCAATTATAAAAATATGCATGGTAATCATCCATGTCACACATTATAAGAGTCACCCATATAAAGAGTTACATAATGAACACCCAATGCCATGTAGAGTAAGAGTCATACATTAAAAGAACCACATAGTGAACACTCAATTTAAAATAGAGTAATAGTCATAGAGAATAGTAAATGCCACCAAATGTATGAGTCACACAATTTGATACACAATCAAGGATCACACCATGTAACATGTAACAATCTAAAACATGCATAGAACAAGCAATGTTAGCCTACATAATTAATGTATGTTATCATCACACCAAGTACAAAATCCATAAAATATACACTCTAGATAGTATATTTAAGATCAAGTCATGTGTAATTGGTGTAATTAGCTCAATATGATCAATATAGTGTTCATAGAAATATGTAACATGTGAATGTGTACTAAAATTCCCAAATTATAGGCATGACCCTAATGTGGATAGGTATTTCTTAGGTGTATGAATGTCTCACACTTGTATATCCATGCCATATGTAACTTGTATGTTTGACATATCACTCATATATGTCATGAAAAGCATTTTAATAGCAAATGGATATGTAATATACCATGTATATGATAAATAACATAAATTAATCATGTAAACTAAGAAGCACGTGTTATGCATAGGTCTCTTTTTTAAAATTTATAATTATTTTTATTGTTAAAATTTGGAATTATGTTCATGCTAGCTAATGATCCCATCAATATGTAAGTTTTGGATCGATCGGTCACCATGAGAAATAACTACAATATATATCATCTATTAAATCTTATATTGTATCACCTTTTGGAATCAAAAGCTCTTGACTTATATCATAAATTTGATATTTTTCTTCATCACTATCACCATAAAAAGATATATCACTAGTAAACCAATCGACATCATCATCATAATCATGATATTCATTCCATTTATTCATATATGTGTGATGATCATGCCCATAAGTATCATTACTAGCCATAGGAGCATGAGTGTTGAGAACCAAATTTTCTACTTATTTGTATAATCATAAGACACCACACCCAATTATGGAATTGATTTATTGGTTATGTATTAATTTTCCATATGCTTGTCATTATTAGTATCATGCACCTTAGTTAGGGTTATAAAAGAATTATATATCATTCCTTGATCACTAGTAGATGAAATAATTTCTACTTTATTTTCTTGTTCTAAATAATTTCCCTTTTAAAATAGTAATAATGGACATCCATGGTCATATGTAATATAGTTGCGATTATTATCAAGTGTTGCACCCATTACTAATATTCATGATCTTCCTAGTATAGCATTACATTGAGCCAAAATAGGGGTAATGTGAAATATAACAAATCATGATTTGAGACAAAGAGTTATAGGCAACTCAATGGATCCAATGAATACTTCAGTTGAATTAGTATTATCCAAGTGTTTGATGTCATATCCAAGAGATTTAAGAAGTGTCATACTACACACATTAATTTTGGAGATGTGACCACTCTCAACATTGGTACACTACTTGACATCCATGCAAGGGCTAAAAATTAAAGGATCTATAAATGAAGAAGGCTTTGTAAATACCCCCTTGGAAACTATGCTTGTAGCGATTTTTTTCTTAGGTACATTTTTATTTTTAGGCACCTATTTTTTAGGCACACCTTTTTTAGGCATCTCTTTTTTAGTTAACGTGTCTTTATGTAAGTCTTATTTTAATAACCCAACTTTTGTAACTTTTGTTTATGTAAATCTAATTTTAGTAAATCTTATTTTGTTAATTGGTCTTTTGATAAATTTTATTTATGTAACATGACCTTAGAAGATGAAACCATAGTTTCAGTAGGGTGTTCACTTGTAGAAGGTTAGTTTAGTCTGATGGTGCTTTAATAATGTATCCAATGTAAGGTAAATTTATGAATAGAAAGTGATGGGTTATCCATACATAGTTAAAATCTTACGGTCAATTTGAGATAATTGTTGGAATTATGGGTAGATGTTAACATTGATTTGGATAATTATTTTGATGAGGTTGCACTCATTAAATAGGATAAGCTTGTTGAATTGGTCGATTATTTTGAGCTCATTGAATGAGATGAGATGGTTGATTTTATTGATTACATCTATTCCAATATCATTTGAATGCCTCAAAAGTTTTGTTGAGGGTATAAAATTATGTAATAATGAGATATTTAAAATAGTTTGACTCTAAATGAACAAGATAACACGACTCCTAATCAATATTAATTTCTCTTAATGGATATAAATCTAATTGAATGACCCATGCTATTTGATTGAATAGATATGATTGATATTGTTCAGGAAATGTCATAAAAAAATCAAATAAAATTAGATGAGGCTAGACTTGAGGATAAAAAATGAAGTCAAATCTAGAGGTTTCTTGCTTGGCAAGCTATAAGTGAATCTACTTGTCTAGTTGGGCTTTCGATAACCTTGATTATTATTATAGGGATTAGAGTTGATCAATGATCTATTTTGGAAGTGGCGTGAAGTGAAATACCCCCAATTGAAGCTTAGAGTATATATAGATTTTAATATTTTCTAATGGAATGGGAATGAAGACTATTAGAAAGGATCTTAGCCTATGTGGATATGCTTGTATTGAGAGCATCATCCAAGGGTGTGGGATCATTTGGTTTATTTTTTTGTGCTTATGTTTGAAGATGTTTTTTTTTTTGAAGGTTTCATTTTACACCGAAATGTTTTCCTGATGGATGATTACTTAAATATTTATGTAATTTTCTAAACTAGTTATTTTGCACATGCGAATGATAAATTGATAGGAAATGAAAGTACTAAAAATGAAGATAAACTATTTTTTTCTATTTTTTTGAATATGAATACATTAGAATAAATAAATTATGTTGATGATTTTGAATAAGAGATGGGTGGAAAACATAAAATTAAATGATTGAATGATTTTTCTTTTTAGATTTATAAAATGCATGCAAATGACTAAGCTAATTAAATGGCTGAAAATGAAATTTTATGCAGGCTAATTTATTTTGTCTTTTATATTTTCAAATGAATACGTGTAGAAACAAAAAAAATTAAACAAATTAATTGATTATTTTCTTATCTATTTGAATTGGTAGATGCAAATACAAAACAAATAATTAATTATTTTTTCTCTATCTATTGGTTTGTGAGTGGAAAACAAGGAAAAATTAGAGATTTTTTAGAACGATCAGAGAGGGAAAGAAAAATTTAATCAAAATAAAGAGGAAGTAGGAATTAATTTTAGGAGGATTCATATTTAACTAGTTCATTCCTTTAACATGAAGAGCAATGAATTCTACTTCTTTTGAGAGGTTTTTTATAGTTGAAAGAAGAGAAACAAGAACAATCTAGAAGATTTATTTTTTAAAGGAGTAAGAAGTAACTACCTAAGGAAGTCTTAATAAATTTGTATAAGCTTATAAATAAGAAATGAAAATTACATGTAGCGGAAGTAATGAAATATTTTGAAAAAAACAAAGCAAAGAAAAAACATAGAAGTAATTAAAATCTTGGTAAATTCTAGAATGAAATGTCTCTTCTTTTATTTATTTGAAAGTTTTCAATAAAGAAATATAATCTAAGAAAAATAAGAAAATTAAAAAATAAGAAAGATCCAACTTGTCAAAATTGAATGACAATTCTGAAGAATCTCATTGTTGTATTTTTTCAATCCTCAGGTGTTATCCTCAATATGGTTACTCAATGTGATATGGGGAGAGTGTTTCAACAAAAGGAAAATGTGAAATAGGTCTGTGGCTAGATTTAAAAAGTGACAAATTTTTAGTTACCAATTATTGATTTTTTCAACTTGAATTTCATCATGCATAGTATATTTTTAGAAATAAGGTAGTAAGGATAACTAAGAGTTTGATGTAATTAATTGAGAACTCACTTGGACTAATTTAGAGTTGGCTAAGATTTATTAAAAGTGTGCCTGGGGTGATAGAGGATCACCTGGGTGAATTACAATAAAAAATGGATTATCAAACATGTAAAACACATGAAAATGCATGCCCTAGAAGCTAAATTTATAAGTTCACATAAAGGTGATGAAACTAATACTATATGTAGGTGGTGATTATAAAATATATTATGATGGTACATGAAATTGTTGAGGTGGTTTGTGTAACCACAACTATTATTTTACTATGCATCATGAATAATTGTAAGTTTGAAAGTTTTAGTTTTTTTTTGTAGATTTGACACTTAGGGAATGTTTACAAATCAATAAAGTAGTAATATGTAGGAAAGGATTTAAGTGTATGCATTATTAATTAGATATTTATTTACATCATCATCAGATTAGATAAATGTTACATTATTTAAAATTTAGGTGTGTACATATCATCCCCTTGAGGAGATGACCTGACATGAATGGGCTAGGGTGGTTTTTCAAGAATAAGTATATCAAAATAAAGGTAAGGGTAATGAAGCTCACCTCACTTACTTATGTGGCAAAATGAAGCCAGCCAAGACATTCTATCTCTTGTAGTGAATAAGATGAGAATTAAGTTCAATACATTAAAAGGAATGAAAAACACTATTTAATAAAATGTAAGATGAGAATACTTACCATATGTGTGGTGGATGAGATACTATATGGTCCATATTGTTGAAGGGTAGAACTCACTACTAGGTGAATAGGCATCAACCTAAAAATATGAAAATGAGATTCAAACATAAAAGTAAGGTAGTTTTGGAAAATTTATGAAAAAAGATAAAATTACTCACCATTGACGTGGGGAAGTGTACTACCTAGGTCTCATCATGTTGATTTATACTTGAAAAACTCACAAACACATTGAAATATACAAAAATAAAGAAATTAGAGCTAACTATGCCAAAACAATAAATCTAAACTAAAATAATTAAAAATAAAAATACTATAATAGTAATTTTTCGTCAATTGGGAAATAATTTGCACTTAACCATTTGATAAATTTAGAGCCTTGGCCCACTAGTGAACAAAATATAAGCAAATATATCCAATAGAAATAACATGAGAAGAGAATGGTGACATCACTAGCAACAATAGGTAGGATGCAAGAACATATGAGTTTTCTTCATTTTCCCTAAAAAACCTATGTTTAATAAATATACTTATAAAATAGACTAGGATACATGAAATTCAAAAAATTTATGTTAAAATGTTTGTATTAATTAGATGTTTTTTCAAATTCAAATTTTTTAGTTTTTGTGTAAATTTTGAGTTTTAAGATTTTTAGGGTGTGATAGATGAAACTGTTAGCATGAGGCAAAAATTCACACCACTAGTTGTGTAACCATTATGACACTTATACAACTTCCATGATGATCATGTAATCATGAGTTTGTAAAGAATGGTGTTTTCACAACCATCATGAAAGGTTTGAAATTACCCCTGCATATAACAATAATTTTTCCATAACAGGGGTTAAGAAGACTTTGGAGAGATCAAGACTAACTAAACTTGATTTCATGGATGTAGAGGAGATATGTAAGATGGAGTAGGTCCTAAGAGTAGGAATGTTTACCCTAGGTGATAGGTTTGTTATTAGTAGAGGAGAATAACATATTAGATCAAGTAGGTATTTGGAGGATTAAATAGGCTAGTTTAGTTTTCCCTATGAGTAGATTGCTATGTGACCTCTTCACTTATTAGGATGTGGTTTGGAACACCTTTCAGTTGTCACAAGTGATGGATGAGTGGATGAATACCTTTAAGGATGTCTACCATATTTTTGGCATATCTATTACATTATGAACTTTTACCATACATGAGGCTATAGATAGGGTAATGGCACAAAGATGGGACACATATTTTGGTGATGAAGAGGTACCTAATATGGGTGATAAGTAAGGGGTTAAGATAATAAGCATTGGGAGGGCCTATATCTCTACCATCATAAGGTTATCATTAGAATATTGGCCTTGCATCTAGTTGAGGATAAGCGACTAATAAACTACTATAATATTGGGATCCAATTGTGTAAAACATAGAGGAACACATGCACCTTTAAAGTTTTGCACATGATATCCTATCTAGGACATATAAGGACTTTTACAAGATCTCAAGGTTGGGAGGCCTATCTCTAAATCATCTTACACTCATTATGTGTTAGGTATACGATCACATGCTTTCTTATTAGAGGGGTGTGATGATCAAAGATGCAAGAACCATTAAAACATCTAGATGCATAACTATGGTTCCATTTAGAAATTCTCCTAGGGAAGTTAACACCCTCATGGTCAGGGATATTAGAGCACAACTATATGGTGACATGAGGGGATAATGGGTAGATGAAGACATCACATTGTTTGACTATGAGATGACATGTCAGGTTTGGGATAAGTGGGGTGAGATAGAGCCACATATTATGGATAAGGTGTTGCAATAATTTATGCTACAATATGTTTGCAACCTCTCATTAACACATGCTATTTACAAGGAGATAATAGATAAAATATGCCAGATTGAGTTGGTTGGGATGGTATTAATTGACCCCCATGAGACCTACTTGAGGGCATGTTGTAGTGAAGAAAGGAGGGAGAGGGGGAAAGGACCTAGATCTAGAGATGGTGTTATACAAAAAATGATATTTTGGGATAGGGCCCAACAATGATGGCTTATTTGGGATAAGGACAAGTGGTGATAGAAGGGGAGGAACATCAACTAGTAATAGGGGAGGAGGAAATCGGGCTCTAATAGAGGCTGAGGTAAAGTCCAAGCATGAGGATGGTGATGAGGAGAAGATGTAGATGAACTTGGATGATGAGTCTGATCTTGACTAGCATGAGGGGGATCTAAATAATTCTATTAGTGACTTTCATTTTTAATGTTATTAGTTAGCTTCACTACACTATTTCTATGTCTTGTGTATAATCTATGCATGTGTGTGCATGCATTTTTATATTATGTGAACAAGTGGTAGAAGATGATCTAGGACACTTGCCTATACATATTTCACATTTCTTTAGGATTGAGTAGAGACTAATTCCTAGTGGATTCAGGTCTGCCTTAGTGTAGGGGAAGACATTTCAAATGTTTTTACCTTTAACTATTATGGAGAATAGAAGTTATTTTTTCACAAGATAGAGATTACTAGCCTACAGGACAAGGTGACCATATTAATGGCTTAGTTCAAAACCCTGAGTGACCTACTTGCCCTAAAAAGTAGCCACACATCCTTGAGTAGACATACAACATGAGGAAAGGCATCCTAATCTAGGATTAGTGGTAGGAACATGAGATCTAGAGTAGGATTATTCAACACTTGGTGTTAGGTAATCATGGAGGAGGTGGAGTAGGATCCCTAGACATTCTACACTAGGGGGATTTTGAAGATGATAGCGAGGGTTAGGATCCTAAGAGTTAGTTCTATATTGTACTATATTTTGAGATTTGGTAACGCTTTCCCTCTCATGTGAAGATGATGTATGCAAATCAATTGAATTATTGAAAATGATATAAGTATGTATATGTGTGTGTTTGTGTTTGTGTGTGTGTGTGTGTGTGTGTGTGTGTGTGTGTGTGTGTGTGTGTGTGTGTGTGTGTGTGTGTGTGTGTGTGTGTGTGTGTGTGTGTGTGTGTGTGTGTGTGTGTGTGTGTGTGTGTGTGTGTGTGTGTGTGTGTGTGTGTGTGTGTGTGTGTGTGTGTGTGTGTGTGTGTGTGCGTGTGTGCGTGTGTGTGTGTGTGTGTGTGTGTGTGCGTGCGTGTGTGTGAGAGAGAGAGAGATCCATTTTGGTTTTAACTCCTTCTATCATATGTTTAATTTTATAATGTTTTAATTTTTATCTAGTGAAATTTAGATGGGTGGGAATATATAAAAATTTATGGATTCAATTGTGGTAATGCTAAGAAAATTATTATATTTACCATGTTTAATAAAATTATTATGGTTTATGAAACACATACATGCTAACAACTATCTTACTGGAAACTATTAAGTTAATTGGTTTACATGATATTCAACACTAGATTTGTATTAGAGGAATGAAAGAAAAAATAAGACACATGGAAGGATGAAAAGGAAAATGATCTAGTCCAATAATGGGTAATAGATAAATATTGATCTAGACAAGCTGGGGGATAATCATACTTTGTTTTAATCTTAGAAACAACTAATTTATAGGTTTTTGTCTAGAGGTAGATCAATGGATGGCCAACCATGATAGAATTCATAAAGGGGATAGGTTATCTTTTCAGCATAGGTGTCTAAACAAGTTTTTTGGGATTTAAAATTTAGACACTTTTGTATTACTTTGCTTTGCTTTAGTGTGACCCCCTATATTTAACCTTATGCGAGTAGTAAGAACCAAGGGCTCATCATCAAAGCATAAACATAAAATAGTAATAGAATCCATTCCCAATGATAATTCCACACAATTAGTAAGATGTAGGGGCTCATCACTAAAGGTTATCAAAAGGTAAGACAAGTAGATTTTTTTTAGCTCATATTTTCTTAGCTTAACTTAACTTGGCTTGGCATTGTGTCATTTTTTCTAGGGGCATATCTTACTCCCATGCCTTGGACCTATTAAATTAGTAAGATGTAAAGGAATATCATTGGATACCAAGGTTGGTGAGCAAGATAACCTAGTAAACCATGTGTGAGATTTAGTTTAAAGAGAGAAGTAGAGATAAATTCAATCATGAGGAAGATTCTAGACTAGGTTGTAGGATAGTGTGCTTAAGGCTTCATGAAGTCAAAGGAAAAGAGGGTATACAATACGTAAAAAGACTAAGATCATTATACTAATTAATTATTTATTTCACAATCATTTTCCAAGGGATAATGGGTTAGTTTTTAATGGTGAAAATATGAGTTGAATTTACTACAATGAGGTCTTTACTAAGTGAGATCATATCTAGATAATCACCTAGTAAAAATAATTGAAAGGTATAAACAATTAAAATATGATGGAATTAAACTATAGATGTTATGAGGGAAGTGCATAAAAATGGTACTATATGTAGTAAACATTTAAGGTGCAAGGAGTTGAAAGATTCATCCAAATACTTACCCTATAGAGTGTAAACTGAAAGGCACCATTATTGAAATACTTAGTGACTAAATAAGGGCCTAACCAATTACGTATAAGCTTAAAACCTTCACCCTTATTCATATCAATCCTATTATCAAGTATCAATGCCAAATATCTAACTTAGATAGTGCATTTATAGATTTTTTTATTATATTCATAAAATATGCAGTTTATGTAGGTTTCACGGTGTTCGGTAGCCTTGAATCCATTTTCATCTAAGCTTTCCAGTTGAGTCAAACATGTATTTTGATACTCTTTTTCATCTAATATACCTTTAAGATAAACATGAATACTTGAATTTGAATTCTAGGGGCATATTCAGTTATGGACTAAACACTACAAAATAAGGAGTTTCCCTCATAGGCATATAAACACTCATTCTATAGGCACATAAAGTGGGATAAATTTGAAATGTCAATCCTTCTTGTTATATTTTATGATCTTAACTAATATGGACTTGCATATTTTATTTTTTTCCTTATCTTGATTATTATCCTGAGGGTGGTATAAAGAGGAAGTGTGGTTAGAGATAGAAAATTTCTCGCATAACTCACATACCTCAAGCTTTTTAAAAGGGTAGTCAATATAAAAGATGACAACTTGAAAAACCCCAAACCTATAGATTATTTGGTTTAAGATGAATTTATCTATGATTAATCTAATGGATATGGTTAGAAACATAACTTCCATCCACTTTGTGAAATAGTAATTGGTTGTGATTAAGTGATGGTCATTGGAAGAGGCAGGTGAAACTTTTTTGATTAAGTCTAGGCCCCAAGTGGAGAAGGGCAAAAGTGTAATAATGGGCTGAAGCATTTGAGTGAGAAAATGTATCTTATGGGAGAATTTTTGGAATTTGGGACATTTTATAACATATATTACTACATCATGCTTAAGCATGGGTAAAAAATAGCCCATTATGTGAATGTTTCTAGTAGTTGCACAACCACTAAAGTGACCACTAAACATGCCATTATGACATTGGAATAAAAATTTATTCAACTCTTCTTGGTCTATGTATTTGAGGAGCATGAATTTAAAATATTTTTGGTAAATTATTACATCAAGAATAACATATTTCAATGAAATTATTCAAAGACACCATCTCTACTAAAAATTGACACACTTGAAATAGGGTCAATCAATCAAGTAGTTTATTATTAAAATATACCATATGGATGAAGCGACCATGGGATTATCTATGTAATATATAAATTTATTAGTAAATTTGGTGTCAACAAGGTCACAACCTCTAATGGGGAATCAGCCATCCAGTTAAAAATGTTTATCCTTTGATGGAATTTTTGGTTGATGTAAATGAGTTTGAATTCTCTCAATAGTGAAATAAAATAACCAACATTTTTGGATAAGGCTAGCTAGTTCAATAAGGTGCAAAGGGCCTAAGATCTTATGAATAACCTTATTTATTTATTGAATATGTAATGTCTCAATTGATTTATTGAAAATACTATGGCTAGACATTCATTTTCTACTTTGTTATTGTTGGTCAAATTTCACTTCCAAGTTTGCATCTTTTAAATTTGGCCAAGTACAGTATTCAAAAAATTTCTTTGGAAGGAGTATTTCTCATTGAGCCACAATAAAAATACCAAGTGTTATTTCATTTAGAGACTTTGTTTCAGTCGTTTGGCTATGTGTTATTTCCTTTAGAGGTTTTATTTTTGGGTTTTTAGTCAAGTGTCATGAATTGTCTCAGGGATTTTGTCCCAAAAAAATTCCTTGAAAGATATCTTTTCAAGCTGAAAAAGGTCATCTTCAACTTTTTCGAAGGGCAATTCAACTTTTTTGAAGGGAACTTCAAATTTTTTGAAGGGAAACTCAACTTTTCTAAAGGGCACCTCCATCTTTTTAAAAAGGTCATTTTCAACTTTTTTGAAGGGGTCACTTCAACTTTTTTGAAGGGACATTTTTAGAAAGCCAAAAGGTACTTTACAAAAACTCCAAAGGGTATTTTTGCACGAAGGTGGACCAAATAGAAGTTCCAACAATCATCTTAAAATTTTTGAAGGGAGATTTCCAAGTGTCAAAGGGTCATTTACAGATTGCCAAAAGACCATTTATTTCAACCAAAGGGCAAAAAGACAAAAGTCCTAAGGGCCAAACAAAATGTCTAAAGGAATTCTTTCATAAAGATTGTCTGAGGAATTCTTTCAAAAAACTTATCCACATCAAAAATAGGTCAAACCCCAATTATTTCAAATATTTTGTTTGATACAAATGAAATAAAAGGCCCTAAAGATTATTCAGGAAAATTATCTACAAAAATTGTCAAAAGTAAAAAGCCTGAATGAATACTTTCAAGAAAAGTGTCAAGACAAAAAAGTCTAAAGGAGAAAAGCATTGAAACAAAGTGACCATGGGAAAAGTGTCTAAGGAATGAATTATTTTGGAAAGATTGTCCAAGGTAAATAGATTTCTAAGGGAAACAAATTTTGAAAAGAAATACTCGAAGAGTGATGGTCCACAAATGTTAATTTCAAACTATGGAAACTAGTTTTTTGGGTCGAAAGGTTTGGTGAGAACCTAAGGGTAAATGTGGAAGTAAAAAATGGTAGGATATTGAGTATCTAGTGTAGAAAAAAAAGAAAATAATGGATAGGTTGACGGTTCAAGTCATTATTGGTAGTTGACCAAATCAAAGAGCTTTTATGAAATCAACAAACATAGGTGTCTGAAGGATGACAGGAAGTTAGAAGGAGCATTTTATAACTATTGCCATGAGTTCCTTTTCCATCGGTAAGTGCTATGTGTTGAATCTCTTATTTTTAGTTTCAAATGTTCATGGATGGTATTTGATGAAGGTAGTTTCTTGTGCCAATTCTGAAGGTTTTATGCCACTTTTCACCATTCTCATGACTTTTTTTAGACAAGTAGACCTCCTTACATGGCATGAATCACCTCAATCCTCTTTCATATATAATTGTAATTAATTCTCACATATGGACACATTTCCAAGTGACTCTTGAACTTCCTTGGCTTGACCTCTCTCTTAAAAGCTATATATATGCATTCTTTTGGCTTGTTTTAGTAGCTTTCACTAGTTATTGGGAAAACTCTAGCCAGATTTATACTTGAATAACTCTTGAAGAAATATACAAGTGATGTTTCCACTCATATTCTGTAATTTTGAGTAATGACTTGAATCTTGTTGGTCTAGTCTAGTGAAAGATTGTCTTTTCTAGCTTGTACTCTTGATGGTCTACCATTTGCAAAAATGATATTATTTTAGGGCTTTGATTGTATTCTTTCTTAAGTGTATAAATATCCTAGAAGTGGTCCATGATTGTATCCCTCTTTGGAATCATTCATTCCCTTCCTAAGAATCATATACCTTCTCAAATCTAGCATATGAAACATTGATGTAACAACAAATCTTGAGTTATCAGTTTTGTGTGAGAAACACTTTGTTTGCCTTTAAGTAGTAGTTTTAGTTAATTGGGAGGAAATTATACATTGGTGCATCACCATTTTGTTTATTAGTCATTTTTATTAATCCCTTTTCATATCCAATCGATAAGTTAGAGAGTAAGCTTTAAAGGTGCATCAAGGGGAGCTAGTCCCTTATCTAGAGATTCATCTTAGTGAAATTATCACCCACAACAAGAGAAATGTTTCCATTGTGCCACTTAGATGAGGAGAGATGAAAATATCCTCAAGGGTGTGAATCTAAGTATCAATAGTTATATCATGATCGGTGGGACAACTCATCCTAATTGTTTCCATGTCAAGGTGAATGTTGGCCTTGATAAGTCCAATGTTACATAAGTATTCTTAATCTAGCATTTGGCAACTCCAAAAGGTGAGAATTTATGCTTGTAGATCAAGTTCTTCACATTATACTTCATGGTCTTCACTAGATCATCTTCTAATTAAGCCTTTAATCAAGTCCCTCTACCTAAAACTCCTCTTGAAGAAAAACATCATGAACCATTTTTAGCATTTAGAGATCTAGAATAGGAAGGTTTTGAAGAGGAAGAAGAAGTCGAGGAAATAAAAAATCAAGGGGATCAAGAAGATGAAGAAGAGATGGCTAGAAGACATCCTTTCCTAGCCTTCAACATCCAAAATCAAATTAACCTTCCTTCATATGATCCTATTCCTCCTAATGCTACCAAAAGTCTCCCTAATTTCAATTTAGAAGGTCCTATTACCACATCCAAATCCATTAGGGACATTTCAAACTTTTTAAACTTCCACAATATCACTCAAGCTAACATAGCTATTAAATTACTTTCAATGTCTCTAAAGGGTAAGGCACTTGATTGGTATAGAAATTTGGAAGGTGGTTGCATTACTAATTGGGATGGATTTGGAGAGTTGTTGGTGAATAGGTTTGAGAATAAGAGTGACCATACCTCACTAATTTACCAACTGAATGTGATAAAGAGAGGTCCTAATGAGTCCATGGGATATTTCAATGAAAGGTTTCAAAGGACATGGTGTATGTTTCCACCTATTATGAGGCCTCCTCCAGGATTTTTAGTCCCCACCTATCTTAAGGCTATTGGCAGTAATGTTGCAATCGATGGGAGCATTACTTTACCTGAGGCATATGAGATAGCCATTAAAGCTGAGAATAGTTTGATACAAGCTAGGAAATTACCTCCAAGATTCTCCCTAACTTTGTTGTCTCATAATTCAATTGAAGGCCCAAGAATATCACAATTTACCAATACCATTGTCAAACCTAAAACCACTCACAAGAAGGTGAATGATGCTATAGGTAAAGATGAGATGATTCGGTCTTTGCAAGCCCAACTTAAGCAAGCATAAATGTATGCAAGTGCTCCACCCAATCCTTGATACTATCCTCAATAAGGTTATATACCTTCACCCCAGTACACTAACCAAGGAAGAGGACAATATCAACAAGGTTTCAATAGGCAGCCTAATGCCTATAATCCTAATTCCACTCCATCCATAAAGGTTGTTGTTTCAGTCCACACCAATATAGTTCAAGGAGAGGAACATTTGGATCATTGAGGGTAATCTCAAGGTTATTTTATGCATAATGGTGGAGAAGGTAATCAAAATTTGGTAGCTCAAGAAGGAGCTACTCCTTATGTTACATCAAAAGAAGTGAATCTCATGCAAAGGGATGTTCAAGGAGAAGGTAGCAACAAAAGTACTAGTTTTATGAACTTCCAAGTAGAAGAAAATTATGTGTTGAATGAAAATACATTAGTTGTAGCCAACATAAGGGTTAAAATGAGGGATTTAGGAGATAATCCAATAATACAATTGATTCTAACTAGTGCCTCTCCAAGGTCACAAAATACAAGTACCAATTTAATAAATCCTACGAGTCACACTACTCCTCAAAGTAGGAATGTGAGCAAGGCTACCAAACCTCTAATATAACAAGTTTAAGTTCCCTCATTGCATTAAATAATGCAAGATAAGGTGAATACTTCCTCTCTAAACATTATTTATTCTTTGGTATATACCAAGACAAGTATTTCTCTTTGGGAAGTATTGCATATTCCTGGCCAAAAGGAACTTCTACAAGAACAACTCTCAAACATTCATGTATCCCCTCAAGTTCTAAGAAATAATGGTGTAACCCTCACCAAAAGACCTAATTATGTCCTCTAACCATCCAAAAAAATTGAAAATTCTCCACCTTTCTACCTCACACTCATTGTGGAAGACAAAATGGTTCACAATTGCATTGTGGATAGTGGAGCTAGTACCACGGTTATGCCTAAGGTGGTTGCTGACAAGTTGGGACTAAAGTATGAGCCTCATAGTAAGGGTGTGTTGCATCTTGATGGAACTATAGCCAAGATGGTGGGGTTAGTTAAAGGTTTGAAAGTTTTCTTGCATGATTGTCTAAGTTTCCCCATCCTATAAGACATTGTGGTGGTTAATCTTCCAACTCATTTTGCTATTTGCTTGTCAAGAGACTTCATGGCTAAGATTGGAGGATACCTTGCAGTTGATTTTTATTTTCTATATTTTATAACAAGATATGGAGGTAAAGTAACATAACCCTTTTCAAGGTTCCACATCAAACCATATGTGGAGACAAATTCAAATTAGAATTGTATGATTAGTGAGAAAGAAGAAGGTGCAATTGGTGGTGAAACATCCTTTCCCCTTGAAGGTATTTTTGACCTCTTTCTTGATGAGTATGGTACTAAAACTTATGAGCATGACCCATATGCATTCATAAAAGAAACTAAATTAGGGGTATATTGTATACATGAGAAGAACATTCCTATACCATCACTCACTAATGAGGATCATGAACTTGAAGGGATATGGGAAATGTTTTTTGATGGCTCTAGAAGCAAGGTAGGGGTAGGAGCTGGTGTCATGTTGGTTTCTCCCTCAAAGAACCAATATTAATCTTCATATAGATTCTATTTTTGTTTCACTTGCAATGCAAAAAAATATGAAGGCTTGGTTCATGGCCTCCAATGGGTAAAGAGAAAGGGAATCAAAAATTTGAAGGTATATGGAGATAGTGAATTGATTATACATCAAGTGAGAAACCAAGCTATAGACAATAAATCTTTGCTTAAGTCCTATAAGCATAGGGTGTGGGATTTAATTGAGGACTTGGATGCTTTCAATATCCAACCTATACCAAGAGACTCAAATAAACATGCTGATAGGTTGGATGTGATAGGAGCACACTTTGATATAGTTGTTGATGTAAGTAAAGAGAAGGACCAAACTCACATCAAGTCATTGTGAGACCTTATATTCTATATAATGAAGTGTATTGATAAGTGTTTGAGAGTGATAAACACATTGTACACTTCATACAAAATGAAGCAAAATTTTATTCAAAGAACCAAAAGAAACTTGACAATCAATATGAAGAACAAGTTATTCAGCTGAAGACAAACAAGATACCAAAGGGGCTAGTTACTTTGGAGAGTGTGTTCAATGAAGATGATCAAATAAGGAAGGAGAGGGAAATCATGTATACAAAGGAAGAGAACTAAGAATCTTAATATTTAAGGAAAAACTTTTGAAAATTGGTAAGATATGTTCTCTTTTTGAAAGGCGAGCCTTCATTGAATTGTGTAAAGAATTTCGTGATATATTTACTTGGGAATACAAGGATTTAATCCAAGTCTAGCTCATCACACTATTGAGTTATAAATTGGAGATAAACCAATTAGGAAAAATCAAAGGCCTATCAATCCTAAGATAAAGGAACTAAAGGAAAAAGAGCTCACCAAATTGATTGAGTCTAGGATTATTTTTCTTATCAAACACGCAACTTGGGTAGCTAACCTTGTACTTATTCAAAAGAAGAGTGGAGATATCAGAATTTGTGTGGACTTTATGGATTTTAATAGAGTTTCAATCAAATTTCATTATCCACTACCTTCCATGGAGCAAAATTTTCAAGTGGTTTCAGGTTCTCAACGCTTTTCACTACTTGATGGCTATTCAACTTATAACCAAATATTGGTGAATGAGGAGGATTAGTTCAAGACAACATTCACCACAAAATTGGGAAAATTTTCATATAGAAATATTCCTTTTAGTTTGTCTAATGCTGGTGCTACCTTCCAAAGAGCAATGGACATGGCCTTTAAACGTTTGATCAATGAGTTTTTGCTTGTATACCTTGATGATATAATTTTTTTTTCCAAGAACCATAATGACCACATGAAACATCTAAGGCAAGTCTTTGAGAAGTGTAGAGAGTTTTTAGTTTCTCTTAATCCAAAAAAAATTATCTTTTCTATTCATGAAGGCAAGTTATTGGGTCACATTGTGTCAAAAGAAGGCTTGTCTATTGATCCTAAAAAGATTGAAGCCATTCTAGGCTTGTCTTTGCCTCTACACAAGAAATATTTACAAAGTTTCTTAGGCAAGATCAACTTTTTAAGAAGGTTTATTTTAGGATTTTCTACTTTGGTGAAGCCTATCAAAACCATGCTCAAGAAGAACCAAGGTTTTGCTTGGACAAAGGAAGGTAAGAATTTTTTTGAGGAAATCAAACAAGAAATTACCTAATCTCCTACTCTCTTGAACCCAAACTTTGCCAAGGATTTCATACTCTATACTTTTGATAACCTTGACATAATCCTATCTATGATTATACAAAATAATGATGAGAAAATTGAATAACCCATTACATTCTTTAGTCAAGGATTAGAAGATTATGAGGTCAAGTACACATTTGTTGAGAAGTAGGATCTAGCTGTGATAAGAGGCTTGAAAATTTTTAGGCACATGGTTTCTAATAACAAGATAAATGTCATGGTATTTCATCTTATCACCAAAGAGTTCCTCTTAAGTAAATACCTCAATGAGAAGAGAGGTAGCTGGATCATAAAGTTAATGGAGTATGATTGATGTTGATATCAAGGTAACAAACTTGGTAAGAGGAAAGGGGCTATCTGAACATCTAGCTTTAGATATTCAAGGGCTAAGGGAAGAAGTCTTTGTCAATCAATCTCATCCCCAACCAACTGTTTACATACCAATTCAAAGTTGAACACAAGACATCATTAGTTTCCTCCAAAATGGTGATTGTCCTAATGGTTTGAATAGGTCACAAAGAAGTTATTTTATATTTTAAACCATTCTTTATTGTCTTTTAGATGGTATTATCTTTTGAAAGGATGTGAATAGTGTGCTACTAATATTGTTGACAATGATCAATCTGGCATCTTGCAGGAAAAGTTTCACAATGGTGTAGATGGAGGTCATTTCTCCCCAAAAACAACAACTGCAAAGATAATGAGGGCTGGGTAATATTGGCCTAGCCTTTTCAAGGATTGCTACTCTTGGGTTAGGAGGTGTCTTCATGTGCCTTATTTGTAGGCAAATAGAAACTTGCAACCCTTCCAATGAATCTTGTCCAAGTATACCAACCTTTTATGCAATGGGGCCTTGATTTCATTGGTGTAATCAACCCTCCATCAAATGCTGGACACAAATGGATATTGACTGCTACTAACTAATTCACAAGGTGGGTATAGGCTATTGCATTGAAAGAGGCAAAAGAAAATGAAATCTTTGAGTTTTATGAGAGTATAACAACAAGATTTGGGGTTCCCTATACTATCATTTATGATAATGCACTTGCTTTTATGAGTGCTAAAAATTTTGAGTGGGAAAATAAGAATGTATTTTAATTAAGTACCTCATTGAACTATTACCCTCAAGGTAATGGATTAGCTGAGTCTACTAACAAGAATCTCATTAAGATCATCAAGAGGACATTGGAGAACAGTCAAAGAGCATGACACACCAAGTTGAAGACAACCTTATGGGGTGATAGGATTACTCTTAAGAGATCAATTTGTAACTTTCCCTTTGTGCTTGTTTATGGGAGAGAAGCTACGTTGTCCATCTCTAAAGAGATCCCTATTCTAAGACTTGTACATCAGCTAGAACTACTTAAAAATACTCCAATAGAAGTCATATTGATAGAACTAATACAATGACAAGAAGCAAGGGACAATGCACATAAGACCATGAAACACCACCAAGTACTCATGAAGAAGTCCTTTGATAAAAGAACAAGTACAAGAGTGTTCAAGGAAGGTGACTTGGTTCTAAAATGGGATGAGGACATAGAAAAACTAGGTAGACATACAAAGTTTGATGCTTTGTGGAGTGGCCCTTAAATCATTAGCAAGTGAAAGCAAAGTAACTCCTTTCAGCTGACTAGGATGAATGGCAAGGAATTGCCTATCCCTATGAATGTGATATATCTGAAGTTCTATTATTAGTCCTTACAACTCTATTTTATAAATAGTAGCATAGGTGTGTGTGTTTAGTCTATTTTTGTTATAGCTATTATGTTCCTTAAGTGATCTAGTTGAACACATGCATGTTTCCTTTGGTTTACTATTGTGTTCCCTAAGTGCTTTGTAGCATAGGTGTGTTTCCTTCCTTTTATTTAGTGTGTGTCTTTTCCTTTGTGGATGTGGATCAACCACCTTGTGTCCATTAAGCCAAAGGTCTATTCAAGTAATTTTGGGTGCCTATATGCATGACTCCATGCCCAATGGAAGGATTTAGGCAATTGGTCTTAGGTATAGAAGGCATGTCATACCTAGGAATCACTAAGAATGTTGGTCAAATTTCACTCCCAAGTTTGCATATTTGAAATTTGTCTAAGTATAGTATTTAGAAATTTTCTTCAGAAGGAGTATTTCTCATTAAGCCATAACAAAAATACCAAGAGTTATTTCATTTAGAGACTTTGTTTCAGTCTTTTGGACAAGTGTTATTTCCTTTAGAGGTTTTATTTTTTGGGTTTTTGTTCAAGTGTCAGGAATTGTCTCAGACATTTTGTCTAAAACAATTTCCTCGAAAGATATCTTTTCAAGCTGAAAAGGTCATATTCAAATTTTTCGAAGGGCACTTCAACTTTTCTGAAGGGCACTTAAAATTTTATGAAGGGTACTTCAACTTTTTTGAAGGGCACCTTCATCTTTCTTAAGAGGTCATTTTCAACTTTTTCGAAGGGGTCACTTCAACTTTTCTGAAGGTGTTAGGATTGTGGAGCTAAAAGCTTCACTGATGCAGACATGGAGGAGGTTGCAGAATGAGTTGCTAAGTGTCAGAAGTATTTGGCGTTGGTCTGGCCAACCGGCGTCGGCAGGGTAAGACAGGAAGGCAACCGACGTCGGTCATATATCGGCCGGCGTCGGTGACCCCAGGCAGACAGGGACCGACGTCGGTCGCCTGTGTAGTTCGACTGCGAGTTAATTACGGGCAGTGAGCTAACGAACCAAGAGTTTGCATGATGAGTGCTAATTTTAGACTCATAGCTGCGGATCTAATTATTGTAATTAGATGTCTAATCATTGTTTGGATGAGATCTATATAATAGACTCATGGTTGTATTGGAAAAGTGTGCTAGGGAGTAAGAGAGCATAATTATAAGCTCCTTCTGTGTGTGAGGTAGAGCAATGGTGCGTTCCTCCTAGTGCTACAGTACCAGGTGTGTTGGTGCTGGATTAGAGAGCCAGCTGGGTTCTTCAGGAGTGTAGGATCTTGGTCATAGTTGCATGGCCTATATAGGAGATCTACATGGTAAGTAAGATCGTTGATCTGCAGGTGTATGTGTGTGCAAGGTCGAGGTTCACAGGTGATCAGAACCATTGTTTGATTTGCAGGTGTGCAAGGTCATATAGACAGCAACACAACAGGGAGCAGTATCAGGCAGGATCTACTTGGAGTACAGGTGTGTACTCGGATAGAGCAAGAGAGGAAGGCAAGGAAGTTCCTTCCATAAGTATGGTCTGTTGAATTGCAGGTTGTTGCAGATTCATGGGAGATCTACTTGAAGTACTTTGAGTACTTGTGGAGCACGTGGAGTGCTTGTGGAGTGCGTGGAGCACTTGTGTTATGCGTGGAGCATGGGAGGTGAACATCAACTCTGTATTTGAGTTGGGTGTTGTGACCTGTGAGAGGGAGAGCTTTGGGGAGAAGAATTACTGTTCACTTGAGGTGTGGGAAACCTCTGTAAGGTGGTGGAGAAGAAGTGGCATCTTCTTTATTGTATTCTTTTCTGTATAAAGTGTTAATACAAGTTGTGTATTGTCTCTCATATGCTGTGTTATTCTGAATTCTAGTTACTTGGTGAATCTGGTTTATTTCCGCATTTTAAGTTGCTTGAAGTTTGGTAATCAATTGTATGTTTCCGGTTTTGCATCCTAACAAGTGGGATCAGAGCATGTTTGTTGTTCTAGATTCCTGACAGAAGGGACATTTTTAGAAAGTTGAAAGGTACTTTACAAAAAAATTTAAGGGTATTTTCATAGGAAGGTGGACCAAACAGAAGTTTTGAAAGTCATCTTCAACTTTTTGAAGGGACATTTCCAAGTACCAAATGGTCATTTATAGATTGTTGAAGGACCATTTCTTTCAGCTGAAGGGTAAAAAGACAAAAGTTTGAAGGGCCAAACAAAAGGTTCAAAAGAATTATTTCAAAAAGATTGTCTAAGGAATTCTTTCAAAAAACTTGTCTGCATCAAAAAGAGGTCAAAGCCCAATTATTTTAGACTTTTTTTGATAGAAAGGAAACAAAAGGCCCAAAAGATTGTTTGGGAAAATTGTCTGCAAAAATTGTCAAAAGCAAAAAGCTTGAATGAATTCTTTTGAGAAAAGTGTCAAGAAAATAAATTCTAAAGGAAAAAAGTGTTGAAACAAAGTGACCATAAGAAAATTTTCCAAGGAATCAATTATTTCAAAAAATATTGTCTGAGGGAAATAAATGTCCAAAATAAATACCTGAAGAGTGATGGCCCACAAATGTTAACTTCAAACTGTGGGAACTAGCCATTAGTGTCAAAAGGCTTGGCAAGAACCTAATGGAAAATGTGGAAGTAACAAATGGTAGGATCCTAAGCATCTGGCATAGACAAAATAAGTAAAGAATGGACATGTTTATGGTTCAAGTCATTGTTAGTAGTTGATCAAATCAAAGAGCTTCCATGAAATCAACAAATGCAAGTGTCTAAAGGATGACTGATAGTTAGAAGGAACATTTTCTAACTGTAACCATGAATTCCTTTTCCATTAAGTGGTACTATGTGTTGACTCTCCTATTTTCAATTTCAAACATTCATAGATGGTCTTTGATGGAGGCAATTTCTTGTGCCAATTTTGAAGATTTTATACCATTTTTCACTATTCTCATGATTTATTTTGGACAAGTAGACCTCTTGACATGGCATGACTCACCTCACTCCTCTTTCATATACAATTATAATTGATTCTAATAGATGGACACATGTCCAAGTGACTCTTGAACTTCCTTGGCTTGACCTCTCTCTCAAAAGCTATATATATGCATTCTTTTGGCTTGTTTTAGCAACCTCCATTGGTTATTTGGAAAACTCTAGCCAAATTTGTACTTAAAAAACTCTTTAAGAAATATATAAGTGTTGTTGCCACTCATACACTACAATATTGAGTAATGACTTGAATCTTGTTGGTCTAGTCTAGTGAAAGATTGTCTTTTCTAGCTTGTACTCTTGATGGTCTACCATTTATAGAAAGATATTGTTGTAGGTCTTTGATAGTATTATTTTCTAAGTGTAGATATGTGCTATAAGTGGTCCATGATTGTATCCCTCTTTTGAATAATTCATTCCCTTCCTAATAATCATATATCTTCTCAAATCTAGCATATGAAATATTTATGTAACAATGAATCCTGAGTTGTGAGTTTTATGTGAGAAACACTTTGTTTGTATTTAAGTAGTAGTTTCAGTCAATTGGGAGGAAATTTTATATTGGTGCATCACCCTTTGTTTCTTAGTCATTTTTCTTAATCCCTTTTCATATCTAATTTATAAGTTAGAGAGTGAGGTTTAAAGGTGCATCAAGGGGAGCTAGCCCCGTATTTAGAGATTCATCTCAATGAAATTATCACCCACAACAAGAGAGATGTTTCCATTATGCCACTTGGATGAGGAGAGTTGAACATCTCCTCAAGGGTGTGTATCCAAGTGTCAATAGTTATATCTCATGTTGTAATTTAGAAAGATGCGACTAATAAATAAGTTGAATCTCTTTTCCATCATCATCCTCTTTGTCTAACATGTAGGTAAGAGACAACTTAGTTTAACTAAATTAAATAATTAGAGGTTGATCAAACTTAGGTTCCATAAGAGTTAGAGGAGCTATAATAAAGTACTTTACAGACTCACATGCATTTTGGCAGTCTTGGTTCTAGGTCATACCACTCTTCTTCTTAAGTTGATTATTGATGGGATGGATGGTGTAAGTAAGACTAGGGATGAATCTTATAATTTAGTCTAGATTCCTCAATAATGACCTTATTCCTAATTCTATAGTGGGGGGAGGGGGGGGGAGGACATATCAATAATGGCACAAAATTTGGTAAGAACTATGTTAATCTTGTGCTAAAAGATGATGTATCCTAGAAGCTTTTCGTTAATAACTCCAAAAATGTAATTTTCTAGATTGAGTGTGACATTATACTTAATGAGGTGAATTATAATTATGCACAAGACTTCAAGGTGTTTAACCCTTTTATTGGCCTTTCCTAGTAGATCATCCACATAGTCATCCATGATTTTATGAATAAGGTCATGGAAAATATGACTCATGGCCTTATAATAGGTTGTGATAGCATTTTTGAGTTCAAATGGTATGATGACATAATAAAAATTCCCCCATAAGGTAGTGAAATATGTGTTACTATGATCCTCTTCTGAAATGTAAATTTGATTGTATCCCAAAAAGCTATCCATGAGAGATAATAACTCATATATGACTATAGCATTTATGATAATGTCTATGGAGGGTAAAGGAAAATGGACCTTAGGGAATACATTATTAATGTCACTCAAATGAATGGATATTATAACTTTCTTATTCTTTTTTAGGGTGATGACTATGTTGGATAGACATAGTGTGCAGTCCATAAGCTTAATGAACCCTACCTTGAGGGTTTTGAAAACCTTCTCTTTGACCATTAACACAATTTTGGGTTTTATAGGTATGTAGATACCTAGATATAGTCATAGATTCTTGAAAATTTTAATTCTTGACACATATTAAACCACTTGACTCCTGCCCAAATACATGACTCTTATTCACCACTCATTTAAGATAATTATCTATATGTGGACTTGAGCCCTCTATTCTCCATCACAGATACATAATAAATTAAAAATAAATGCTAAAATAGTCTTATATCACTCTCAAATTACTTCAAAACTCATGTACATATCTCTGATTCTCCAAGACAAGTACATGTTAGCTATACATGTCAATTGTCATAGACCTGTCCACCTACAACATCTTTGTTCTTGTGTTAGTTAATGGTTGGTTTCCAGATTCAAAAGATTCATTGGTGTATTCCTGAACATTTTCCAAGGTAGGTTAAAATAAATTTAAAAAAGGTTTCATTATAGATAAAAATCAATTTTAATTATCCTTAGCTTGCCACTATCTATTTGAGCACTTAAACACTATTGTACATTGATAAAATATGCTACATTGTTCCCAAATTTGAGATCATTCACTAGGAGCAGTCATAAGACAAGTCTAAAGTATTTCAAATAAAGTAAAAATCTAACATTGTCAAGTATCTATTAAAATGAATGTATACATAGTGACATACAAATCTAGATATGAATTGATAGAAAAATAAATTCACATACAAAGAAGGCTAGATGTAGGTGGGAAAACCTCAGATAGAAGTACAAAATACATAATATTTATTCATTAATGAGAAATAATAACCCAATACATCAAAATCCCCTCTCCTCACTTCTTCTCGCTTCTCTTGATAGAACCTTCAATTTGTTTGAATAATATTTGTGTATTAGAATGCTCGCAGGTTGTGTGTTCTATTATGTTACCATGCAAAATATATTTATATGTGAGGTGAACCATTGTAATTAATGGGTTCAACCTCCCACTTGATCCATAATGATAAGTTTTATAATTTTTTATTTTATTATTTATTACCATGAATATTAGCTCATGTATTTTAAATAATAAAATATATTATTATTTTACCAATATAATTTAAAGTGTTAATGACACTTATATACCACTTAACCATTAATTATTCCAACACTCCCCATTCATGTGAAGTGGGAATACATGCCATATCCACTTTTATACTAAATAAATTATACTCTATAAACCATCTACAATGAGTTTAGGGTGCATGTAACATTTGAAGGATTTTAAAAACTTTCATCATGCCAATATCACCTTTTGAAACAAAATGAATTATAATCCATAAACTACTTAGAGTAAGTTTATGCTAGCATGATCATGAGACTACATCTCATAGTTTCTCATGAATAATCAACCAAATATTTTGGATCTTTTTATAAAATAGGGACCTCTATTACAAAATATGATTTTAAGTATTGAGTACACTGTAAAATCACATATGGTGAAGTTTACCAAAATCACATAAAGTGACTTATTATAATACTTTTACAATTTTAATAAGTATAGAGAAGAAGAAAGAAATAACATGGCCATTAAGAAGTGACATTCTCATGCATACTCCCCCTTGATGACAAATCTGAGATGCCCATCATTGTATAAAACTTACAAAACTTGGTAGCACTAACTAATTTTATGAAGATATCTACCACTTATTCATCCATAGAAAAAACTAGAGATTAATATCACCGTTAAGGACTTTCTCTAGGATAAAATGCACATGAACTTCAATACGATTAGTTCTTTGGTGTTGCACTCAATTTTTGCTAGAACTATATAACTTTGATTATCACAAAGAAGGGTGCTACTATGAAAAACATCTAAATGGAGTTCTTCTAACAACCTTCACGCCCACACGGCTTTTTTATTAGCTTTCATAGCACTTATATACTTTAATTTTGTAGAAGAGATATAAATAATAGATTACTTTTTGTTGCTCCAAGTGATATCACCTGCACCAAATTTAAACACATATCTAGAATTAGATTTATGATCTATAATATCATCAACATTATCATAATCACAATAACATATAAATTAGTATTATCAATAGAAGAATAAAATAAACCAAAATTTATAATTCTTTTGATATACTAAAGTATTTATTTTGTTAATTTAAAATGATACAAGTATGGATCCTAAATGAATATGGAAGCAACACCTATAAAAATGATATGTATGGTCTAATAGTATTTAGATAAATCTAACTACCAATTATCTATCTATATAGAGTGGGCTCAGCTTTATCACAAGCAGGGTTTGAATTAAGCTTAACACTAAATTTAATAGGGATAGATGAAATATTATAATCAACCATATTAAACTTAATTAGAAGGTTATGTGTATACTGAGATTGAGATATAACAATTGAATTTTTATCTTGAAATACAATTATTATTAGAAAATAATGAAGAATGCCTAGATCAGTCATTTCAAAATATTGAATTATTTTATATTTATATTTAAGAATTAAAATAATTTTATCATCAGTAATAAAAAGATCACCAACATATAATAATTAAGATAAAATGACTATTTCAACTTTTAAAAAGAAATCATTGTCAAAATAATAGTTAGAGAAACATAGTTATTTAAAATAACTAGTGATTTTAGAATACCAACCTCAAGGAACTTGTTTTAAACTATAATGAGATTTATTTAACTTAGAAACATAATGTTAAATGGAACATTATCAAGATGTCAAAAATATCTTTATATTCAAACCATTTAGAAAGATAATTTTGACATCTATTTGGTGTATAGTCAAACCATTTTGAGTTGTAAGGGCAATAAACCATTTAAAAGTACTTATTTTTTCTACAAGAGCAAAAGTTTCAACATAGTCAATCCCAAGTTTTTGAGTAAAACCAAAATTAACTAATCTAGATTTAAATTTGTCAATTTTACCAATTGAATTATATTTAATTTTCTAGATCCAAGTAGAACCAACAATATATCTTTTATAAAAATATGAGATAAGATCCCAAGTCTAATTTTTAATTAGGGATTTATATTTATCTTGCATAACAACTTTCCATTTATCATATTAAATAACTTCCTCAAAATATTGAGGTTCACATTCATACCAAGTCATCAAAACATGATAGTTGTGTTGAATGCTAATTAATTTATTAATATTGTCAAGATTAGATGACTGAATTAGAGATTCAACACATTTAAGTTTTATAATTTGAACACAAAATGGAAAAGGTTCCCCTTCAGACTCTAAGTCATACAAAATTGGATCAACTTCCTCTAAGGCATCTGTTTATTCATAAGGAGTAATAGAAGAGTTAGGTTCACCAAAAGAAGTAATTTGAGGGGGTTCTATAAATGGATCATAAAAATATTTATCAAGGATTTGGAAATTCCTATTCTCAATGATTTTTCATTTAGATGGATCATAAACTCTTAATATTTTTTTTTCTCTCTATAACGTATGTAAATTCAAGAATAGGAGGCATGATTAAGTTTCTTTCTTTTTGTTTTAGGAATAAAGATGGAAGCAATACTACCAAATATCTTAAGGTGAATAACACTAGGTTTTTTATTAGACAACATTTATAAAGATGTATAAAAATGAAAAAATTTAGTAGGGACTCTATTATAACATGCACAACTATTTTCATGGCTTCAACCCACAAAACTTTAGGAAAATTTACAAAAATACAACACTGTTCTAGCCATTTTAAGGATGGTTTAATTTTTTATTATAACAATACCATTTTTCTATGAAGAATAAGGAGTTGTTAAATATATTTATATACCACAATTAATGTAAAATGAATCAAATTATTTATTAACATATTCACCTCCATTATTAATTTTTAATCTCCTAATATAAAAATTAGAAGAATTTTTAACTAAAACTTTAAATTATTTGAATTTAGATAATACTTCATATTTCTTCTTAATATTATAAGACTAGATCATCCTAGAGTAATCATCAATGAAAGGAAAAACATATAAAAAATATTCAATAGAAATAACTTTGATAGGTCCTTTAACATCACTATAAATAATCTCTAAGGGATGAGAGGAGTTAGTATCATAATTTTTGTGAAAGGGTTTAACATGTTGCTTACCACGTAAACAACCCTCACACATTTCATGATGAGAATAAATAATATGAAGACTAACCACAAGATCATGATGAAAAATATCATAGAAACTTATAAAATTAATATGACCTAATCTTTAATGTCACAATTGATATTCATTTCTACTTTGTGATGAAAGATAACATGTAGAAGAAGTAAAAAACATATATAATCCATTCTTTTGAATTATTTTAGTAATCATATAGCCAAATTGATTATTAATACACTATTTATCTTTAAACAGAGTTACTATGAATTTATAATTTGTAAGTTGTGAACAAAATGATATATTTTTCTTAAGTGTAGGAACATAGAAAACATCATTTATGGTTACATTTACAAATTTAACTTTCACTTGTTTAGTAACTTCTATAAATGAAATATCACTTAAATAAATTATTTTAGATATATTTTTAGTCTTAGATAAAATATTTAATAAACATGTCATGATGCGACACACCAATATCTAAAATTCATTAATTTTAATTAGAAATAAATAAGGAAATATACAATGCATTAGTGTTATAATTTTGTTCTTGATTGTTATTTTAATTTTTCTATAAATTATGATTAGAAAATTTATTTCCTTTATTATTTTTATAAAAAATTTATTGGATATGTTCTTGTTTTTATAACAATATTCTCTTTTATGTCTAAATTTACCACACACATTGTAATTTTTATTAAAATTCATTTTATGATTCTTATTATCAAATTTCTTGTTCCTATTTTTGCCACTAGCAGGTTTAAGTTTAGTTTTATGGTTTCCAGTATTTTGAAAAATATTATTAAACGCACGAAGTGCTTGAGTGACATTTTATTTATAATCAAACTTTGACATCACTTGTTCTTCTTAAATAATAGGAGCTAAAAGGGTAGTGAAGTTAGGGATGTCTTGTTTTATTTGATTTTTATAATTAAGAATATAAATAACATTGTGAAACTTTTCATGAATATTTAACTGAATAATAAAATAAAAAACTTGTTATTGAATTAAATTAAATTTGCACATTCTAAATGAGATTTAATGTTTTTAATTTTGTAAGAAAATTAACTATTTTTCATCACCTTCCATGAGAGTATTAAATAATTCAAGTATAAGTTTTATATTTTTTGAGAGATGAGTGCCCTCATGCATATATTCAAGGAGTTTTCAGATATTTATAGATGAATTTTTATTACTAATATGGAGTATGAATTCATCCTTTACACTCTTCAAAATGATTGACATGGATTCTTGTCATTTCTATTGAAATGTATTATTAAGTTCAGTCGAGACATGTCTCCCTGACAAAGGTTTTTCAGTCTTGACAAAAATGTTTCATAATTTTCAATCCATAAATTTTGATTTAATATGAATTTTTAGAATGTTATAGTTAGACTTATTTAACATTTACGACTTATCTAATACAAAATCCAAAGAAGACATAACTTCCCTTCAAAGTTAGACACTTACTAATTTATGTTTTATACTAACATGACAATAGAAAAAAGTAAAAAAAAGAACAAATTTTTTTATTGTAGTTTTATAGTTTATTTTTGTAAATAAACATATATTTTAGTGTTTAAACAACAATAACCACTTATTTTTTAAAAAAATCAAAAATGTAAAAAATTACAACTAAAGTAAGTGTCACAAAAAAATAATTTAAAAACTATTTTCAATATAATTGCTGAAAAAAATATATAAAGAGGATTTAAATCATAAAATAAAACATTTCAATGTGTCAAGAATGTGCCAACACCTAGAGATAAACTGGTCACATTACCATCTTCATAAAAAATTACAAGACAAATTCCCAAGAAGTGTCACAAGAGGTGTTGCTAGTGTTAAAAGTAACGAGTCACACAAATATTTTTATAAGGTAATTAAAAAAAATAGTTATAATGTTTAAAAATAAGTTTGACTAATTCAAAGTTTGACCAAAAAGAAGGGTGGTAATGTGTTTTGAACTCTTGACCTCATTTTTTCAAGTGCCTTATAGAATTTCACTAACCAACTTCCCTTTGGAAATTTATGAGTGTATACATGAAAGATATGCTATTTAAAGTTTATTTAATCAATATTCCTTAAATAAAAAAATAGAACTCACATGCATATGAATTTTTTGAACTTGATTTTTTACTTTTTGTTAAAAAATATGTTTTAATCAGGGCCCTCTCATTGGCATGTATTTTCTATGATTTAATTAAAAAACTTATTTAATAACTATTTTTTATAAACTATGCACTTACTATTGGAATGCCATACAAAAATAATGGTGCATGTATAGAGGCAGGGGCATAACAGATGGCTTTCAAGAAGCCACAAATAGTTTTTTAAGAGGTCAAACAACCATTCATAGGGGTCTTGATGGATATAAAACCTTCAAAACTAATTTTTTACGTCAAAAAATGATTTTGACTATTTCTAACCCACACATGATATACCAGGTACCACAAAGGAGTTTTAAAAATTTATAGAAGTGATTTATATGCTTTAGAGGTTCTATATGAGTGTTTGTAGGCACAATAACTGAAGATATTCTAGTTTTAAACATAGAACATGTTGCAGATGAATTTAAATTAATTTTTTTCAAAGTTTTCACCCTTCTCTATTTAGACAAGGCTACACAACCACATTCAAGGTGAAATTTGCTTGATCGGGTTGTAGGTTTGAGTGTTTGGTTACTTGTTTTGAATGTTTGAAGGATCAAAATCCTGAGATATAGGATCCACAAGCTGTAAGCGAAATTTTTTCTTCCTCTATGTCATATAATGGACATACAAAGATGCCTCGAGCTGAATTTAATTTGAAATTTACTTGTAAATTGTTATTTTAATGCTTTGATTGATCAATATTCAAATTCTATGCAAATACAATATTTACAAGCTTTAATAATGTCAAACAAAAAAATTACCTAGCCTGAATACAAGTCCTATGGCTGTACACTAGCCATATAAATATGATTTTATATAGAATATGCTTGTACAAGGATCTCCTCAAGTTAATTAACCAATCAATTGGTCTTCCAATAAATCCACATATCAATCTTGCTCTGAGACCATGTTAAAATGAACGTATGCACAATTATATACAAATTTAGATATGAATTGATATAAAAAGACATTCACACACAAAGAAAACTAGATGTAAGTAGAAATACCTTATACATAGGTAAAAACTCACAATAATTATTTATTAATGAGAAAAATAACCCAATACATCAATCTTCCCTCTCCCCACTTCATTTCACAAAACCTTGAATTTGTTTGAATAAGCTTTGAATGAAAGCTTTGTGTATTAGAATGTCTGGGGGTGGTGTATTTTATTATTTTACCCACATAAAATATCTTTATATGTGAGATGAATCATTGTAACCAATAAATTCAACCTCCTACCCAATCCACAATGATAAGTTTTATAATTCTTCATTTTATTATTTATTACCATGGGTATTAAATCATGTTTTGTCAATAATAAAATATATTATTATTTTATTGATGTAATTTAATATGTTAATGACACTTGTATACACTTAACCATTAATTTGTATAACATTATCAAATCCAAATTTATAGCTACATACATATAGTCAGGGAGCATAATTACATAATCACTCTAAATAGAAGAACTATGTGTGACTTGATTCCTTAAGAGTATCTGGATAAATAGTTAATGGTCAATCATCAAAGGGAGGGGTTGGGGTTAGTTCATCCCATTACACTTCTCCTCTCTTTTTACAAGTTTCTATCTCTCACAAGTACCTATAGGGTTTTCAAAGCAAATAAAAGGAAAACAACAATTTTAACATGACATCCAAATAATATGAATATCTCATCCCTCTCAACAAACATAAACGCAAAAGGTAGAACACTTATATATATTCACAATCAATATAGACAAGTCCACAATCAATAGACATAACTGACATGCATTTATTTAATGTTTTGAATGTATGGAGGGAGTACAAATAAAATTTTATTTAATCTAAAATTGAATTTATATATCCATAAATCTGTCTTAGAATTAGTAGTTTTTAATCTAGTAGTATTGTAAGTGTAATTGTTGACAAAAAATACACTGGTTAACTTCGAATTAGAATACATATGTTTTCTAGTTTTCCTTTATGAATATCTATAATAAAAATTTAGAGATAAAAATATGCAAAAAGTGTTTATAATAAGAATTATTGTGTCATATTTGTGTATAATATTTTATTAATAATTAATGCTAAAATAATCTCTATTACAAATATTTTGTATAATAAGTTGTCAAGAAAAAACATAAAATACAATATAAATTAAAAATAGGCTCCTAAAAATAGACTCTAAGATAATTGAAAGTTGGCTCAAGAAAAAATTTGACTAATTGATAAGACAAGATCAACAAGTAAGAAGCCTTTCTTAGTAAGTAAGCAAATTCTGCACAATATACAAGTTAGACCCCAAATCCATATAAAATAATAAATTGAATAACATAAATTTAATTATAATTAACTAAGTCTTAGAAATTGTGCCCTAACTCCTAGGGATGAATGAATAAGGATTTGAGCTCAATTAAGTACAAATTCAAGAAACTGGACTCTAACTGACACTTCTAACTATTTTTAAAGAATTTATTGAAAAATATTAAAAATTGACCAAAAAATTAATTTAAGATATAACTAAATGAAATTACCTTCATAAACTAACAAATTAAAAAATAAACTAAATCTAACATTAATAATTAAGTGCCCATATTACCAAAGAGATGTGGGTGAGTTGGTAAAGTGACTTGGTTATTTCAAGCCCCACTTAGGTTCAAATATCACTAAGGTATCTGAGGTCATATGTGTCTATCATTGGTATTCTTGGTTGTGTATGTTATTGGTATATATGGTATATGTGGTAGATGATCACTTTGAGATCTAGGCCCCTGATTATGCCCCAACTGGTTCATAGTTGTAAGCATCTAAAAATGACACTTGAGTGCTAAGAGTGTTACTTGAAACCACCCATCCCTTTATTAGCCTTAAACCCATCTTAGAGATTATTTATAAACTTATCAATCCTTTGTGTAGGCCACATACATCCTTAAACATATCTAAAGTAGTCTTAGACTTTTACTTTAGTATCACAGCCCTTAATGCCTTAGGTTCTGCCACCTGAACACCAGTGCCATTATTTGGATAGTAGTGCCAATGGTACTAGTATCTCAATTTGGATGCTATTGTCATTTTCCCACCTTTTATTACCAAAAGATATCTTCTAAAATAAAAAACCACCTAGGGTTGGCATAAACCTCTTTTAAGACATGTACAAGCACTAAAACAATATATATACATGACTTTTAGTCTTTTATCCACTAGATGGAAATTATATACAAATTACACAAATAAATTTATAAAAAATTATGTATAATAAAGTTTATTAATCCATACTCTACCCTATTTATATATACAACCATCTAAAACATTTATAATCTTAGATTACTCAGATTTTTAATCTCAAGCACACTCTAATAACTCAAACTAACATTCATACTAGCTTCACTTACACTTGCACTAGCACTTAGGTGGGAAAAACTATATCAAGGTTGATCCCTCTTCAATGTATTGATATGTATAAACTCTCATCATAGTAGGGTGTTGAGGATGTCCATCCTACCCCACTAATATTACACTTTGCTACTTATGTCAACCAAATTCCCTAATAGCATTGAGGTTTAGGAGTTGTACATAAAATCAGTCAAAACAGGTCACCTATAGAAACATCTTGGTTTGATTCAACATTGAGGACAAAATTATTTTGAAATGGAGGAGTATGTTATGCCCTTAACTTATAGTGCATCTAGGGATATGTGTGGGTGACTTCTAGCTTACACATCTTCATATTAACTTTTTACATTTCTCAATGTGCTTAGTATGATCAGACTATAGAATAACCATAGATAAGTAGAATATATATATATATATATATATATATATATATATATATATATATATATATATATATATATATATGAGGTAATGGTTAGTATTTTATAATTATATTATGAATTATATTCTTATTACATTATTGTGGAGGTTGCCCCCTCAAAGTGGCTCAATCATAATATTGAAGTATTCTGATTTTTCATCAATTGTTGTTATGGATCTAATTATACCATATATTACTCTATTATTATGAATCATCTAAGCAATTTTCTTACAAGTGGTATCAGAGCATCCATTCGAGCACAATAACTGTCATTAGATTCATCTCAGTGAGACAATCACAATGGTGTATTTCACTGGTACATTTTTTTCAAGGTTAAAACCATCCTAGGGTTTGTACATGGCTGGTCCAAACACTTATGGCCATGGGAAAGGGCAAGAAACTCCAAAAACTCCTCACAAAGATGACATGGAATCTAAAAATTTTGATCCATCTATTTCAAAGGTAGTTCAACAACTTAAGTTAAAGCTACAAGGTATGGTGAAAAAAGATGATTTTGATATGGTTCAAGGGGATATTACAAGTTTAAGAGGGGGCTTGGATAGTGTGAAGGATAAATTACAATAAATATCTAAGCAATTGGCTAACTTGTTAGCTCAACCAATACAAAATACTACTCCACCACTTCAATTTGGTTCTCTTACTTCAAATAATACCAATACCAATTTGGGCCCTAAGCTAATGTTGGAAAAAATGGACTTACACAAGTTTGATGTTAATTATCCACTCACTTGGCTCACTCAAATTGAAAATTTATTTGATCTACATCAAACTATATGGTCCCAAAAAGTGGTTATGGCCTCTCTCTATTTGAAACTTGAGCCATTCATTTGGTATCATTGGTTGTGTAATCAAAATAAAAATAAGGGTGTCCAAGTTTCATGATTAGTATTTTCTAAGGATTTTTAGATCTTCTATCAAAATAATATATCTAAAATTACTTCAGTTAGTTAGCCAAGTTATACCAAACTAGGACTATTAAGGACTACATTCATTAATTTTAGAATCTCTCCTTACATGTGGCAGACATCACTGAAGAAAATTTGACTGACCTATTTTTGGGTGGCCTCAAAGATAGCATCTAATTAGAGGTTCACATGTTTCATCCCAGTACTGTATTTGAGGCCATACCAAAGGCATGCATGGTTAAGGAAAAAGAATTGATCAGATGAAGACCTTTCACTAATGTTCATGAATACACCTTTCCAGCACCATCATTTCATTAGCCTACCGGATTGACACCTCAACAAGTGGAATAAATACATGCAATAGGTTTGTGTTTTGGATGTGCTGAAAAGAAGTTATTTTACATTGATGGTACAAATGATGAGGATGCTTCAAGAGAAGGGTTAGAAAAACTTGAAGATGAATTTGAAGATTCTCAACCTATTATTTCCTATCATGCACTTTTAGGCATTAGTACTCCTCAAACTCTTAAGGTGGTGGGGTTCTTGAAGAAACATAAGGTGACTGTGTCAATTAATTCTAAGAGGACATATAACTTCATCAATATTAAATTAGTTACTCATTTGAATTATTTTACTTATCTAGCTCTAGACTTTTAGGTCATGATTGTAGATGGTGGTACAATCAATTGTTCTTAAAAATGTCATAGTATTAAGTTTAATATGGGAGACTATTTGTTAGATTCCCCTATATTTTTTATTCCAATGAAAGGAGCTGATATTATTTTGGGAGTGCAATGGCTCATCACTTTAGGCACTATTGAGATGATTTTTTAGGAATTATTCATGAGGTTCCATTTAGAAGGAAGGACTTTTGAACTACATGGATTACAAGCTAAATCTCTACAACTGGTTAGTTCCCACTAGATGATGAAGATTCTTAGAAAAGGTGTAGAAGGTTTTATGGGATGCTTATTTTCCATGGAGGTTCGACCAACCAAGGAGTCTACACATCCTAATTTGTAATAGGTGCTGGATGACCATTATGTTGTTTTTGGTGACATGCTAAAAGGACTTCCTCTAATTCATGCACATGATCATGCCATCATACTCATTCTAAGAAGTATACCACCCAATATTAGAACCTATAGGTATCCCTATGACCAAAAGAGTTAAATTAAAAACATGGTATAAAATATGTTGAAAACAAGAACCATTCGACATAGTCAAAGTGAATATTCCTCCGCCATAGTCATGGTTCAGAAGAAGGATGACAATTGGAGGATGTGTTCAGACTACAAAGAAATCAACTAATACACCATCAAAGATAAGGTTTTGATACCCATAATTGATGATTTGATAGATGCATTTCATGGTGCTATTTATTTTACCAAGTTAGATCTTTTCTTTGGATTTCATTAGATTCACATCCACAATGAGGACATACCTGAAACAACTTTTAGAACTGATGAAGGCCATTATGAATTTATGGTCATGCCTTTTGGCCTCATAAATACACCATCTACATTTCATATTTTGATGAATACTATTTTTAGATGATATTTGATAAAGTTTGTATTAGTTTTTTTTGATGATATCCTCATCTACAATAAAAATTAGGAAGACCATTTGAAGCATGTGAAACATGTGCTTTTAATTATGGAACAACATCATATTTATGACAAACCTTATAAAAGTGTTTTTGGTGTTTAAGAGGTGGAGTAATTGGGTCATATTGTTTCCCATGAAGGAGTGAAAGTTGATTCTAAGAAAATCCAAGAAATGATGGAGTGACAGGTTCCCAAGATCCTTAAGAAACTCCACGGATTTCTGGGGATAACTAGTTACTATCATAAATTTGTCATAAATTATGGTAGCATTGCAGCCCTACTCACCTATTTCATTAATAAATACTCCTTAAAATGGACTAATTTAGATATTAAGGCATTTAAACATTTGAAAATGGTTATGTGCACAACTCTAGTTTTGGTTACTCCGGATTTTTCAAAAACTTTTATTGTGAAGTGTGATGTATCAAGATATAGCAAGGGGGATGTACTCATGCAAGAAGCTAGACCACTAGCATTTTAAAGTAACTGACTTAAGGGAAAAAAATATGATGGCTATTCTACATGGAGTGAAGCAATAGAGACCATTTTTTATGGGTCATCACTTTTAGGTAAAGATTGATCATGATAGCCTCAAATATTTTTTTGAACAACACTTGTCATCTGAAGAAAAAAATGGGTGACTAAAATATTAGGCTATGATTTTGAAATAGTTTATAATAAAGGAAAAGAGAATGTGGTGTTATATGCCCTCTCTCAGTGGGAAGAATTAGTTGAGGCATTGTTATGCGCCATGACCATGTGGCAGGCAGATTGGCTAGAGGAAGCAAGATCAGAATGGGAGAATGATATTGCTACAAAGAATTTGATTCATAATCTTTAGTAGGATTCTAATGAATCTAAAAAATCTACATGGAAGGAGAACACATTATGGTATAAATATAGATTATACCTTTGTAGGAATTTTCTCCTCAAGCATAAAATTCTTCAGGAACTTCATGCCTCTCCACTTGGAGGACACTCAAGATTTTCGAAAACATATCATAAATTAAGCAAGATTTATTTTGGGAAGGAATCAAAAGGGGATGTTCATAAATATGTGGATAAATTCATGGTATGCCAATAAAATAAAGGTGAAACCACTAAAACCCTAGGTCTTTTGTAGCCTTTATCCATCCTTAGCTAGCATTGGGAAGAGGTTTCCATGGATTTCATTACAGGGTTACCGAGGTCTGAGGTAAAAGTGTTATCATGGTAGTTGTGGATTGATTCACCAAGTATGCTAATTTTTACTCCTTAACAAATCCATTTGTTTCTAGTATAGTAGCTTTTTCTTTTCTCAATACAGTTCAAAAATTACATGGCACTCTAAAGATCATTATAAGTGACAAAGATCCCATATTTATTAGTAATTTTTGGAATGAATTATTTGCCTGTTTGGGTGCCTAGTTGGTATATAGATCATGCTATCATCCTTAATCTTATATATAAATAGAGGTAGTCAAAAAATGTCTCCAAGGGTATCTTCATTATTTTGTTTTTGACAAATAAAACCAATGGTTTCATTAGTTGCCACTTACTGAATGGTGGTATAACACTTCTTTTCACACTTCTTCTAAGATGTCTCCCTTTGTGGCATTGTATACGTATCACCCCACATCTATCACTTTGGTTTTGATAGTGCATCATAAGGTTCGAGATGTTAAGGAACACATTCACCATCAATAAGAGGTGTTAGTTAGTTTGTGAAAGAATTTATCAATGACACAAAATCAAATGAAACAACATGTAGATCAATACCACAGTGAGTAGTATTTTGACATAGGTGATTGGGTCTTTATGTGTTTTAAACCATATAAATAGATGTATTTTAATCAAAATAAAAAATATAAAAGGCTATCACCTAAGTATTATGGCCCTTACCAGATCTTGCATAAAATTGGTAGTGTGGATTAAAAGTTAGAATTACCCCCAGCCACTTGCATACATCTAGTATTCCATGTATCTTACTTGAATAAAGTAATTGGACACAACTTTTCCACTCAGATGGATTTATATAAACTAGATGAAGAAGGTAGAGTCATTATAGATCTTAAGGAGATACTTCATATGTGTACTAAGCAATCGTGGACTGGAGCTATTAAAAAATATTTGATCAAATGGAATAGCCTACATTCTAAAAATGCAAGATGGGAGAATGAAGCATTCTTAAAGAAACATATTGGTTTGATTCAACATTGAAGATAATATTATTTTGAAGGGGAGGGTCATGATATGCCCTTAACTTATATCACATATAGGGATATGTGTATCTGACTTGTGGCTTACACATCTTCATATTAGCTTGTTGAATTTCTTGATGGTCTTAGTACGGTCAGCTTATGGAATAAACATGAATAATTAGAGTATATATAGGAGGTAGTGGTTAGTCTTTTATCATCATATTATGAATTTTGTTCTTATTGCATTATTGTAGAGGTTTTCCCCTGGAAGTGGATTAGTCATAATATTGAAGTAGTTTACTCTTTCACCAATTATTGTTGTGGATATACTTATTTTGCTCTTAATTATGCCATATATTATTCTAATATTATGAATTATCTAAGTAATTTCCTTACACTAGGTATATGTGGGAGATGATCACTGCAAGATCTAGGCCCCTGATTGTGCCCTAATTTATTCATACATGTTATCATCTAAAATTGAAACTTGAGTGCTAAGAGTGTTATTTAAGACCACCTATCCCTAGATTATCCATAAACCATCTTAGAGCCTATTTATAAAATTATCCATCCTTCGTGCCAACCACACACACACCTAAACATCTCTATAGTAGTCCTAGAGCTTTAATTCAACATCACGACCCCTAGTGCCTTAGGTTCTACCACCTAGACACTAATTACATAATTTGGACAGTAACACCAATGACACTAGTATCTCAATTTGGGTTCTATTGTTTTTTCCCATATTTTGTTACCAAAAGATATCTTCTAAAATAAAAAACCACCTAGGGTCAGCCTAGACCTCTTTTAAGACATGCACAAGTACTAAAACAATATATATACATTACTTTTAGCCCTTTATCTACTAGATGGAGATTATATATAAATTACATTAAAAAACTCAACAAGTTGTACACAATCAAGGTTATTAATCCTTATTCTACCCTAATTATGCATTCAACCATTTACAACTTCATAAGCTCATATTACTTAGATTTACAATCTCAAGCACACTCAAAACATTCAAATTGGCATTCTTACTAGTTTCACTTACACTTACACTAGCACTTGGGTGGGGAGAACTATATCGAGCTTGATCCATCCTCAGATTATTGGTATGTAGGTAACTCTCATCTTAGCAGGGTGTAGAAGATGTCCAACTTACCCCACTAATATCAGACTTTGCTACTTGTGCCAACTAAATGCCCTAATAACATTGAAGTTTAGGGTTTATATATAAAATCAGTTAAAATAAGTCACCTATAGAGAATCAAAACTTATGAGCACATGAATAGACTTGGTAGACTTAGACAAAGGTGCACCTAGAAGCATGAAATAGTTATGCATAAAGGAAACAAGCACCAAAATAAGGACACTAGTGCCATTGACATTACTATCTAATTAGGGAACTACTATTTAAGAAGGGTTTTGACACTTGGATCTAATACATAACACTCAAATCAACCCCTATCCCAATTTTCATCCTTAGATCTTCCATCTCAGTCAATTTCTAGCTAAATAATTGACTACTTCATTTATTACTATTTTTAGAAATGTCAAACTAGGCAAATTCTATTATAAATCATTAGATATATTTATTACATATTTATACCCTAATTTACTATACTCAGACCCTTTAAAAACTTAGGACTTAAACTCCATAACCCTAAATAATTAAAACATCTGGTGAACATGACTTGCTTTGAACATTGCACAAACCCTAACCCTGGACTACCTTTAGGGTTTTTTTGTTTCTAACCTTCTAAGACACATATTCAAATTTAAAATCCATATATCTTCTACTTCTTATTTGGTATAATCATGATAATAATGATAGAAGAAGTTTATCACTTTTTGATGCAAAGTCTAATACTTTCATTTGCATGTTTATTTACTTTAATTTAAAATGAACTCAAAGAAGACATAAACACATGTATACATGATGATTTATATCAATTGAGTTGTATGTCATGTTTCATTATTTCTATACATATTATTTTTCTTTTATGTGGAATTCAATTAAGATAAAAATCTTTAAACATATAAAGGATATATTACATAAGATATCAAATACATTACCTAAAATTGAAAAGTCTATTTTAGATGCTTTATACTCTTTGGTTCACTTTGATTCCTTACCTATTGCTATTAGACATAAGAGAACATAAGTGGTCTCACTTATCCTTCCTACTTATTAACCCTACACATCTAAATACTATCCTACCTCTACTACCAGTTCTATGATCGTAGTAGACCCTGTGGTCTAAGATACAATGTCCACATGTGGTATCTAAGTATTTAGGTTAGCAAAACCCATTACTATAGTTTCATTGACCAAAGCAGTGTTTCTTCAGCCACATTTTCCATTTTAGAGCTCCTATAACATTATAACACATAAAGAGAGTTTTTATATGTAACACTTCATGATACTAAGGTGCCTAATGTATACACATAATATTATAAAACTTTATCAATGATGAATGTTTTCTCTCTTGAAGGAACCCATCTATTCTCAATCTTTCTGAGTGCACACATTAAAGGGTGCATCAAGAAAGGGATAGGCAGACCATTGGTGCTTCACAAGATTGTTGTCCCCTATACCATCACTTGAAACTAACACAAACCTCTCTTATACATTTATCTAAGCTTTGACACCTCCCTTACATACTCTTCCAAGCAATTCACTACCTCAAACAACTTCTATTTAAGCCAAAACCTCTTTTTGTCATTTTCTAAATAAAGTCCACTTGGGTCGATCATGTTCTTAAAATAAGCACATTACAGGTTTAGCTCAGCCCTAATCAATTTAGACTAAGACCTAACTATTTTATTTATTAAATAATAGGGATGATTGGGTATACTCTATCAACTAAAACTTTGAAAAGGTTTAGGGTTACATCTGACTATATAAACACATCATTTTTTCCATTTTCATTAGAGAGAGAGATAATCATTCATTTGCATTTATTTATGATATTTTATTCCACCATTATACTTGAGGAGTCATTACTTAGGGTTTACATTTAAAGATAATAATATTATCTTTTGGAAAAATCTTGGATACATAGGAGAAGTCATCTAACTTAGAGCTGGCCTATCCTTGTGATCTTTACAAACCATAACCACCTCTTGTAAAACACCATTGGCCAAGGAAGAGATTGAGCCTCAATGGGTTTGTCTTCAAGTAAGTATTCCTAAATCTTATACCTATATTTTATTAGATATAAGTATTATAAGTAATAGATTTTGAATTTATTTATCTCTCCATGCATTGGGTTTATATCTATATTGACTTAAATAGACTTATTCTTTGCATGTTTACTTTTATGTCTATTATCTCCATTTTGTGTCACATGCTTTGGTGAGTACTAGATTAGATTTAGTTTGATTTATCATTTAATTTGATAAGAAAATATATGACCTATTTAGGATTATGTGTGGTATTGTTTGACTAGAGGCTTTAAAACCCTCTCTAGTGATATTGTGTAGTAAAATACCCATTAGTTAGGTCTAGCAAATCCATATTGGTCATAACCTTGATTGTCTAAATATACCAATAAGCAGAAGGGATAGTGTTATTTATCTTCTCCAAGCTAGGATTGATTTGTAGACTAGCTTCAATTTACCTTGTATACATTTTGGTGAACCCAATGTGAACTAACTCTTGTAAGTTTTCTTTCACACCTTAATTTATTATAATTTATTATGTATTTATTTTTTTACATCACTGGATTGAATCTATCGACTCAGTCTAACATTTTGTATACAAGTTTGACACATATTTGCTCTGATTGACTATGTATTTCTTTGTGTAGATCATCTTCAACCATAGGTAATTAGATCAATCTTCTTGACTTAGTTCACTATTTTATATACAAATTTTTAAACTCAGTCGACTATATTAGTAGGCTAAAAAACTTCATCTAGATGACACAGTATAAAAAATAACAGTTTTATCACCTTCAAAATTGTTAGGTTCATTCTCACCATATTAATCATTTATTTTATTCATTACACTCCTATTTTTCATAGATTTAATTATATAGAACTATAAATCTATAGTGAACAAGGTTGACAATATCGATATAGTTTTGTAGCTTACTTTCTTACCCAAGAAACTCAATCAAATTAGTCGACTATATTTTTTTGGCTCTAGAATCAATAGATAGAACTGAACCAGTTGATTTTATTTTGTATTGTTTACATACTTGGATGTCTGAACCAACCCTACACTCTTCAAGTGAAGGAATTAACTCATCTTGTTAGTAAGTAATTCACTTTTCATTTTTTTTCTTATTTTCTTAGATTAGCACAAATAGACTAAATATGAAGTTTTAATTTAACGATTTAGTCACACATTTTTTATTTTATTCACACACTTCCAAATCACATAATATCAAAAAGTATTAAACAAATTCTACCCAAGGTCTACCTACTTGGATTTCATCATTAAGGGGAAACTGATTTGATTTTTTAGATGAGTATAAATATGTGGTTGATGGTATATATTGATGAAGCACATGACACCCTTATCATTGTAGGATTTTGAAGTGAGAGTTTAAGCCCCAATACCAAGTTAATACCATCACCAATATAGTTATATTTCAGCCTTAACTACCTCAAACCATCCTTAGATCAAGACTTTATAGTTATTTTTTTATAGCCAACTCTCTATCACATTTATTCTAAAAGTTATAATTTAAAACATTCAGAAATTATCACATAGATTATCATTTCTATTTTTGTTGCTTGCTCTTTGATAATTGTGTATTATATTGCAAAACTTGTATCAACCAACATTGTTGCAAGGTTTGTACTATGTGCTATGACTAGATCAACCAGTTTAACCTAGTTTCCTATATATTTATTTCAATTATTCTATAAAATAACACAAGATCATCCATAGTCATAAACATCAAAACCTGTCTTCATCCTCAAAACATAGTTGACCCACTCGACTGTGTATCATATAGTTTTTATTTTTCATAAAACATAGTCATTCTATTTGATCCAGTCTCTCATAGGTTGGTCTCCAATGTTTTCCCATATAACATAGTTGACTGATCCAACTATGTCCTTTCCTAAATTTTTCTATTGATCTTCCCTCCAAACTCTATCGACCTAGTTGACTTTGTACCTCTTGGTTGATATTATTTTGTATTTGGTTGACTTTTCTCCTACTTTTCACCTTTGCTCTTTAATTTTAGATTCTTATTCCAAGCATCATGAAATACCCTATCATAATATTTTTGGAATAATTTAACCCATTTAGATGATATGTGAGATGTTATTTCCTTCCTACCCTTGATACCCAAGAGGATTCTCACTCTTGGTACACTTTCTCTCACTCCTCATCTTTAGACTGTAATATGGTCTAAATTACCCTAATCAATGACATAAATGGATTAGATCCATTTCATACTTCTCAAGAAAATTCTCTCTCTAAATCACCTTATTATACTATAGGGGAAATCGACATAAGCTTAACCAATAACCCTATAAGAAATATTTTAAACACAAACAACCCATCCCCTAATAATCCTCCACCCAAAAACCCATCCCCTAATACCAATTTAGGGAATATTCTTCCTACCAATACTAACAATCCATCTTTGCACACTAATAAACCCAATCCACCAATTGACACCACTCAAATTCTTGTACAAATAGTGAAACAAATGAATATTATGCAAACATATAATACTTCTCAAATGATGCAAATGCAACATCATTTATTAAACTTAGATAATAAACCTCCTATTCTTCTACCTCAAAATAACCAAAATTTTATTCCTCCACCTCTTAAATATGCCATGGGCCCAATCCATTATGCATGAGAAGATGCTCCAAAATATTCAAAATGAACCTTTACCCCGCTTCATTATTTTTATTGATATTGGAAACATCTCTCTAACTATTAAATATGATGGGAATATAGACCTTATATCTTTCCTTAAAGCATTTGATAATAATTATAAAGAATGGATTCAAACTAATACCTTTTCCACTACCAATATTTTAGTCAAAACAATCACAAGAGATATATTAAAATGGTATAATCAATTCCATCAACATTTTATATGACAACCCAAGGATTTAGTCAATGCTCTAGTTCAGGAATTTCATCACAATGATCTTCCTAAAAATTATCTTGGCCATTTCATCAATGCTAAAAAATCCCCTTGTAAATCGATTCATGATTTTATTAAATGATGGAAATATTTGGCTCACAAATCTGATCATAACATCATTGATGATAACTTATTTAAACTATTCATAACCACCTTAACACCTTCCTTTCAATATAAGGTTCAATATTTTTCTCCCCATGCTCTAAACAATGCTATTTATAAATCTAAAAGACAAGACTTTATAATGAAATAATTTGAGCCCAACATTAAAACTATCAAAGGATATTTACAAAACCCCACTAATGCAATCACTAGTAATCCTCCTTAAACAAAATGAAGAGTTTCCAAAATGGATCATCCCCAAGCTTCCCATGCATCCCTAACTATTCAATAAATGAAATAATTATTATCACCTTCTAAGCCTTTCACTTACACCAATAATCCACCTACATGGTATGATCTAAATAGATTTTACTGGTTTCATACTAATGTCAGTGATTCCTGTGAAACATGTCATGGCCTTACCAAATTTGTTATTTATTTTATGTTAGGAGATACATTCAATCATGAAACTATGATAAAAATACATCATCATGATTATATTAATGCCTCTTAAAAGAAATAGGTTACCAAGCCTTCCTCCTCTAAACATCCAAAAACATTTTCTACTTCCAACCCATACCATTCAAATGAGGATACATGCACAATTAACACTGACTATGACCAATATTATACCAATTATCAACATGTGAGTGCAACTAAAGTCAATTATTGATGTAAATACACCCACAAAGTTCCCACCACTAAGCCAAAAAAACCATCACTTAACAAACGACTTCTCAAAGACACCACTACCACTACCATACCTTATGACACAAATGAGGAAACACTTATACAACCAAAACATGAAACTATCTCTCTTTCTACCAAAAATAGTTTGACCTCCAAGCCTCATTCTATTTCTTCATCTTCTAAATCTTAGTGGAATTTATTATAATATCTCAAATCCATGCCTTGTAAAATACCCATCATGGATTTAGTCCTTACTTCTCCATATCAATGCAAATTCATAATGCAACAATTACTAGACATTAAAGAACCATTACACTGACAAAAGTACATACTATTGAAATTATTTATGCTTATTCCAAACTTTCCATAGAATTACTTTAAGAAGATATTACTAATGATGAAAATATTTTTGGAGTTGACAATCCACCTCTTTTCATTAAAATCACAATCAACACCACCCTTATTAGAAAAGTTTTAGTTGATGAAGGGTTGGGAATTAATGTTACCTCCCTTTGGTTAATTAAAAAAATTGGGTATACCAAATATCACCTTAAGCAAACTCATCTCACATCTCGAGGATTTGATAAAATAAATAAAAAACCACTTGGTTGTATTTGGCTCCCCCTCACTATTAGACCCAAGACCATACATACCAAGCTCATGATCCTTGACTTACCACTACTAGGTCATCCATGGACACATCACATGAGGGTTATTGCCTCCTCAGGTAGTCAATGTATCAAATTCATCCATAATGGAAAACATTATAAACATGAAGCTGATCCTAATATATGGAGTATTCAACTACCCAACCCCAAATCTTAGTATTAGATTCTAACCATTTCATGAATTAACAGTACACCTCTACTTGAATTCATTAACTTGAATCTAGATTTATAGGTCACTTTTAGCAATTCTAATGATGATGAACCAAATGATTTACAAAACACTTGAAATACTACTAAGTTGCCTCCTTATATTTTGGAGTGGATTCCTCCTTATTTTTTACCACGTGATCATACCATCCCTTTGGTCGATGAGATCATTGGTCTTCCTCTATGTAATGCACATGAAGCTTCTTACACAGAAGATGACTTCACATGTAATGAATATGGAGTGGCCATATTATTTCAAGATCCTTTAACAATTTCACCCCAAAAATTTAGTGATGTAGGTGTTTCTACCTCTTATTCTCTTCTAGAGATAAATGCATGTACTATTTCCCACACCTATGATGATAATTATATCATAGCTCAAGCTCAATCACAAGACTTGGGAATACAACACTATAAAAAACATTAGCCAAAATACATACCCTCAATCATGATGTCCATGTTATTCATATATCAAATGATAGTGAATTCAAAATCAAAGGTCATGTATCTCCCATTAATCCTCCAATTCTCGATACCCTTGTGTAGTTGAACAAATATCACCTCTAGAAAATTTAATTGTTTTGACCATCTATAGCTTTTATATCACCAACCAATCTACCTACTCTCATTCTTTCCCATGATCCCTCACTTCAACTAAACCACAATCTAAAGCACAACCTAATACACGTATTACCAATCCAGTTCATTCCAATCAACCTCAACCAATAATTCCATCTACACCTAAAATTACCCTCGATGTTAAAGCCATAGATCTATTATAAATACATTCAAAATATGACTTCTATGGTAATTAAATAATTTATCTCAAAGTATACATGGAATAATATGGACCCTTACTCACGTTCCCTAGTGATGAATCCATACTTGAGTTACTCCATGCTAAAGACCCTCAAATTACATGACAACATCATAAACTTGGAAACTTCAAATGAAAAACTCCTTGTTTCAATAACTTCATTGCTACTATAGATCTTAAAATAAATCCTATTTCTTCCCTTCTTAATGATCCATATCATTTCCAAGATGATAATGTTATGCTCATTGAAGAAACAACAAGAATATAATATGGTATACCATCATGTACTCGATCCATCACTTTCTTTAAAGAACTCATGCCAATAGAGCATGATAACTTTAGCTTATTCTTCGATAAGTATCGTCAAAAATTTACTTGGTCATATGAAGATATGATAGGTATTAATCCTAGTATCATTTTACATAACATAATCACTTACCCAGATTCAAAACCCATCCTACAAAAATAATGGAAATTTCCACCTAAAATTTCCACCTTATGTCATAAAGAAATTATTAATCTTTTAGATGCCAAGTTTATTAAACTTGTTAACTATTTTGAATGGGTATCAAACATTTTTCCCATTTGTAAAAAAATATTCATGGTTATTCATATATGCATCAATTTCTACAATCTTAACCTCACATGTCTAAAAGATAATTTCCATTACCTTCAATAGATGCCATCATAAATTTCACTGCTTGATATGAAATTTTCACTTATGGATAGCTTTTTAGGCTATAATCAAATTCAAATATCTCTTAAAGATTTAAAAATAATAATATTTACTATGAAATGGGGCACCTATTGCTACATAAAAATGCCTTTCGGCCTTAAAAATGCTGGAGCCAATTACCAACGTACTGTGACTCACATTTTCCATAATCTTATACATAATATTATGGAAACCTATGTTGATGACCTCATTGACAAATCTAAGAGTCACACAACTCACCTAATTGATCTAGATATCATTTTTGATCTGTTAATCAAATATAAAGTTAGACTTAACCCATTTAAATGTGCCTTTGGCATCACATCTAATAAAATTATAGGGTTCTTAGTCTCTCTTCATGGCACTGATATCGATCCCACCAAAATCAACATGCCCATTCCTCCTTCTATTCCTGACATTCACACTTACATTGGAAATCTTGGGGAAATATAATGATTTATCATAGAAATGGCTTTCCATATCTAGTATGTTAATTCCCTTATTCAAAAAGGTAATTCTCTAGAATGGATAGATCCATACTATAAATATTTTGATAACATGAAAGAATCTTTGCTCCATCCTCCCACCCTGAGACCACCTTCCAATGACCATAGTTTAAATTTATAAACCTCTTTTACACCCATATTAGTTGGGGAAATGATTTCCCAACAAGATAATACTATTAGAGAATACATTATTTACTACATTAGTCAAGGTCTCATTGACTACAAAAAATGTTATACTAAAGTACAATGTGATTGCCTTGCTATCTACTTCACACCTAAAAAGCTTCATCAATATATATTTTATCAAACCACTTATGTCATTATCCACTCGAATCCAATTCATCATTTATTATCCAAATCATTCTTACCTGTAGATATAATTGATAAATGGATAGTCCTCTTGATGGAATTTAACTTTCAAATTGTCACAAAAAATATGTCAAAGGGAAAGTTATTGCTGACCAACTTGTAGTGACACCTATACTGGATATAAATCACCTTCAAGATAATCTCCTAGATGACAACATTATTTATATTGAAGATCTTAACAAAGATATATCCCTTCAATATTATTTACATAATTTCACTACTGATTTAGAGGCAAAAAATCAAGAAATATCAATATCATCCCTGATACTACCAAATCTAAAGTAGTTATCAAAGAGCAACCTGAAGTTACCCTTGATTTGCATGAAGACACTTGGACCCTTCACTTTGATGGCACCAAATGCCTCTAAAGAGTTGTAGCAAGTTGTATCCTAATAAAATCACATGGTAATATCATCCCTATGTCATTTAAGTTAACCTTTGATGTTACTAATAACATGGCTGAATATGACGCTCTCATCTTAGGTATGAAAGCACACTTGACTTGGATATCCCATATCTACATGTTTTGGGTGACTCACAACTTATCTTGTACTAGGTTAATAGTGATTATCAATGTAAAAGAGAAAATCTAGTTGTTTATCATCAAATGGCAACCACACTTGCCAAAGAGTTTTCTTATTTTATTATTGAGCCAATTCTAAGAGATCAAAATTCTATAGCTAATTCTCTTTCTTTTTCAACATCTCTATTTCATTCTTATCAAGTATTTAATGATTCCAAATTTATTATCTAAATAAGAAAATCACCCTCTTCTATCCAATCAAATTATTTTCTCATTTATCATATTGAGGCTATCACTATTTGATCAAGTCCATGGTACAAAAACATCATCTAATTCCTTGAACATCAAACCTATCCTCCAGACATAGATTCTCATGAAAAGACCAAACTATGTAAACAAGCCTTTTAATATGTATTTAGATACAACACACTTTATTTACATAATACAGAAGGTACCTTGCTCCACTATGTAATGCAAGAAGAGATTCCTCCTCTCCTTGAAAAAACACATGGGGGCATTTGTGGTGGTCACTATAGCAGACATGCTACAACACACAAATGATTATTTATGGGATAATTTTGGTCTACTTTAAGAAAGGATTCTATCAATTTTTCCAAAACTTTTAATCCTTGCCAACTTTATGATGATTTAACCCATTTACCACCAACTAAGATCTAAACTGTGGAGTCTCCTTATCCATTCTCCATGTGGGTATTAGATCTCATTGGTAAATTATCCCTCACAAGATGGTCATGTTTTTATCATTACTACTATTAAATATTTTACTAAATGGGTATAAGCCATGCCTCTTATCAATGTCACAAGAACCCTTATTTGTAAATTTATCTTTAATTAAACAAATTTTTGCTTTGAAGTTCCCCACACTATTATTTCTGATAATGGTGGCAATTTCAAAAATAAGGACATGAAATAACTATGTGCTAAATTTAAATTTTCCCACAAATTTTCCAACCTTACCATCCATAATGCAATGGTCAAGATAAAGCCACTAAAAAAATTATGAACAAAATCCTATGAAATACCATCCAATAAACTCACACTAATTGGCATATTTATTTATACCCTGCACTTTGGACCTACCATACTAGCATATGTATTACCGCTGGGGCAACACCATTCTCACTAGTATATGGTTCTGAATCCATCTTACCATTAGAAGTCAAAATTCCATATTTACATATATCTATTCATGGTATCATTCTGGATAAAGAAATATGTGAATCTCACCTTCATGCCCTATACCTTTTTGATGAACACCATATAGAAGTTATTCAACATAACCATCAATACAGGTCTCGCATCGCCAAACAACAGAATAAAAAGGTTAAAATATGCACTTTTAATGTTGGTGATCTAGTCCTAAAATTAGATTACACCCATGATAAATAAATAAAATATGCCAAAAAATGGTGGCTTCCCTATTTATTGAAATATATTATTGGTCCTAGCACTTACAGTCTACAAACTAATGAAGGCCATGTTTTCAAAGAAACCACTAATGCATAATTTTTGAAGAAATATTTTGCTTAAATATCTCCCTTCTTTTCATATTTATATACACTATCATACTAACACTTCTTGTAGGACTTCTCCAATGATCTCACCCTCTACAATAGTCTATCTTGTACAAAAACTTGAGTCCCCTCCTTTGGTCCTTTAGTTATTTTAAATTTATGAGTTACATTGTAATATCATGGATATGACTTGATTTTTCTCATGAATACCTTTTTATTTCATACATACATTTTTCATATTTTTTCTCTTTCAATCACAAGTTTGTTATTTTCCAATGCATTCTACACCCACTCGGGTTTTTATTTTGTGAGTTGTAGTTTAAGACCATGAATAGGACCAAACTCTCCTCACAAATACTACATTTCCTATTTTTCTAATTTTTTCCAACTTAGGTATTTATTTTGTGAGTTGCAGTATAAGACCATGGATAGGACTAGGCTCTCCTCACAAATACCATTTTTCACAACCCACTTGGGTTTCTGTTTTATGAGTTATAGTGTAAGACCATGGCTAGGACTAGACTATCCTCATAAAATTTACATATTATTTCAAATGTTTTTGTCAAATTGAGTGTTCTTTTTAGGATGTTTATAAATGGTTACAAGTTTGCGATCTTATATTCTTGGCCTCAGTTTTTGTTTATTTTTTAGATAAAACTTGTACAATAAACTATGTTAATATGTTTCCCTACACTTACATACATTATTATGATAAGGAATCATACTTACCTGTCATTATATCCATTTTTCACATTGTCACATTTTTTCAATTTAAAGTAATTCAAATTGTTTCATGTTCATTTTACCTTGATTGCCCTTAATTTCATTCCAATTTAGATAAAATAAGGTCGACATCAAGATAACACTTCTATTTCACATCAATAAACAAGACTCTTACACACCATGCTCTTTAAGTCCTCTTTCTTAGCTAACAAATCTAAAGTTTTTAAATGATAGTCATCTTTAGCACCCATGTTTGGTTCTCTAAATTTGTATGGAGGAATAATAGAAAAAGCCATCAAAATTTTAAAATCTAAATAATTTATAATGAAAGGCAATGATCAAAAGACAATATAAAATCAAAAATTTAACATCACACCAAAAGACATGATTTATAACACATATCCTATTTCTAATTGAATTTCAAACTCCATAGTTGGCCTCATGATAGAGACAAGGTCCATTGGGGTGAAGTAGGCCAATAGATAGGCATTAGAGAATCTTCACAGTAGACCGATTTCTATATAAGGGGTCTTGAGGAATGAGGAACACATTATGGGAAGGTGGGTCTATTTTAATTTTCATGTATATAGCCTTCATGGGATGATATTCATACCTCATTTCATAACCCAATAATTGTGTGGTTAGGAGAAGTTATTCAGAGTCCTTAATGTTGAAATTTCTCTTGTTTTGATAAACCTAATTTTTGTGTCTTGACTTTGATAAAGAGTTTCTCTACCTTGATTTTTATTTCATTTACCCCACCACCCATTTCATTTCCCCCTTGATAGGAAAGTTTGATTCCAAATCTATTTTTCTGATTCTATATTCTCTCTTCTTCACATCTTAAAACATGCTAACACTACTTTGTTTTGGTTTTATCTATCTTTAAAACAAAGTAATATGCCTGAGTGACTATGGATTATTTTATTTACACCATTGATTTATATTTCTAGCATTGCCTTTTTTTTTTTTGAAAAAATTCATTGTCATTACCTTTTTTTGGATAACTATGCCTATTTCTATCTTTTCATACTTTTTCCATTGTTGAGTTTTTATTGTTACTTATCACTCACCAATGTTGTTTTCCATTTCATGTATTTTTTCCATTTATAATTGAGTAAGGATTGTTACTTCTCACTCATCAATGTTATTTTTCCATTTCTTACCCACTTTGTTTAAGGATTGTTATTGCTTTCACATTGATGTTAGATTTTCATTTTTCTTGTATCCTTAGTTTGATTTGGTTTGTTACCTTTCTTACTTAAGGTATACTTGTTTGATTTTTTCAATCATTTAGTAGCCTTTACTTTTTAGTCACCTAATTTAATCTAAAATTTGACTTGATCATTTGGTCATAAGTTAGCATTTATCACCCTAACTTACCAAAGTTCTAATACGTCATGCCTACACATTTAAGTTATATTAGATTTCTCATGTTTGTTTTTTATCTTTAAGTTTTGTATCATTAGGGTTTGTCCAAATTAGTCTCTACACCCTCCAAAATCAAAACTAAAAACATAGCAAAAAACCATCCAGTGATAAAGGTAAGTCAAGGTACACATACATTACTTATTTATTTAAGTCATTTACTTTTAGCCTTTTACTTTAAACTATTTTATGCTTTAAAATATTGTAATTTATTTAGCTCAATTTTGTGTGCTATCATGTTATTTTTCCAAATCACCATCTTATGTTGTAACTATGTGACATATGATGAGCTTCAAGTGGGGCATATGTACACACAATATTTTTAAACTTTATCAATTAATGATGCTTTCTATCTTATAGGACCCCATTAAATCTCAATCTCTCTGAGTACATATCTTAAAGGGTGCACTATAAAAGGAGTGGGCAAATCATTGGTGCTTCACAAGATTATTGTTCCCTATAACACCACTTGAAACCAACACAAACCTCTCTTATACATTTCCTTAAGCTTTGAAATATCCCTTACACACTCCTCCAAGAAATTAACCACCTCAAACATCCCATACCTAAGACAAAACCTCTTTTTGTCATTTATCAAACAAAGTTAGTGTAGGCTAATTCAAAAAATAATCACGTTACAAGATTATGTCAGCCCTAACTGACATAATACAAGACCTAACTACTTTATTTATTAAAAAACATGGTTGATTGGGCTGACTCTGTCAACTAAGACTTTATAAAGGTTTAGGGTTAGATATGACTATATAAAAACATATTTTTTTCTATTTTCATTAGAGAGAGATATAGATTATCATTAATTTACGCTTGTTTATAATTTGCTCTTCCACCATTCTACTTGAGGAGTCATTACTTAGGATTTAGACTTGGAGAGAGGAATCCTGTCTTGTAAAAAAGTCTTGGATGCATAGGATAAGTCATATAGCCTAGATCTAGCCTATCCTTATGATCTTTACAAACCATAACAACCTCTTGCAAAACACTATTGGCTAAGCAAGTATTCCTAACTCTTATTCCTCTATTTTAATAGATAAAAGTAACATAAGTAATGGAATTTGAATGTATTTATATCTACATGCATTATGATTATATCTATATTGACTTGACTATATTTATTTTTTTCATGTTTACTTTTATGTTTATTATCCCTATTTTGTGCCACATACTTTGGTGAGCACTAGATTAGATTTATTTTGCTTTGTCATTTACTTTGATAAGAAAACATATGACCTAGCTAGGGTTATTATGTGGTATTGATTGACTAGAGGATTTGGAACCCTCTCTAGTGATATTATGTGGTAAGATACCCCTTAGAGGTCTATCAGATCTATATTGGTCATAACCCCAATTGTCTAAATTTACAAACAAGCAAAAGGGCTAGTGTGATTTATCTTCTCTAAGATAGGATTGATTTGTAGATCATCTTCACTTTCCCTTGTACATGCCTTGCATAATAGAGTCAATTTATGTTGATTTCATAATTAATATTATTAAATAGACTAAATAACATATTTTATTTGAAAAAGAAGATCTCCCACATCAACACATCATAGATCTACACTTGTCTCTCTACATTGCATTGCAAATTAATGAGGTGGGTGTCAAACACATTTCAGCTGGCAATGGATTAGGGTTGAACATTTGTAATATCTCATTTATCTAGCTTATTAATATACATGATAAGGATTTAGATCCTTCTAATATGAACATCTAAAGGTTTGATAGTATTTCAATCAAATTTTTGGTTAAAGCACACTAAATGTTACATTTGGACCTATAACACTACCTATGATATGTCAAGTTATGCATAATGATATTAATTATAATATCTTGCTTGGAAGACCTTGGATTTATGATATGCATGTAATTCCATCTAATTTACATGCATGTTTAAATTTTAGCTACAAAGGTCATATCTACACATGCCCTATGGATTAAGAACCATTCAAATATTGTCAGCATACAGAGACTTCACAAAATTATATTACTCACATGGATTTTGAAACAACACCCTTCCAATCTACTATTCAAAGTTCACATATAGTTCCAATAGACACCTCTAGAGCATAGGATAATATATTAAATTCTCCCTTTGCATTGAGATATTTTTGAAAAATGGGTTACACAAGACAGGGCCTCAGAAAACATGAATAGGGAATCCTTAATCCTATTGTGGAATATGATCAATAAAGTAGACAAGGACTTGGATATAAAGATAACACATCTAATGCCAAGTCTTCTCACCATGATTATCAGCATATAGTGTTTTTTCCACCCATTACATGGGTGGATAATATTGTAAATCTGTTTCTGCGCTTTTAGTTGTTTAACCTAATCTTATTGATAATAATCTTCTCTAGATTTACCTATTTTTTATGAAGTTTATAATGGTGAGGCTCTCTTATAATTCCCAAGGGAATATGAGGATATCCCTTCTTTCTATCATAAAAATAGGGTTCCTCATTCCACAAATGACTAGGCATACTTTGGTAAGTGTTCAAATAATTATAATGATATTTTACCAAACATAGATGATATTATCCCTATAACATCATACGTTATTGATCAATCTACATTATTTAAAAAAGAGACATTTGATTTCAATAATGAAACTAATACTAATGTTCACATCATATTTTTGGATGCTACCTTGCATAAAGAACATGATATAGATATTCATCAAATTTTAAAAGACTTCCCTAAAGTTTTTGCTTGGGCCTATGCTGATGTGCTTGACATTTATCCCTCAATCATAATACATAGGATTACATTCTATCCTGACACAAATATGGTTAAATAAAAATTTCAAACATGCATCCAAGGTTACTCTTTTAGTCAAAGATTAGGTCCAATAGCTCCTTGATGCTAGTTTCATTTGACCAGTTACTCATCAATTATAAATACTAATGGCCAAATCTGATGTTGTTGTGATTCTAGAGACTTAAGCAAAGTGTATCCTAAGGATGATTTTACTTTACCAAACATTGATATGATAGTGGAATCTATAGCAAGCTATGAAATGATCTCTTTTATAGATGGTTTTGTTGGTTATAATAAAATAAAGATCACTGAATAAGATCAAGAAAAAACTTCTTTTACCACACCATGGGGCATTTTCTTCTATATAGTGATGCCTTTTGGATTAAAAAACACAATAGTAACATACCAATGAAAAATTACCCATATATTTCATGTTCTCATTCATAAGACATTTAAATATTATGTTGATGACTTGCTTTCACAATCAAAAGAGTGACAACACCATGCATTAGATTTATGATTGAAAGATCAAGAACGTATAATGTATGACTAAATCCCAATAAATGCATCTTTGAGGTTTCATCTGGTAAACTCTTAGGATTCATAATATCCTAACATAGTATTGAGGTTGACCTAGATAAATTCAAATCCATAATGGGCATGCCTCCTTGTAACAACTTAAAGAAACTTTGCTCCTTATAGGGTAAGATTTAGGCAATACATCACTTTGTGGCACAAATAGTAGATAAGATCAATCATTTACTAGATTAATTAAGAAAGATATAAAATTTAAATGGTATATCACATGTAAATAAATCTTTAACAAACTCAAACAATAATTTTTGAACCCACCCATATTGGTACTACCAATACCATACAAGCCACTTCTCCTTTACTTCTTAGTAATAGATCATGCACTCGGTGCACTCTTGGCACAACATGATGATCAACATAAAGATGAGATATTTATTACATCAATCATAAATGTGTTTACTTTGAAAACAATTATCCAATAATAGGGAAATTTTTTTTGGCACTTGTATTCACTACTTAAAAGGTCCAACACTATATGATTAACAATGAGACACAAGTTATTACAAAAGTTGATCTTTTAAAGTTTTTTATGTCAAAAACACATCTCTCAAGACCTATTGTAAAATGGGTCATGTTACTCATAGAATTCAACCTTAATATTATCTTTAAAAAATTAGTAAAGGGCCATATAATTACATATCAATTGGAAACAACCCCATTAATAGACACAAATCCTATGAATGATGATTTTTGTGATGATTTCACAGCATACAATACCACTCTCAACACATGGAAAATGTTATTTGACATTTTTATATGTGCATCTAGTGCTAGGGTAGGAATTATTTACATTGACCCACTTGGGCACATAGTACTCCTTGTTTACCAACTCAGTTTTTCATGTACAAATAATACCATAGAATACAAAGCCCTTATCCCAGACCTTCAAATAGCTCAGGATCTCTAAATTAAATCAATTGACATTTATGGGGATTCATAATTAATTTTCAATAAGGTTACATACATCTACCAAAACAAATAAGAATGCCTCCTTTCCTATAAGAATATGGTTCAATGTCTACAAACTCAGTTTGAAATCTTATGCATTACAAACATTTCATGTAAAGACAATCATCATGCTGATGCAATGGCCAGTGCAACATCATTGATCCCCATTGACATAGATGAATAATAAGATATATTCACTATTAAATGATTACAATCTCCATTGGTGTCCCATGTTAAACTCATATCTCTAACATTTCTACTCACCACATGAATTACAATAACATCTGAATGGTTTTCAAATATATACAATTTTATACACATATCTATTACACCAGACACTTTCACAAAGAATGATAAGCAAAAACTACAATGAAATTCCCTCTGATATGTCATTATCAATGGGGACTTATTCAAATGATATTTTGAGGGACACTTACTCTAATGCCTAAAAATTGAGGAGGCTAAGTTGGCCATTATACAAGTGCATGACAACAAATATGGTGGTCATTTCAGTGGTAAATTAATGTCACACAAATTATTTGGACAAGGTTACTATTGGTCAACCATGGAACAAGAACGTCAAGAATATGCCAAGTTATGTGACAAATGTCAATGCCATGAAAACTTATACCATGTTTCTTCGTAGTAGTTATAACCCATAATATCCCCATGGTTGTTCATGCTATCGAGCTTTGATCTAATTGGTAAGATAAATCTAAAATTTATAAGAGGTCATAAATTCATTATCATAGATATGAAATAATTTATAAAATAGGTGGAGGCCATTTCATTACAATCCAAAAAAGGAGAATATATTTGCCATTTTCTCATGACCAACATTATTTCCCTTCTTGGTCTCCCAATAACCATCATTACAAACAATGGAACTTATTTTAAGAACAAAATAGTGAAGAAATTTTGTGCTAAATATAAGATCCAGAACACATTATCTACTCTATACTACCCATAAGGCAATGGTCAAGAAGAATCTACAAATAATACAATTAATATTATATTTAGCAAAATGGTTACCAAATCTAGTGATAGTTGGCACAATCAGCTTGTCTATGCACTATGGGCCTACCTCACTAGTTTTCACACATCGACAATAGCTACTCCTTATTCACTAGTATATGGCATAGAAGCAATTATCCCATTAGAATTAGAAATACCATCCTTATGGGTATACTTAAAAGTTATTATTACAAATGATCAATACAGAGAAAGACATCTCCATAAATTAGAATAGTTAGATCACACACACATTCAAGTCATAAAACATCTTAGAGCATATAATAAATGAATCTAACAGGTCTATAATAGTTGTTTTCATAGTAGAGAATTCAAAGTCAATTATTTGGTTTTAAAATAAAATCTTAGAAAGACCAATGCAAAAGAAGAGAAAAAAGGAAAATTCAAACCCATTTGGCCTGGCCTGTACTTAGTCACATAAAGTCTTAGCCCCAAAGTATACCGTCTAGATTCACTTGATGGCAAGGCAATCAAAACCTATTGAACATCATGCATCTAAGGAGATTTTATATATAAATTTTTTTTCATGTTTCTTGCACATAGATTATATTTAAAAAACATAAAAATAAAATAAAATGTCAAAACACAAAAAAATTCAAATATTTTCTTAGAAAATACAAATTATAGACTATATGCATTGTTATATTTACACTTATTATAATTTTTAGGTACTACATATGCTAGCTATCTTAGTGTAGTTAATTTTTATCACACATATATGTTTCACTTATTCTTGTAGAGTATTTATAGATACTTATAGGACCCATGTCCATTAAACAAATACAGATCTATTACTATATACCCACTAGGGGAATATACATAGATACACAGGTTCCTCATTTGATATATTCACCCATTTGGGGGCATCCTATACATAATTTCAATTTCTAAGTTACATATTTCTAAACTCTAAATCATAGATTTAGCATTGTTATATCTTGATATTGATCATCCTACACTACTCAGATTCATTACTGACTACTACTACTCTAGACTTAACTTATGTACATTTTTGCTCTTATACATATTTGCACCCTATGTTCATGCATACTTTAATTTTTAAATTTCCTATTTTATACTTGATTGTTTATCTAAGCTTCTTATATTCAAGGGAATTTAAATATACCATTGATTTATGGCTCTAAACCACTTCTTTTTATTATATGTATGCTTTGGACATGTGCCCATGTCATTGTGTGTGATTTATTCATTGTATATGCAGACATTTCAACATGTCCTTACTTGTTTCTTTAAGCCAATTTTCTTGTTTTTTGCATATGTGGAAATTTGAACATGTCCTTGTATGTATTACTTTTTTAGATTTAGTGACATGTGCCCATGTCCCTTGTATTATGGCCCCTTGGCCTATTTTGTGTGCCTCATGTATGTTGTATGTATACTTTATTGTATGCATCATGTCCATGACACTTGTCTCTTGCTTGTTACACACTCCCATTTTAGATTCCATAAGGGAACTTATGCATCTCCCCTTCCTACTTAGGTGTCATGATAGACATCATGCCCTATTCCCCTAGGTGATACTCAATCATTACCCAAATTTGTTATTCATATATGTTGTTATATCTATCTGACTTCCTCATGAATGTTAGATCTAACATACATTTCACACTAGTTTTTTTTGCTTAGACTATCTTACATTCTGATGTTATGTATGCACATTATATTGGTTTACTATGTAGATATCATATATGCTCCAGCTAACACACATTTTATAAATATTTTTATTTTGAGGATAGTTCTTGCATAGTTTTAACAAATCTCCTTAAAAGAGGGGGGCATTCACAAAGATTTGTAATAGAAATCAGGCTATCTAAATGCACTCAAAGTACAATTTTCAATACACAATCACATAATATAGAAATTATTTTCAAGAAAACATAGTGGAAAATAGTAACACAGAGACTAGTTTCAATTATATAGAATTCAATATAGTTGGACATTAGTTCCCAAATTGGAACACTAGCACCACCAATACTATTGTCTAAGATATGGAGCTACTATCTAGTAGTCTTAGTTTTAAAAAATTCTAGAATGGCTAGAAAAGTATAGTAGGTACAATCTAGGTTTTAATAGGTTCAATTATAGATTACCAATTTTGGCTCAGTTTAGCTTAGGTTCATAATAGTTTTCTTAGATTAGGGGCATCATATATGACATGATCATTTTTTTTCACTTCAGATGCTTAGATACAAATTATTATAACCCAACTAGAATATATATACTTAGATATCAGATTTAGGGGAATATGCATGGCATAATGTTTTTTTATGTTGAATTATGCACTAGTTGATCAGATGGAATAAAAAATTCCATGTCATTCTCTACATTATACACAATAGACACCATGTTCCAAGTTACACACCAAATTGATGCCTTACTCCATCTATAGTTGATGGCATTCCCAAGTGGCCCATATCCACCTAATATTCTTGAGTGGACTAGAGCCACTTAATATTCTTGAATGGCCTAAAGCCACTTAATATTTCCAAGTGGTTGTAGAGCCAACATATATAATTATAATTATAGTTACACATCTTTAGTTACATTGCACAATCTAGTTATAGATGAAATCTACTACACACGGGTAGGCAATGATGGAGTCATAATCTACTTGAATTCTTGAGCCACCTATATGAGAGGGTTAGACACACCATCAATCCAATCCAAGCTATTCATAGGTCATGATCCACCAAGCAAGGGTGGGAAATGATAGAGTCAAAATTGGATTGAGTTATTGAGCCATTCACACATGGGGATTGAGTAATTCATCAACTCAATTAAAGTTATTCACTAATTGATCAATATCTACATGCACACACACACATGTTATCATCATTTTTAAGCATTGGTTTTCATACCTAATGAGGTGTCTTCATTCCTTTTCTCTATCTTATCTATTTATTTATTTTTGTCTTTTGATTTTGATATCTCTTAATTGAGGATTGATCTATGCACATTTAAATAGTAATGGAACATTCTTCACATACTATGATCTATACTTATGGGCTTCACCTCTTAGGTAAGTCTAGGTACACTTTTGTTCCTTTATCCTAGTCATTTCACTTTTCCACATTTCTAAAATAAAGTGGGGGGGAAATGTAATCATTTAAAAATGAAACTTGAGTGATAAGTCTGTTAATTGAGACCACCTATCCCTAGCTTAGCCCTAGACCCATCTTAGGGCCTATTTAGACACTTATCCAACCTTCTTGTGGGTCACATGCATCCATAAACATCGCTAAAGTAATCATAAACCTTCAATTCAACATCCTAAATGCTAGTGCCTTAGGTTACACCACATGTACACTACACCATAATTTGGATAGTAGTGACAATGGCACTAGTGTCCCAATTTGGGCATTATTGTTTTTTCTTACCTTTTATTACCAACTAATATTTTCTCAAATAAAAAACTATCTAAGGTCAAATTAGACCCCTTTTAAGTCCTACATAATCACTAGAAAAATATATATACATGAATTTTAAACCTTTATCCACTAGATGGAAATCAAATACAAATTACACAAATAAATTAAGAACAATTTATGCACAATCAAAGTTACTAATTATTATTCTAACCTAATTTTGCATACAACCATCTACAACATTCCTAAGCTCAGATTACTAAGATTTCCAATATCAAGTACACTCAAATTGACATTTTTACTAGTTTCAATTGCACTTATACTAGTACTTAGGTGGGGAGAATTACATTGGGATTGATCCCCCTTTAGGGTATTAATATGTATGCAACTCTCATCATAGTGGGGTGTTGAGGATCTCCAACCTACCCAAATAACATCACACTTTTCTACTTGTGCTAACTAGATGCCCTAATAATATGGAGGTTTAGGTTTTGTACATAAAATCAGTCAAAATAGGTCACCTATAGGGAATCAAAACTCATGTGCATAAAAATAGTCTTGGCAAACTCAGACACAGGTGCACCTAAAAGCTTAGAATATTTCTACACAAAGGACACTAGAACTAAAATAAGGACACTAGCACCATTGGTGCTACTATATAATTTAGACATTAATATTTAGGAAGGGTTTTGACACATAAATATTATTTGCATCACTCAGATCAGCCCCTATTCCATTTTATAGCCTCCAGATCTCTTATCTCAACCAATTTCTAGCTAAATATTTATTTACATCATTTATTACTATTTTTAGAAAGGTCAAACTAAGTAAATTCTATTACAAATTAGTGGATATATTTATTACATATTTATACCTTGATTTAATATACTTAGATATTTTAACAACCTATGCTTAAACTCTATAACCTTAAATAGTTAAAACAGTAGTTCCGATCAAAAGCAAATACTAATAAAAAAGTGACCATATTAGCATCATATTCACCATTACACTCAAATGCTTATATGTAAATAGTTTATTCGTTTTGAATTATTATAAAAACTTGATCCAATAACCAACTATCATTTCTTGATTACTAAGATCTTGGAGCTTGTATCAACCCATAAAGAGTTTTTTTCAACATATTTACCTAAAATTATTTATCATTTACCTCAAAACCTTATGGTTGCCATATATATTATTCTTCCTTAGTCACTACATTTACGAATACAATTTTAACATCCATTTTATGGATTTTAAATCATTTATGAGTAGCTTCAATATGCATTAATCTTATATTATATTGATTTTCCATGGGTGCATAAGTTTTCTCATAGTCAAACCCATATGTTTGGGTAAACTCTTTTACAACTAGTCTAGATTTTAACTTGTCAATTATACCATCACTATTTTATTTGGTTTTGTAGACCCACTTGGATAAAAGAAATATTTATTAGATTAAGGTTGAATAAGATTTCATGTATCATTCCTATCAATTTAATCCATCTCAATATTCATAACATTAACCACTATTTCCTTCAGTAGCTTCTTCATAACTTATAGGTTCACTATCCATAGATGACAATGCAAACATAGTATTTTATTTGTAAGCATCATAAAAATAATTATCTTCCTAATGTTTAAGTATTTTTATCCTACTCTCCTAGTTCTAATTTAACAGCTAATTGTATGGATGTGGATTCATCAAACTCTTGTACTTACTTGGAGTTGATGAAGATGGATGACTAGTCTCTTGGGAATAGCTAATATTGTTTCTTGTTGAAATAGAAACATGTATAGGAATTTTTAAGCCCTAAAAATAAACTTAAAAAATATGACCCACTTCACTCATGACCTATTTAGATATATTATCATAATCAACACAAATTTCATTTTAAAAAAATTTAAAATCTGTAGAAATAATTATGGAATTACTAGTAGGATTATAAAACTAGTATGTTTTCTTTCATCACTAATCCTATGAAATTATGATCAATACTCTTAAGATCCAGATTTAGAGAAAAATAAATATCATTTATTTCACCCTTACCTTGACTTGTGGTGATTTTCATGTTTCCCTTTCCTTCAACTTGGATGGAATTTCCATCTCCCAATTATACCTAGATTTTAAAGGAATTATCTAACTTGTTGAAACCATCTTTGTGACTTGCCATGTGATTTGAACAACCTAAATTAAAAAACCACAAATTATTTACTTCATCTATTCCCAAATTGAATGTTAGAAAATAATATAAGTGTTCTTTCTTCTCACTTTGTTTATCTTGGAATGTATTCTTTTCATTTGCTTGATTAGCTTGATTCTTATTTACAAGTATCCTACAATCTTTTATAAAGTATCATGGTTTTTTGTAGTAATGAAAAGTAATGTATTTATTTATTTTACCTTTGAAGTTAGTTTAAAATTTTCTCTTTGAATTTGAGTTTTTTGAACTCATTTTTATTTTTCTCTTTGTTCTTTGAAACATTTGCCTTGGTTTCAAGTGTTTGTTCTTGATCTCATGCATATAGTCTCATCTTATGCTCATGGGATGAGAGAACCCACTAACTTATCAATAATTATAGTGTTCATGTCCTTACACTCCTCAAGAGTGATAACAATATGCAACCATATTTTGGATAAATATATCAAAATTTTATTAAATACAACACTATCTTATATTTTCTCCATAAACCCTCATTCTATGCACCAAGTCATTTATTCTTATGCAATATTATAAAACCCCTTCATAATTTAACATTCTTAAATTTTAAAAATTCATTTTAAGAGTTTGGATATTTACTTATCTTACCTTAATGGGTCTTTGATATGAATTTTACAAGGTATTTCATGTCTCGTGAGTATTTTTTCAACCAAATTTGTTTGGATAGATGCTTGGGTCTATGATACTCTGAAGATAGAATAAAGCTTGTGCATCTACTGTTTCTTCATCATTTTTTGTTCTTTTCTAACTTTGAGTAAAAGTGTTACAATATGTATGTGGTTTGTACCCATGGATAAAATTCTCCAAAACTCATTTTTATACAAGAATTATTTTCAACTGATCTCTCCAATATTTAAAGTTGTCACATTTGAAGATAAAAATATTCATAGAAACATAATTCACACAAGCCCTGATACTCCTAATAATAGATTGAAACCCTTTTGAACATTTATTAAAAAAATAACTAATACCAAATTAAGGTTTTAAATGTATGCAAAGAGTGCATGTCATCTTTGATTTAATTTAAAATTAAATTTATATATCAACCAATCTATCCCAAAATTACTAGTTGTTAATCTAGTAGTGATGTAAGTGTGATTGTTGAAAAAAATTACACTGAATAACTTCAAATTAAAATACATATGCTTACTTGTTTTCCTTGGTGAATACACACAATAAAAAATTAGAGATAACAATATGATTTTTTTTTTAAGAATAACAATTGTGCCACACTTGTGTAGTATCTTTTATTAATAATTAATGCTAAAACAAGCCCTATTACAAATAACTTGCATGAAAAGTTATGTAAAAAAATATAAATAAAGATCCAATTAAAAAATTAAGTAAACTGAAAATAGACTCTTAAAAATATACTTTAATATGACTAAAATTGGATTCGATAAAATAAGTTTGACTCATTGATATGATAAAGTCAACATGTAAGAAGCCTTTCTTAGCAAGTAAATAATTCATGTACACTAGACAAGCTAGGTGCCCCAAATCCATATAAAATATGAAATTGACTAAAATAATTTTAATTTTAGTTAAATAAGTCTTAGAAAGTGTGCCCCATCTCTTGGGGATGAATGAATAGGGATCTGAACTCAGTTAATTACACATTCAGTGAACTGGACTCTAATTGATACTTCTATCTAGTTTTTAGGGAGTTCTTGAAAAGTGTTCAAAATTGATTAAATAATTATAATAGGACATAATAATTAAATAACTTTCATAAAATAATAAAACAAAAAATAAACTAATTATAACATTAATAATCAAGTGCCCATATGGCATCATACTCAACATTGTTCTAGGAGGCGTAAACATATCTAGAAATATCTATAGACTTTGACTTTAATCATGAGTTGTCACAGTCATATCTTGCTCTAATTTGCACTGTAAAAAATAATTACATTAAATGAGAAATGATAAAAACTAAGCATTTGTATTTGATTATACTTACTATTTTAAGAATTTACCACTTATCAATTTTAATTTCAGTTAATTTTACTTTACATTCAAATTTATGTTTAAATGCCATATATTATAATATGAATAAATATATCAAAATTTATACCTATTGAACAAAATTTATTCATTAAACCAAAATCGGGTAAAACATATTGGTGAACCCTTACATATTTGGACATTACTTTTTTTTTTTTGGTTCTTAGGTTTTAACTGAATTCTTAATTCCCAACACTAAAGATAAATTTACTTGTCCTTTACTGGATTTGATTGAACACTAATCTAGGATTTATATTTTACCGAGGGGTTTTGGATTGCATTCATGATTTTCCATATAAAAAATATTTTCTTATGTTGGATTTCAATTTCTTTCTAGGACTATGTTTGACAGTTGTAAAACACATAGGAACTATCATTTTGGGCTAAGAAATTATCAATTTTATCTTAGCCATGGTGTGAGGGGTAATACTCCAATACTCAAGACATTAGACATTACTATATACATACTTTATTTTCTATGTACCTCACAATATATTAGTAATGCCTAGGCTTTTTATTTTCAAGCATAAGAAACATCTTAGCTATTTATTTTTATAGTGCATCAGTAAGTGATTTTCAAATCATAATTTTCACCCTAAATGCTCTATCTAGTTCAAATAGAAAATTTCAAATAAAACCAAGCTACAAGGTAAAATATAATGAAATCAAGAATGAAGAAAAAGTAATAGTCAATGAAACATCAAAATCAATGAATAATATTCAATTGACAACTCAAACCAAGGAGGCAATTTTCAAGGTTACTAATCTGGACAACAATTCAGGGGACAATTTGGGTGATGGTTCTACCCCAATTGATGACGAAACTTCTGGGAGCCATAAATTTTGCACTGTAGCTCCAATTGACTCACCATTTGAGCTGTTGGAAAGATAAGAATGAGGAGAACATGGTGAGATGGTATAGATCTCCACTAAATGGATTTTGAACCATAAAAACCCAATGGAAGTGCCCCAAATTTTAATTTTAATAGTGCGGTCTAAAAATAGTAAGTTTCTAAAAATAGTAATTCCTCAAATTATATATTGTTTTAAATCATGGAAGTCAAATCACTTAATCTACCTCAAGATTGGTGACCTTCCACATCCTCCTCCTACTTTCAAAATGTGTATAAATGAAGATGTAACTTGAAAATGGAAATCAGACATCTCTTCCTAGAGATAAGCATATAGTGGTATTACAATTTTGAGTAATAAAATATCTCTTCTCAAAGAATTTATTATTACTGTGTTATTTTCATGTTATTGAAATATTTGTCAATCAAAACTTCTGAGTTTTAGATTAGTGGTATCAGAGTAGTTTGTCTTGAGAGTGTATGATCCCGAGGACGAGGTTAGGCTACAAGAAGCTTAGGTGGAAAATAATAGAGCTTCCAAACTATCCACCTATTCACTCCAAATGACTTTAAATGGTGGATGGCACTAAGACATCTGATCCTTTCAAGGAAATGGTGAATGAATCCCTCCAATGGCAACAAACATAGATGCTGTAATAATTTCCCTAAATTCTCCAATAACTCTCCATGGGAAATTCTAGCTCCTCATCTACACTTCCTAGCTCTTCATCCATGGAATGTCCTTTTAGTGCCCCAACACCCTTCAAGGTTTAGGTGAATTTTGATATTCCTACATTTGAAGGCAAAATCAATACTGATCTAATAGAAAATTGGTTGGATCAATTATCTTCCTACTTCTCTATAAATAAATTCATCGATGGAGAAAAGATCACTTTTGCTCTTTTGAAAGCATTATTATCCATGAAAAATTGGTGGGAATTGTACAAAAAGAGGTTTGATATAGATGACATCGGCCTTGAGGTGGAACCTACGTAGGATGATTTCATGGAAGTGGTAAAGGAAGAATACTATCCCATTGGAGCATATGATGATCTATACATACAATGGCAACAACTTCACCAAGGTAAGGACCAATCTAATCAAGATTACATAGACATTTTTCATTCTCTATCTATAATATTGGGCATCTAAGAAAGTAAGAAATATAAGACTCTTAAATATCATGGTAGACTATAATGGTACATATGGGGGGAAATGGAACTCTTCAATTTGGAAACCCTCAGTGAGGCATACAAGTTCATAGTGAAGATTGAGTAAAAGTATGGAAGAAAGAATACGAAGAGTCAGCCTTCAAAATGGAAAAGTGATAAGGAAGGTCAAACATGAGACCAAAATTGGAAGCAAAAGGAGTTTCAAGATAAGAAACCCAGAATGGGAAGGCTAAAAAATGGTGTGATTACCACAAAACTAGAACTCACTCTAAAGAAGAATGTTGAGCCATTCAGTCATTGTTTTTTGAGACATAATACTCGACATATACTACTCTGTCTCATACATAACCTACAGCTGAAGAGGATGAAGAAGAGATTGTAGATACTGAGCCTAACACCATCATCACTTCATCACAAACCTATGAGGAAAGGCCAGATGACAAGGAAAGATTGTTTTACTCCAAATTATGGGTAAAAGGTAAGCCTCTGCATTTCATTCTTGATTGTGAGAGTCAAAAGAATTTAATCTCTACTAAAGTTGTGAAAAGTCTAAATCTATCCATGAAGCCTCACCTAAAGCCATATAGTATTGGATGGTTGAGCCCAGGGAGAGACCTCTATGTCACCCATTAGTGTCTTATTTCATATGCAATAAAACCTTTCCAAATGAATTCTTGTGTGATATGGTCAATTTAGATGTTTGTGATGTATTCTTTAGTCAGTTGTTCATGTATGATCGACATGGAATCTATGAATCACAAACTTGAAGAATCACCCTCACTCTTGGAACATGGTGCTATGGGTACTAGAGGTACCACCTCCCACATCTGTTTCCCTGATCAGTGTCAAGCAATGTAAAATATTGGTGGATAATACAAAGCAATTCATTCTCATGGTGGTCAAACCAAAAAAATCCAAGAAGGCCAATGTTGTAGTCCTGACTACACAATCAACACAACAACAAAAGCAAATGGGACAAATAATAGGAGAATATGATGACTTATTCAAGTCACCCACATGAATTCCACAACATTTCCAGGTAAAATATTCCATTGATTTGATCCCAGGATCACCTTTGCCTAACAGTCCTATGTATCATAGATCAGTTTTAGAGAATGATGAGATAAAAATATAGATTCAAGAATTGATCCAAAAGGGTCACATCAGGCCAAGATCTTCACCTTGTGGTAGCCTAATTGTCTTGGAACTAAAGAAAGATTGAACATGGAGGCTTTGCATTGATTATCAAGCCCTAAATAAAATCACTGTGAAGAATCACTACCCCCTCCCCAGGATCGATGACCTGCTGGATCAACTCCACAGTGAAAAGTTATTCACCAAAATTGATCTCAAATCTAGCTATCACAAAATTCCCATCGATCCCACTCATGTCTAGAAGACTACATTCAAATCTAAGGAGGGGCTCTCTGAATGGTTGGTTATGCGTTTTGGCTTAACTAATGCACCTACAACCTTCATGAGGATGATGGATGACATCCTATGACCCTTCACCAAATCATTCATGGTTGTCTACCTAGATGACATACTCATCTACAATAGAATGTGTGAGGAACATCTGTAACATGTTTGTAAGGTGCTTCAATCTCTTTAGGAGCACAAGTTTTATGCAAATATTGACAAATGCACATTTATGATGAAAAAAATTCAGTACCTCAGGTATGTTGTGAATGAGGAAGGGGTCCATATTGATATAGAAAATATTTGGGTTATTCAAGATGGCCTACACCAAGGACCCTCACAAAACTTCACAGCTTCTTGGGTCTTATAAATTTCTATCACAGGTTTATTCTTAGATTTTCACATGTTGCTTGGTCACTAACCCAATTGACTAAAGGAGGAGCTAAAGCTACATTTCAGTGGGGTGAAATACAACAAAGGTCATTTAAGAATTTGAAGAACATACTTTGCTCAGCCCCTATTCTTGCCTTTCCATATTTACATCAACCTTTTTAGTTGATGATAGATGCATATGAATATGCCATGGGAGCTGTCATCATGCAACATGAACATCATATTGCATATAATAGTGAAAATTTCACTAATCCAGTCAAGAAATATCTAATGTATGATAAGGAGCTCTATTCCATTGTGTAAGCCTACAAACAATGGAAACACTACCTCTTATGGAAAGAGACGGTCATCCACATTGACCATAGACCATTGAAATTCATCTAGACATAGAGCAAACTATGAAATGATAAGCACCAAAAGTGGGCCACATATCTATAGTAATTCCATCTGATAATCAAACACAAAAAGGGGATTTCAAATACAACCATAGATTGTTTGAGCCACCCACCAATTTATGCACTCATAGTAGTTCTTGACCTGTGCAGACATGAGATTGCCACTTGGGGGACTCTGTATGAAGCAAATCCTACATTTGCTGATACATATCAGGTGCTTCAAAAAGGCAAACATGTTTCTTATTTATATTTACAAGATAATTTCCTCTATCATATGGGGCAAATCTATGTTCCAGCTATAGAGCAATAGAAGATGATATGGGAAGGACATTTTAGTAGGATAGCTAGACACTTTAATGAGGAAAAGATGTTGAAAGTTCTTCAAAAACACTTCTACTAGTCCCATATGCAAAAGGATGTGGAAATTTATCTCAAATCTTTTACCCCATGTGCGATAGCCAAGCCAACAAATAAGAAGTAAGGATTGTACATGCCATTACCAGAACCAACTAAGCCTTGGGAATTTGTCTCAATGGATTTTCTCTTAGGTTTGCCCACTTCAAAACATGGAAAGGACTATATTTTTGTTGTAGTTGATCATTTTTAAAAAATGGCTATCATGATTGTTTGTAATAAAAATATATCTAATGAAGAAACTACTCAACTATATTTCAGTCATGTATGCTTCCATTTTGGTCTCCCCAAGTCCATTGTCTTAGATCAAGATAGCAGGTTCCTAAGCATCTTCTAGTCCACTCTATGGAAGATGAGGGATACCAATCTGATGAAGTCCATAGCCTTCCATCCATAGACTGATGGTCAGACAGAGGTGGTGAACTAATTTATTGTGCATATGATTTAGATGTATCACTCCAAACATCCATGCACATTGGATGAGGGGCTTCTTTTCATATAATATGGATACAATCGAGCCCTGCACAACTTGACCAAGCACAGTCCATTCCAAGTATGCTTCAAGTTCTAACCCATGTCACCAATTAATATATTTGTTCCATTCTCCACCATGGAATACATACCTCATGGAAGATCTAAGGTAGCAAAAGCAACAAAGTTCATTGAATAAATGCAACACATCCAGTAACAAGTTCATGGCATCTTGGAGAAGATGAATTAGAAGTATAAGCAACACCATGACAAACATAGGATTACACACCATTTTATTGTGGGTGACAAGGTTTGGTAATGGATTTAGAAGGAATAACTTGCAAGTCCACACATAAAAAATTTTCCTCTGCAATATGGTCCCTACACCATCACCAAAAAAGTTGGAGAACATGCTTTTGAGTTGAACCTACCAGCCTACCTTGGTATGCATCCAATATTTAATGTGGAGCTCCTTAACCCATATCATCCACCTCTATTGGACACTTTAGTCATAAAAAAATAACTAGACATTGATGATCTTGATCCACAAATTTTTAATCCAGTAGAGGAGGATCAGATTGTGGACACCTAGATGAAGACAACAAGAGGATGCTCTATTCCACTTTATCGAGTGGTCAAAAGGGGACAGCTTAGCCACCAATGTGAGTGGCTCATAGAGAAGCAAATTAAGATACAAATTCCACACCTAATGAATAATTTTGATGCAATGGGGACCATTACTTCTCAAGGAGGGAGGAATGATCTGGACAGTAATTCAGGTGACAATTTGGGTGATGATTCTACCCCAATTGATGACTAAACTTTTGAGAGCCATAAATTTTGCACCGTAGCTCCAATTGACTCATCATTTAAACCTATAGAAAGATAATAAAAATGAAAATGTGATGAGATGACATGGAGATCTGATCAATGGATTTTTACCCTTGAAAACCTAGTGGAAGTGACCCAAATTTTAATTTTAATAGTGCAGTTTAAAAATAGTAAGTTTCTAAAAATAGTAATTCCTCAAATTCTGTATTATTTTAAATCATGAAAATAAAACAACTTAATATCCATCAATATTGGTGACCTTCCACATCCTCATCTTGATTCAAAATATTTATAAATGAATATGTAACCTGAAAAGGTAAATCAGACATCTCTTCCTAGAGATAAACATATAGTGGTATTACAATTTTGAGTAATAAAACATCTCTTCTCAGAGAATTCATTGTTACCATGTTATTTTCATGTTCTTGAAATATCTATCAATCAAAACTTATAAGTTTTGGATCATTTACCATTATCCCCTCATTTCTTTTTATATAAATGACTGCAAGCTCATATCTATCTCTCAACCATTATAAGTTGATATCACTAAACCTAAACATAATGGATTTGATAATAACACATATTATGACCAACACAAATTTATTAGACTTTATAGAAACAAATGTCACATGCTAAGGCATAAGATACAATATCTTATTGATGATAATACTATTGAGTTAAGAAAATTCACAAAAGAGGATCGATCACAACAAAATGAAAATGAAAAGTTAAATATATTTGGTGGTCCATTTCTAAACTATGGAATAATATAAAGTGCAAAGATTTCAGAGGCACATCATGTGTACATTTCACATCCTCCTTTGACATTTGAACATCCAATAGATGAAATTATTGGTACATTGACAAGCATATTAACACCACATCTCATGATCATATTTGATGACAATGAAATTATTGATGATGATTCAAATAGAAATGAACGCTGTATTCAAGATTAAATCAACAAATAACCCATACACAATGTCATGATAAAAAATGGATCAAGTAAAAACACATGTACAATGACACTTCTTCACACTCTTGGGTATATAGATAAGGATTTACAAGATACATCAAAATTAGTTAAAGTACTCAATGTGTACATGCACATAATACTATTGGGCATATAGTGTGGGTCAAGCTACTCCATTCTTACTCTTAACAATCATAGGGTTTTTTAATATGTTATTAGGACCCACTTCGATATTGAAACTCCACATAGTACCATTCAACATACATCGATGTATCAAATATATACATTATAATTAGGTGGTCAAATTTTTAGGCATTTAATATGATTACCCTTTATAGTTAGTGGTATCTCCTCCTCCTCCCCCACCATCACTATAGTTGGTTATTACACCTATTCAAGATCATAATGTATAGTCAATTATTACACCTATGCATTATATTTATATACAATAAATAATGAGGAAAGTGGCACATCCTTATACACAAAATGATTCACATCAATAATTTATTAAACATTCATAAATATCTACATCTTCTATAGTGAATTCTAAGGTAGTACCTCAGACACTTTAGCATGTCCCACAATAAACACAGTCAATGAGATCTTATTATATTATACATCAAAATCCACTAAGTCTTGGGCCTTCTATAGTTACACATCTTGCAAGAGACTCTACGAGTAGTGATCAAGACAATTACATTATAACACTTAATTCCTTTTTAGATTCTAATTAATTTACATGTAACACTTTTTATTCATGAAAAGTTACCCTTCAGTTATATAATATAGGCACACATTATGGTCCTCCTATTGATGGGGCACAAGCTATTTTATTTTACATATAAATATTTAAAAAATACAATAGAATTAAAATATTTAAAAAATATAAAAAGATACAAATATGTCAAAAATATAAAAACATACAAAATATTCTAAAAAATCAAAATTAGGACCTGAGCATTACATGAGTTGCTAGTTTACTTATTTATATATGTTATTTATTAGAAGTTTGGTAGATAACATATAATTTTTCATGGTCACATTCATTTTAAGAGGCACACTCATGTGATTTAGGACATACATATCATACATAGATTCTTATATGTTGATTTTCATTTTACCCAATGGCCATGCCTATGTCGGGGGCATCTTATTCTACATGTTACATTATCACAGATTATACCTATTTATGAATTTTTAACCTATTAAGCTACATATAGTATAAGTGTCTTACTAATTATTCATATCTTACATTATGATAAATGGATATGCTACTTTTAAATGCTATGACATTGATACATATGGATGGTGTAGACTAGTTTTTACTTGTTCTATGCTCCTTTGATGTTGTTACTTTCTTACATGATAAGCTAGAGATTGATTGCTTATTGTGTGTATCCACTTGGACTTGTATATATGATAGATTTATATCCCTTTTTACCACATGTTAAATTTCCTTTGCATATGGTCCTTGTCCTTATTTGTTACAACATATTCATGTTCATTATATGCAGCCCTTGGCCTTGTGTGTGACATTATGTGTTGTGCTTGTTGAGATTGATTAGTGTTTCCATGATCTATATCATGCATTTTAACTCTTTAGTCTTTTTTAAGAATGGTTACTTTACTACATGACTCATTGCTAAATATAGCTAGACATGACGCATGTGCCTCACATTCAATAAGATTTTTTCCAATAATAAAGGTTGCAGGTCCCCTCACCAATATATAGATAAAATAGATATATAAAAAAACTAGATGGAAGAGGGTGAAATCCACACTTATCCATCTATAAGAGGGATAAAAACATACACCATCCAAATTAAAATTGGGGGATAAATCCTGAACAAGAAGACCTATCATAATATTTTTTAAAAATCCAAAGAAAAGCAAGACCAACTATTAGACCACCAAAACAAACACATATCCCTAATAAACTTATAAATTTTTATGAGAATAAAGATTTATATGACAAATATTATTTTTTATTATTTGAGTTTGTTATCCAACCTTTTAAATCATCTAAGATAGTACCAATCTAGGGAGAGTCAATATCTGGGCACAAGCCTTCCACAATAAAATATCCCAAATAGGAGAAACATATTTATTGAAAAGAGGAAAATGAAGAAATACAAGGATACCTATTGAGTTGTGGAGCTAAAGGCTTCACTAATAAGCTAACACAGTAGCCAGCATCAGTCACATAGCAACCAACATCAGTTAGGGGTCGACCGGCATCGGTCAAAACCAACTGATATGGATCAAGGGTCGGCTGGCATCGGTCATCTTCAGATCGACACCGACTTTTGTGCATTTTTAGGTGTTTCCAAAATTGCTATTTTTAGGAGAACAATTAGTTTGCATGTAAAGACTAAAATTAGTCTTGAGTCTATTTTTCTAATTATTGTTTGCATTCAATTCTATTTAAAAGACCCATTGGGCAGTATTGTAATTGAAGGGGGAATAATTAAGTAATTGAGTTGTTTGTAATTGATTTAGAGAGAGAGAGAGAACTCTTGAGGGAGAATTAATGTACATCTTTGAGGTGTGAGGAGAAAGAGATTTTTTCATTGTGTTTCCTTTTGGAAGAGTTTAATATAGATTGGTTGTTTCTCGTATCTCCTATTATTTGTTGTTTCTGATTTCTAGTTACTTATTACTTCTGGTTTCAATTCCGTGTTTAGTTGCTTATACAAAAGTAATCAATTGTACTCTAAGGTCCTGACAACTGGTATCAGAGCTATGTGTATACACTGACAAGTGGTATCAGAGTGTGTTAGTGTTTGTTGATTATAGAATTCACTCACATGGGTTTCTGATTGAGTGGGAGTAAAACAATGGCAGAAGAAAGTAAACTAAGAATGGAGAAATTCAATGGCAAGAATTATCAATTATGGAGGATGCAGATTGAAGATTATCTATCTCAAAAAGATCTATATTTACCATTGGGTGGGGTTTCAAGGAAGCCCACAGATATGGAAGATGAAGAATGGAATGTTCTTGATAGAAAGGCTCTTGGATCTATAAGGTTGAGCCTGGCATCTTCTGTGATTTTCAACTTATCACAGGCAAAGACAATGATAGAGTTAATGGATACTTTGGCAAATTTATATTAAAAACCCTCAGCTTCGAATAAGGTATATCTTATGAAGCAATTATTTAATTTATAAATGCAAGAAGGTGGATGTATATCTAGTCATCTTAATGATTTCCATGTAATAGTAAATCAGTTAAATTCAGTCAAAATAGTTTATGATGATAAAATTAAGGCTCTCTTAATCTTATGCTCTTTACCTGAAAGTTGGCATAGTTTGTTAATGGTAGTTAGTAATACTGCATCTGCTTCAAATATCTTGAAAGTTGATGATGTTGTTAGTGTAATCTTGAATGAAAAAATTTGCAGAAAAAGCACAGGAGAAACATCAGGTAATGCTTTAAGTGTTGAAAGTAGGGGAAGGCAAAGAGAGAAGGGCAAGCAAGGAAAATCAAGGTCAAAGATGGGAAGTAGATCCAAATCCAAAAATGGAAGAATAACTTGCTGGAATTGTGGAAAGAAAGAGCATGCAAAGAAAGATTGTTGGTTGAAGGATAACAAAGAAAATCAGCATGAAGGTAATAAAGAAGCAAAAGTTGTAAGTATTGTTGCACAAGATGCTCTTACATTTTTTTTGGATAATAAAGTAGAATCATGGGTTTTAGATTCTAGTGCCTCTTTCCATGCAACCCCAAATAGAGATTTTTTCAATGATTATGTCCATGGAGATTTTGAAAAAGTTTATTTAGGGGATGATGAGCCTTGTAAAGTTGTTAGCAAAGGAAAAGTGCAGCTGAAATTATAGAATGGCAACACATGGGTGTTGAAAGATGTCATGCATGTATCCATCCTGAAGAGGAATCTAATTTCTGTAGGAAAGTTGGGTGATGAGGGTTACACAGTAACTCTCACAGCTAAATCTTGGAAAGTTTCCAAGGGTGCACTTGTATTAGCAAAAGGTAAGAGAGTAGGTACACTTTATCTATCTACTTGTATTACTGATTATTCTCTTTCTATTTTATCTACTTTAGATGTAGATGCAAAGTTGTGGCACTATAGGCTTGGTCACATGAGTGAGAAGGGAATGAATGTTCTTAAGTCAAAAGGTAAGCTTTCAAATTTGAAAAGCATAGATCTAGATTTGTATGAGCATTGTATTTTTGAGAAATAGAAGAAAGTGAGGTTTCTCAAAACTAGGTCAACAAAGAAGAAGCACAAGTTGGAGCTTGTTCACATAAACATGTGGGGATTAGCTCAGGTTGCTTCTATTGGAGGATCACAGTATTATGTTTCTTTTATTGATGATCCTACAAGAATGGTATGGGTTTATTGCATAAAGAGGAAATATGATATTTTTGACACATTTAAGAAATGGAAAGCTTTGATTGAGAATGAAATAGGTTTGAGATTGAAGTGCCTTAGATCTGACAATGGTGGTGAGTACTGCAGTAATAAATTCAATAGTTACTATTCTATGAGTGGAATACATAGGGAAAGGATGGTTCCAAGGACACCTCAACAAAATAGAGTTGAGAAAAGGATGAATAGAATAATAATGGAGTGTGCATGGAGTATGAAGTTACATGCTAGTTTGCCCTTACAATTTTGGGCAGAAGCTTTAGATACTGCAATTTACCTGATTAACAGAGGACCTTCTACTGCACTAGATGGTGAAATTATAGAAGAGGATTAGACAGGTAAAAAGGTATATCTTTCATTTCTCAAAGTTTTTGGTTCTAAAGCTTTTGTGCACATTGATAAAGAAAATAGAAAGAAGCTAGATGCTAAATCTATGCAGTGCACTTTTATTGGTTATGGTTTTGGAGATTTCATATTTCGGTTATAGAATTTAGAAACTAACAAAATTATTAGAAGCCATGATGTAGTTTTTAATGAGAAGGTGATGTACAATGATTAGCTCAAGAGGTTGAATAATTCTGAGCAGGGCAATCTTGATTTGGAAGAGGTTATGATCCAAAATGAGCTCACAGGTAAAAATCATCACTCACAAAAAAACACAGAGATCGACATCAGTCAGGTGGAAATCAACATCAGTCAAGTGGAGACTGACATCGATCAGGTTGAAATTAATGTCAGTCATGTGGAACTGACGTCAGTCGAGTGTAGACTGACATCAGTCATAGATGATCGGGATTGGTCACTGTTAGAAGGAAATTTGGACAGACAGCAAGCTGTAAATGAGTCTCAAACACCCATAAGGAGGTCTGAAAGGGTAAGTAAACCTCTAATTCATTATTCCCCTTCTTTATACTACTTGTTGCTCACTGATGGTGGAGAACCAGAAAGTTTTGATGAGGTAATGTAGGTAGAATCCAGGAAACAGTGGGAGCATGGCATGAATGAGGAAATTGATTCCTTGGAAGAGAACCATACGTGGGATTTGGTTGAGTTGCCAGCTAGAAAGAAAGCACTAAAAAACAAATGGGTATATAGGTTAAAAGAAGGAGAGAATGGACAAATGAGACATAAGGCCAGGTTGAAGAAAAGCTTATATGGTCTTAAGCAAGCTCCAAAACAATGGTATTTGAGGTTTGACAGGTTTATGACAGAGCATGGCTTTAGTAAATGTCAATTTGACCATTGTGTTTATTTTAACAGATTGGATAATGATAGTTATATTATATTGTTATTATATGTAGATGATATGCTTGTTTCAGGTTCACACATGCAGGAAATTATTGAGCTTAAGGTAAAATTAGCTCACACATTTGCCATGAAGGATTTAGGAGCAACAAAGAAAATCCTTGGCATGAGTATTAAGAGAGACAGGAAAAATCACAGTTTGATTTTGTCTCAAGAGGATTATGTGAATAAGGTGTTGGAGAGGTTCAATATGCAGGATGAAAAACCAATAAGCACACCTATGGCTGGACACTTCAAGTTGAGCAAAGAACAGTGTCCTAAATCACATGATGAGGTTGAGTACATGAGTAGAGTTCCATATGCTTCAGTAGTTGGGAGTTTGATGTATGCAATGGTATGTACTAGACTAGATATTACCCAAGTAGTGGGATTTATCAGCAAGTTTATGGCCAATCCAGGAAAGGAACACTGGAAAGCAGTTCAGTGGATTCTTAGATATCTAAGAGGGACCAACAGTAGGCATTTATGCTATGGAGGGTCAAACACTTCTCTACATGGGTATGTAGATTCGAATATGGCAGGTGACTTAGATGGCAGGAGAAGCACCATAGGATATGTGTTCACTATTGGTGGAATGACAGTTAGCTAGATTTCAAAGTTGTAGAAGGTTGTTGCCTTGTCTACTACAGAGGCAAAATACATTGCAGTCATAGAGGCTAGCAAGGAAATGATTTGGATGACTCGATTCATGGAAGAGTTGGGAAAGGAGCAAGAGAGTTACAGATTGTATAGTGATAGTCAAAGAGCAATTCATTTGGCAAATAATTCAGCCTTTCATTCAAGAACCAAACATATACAGCTTAGGTACCACTTCATTAGATAGGTATTGGAGGATGGACAGTTGAAGCTGGAAAAGATCCATACAGATAAGAACCCTGCTGATATGTTAACAAAGCCGGTAACAAAGGAGAAGTTGAATCTTTATTCAACTTTTGTTGGTCTTCAAGATTGAACTTGAAGAGGGAGAAACAAGCCAGAGAAACAAGCTAGAGGATGTTGCTGTACAGGGACAGGTGCAATTATTTATCTCTAAGTGGGAGATTGTTGAGTTATGGAGCTAAAAGCTTCACTAATAAGCTGACACAACAACCGGCATCGATCACACAATAATTGACATTGGTTAGGGGTTGACTGGCATCAATCATAATTAGTCAAAACCAACTAACATCGGTTAGGGTTCGGTTGGCATCTGTCATCTTCAGACCGACATTGACTTCTGTGCATTTTTAGGCATTTCCAGAATTGCTATTTTTAGGAGAACAGTTAGTTTGCATGTAAAGACTAAAATTAGTCTTGAGTCTATTTTTCTAATTATTGTTTGCTTTTAATTCTATTTAAGAGACCCATGGGGTAGTATTGTAATTGAAGGGGGAACAATTCAGTAATTGAGTTGTTTGTAATTGATTGAGAGAGAGAAAGAAAACTCTTGAGGGAGAATTACTGTACATCTTTGAGGTGTGAGGAGAGAGATTTCTTCATTGTATTTCCTTCTGGAAGAGTTTAATATAGATTGGTTGTTTCTCGTATCTCCTATTATTTGTTGTTTCTGATTTCTAGTTACTTATTACTTCTAGTTTCAATTCCATGTTTAGTTGCTTATACAAAAGTAATCAATTGTACTCTAAGGTCCTGACAAGACCTTGGAGTAGAGTCATCCAAGATAGAGTCTTTTTAACCAGAGGAAGTAACCTCTTTGATAGAAGAAGAATAAAAAATCATTGTGGAGGAAGATGTTTTAGGAGAAGAAATTGGTGTAGTTTTAACCTTATTCTTGATTTAACATGCAAGGGGTGAAACATTATCCTTTACCCTGTCAAAGGTGATCAAATGCTCAACCTCAACATTTTTGGGCCAAGTTGTATATTTTACAAGTTTAATCTTATTATCAACTTGGTCACATAATTTCTTAGGGAAATCATGTGTCACATGCTCATGAGAAAAACATCTTCTACATTTAAAATCTATCCTTGCATAATCTAGAGGCTAGGACCAAATTCTATCTTAATATTAATAACTTATGGTAATAATTTTGAGAGATCCATGATAATGCACATGAAAAAAGGTAGTCAATGTGTGGTCATTATTCTTAGGAGAAAGTGAGATAAAATACTAAGATATTAACCAATGGCTTGAAGAAAAGGAGCCTTTCAAAATTATAGAGGTAAATAAGGTAGCCTAGCCCATACCAGAGAAAAAATTAAAGATTCAGTAATAAGATTAAAGGTAGGGTACCATTGTTTTATGTAAATAAAAGCTTTATCCTAAGTCTATGTGATTTAATGCAACAAACTATCTTTATCATCAGTCTAGGAACACATAATAATGAAGAATATTTTGGCATAGGGATGGATGACAAAGGTGTTGGCAACAAGGGGTTTCCAATTCTTCAAAATATAGGCATGAAGGTTAAACGTACTCGACTATAATTTTTGAAAGTAAATATAAACTGATGAAAACTAGGCTTCATCTTTCAAAACCTCACCTCTTATCTCAATCAAAGGTACAACAAAAGAGACATGAACCATTCCCTTACTATCTTGGCCAATAAACAAAATCGAGTCACATATCATAAGTGAAACACTCAAATGATATGAGGGCAAGGCAAAACTTGGATCAACCAATAAAACCCTATCTTCAACAACTAATAAATCCTCTCCCATTGAGACATAGAAAAAGAAAAAATTTAGGACTTGTAGGGAAACAAAGAAGATAGAGGTTTTGTTGGAAAACTAAGAGTCAATTCCCTAAAGACAAAAAACACATTGTAAAGAAAAGGTTCATAGCCTTGAGGGGTAGATAACCCTTACCATGGCAATTCCATTACGAAAAGGAGGCCAAAAAACACCAACATACCACTAGATAGGAAGATCCAAATTCATGCATAGGGATAATCCCTAATTTGTGAACAAGAGCAAATAGATCAACATCTTAAAAAAAAAATCTCACATCACATTCAATATGTTACATACTTGCTTTGAGGAAAATTACATTAATATGATGACATAATATCTAAATGGTGACATAATATTACATGATTATATTTATATCACATGATACAATTATCTATTATTTTGAGATGAGTGACTTATAAGATACATCCCTCATCTCAAAAGTTGGGCCTTACAGTGGGATTGTCTTAGAGATCCAAGCCTCCATGTGTAGGAAAATAAGATTTTATTATAGAGTACAAGTTTTAAGATTAAAAGTAATTTCAAAATCTTATTCTATGATAGAGTATACATTTCAAAGATACAAAGTAATTTTAAAATTAAATTCTATGACAGAGTACATGTTCCACAAATTCAAAGTATATAATAAATTAGATATATGACATATATTGGCACATCAATACATATTCTGGAGGCATATTTTATGCATATGCATTCAATTTACAAAGACATGTGCATAATGCATATGCAAAACAATTATAAGACACAAATTACATTTTTCACATATAGTTACAGTTGAACATATAGATGCATGACATTTTATATCCTTTGGCACATATTCACGGGGCTTAATACTCATTTGTACACAAATAAATTTTTAAAAGTTTAGAATACATGATATTAGTTCATGCACATATGCACTATGATAAAATTTAAAAATTCAAATGTAAAATGGTTGTTATTTCAATTCAAATCTATTAGCACTATGCTCATGATGGGGACCTGAATATTATTCATTAACTTTCAATCATGTGAAAAAAATCTAGATCCCTCTTGTAGCAGTGTGATTCATTTTGTTAGGGTAATGTACATTCAAGTCTAAACACACTCAATGGCCTTGACATTAATTTTATCGAACCCATTGTGTGGTTCGACCTTCTATTTTGGGTGATGTAAATTTGATTATAGTGCACTCAATGACATTGGCAATAATTCTTGTAAACCTTTAATAATTAAAAATAGATTCCAATTCTCTATGATAGGTCTACCTTAGACAACAAACTTATCCACTTGTTTTGGCCTTATCCCACACTAATTAACAACTATTTTCCAAATTTTGAAATGTCTATTTAGGTCTTCCTACACATTTCACAAGGTTGGTGAAGGGAAATTATCAAAAGGTTTTTATATAAATAAAAATCAAAGGTTATTGATTATTTATAGTTTGGAACTATCTATTTATTACTTACACACTATTACACATTAAGATAATCTTCCCTATTATTCATAATTTCAAGATCATTCACAAGAAGTAGTCACATGCCAAGTGAATAACATCTCAAAGTAAGTCAAGAGTTATCATTTTCAATTATCAAAGATATATTTCTAGTTGCATACATATAGTTAAGGAACATAATTACACAATCACTCTAGGTGGGAGAACTACGTGTGACTTGATTTCTTCTTTGGAGTATTTGGATACATAGACAGTGGTAAATAATCAATGGGGTAATTGGGGTTATCTTAGCACACTACATTCCCCATCTATTTTTTGTAGGTTTATAGATATCATGAAGACTCCTAGGTTTTATAAATCAAATGAGAGAAAAAAATGATATCCTCGTGGCACAAATAGAATCATAACATCTCACCTTTAGTAATTTATTTCCGATTGAAATTCATGCAAATACACTCATAATGTAAGAACCCAAAATCAACACTTATGCAAATGTACTGAAATCTAATATACTTTCCCACACATGCATTGACATGCATACAATTTTATAATAAACTATCAACGTACATAATGTAGATCTTTCACTATTAGATCCAGAAACCTCTCAAACTGAACATGCATGGAAGATAATAATACTTGATCTAATTTTTATGATGAGTATATAAATATGTTATCAAAAATATACACATGCAATTACTAAATCAAACTCACACTTTGAAACATATGGTGCCACACTCTAAAACTAGATCTAAAAGCTCACAAAACATCTAACTATGAAATAAGAAACATATACTTGGCAAACTATTGTGAATTACAACAAACCACACAAAAGCTAAAATAACTAAATCCATAAATTTTGAAGCTCTGATGCAACCTCTGAATGAGATCAACCTCATGAACTAAAGGGTTTTAATCCTTTGATTCTACAACTAATGGGTTTTTATCCACTGATCACCAAGAACCCAAGGGGTTTCATCCTCGAATCCTGTTGTTGAAGCATAAGTGCAAAAATTTATAGAAATTGGTTGTAATGGAAAAAGATCCCAAAAATAATAAGGTTACCTGTATTAAATAAGAATTGGCCCAAAAATCCAAATGCCCCAAATAGAATATTTCTATATTCTATCTCTATCATAGGCAATAGAAAGTTTCCTTTTTATACATTTATAATTTTACCCACAAAAACTCTCCACTCCTTGAATTAGAGAGACATGAGTTGAAAAAATAAATAGTTTCCATCTTATTCCACTTGCCATAATTCACTTAAATTTTGTTTTTTCCTTCTTTGGTTTCTATTCTCAAATTGTCCCAAATATGACCCACTTATAAAATAATAAGTTTCCTTGGAACCCCCATCAATATCCTCTCCTAGAAAGTAACACTCCATTTAGAAAGTTTCCTTAGAAACTAAGAATTAACTCCACCTATAAAACCATGCCCCACTTGTGTAATAAAATATTAATATTTAATATTTTATGACCCATTTTTCAAAAATATGAATTACAATGGACCACACAATATTAAATAAATATTTCTTAATTATTTAATAGTTCTATGAAATTATGAAAATGGAGCAATTTTTCCACCCTTTAGATTTTTTGGAAATGGGACATGACAAATCATCCCTTCCCAAAATTACTTGTCCTCAAACAATTGCAAACCATAATGCTCAAAAATAATTGTGCCCAAATGTTGAATCAAACTATAGTGCCCATGTAATATAGCACCTATCCTTGTCAAGTGATCCAACTTAATCTAAATATTACTACACGATATATGTGGCTCAACATTCCCAACACCCTTGTTCCACTCATATGATTTTATCATCCTTCTAAAAAATCTCTTAACCCCATGAGTATAAATGTCAATTAAAGGTGCATTACTCAAAAAAACATAAATGCAAACCTTCAGAAGATCCTTGATGTGAGGCATGACTTTACATCCTTGATTTGATTTAAGCAATGGAGATCTAATTTTACCAATCTTTTGACTCTGAATGTTTCCAAGATCCTAAACAAATATCTTGAACATCCCACCTTGTGTTTGTTACACCACTTTGATAAACATTTAAACTTCCATAACTAAGTTAGCATTCATAACATATTTAACAATAATGATTATGAATTTATCACAATATTTCCCTTGCTCATGCCTAAAGATATCTCTTGGATCCCATATTATGATGTGTAGGATGATTTGAACAAAAAGATCTATGTGCTCCAACCATAAAATCATAATATCATTTACCATATTTCCCATAAGCGCAACTAAGGTCACTTCGAATTCTTTTCTTATTCCTTTGTATGACATAATGAAATCGTGAGAAACAATGATGTTGACCTCAAAATTTATATCTTGTAAATATTTCAACATACCATCTAGAAACCACATCATTATGTATTGACAAGTTTGAGTCAAAGGATTTAAATGCACTCTTTTACCCTCCTTAATGATGATAAAGCTAAAATATATTGGTGTTATCATTCCCATGTCTTGATATGAAACTGTGAGAGTGTTTACCAAACACCTTACACATACTAGATTGGATGATGGCCAGTGCATTGGTGAGTCGCAATGGTGTAACCAAAATCTCAAAGTATCTCCATTGACCCCCAAAAATAGTCTCTTGAACATATTATATTCTCATCCATGTCTGATGATATCCATACTTTAATTATTTCCTTGAACAATACTCATCACCATGTAGTTTATCAATAAAATCTTCTTTGTACGTATTGGTGTTGGAGTGAGCATTAAAACTCACTCATGTAATTAAGCTTAATTAGGAGTCAATTAATTAGTTGTTATGTGTTGAATATTTGCACACCTATTTGTGCATGCAAATATTCCATATCAACTAATATTTGTTTCACACAATAAGTTATTTGTTGTGCATAACAACCTTTATGCCTATTTAATAGGCACTCCTATTACTTATTCAAGATCAGTAGAAGAGAGAATGGATGTAGATTGTATTATTCACTTGAGAAAATAATGGAGACTACTTGTGCATAATATTTGTCTGATGGCTTTACTATTTATGTGGTAATGGTTTGTAGGAGGGATCATGTGATCTAATGAATGCATTGTGCATTTTGATATGGTATTAGATCAACCTCTTTAGCCATTGTCTAGCCTGGTTGAATCCATTAATCAAATCAAACATGGAAAAAGTAAAGTTTTTTGCTTGTAGTTTTTTGGCTGCATGAACATGTCATACATCATTTGTATGAGGGATTAATATTGTAGTTTTTATTTACATTCAAGATCAAGTCTTACATTGACATTGATTTGGTTATCACTTTGTATTTTCAATTAATAGTTGACCTTAAATTATTTTTTGCTTCAGACATTATTTTGAGCTTGGCATCGATGCATGATCATATCCAAACCACATTGTAGATCTAAAATGTTATTCCAAATTAAACTCCACCCCTATGTATTTTGAGTAACTAAAACTTGCTCTATATTTGTAGAGGAATTATTGTTTCCTAGATTTATGAGTGGAATGGCATAGCTTGGAGAAGCATTTTTTTTGGGTGATCATATAGCAAAGGGAGCCTTCTTTTTCATTATTGCACTAAATCCTACCATCTCTAAATTCCATACTTACCATTAAAATCAAGGCATCAAGTTTAAAAATTTATCTCATCCAAAGTCTCTACATTGCCTCATCAAAGCTAATATCCTCTACTCATAGCTTGTACCTCCTTTCAAGGAATGATCCCTCCACTTGCTAGTGTATCTCACCATTTTAAACCATTGTTGCAACACTCAAAAATTCATCCATATGCTTGTTGGCTAGTTAGTATGCTGACATCTTTAATGTATCTATTGTTACTTAGCATTTTCTATAGGATCATCATTAAAATAGACTCTATCCACTGCCAGGGTTGAGCCATCCTTTACTACCTTAGCCTCTATCTTCTTAGCTCAGTTTGACAACTTGGCCATCCTCTTGATTTCTTCATCTCTACACTTTGGTACATTGATTTCCCTGATGAGATGGTCTCTAATAGACCCTCTTTTTTATTCATTTGATGGTATTGAAATTGAGTGGGTCATGCCCAACTTAGGCTTCCACTCTAAGGGCATTCTTATCATGTAATTAAACTTAGTGACCTCCACACAACACATTAAGGACACCGATGAGTTATCCATGTCAGACAATGCCATCATCACATTGATGTTGTTCCACATCCATGACCTCATCCTAGTTTTTTTAACTTTGATGGTCTATGGCACATGGTTGTGCTACCTTCAGTGGGTCATTTTTGGACCTCCTTTCTTTTCGAAGTTTGCTCATTGTTCATAGCTAATGGTAAGGAGTTGACCAACTCTACCAACCATAGAGCTAATAATAGAGGTATATTTTTTATTTTTAAATAGATTCTATTAAAATGGAAAATATTTTAGAGGATTAGATCTAATGTAATTTGATATAATGGGGGTCATATTTATTTATTGGGGCTAAAACCTTTTTTAGTGGGAAAATACTAAATATGGAAGTAGCCATTTTTAGGAGGCACATTTATAATGAAAAGTTGGCACACTTTTTGTTCAATGGTAGACATCATTTTAAGTTGGGGTTGAATTTTTTTAAAGAGAGGACACTAAATTATAAAATGGGACATTATTTAAAAATGGGAGGATTTTTCTATTATTGATATCACTTTGTAAAGAAGGGAGCATGTAGTTTTTTTACATATACTTTTCATATCACTTATAAAAAACTAGTGGGTGAGGTCTGGTCTAGCAGGAGGTCAAACCCCCTCACAGATAAAATAAACTTGTTATCACTCCTTACCTTCATTTTTTTAGGTTATTATTATTAAACATGTACCCTCTTAGTCCACAATGTTTTCCTTGTCATCACACTTTACACTCATGGACACATTATCAGTAGAGTTTGAATCCCATTTTTTAGTGTGCATTATATTTTTTGTGACATTTTTGTACTCATGAATGAATTTTTGGTAGATCTCGATGTCATACATTCTTGATTATAGTTTTTTGTCATACACTACTCCCTTTTTTATGAGAAACTCTCTTGTTATTGATGGTGTCTTCTATAGAATGATCACATTCTGGGTTTTATGCATCGTCTAGTGTTTTTTTATTGTAATGGATATTTATGTGTGGTCACATTGAGAGTCATGGAGTCTTTTTCTTCATGTTTTTATGCTCCATGTTGAGTGCTTTATTTTCATTTTTTGACTATCCCATCACCACCAGGGCCATTTTCTTGAGAGATGTTTATTCTGTATCTTTGGAATTTTTTTACAGTTAACAATCTTCTTTAGACTTGTTGTGAAACTTGATAGCCTTCTGTAAATACAATGTCAACATGTTAGTGTTTGAGTAGTGGATTCAGTCCACTCATACAAACCTCTTTTCCATCACTCTACCCAGTCAGTAGTATGGGGGGTATGGTGTAGATCTTGCATCTTCGATTATCATGTTATTTGATAACCCTTGGTGAATCGCATTTCTAATATTAGATTGAATTCAATTAGTGAACCATTTTGCACTATCAACACCTCTGATAGTCTCTTTTCATAAGATCTATTCTAGTGAATTCCAATGTCATTTATTTTTTGTGATTGAGTAGTGGATCTAAACCACTCATGCAAATTTAAGCTCCACTGAGACTTTCAAGTCCATTGAGTGCATTTGTATTTGATGGAATTCATTCCATCCAATTCACCTCTTTAAAATTATGTTCAAGTATTGAGTTATTTGCTTTCTTGGGATACCTTGCAACATATGTTTTTTTATCTCTTAACTTTAGCTGTTGTTATTGGTTTTTGGGCACCTTGCAGTGATACATTTCATGCTTGGTGACTATTTTTATAGTGTTTTGAGATCAATGTTTTTTATAGAGTTAGCCTCATATAGAGTACCAATTCATAATTGACTTAGTGGTTATAATGATTCATCATGCATGTAGTCTAATAAGATGGATTGGTTACCATAGGGACACTTTATATTTCACTGTGATTTTGTACAAGGGTACCTGATCAAACCTTGTTGTTAGTACCCATTCAGTCTCTTTGATTTCTCTTTTCTTACTCTTTATTTTGCATTTAAGAAAGGGTGTTGGAGTGAGCATTAAAACTCACTCATGAAATTAAGCTTAATTAGGAGTCAATTAATTATTTATTGTGTGTCAAATATTTACACACCTATTTTTGAATGCAATATTCCATATCAACTAATATTTATTTCACACAACAAATTATTTTTTTTGCATAACAACCTTTATGCCTATTTAATAGGCACTCCTATTACTTCTCTGAGACTGATGGAAGAGATAATGGCTATGGATTGTATTATTCACTTGAATAAATAATGGAGATTACTTGTGCATAATATTTGTCTAATGGATTTGCTATTTCTATGGTAATGGTTTGTAGGAGGGATCCTGCGGTCTCATGAATGCATTATGCATTTCAATAGTTGGGATGGTGGTATGGAGTGATAATGATATTCATAGATCTTGATTCCACTATCATGATGATTCTTCTATCTGGTGGTAATCTTGGAGGCAAGTCACTAAACACCACACTATGCTTGTTAAGAAATTTACCAACATTATATGTATATTCCCTACAAGGAAGAAACAAATCATCCATTGAGAGAATATCTCTCCATTATTGTAACCATTTGTCATGATCCATGAGAAACCCTTCTAAACATCACATATTTTACTTCAAATATAAACTTGAGATCCATGTAATTATGTGAGAAATAACCAGTGAAGTGAAACCATTGCATACTAAAAATTATGTTAGTTCCTCCCAAAACCATAACAAATGAATCATCACATACCTCATGATCTTGAAGCTTACTCACCCAAAACTTCAAAATATTATGAGATTCCTTCACCCCATTTCTTCTATAAACTAAGCATTGTCTGAACATGGGTGTAACATGTATGATGGCCTAACTTTCCTTGTCTAATTCTTCCAACTCCCAAGTTTCAAAAGTTATGGGATGCCTATTTTAAACTAATACCATTCCAATTTCTTGTCCTAAAGCATCATATTCTACAACAAAAAGAAGTGAGAAATCTGAAATAACAAGAACTTGACATAAATTTATTACCTCCTTTAATATTCTAAAAGTGGATGAATAATATTCTTCATTGTATTCTAATTTCATAGTGAACGCTCCCATAAAATTCACACAATGAAAGCTCCAAGTTTTATTGATTCCTTCAAGACTCATGATGTAGAACTCTTATTCACCAAAAATAATGACTAATTGTATTTATTTCATGATGCTAAGAATTTATAGTATCTCTTCCTTCATGAATCCTACAACTTGCTTGTAGCTTGATATCCAAAGCACCATAACAAACTTATTCACAAAATTTTAAACATTAAAAAGGCACTTGATTTGCTTACCCAAATCTAGCATCAAGATTCCCATAAGGACTATCTCCATTTTTTCATCATCCATGATCTTGTTTTCCCACAAGTGATCAATAACCCTTGAACATGGATCCTTCACAATGTAGTTAGAGAACACAACAAACTCTAAGTGTTTCCTCATGGACTATCCTTCATTCCAAATGCAAAATATAGAGAACTCAAGAGTAATACCGATGCCTCTATCTACTTTTACTCTTAAAATATTACTTGGATCCCATTTTAAAACATAATGTGTAATACAAAACAAAGATTCCTCATGCCCTATACTACAAGTTGTGCCTCTCACTCTATCACCCTTTGGTTCATTCTTTCCATGATGCAAAATTTTTTGTAGTGGCATAAGAGAAAACAATAAATGATCATTATGCTCATACCTTAAGTTGTCAATACTGATCTCATCCACCTTTGATAAGGGAGGAATTATTGATCTATCTTTAAAATCTCTATCCTTGTAATTCATAATATCTCCTTCAAATGCATATACATTCACCATGATATTCTGATAACCAATCATTACCTTACCCTTTGAAACTTTGGAGGTTCATGAATGTTCATCCATCTTGAATCCTTTACATCTATCAAGTATATCATCTTCTTATTTGATTACACCATCCATTGGTTGATACATGAAATCATTATAAGATAAAAAAAACCTCTTCTACTACAAAAGAAGGTTTACCTTTAATCTATATGTTAGATCTGGCGAAAACATTCAGATCCCACACCATTAAGTATGAAACATCTTGATGTTGAGAGAAATGATCTCCCTTCAAATTTTTACCCTTCCTATTTTCTATATTTTTAGAATACTTCTCATCATGACATAAATTTTATAATGACATCATATGCAACAAATCCTTGATCCTACCAACATCCTTATTTCTCAAGTTGCAATCTAAGAAGGAATCAAAATGTTTACCTCTATCAATTGGTTTGAAAGTCTTTGAGGTATTTATAGTAGTATTAGTATCACCCTTCTCACCATCAATATAATAAGTCTCAACTGGGGCATCCTTCATAAAATCATGATCATGAACATGACTATTTGGTAGGCCATTCTCATACAACCTTGGCTCTTAACTTCTTCAAGACAAACATTATGTCTAAATTCAACCTTAGAAGTAAATAAAATGTTTTCACAATCCTTACTTTTGAATTTTTGAAGGTTTTTTTTTATTGAGTGGCTATCAACTTTCCTCTCTTATCTCTTTCCATCCATTCATCACATATTTTGGGGTCCTCATTACATCCTCTCTGCTTGTATACAATGTAGTTAGTTTATTTTCAACCACATTTTATGGTTCCATTCTTTCTTTCTTCTACAAGAAATATTTGTCCTCAAAATCTTCTATGGTAGATTCACCCAAGACTTGTTCTCTTTCATCTTCTTGTAAGATTGTTTTCTACTCCTTATGTTCACTTAGATGCACAACATCTTGAGACTTATGTTCTACATTTTCTTATTTATTCTACAAGAGACATTTTTATACAAAATATTCTTCTGGAATGATCCCTACAATAACTAAATACTCATGAAAGGACATGGATTCCTTAATGTCTTCAGATAGACTATGATACTCTTTATACTTACTATCAAACTTAGAAATTATGGAATTCACTATTTATTTTCTATCTTCTAGCAAAGACTTGAGATTTGTAGGCCTAAAAAAAAATTCCCAGAGTCTTCCCATTCTTCATGCAACTGAAAATCTAAAAAAAATTCTTCACAGGCTGGTAAGATCTTGGCTCTCATACCACTGTAATAACCTTGATTAAAATTCATGCAAATACAGTCACAAGGTAATAACCCAAACTCAACACTTATGCAAATGTACTCAAATCTAATATACTTTCCCAAATCCCACACATGCATTGACATGCATACACTTTTATAATAAACTGGTAAAGTACATAATGTAGATCTTTCACTATTAGATCTAGAAACCTCTCAAACTAAACATGCATAAGGTAATAATACTTGATCTATTTTTTTTGAAAAGTACATAAATATGCTATCAAATAACCACACATATAATTACTAAATCAAACTCACACTCTGACACATATGGTGCCACACTCTAAAACTAGATCTGAAAGCTCATAAAGCATATAACTATGAAATTAGAAACATATACTTGGAAAAATACTGTGAATTAAAATAAACCATAAAAATATAAAATAGTTAAATCTACAACTTTTGAAGCTCTGATGCAACCTTTGAATGAGATCACCCTCATGAATTAAAGGGTTTTCATCTTTTCATTTTGTAACCAATGGGTTTCTATCCACTGATCACCAAGAACCTAAGGGGTTTCATCCTTGAATCCTATTGTTGAAGCACAAATGAAAAAATCTATAGAAATTGGTTGTAATGGCAAAATTTTCCCAAATTGATAAGGCCTCCTATCTTAAATAAGATTTGGACCACAAATCCAAACGTCCTAAATAGAATATTTTCATAATCTATCTCTATAATAGGCAATATAAAGTTTCCTTTTAATATATTTATAATTTTTCCCATAAAGATTCTCCACTCCTTGATTTGGGGAGACGTGAGTTGGAAAAATCAATAGTTTCCATGTTATTCCACTTGCCATAATTTACTTAACTCCTGCTTTTTCCTTCTTTGGTTTCTATTCTCAAACTGTCCCAAATTTGACCCACTTATAAAATAACAAGTTTCCTTGGAACCCCCATCAATATTCTTTCCTAGAAAGTAATGCTCTATTTGAAAATTTTCCTTAGAAACTCAAAATTAACTCCACCTAGAAAACCATGCCCCACTTTTGCAATAAAATAATAATATTTAATATTTAATGGCCCATTTTTTGAAAATATGAATTACGGTGTACTACACAATATTAAATAATTATTTTATTAATTATTTAATTAGTTCTATGAAATTATGGGAATGAATCAATTTGGCCACCCTTTAGATTTTTGGGAAATGAGACATGAGACCTTTCTCAACAGACACAAATGCAAAAGATGGAGCAATCAATTTTTTGTCACAGTCAACATAGACAAGTCCATAATCATTAGATGTAGCCAAACTATGCTATTATCTAGGGAGAGTGGTATTGTATAAGAATATTCTCATAATATGCTCCTACTCTTTCATTGTCATAGTTATACCTTTTCCTATTTGTCATTGTACAAGACCATAGTCAATAAAAATAACTAGTCTGTGTTGCTATTCAAGGAGTAAAAACCTATTTATAAGCATCTTCAGATTATATTCTTGATTTTTAGTAGTCTCAACCCTATAATTTATTAATTTCCTTTGTTATATATCAAAAATATTTAACAAAAAATTGGATCTAAGGTAAGTTGTTTTCTTCCTAGTATTTTCTAAAAATAACATTTTTCTATATTTAGCAAGTTGCAAATCAAAATTTTAAATTAATGTACATATTTATCATTCTAATATATTTTAAGTTTTACAACTATTAAACATTAAATTTATATCATTTTATTAAAATTAGGGTAAAACAAAGATAGGGAACATAACCTTGTAGGTTTTTTCATGAATGTCAAATTTGAAATATCTAGGTTATGTGATTATAAATATAGATTTTCCCAACACATGAATGGAAACATTTAGAGTGATATAAATTTTACACATTAGACACTTATTATGATTCATTCCATAGATAATTTGAAAAATAAGTCCAATCTTTATTTCTAAAAGTCAAGTGACCTGAAGATAAGATTGCACATGCCTAAAATCCTAAGCATGCTATTACAAATTCATATCTAGCTTCCCAATAAAAAATTATGTGGCTAAATAGACTTCATCTTCAACATGGGTTAAAAAACAAAAAACATATATGACTAATGAATCATGAATTTTTCATAATCTTAAACCTCTCTACATACAACTCTCATAAACATGCTTCAAAAAATAGTGATCATATTACCTCCTACAAATCCTATGCAAAGGTCCAAAGTAATATTATGCTTATCATAGCATTCATTGACATCCCAAAGATAGGTTTCATTATTTTAAACTTATAATAGAAATATCTTATTGATAGCGGTGAATTTATAGTGGATACAACTATTAAAGCATCATTGAATTCAAACACACCTTCCAATATAGAACAACACACTCTAATCATGGTTCCATATCCCATGCTAAAATTATTAAAACAAAAGTTACCTAAAGAATATTTACCTGAGAAAGAGGTGCTTAATAAGGAAGTACGTAAATAATATGTAACTAATAAGACTAATGTTAAAAATATTATTTCTAAGGTGGCAAAAAAACATCTTCCTCATTCCTAAAAAATCTTATCATTATCCCTCACATAAATTGTAAGGAATATATTAATGTCATGGTTGATAATTACTATGAAATTAATGTATGTAGCATGAATTTTCTCAAAAATATTGGATATGATGTCAAACACTTGAATAAGACTACTTTATTGCACTACTCATAGTAGGATCCATTGAGTGGCCCATAAATCTTGATCTCAAGTTACGTTCCACTATATTCCACATTGATCCTACATTTATCCAATATAATGCTATACTAGGAAACTCATGGATAAGATCAATTAATGTAACACTTTAACAGAATCATGATCACATTAAATTTGAGATCCAAGGTAAGAATATTTCTCTTTCAAGAGATAAAACATCTCTAAATCAAGTAGAGTAAGTGGAAACCATTTCTTCAACTAGTGCTCAAGCAATGATATCTAATTATTTTCCACACATGACCACAATTGGAGTGCATGATAATGATGATTATGAATATATTGAAGAGAAGATAGAATCCAATAAAATAATTCTAAAATATGGTGTAGATAGTTTATACAAACCTTATTTTAGATTAAGAATACAATATAAATTGGAGCAATATGTCTAGATTATAAGACGAATATGGAAATACACTTAATGATTATGACATATATGACACATGACCTACATATGACTATACCACTAATGGAATAATTGGTTATCTCAAATACAATATATTCTATAGAACATATTTATGTTTACTTGACTACTTTCCCTCTATTCTCTTCTATCTTACATACATGTGTACATTTTTTTTTTATATTGACCAATATTCTAGCCCTTCACTTTACTTTGGTTATGATATTGTTATTGGAATTTTCCTTTTGATTGTTTATCCTAATTTTAAAATTCATGATAGTTATTCTACAATGACACATTATTTACAGTAGTATGATATTAGTGCACATTTTTTATAAAACACTATATCTCTATATCTCGATGTGGCATACTATTGTCCTTCCCTTCCATAATGCATACCTATGCTTGACTTCATCATGGCATACATTGAGCTTACATGATCACATACACTCTATGCCTACATATCTCAATACATTTTATTAAACATGGATTCTTACCCATTGGGGGCATTCATCTTCATAAATATCTCCACATCCTCTTGAGACATGACTTTGTGACTCACATTACATTGTGGGCATATTTTTTATCTTCACTTCCTCGAGATTGCTTTATTATTACACTTGGTGAAAAATATTTGTTGTCATATGCCAAATATTTTTATGATCTATTCTATTCTTTTAGTTTTTAAACCTTGTCTTTTTTCCTTGCTTGATCATATAAATGCGTGTTAAATTATATATATATATATATATATATATATATATATATATGCAAAAATATAAATAAAATTCAAATATTTAGAAAATAATAAACTAGGACCTATGTATGAATTATTTGCTAATATACATGACCGATTGATGTTATTTATCATATACATATGAATTAAATACATATTTTCTATGCATAAGCTTTTCATGGTATACATGAGTGGGATGCAGGTCATACATGTTACACATGATACACATACATATAAATTCATGACATTATTTATACCCATGGGCTATCTTTATACATTGGGGGCATGCCTTTATTGGGGGTATATTTTCACACTTGGTAGGTTATATATTTTTATACTAGTTAATTGACATAGTACATTATTACACATGATTTTATCTTGCTTATACTTTATATAGTGATATTTATGAAGGATATTATGCTTTGAAATATAAGATGATGATATTTATTGACATACATATGAAATTTATTTCTTTGTGCACACTTGATGTTGATTCTTACTAAATTATTTGATCATTGATGTGTGCCATACTGTGTGATTCTATGAGTGCATTGATTGTGTCTTATCACATTATGCATTAGTTGTGTCTTAAGATCCTCTAATTCGAGTCATGGACATGTTGTGTCTTTGTTAGATTAGAGTCATGTCATCTCGTGAGTGTTTGTGTGATTTATAATAATGAAATTATGTGTGTATGTGGCTACATATATGTTTATTTCTAAGCTAGGTGCCATGATTTTTATCGTGCATACTTCTATTGTGTGTGATGCCATGATTTATATCATGTACATGTTGTGATGCTTATTATTTCATACCCAATTGATATTTATACTCGCCATGACACTTGTATACTCATTGCCTTATATTATATGTTTCATACGTGATTGAATGATAAAATATTTCTATGATTACATAAAATATCATGTTTTTTATAAATAATTTACATGATTACATATTTTTATATAGTACATGATGCACACGACTCTCTCTTTTGAGATGAGTGATTCATAGGTGTCATTCATCATATAAAAAATGGGGCATATCATGAGATTGTCTTATATATTTAGGCCATGATAGATAAATATTTGACACTTTGGGTTAGATTATGTGATTTAGATGGGGTGAATTGGATAGATTAAAGCACATGTGTGGATTTTACATAATTATGAGGAACATTTGGGATATTCTATTACATTATGAGATAGATTATATGGGTTAGATTGAGAAAATTTATCATATTGAGTAGATTGAGGAACATTCTATGATACTATGGTAGATCTATTATGATATTTTATACTACTTTGAGGTATAGATAGATTAGATTTTGGGAATAATAATTATTCATGCAAACACTTTTCTATTTTATATTTTATGGATTGATAGGGAACAAGGGTATTAAAAAATAAATTTGAACCTATAATACATCTACAACATTTTATCTTAGGTTCTATTTTGACACATGAACCTAGTTTTAGGGTTCCAAAAAAAAATTATGATGATATTCACAATAGTGTAGTTGAGGTTTTTGTGGATCTAAACTTCTAGCACTTATCCTTCTCCATTGGTGGTTGAGGCATTAATACTCCTAAACTCATGGTTTTAGTGGTTGCATCTCCTTGGAGCATAATTAATCCATGGCATTCTCCAAATGAGTTAACCAAGTGATAACTTGGTTTGTGTACCCTCAAGTGTATTCCCTCCTTGGATTTTCAATTTCAAATAATTCCATGATCTCTTTTATTTTAGAATTATATTATGAGTGGGCATTGATATATACATAATTAATTGTAGGTTTTTAATGAATCAAATGATATTTTTGGGGTATACCTATCAATACCAAGTATGGTTAATCACATGTATAAAATTTATTATTTTATCTTTTTAATCTAGAATTTTCAATAGTAGACTAAAAGTGGGACTTTTATAGACACCTAAAAGTGGTATTAGATATTTTGGAAACATCAAAATTGGCACACTTTGACATACTTAGACTTTGCATACACATTAGACTCTTGTACACATTTTATCCTATCCATCTACCCACATGTGATCTTGGTTAACCCAATTTACTAGATAGAAATTTTTAGAATCACCATAGTCTTTATAAGCACCTTCAATAATCCTAAACAAAATTTCTACATATATTTGATCACTAGTTTTCACTCCCAAGATAGTATCAACAATAGTTAAATAATTATATTTTTATAATGTGTCTAACTCTATCGATAGTGTCCAAGAAAAATCAATGCCAATTTTTGAAATTAGGATGTCTCTATTAGGTTTTCCTAGACACATTTCAGGGGTTATTCATAGAAATAATATAAAAGAGTTAGATATAAATAAAAATACATCCTAAGGTTATACCTATAAATAAAAGTCTTAGCAACACGTGAAATACATTAGGAAAATCTTGAGACATTTAAAAAAGGCATGTATATTTGAATATCCATCAAAAGATCAATCCTAGAGCTAAGCCTAAATATAAATGTAGGTCAAAGTTGTATGATTCTAAGTATCAAAATCCAAACACTACATTGAATTCTATATTGATCATAATGGTCCACACACACACCTAAATGAGATAAATATGTGGCATTTGAACCCTCTTTTGAGTATTGAAACATAGTCAATGCTCAGTCAATCAATTAGGAGTGGTTGGGGTTGTCAAACCCAACTTTATATTTAATTTCTTCCTCTATCAAAAGTGTGATTAAGGTTTCAAATCAAAGAGAAGTAAAAGATAGATTAACAAATATTATCAAAGGTGAGTGTACATATGGGATATATATCATTGTAGGTATAATGCTCCAAGGTTTAAAAAACTTACACACTCAATAGGGAAAGTATTGGCATATCCTAGATAGTAATGGTCACCATAGGGGATTTGATTTTAACTGTTAGTATCTCATAGGTTTTGAAGTCCTATTTCATGATCAGACTAGTTATAACAAATACAAATCTATTTTATGGATAATGATGAATATAGTGCGTTTTAAAAAATATAATTAAGATAGATGCACCTTATATATACATAATATATTACACTTTATCATTTACTGATGCTTTCTTGTGTAATGAATTTTCAACATATCAAACTTCCTAAGTGAACACCTTAAAGAGTGCACTGGAAATGGTCTGAGATAGAGTTATGGTGTTTTATGAGGTGTTATTATTATATCCTCATTACACCATTACTACTTCCATTCTAACCTTCTCTAAGTGTCTATCCATTTATCACTTATGTTTAATTTTTTTCAAGATTTGTTAGTTTTCCTATATCTTAATGTATCATCCTAGTTGATACCATATGTTTTGTGACTTTATTCTTTATGTAATATATCAACATGACTGATATAGTTATAAGATTATTTTATAACATTTATAATTTATCAGCCTAGTTGATACTGTGTTATGTTAGCTGATATCTTCTAATTGTATTAGATAAGATGATACCATTTTCTTAGGGTTTAAGGTTGGTTTTAGGTATTATAACACTATATATAAGGGTCATATTTTAATCATATCATATCATATCACATTCATATGCTCTCCTTTCACTCATATTTATGCCATAAAAAGTATTGGGAGAGTTAGTGGCTTAGAACCTTATCTTGAGTAATCTTATCTTGTAGCGTAATTAAAGATAAATATGAGGAGTCATTGGGACTTCCTAACCAAGGATATATCAGTATTCATCCAACCATTTGAGGTATTCAACCTACAAAATTATCTTTTAAAGCTCCACTTGAACCAAGGGGAGATTGGAGCATTGATGGGTCTACCCCAAAGTAAGTATTTCTATCCCTATTCTCTTTCATTTTCTTACATAGTATATTATACATTTCTTGTTAACTTGTGAATGGATGTATATGTATACTTGTTAAGGATTTATCTATATCGAATAAGTTGGTGTAGACATTTGATTTCTTAGACTTGCCATAAATAAATTTATGTTGCACAAACCCTCACTTGTTTGACCATTAAACTTTACCTATTTAAAACCATTCTAACCCATTGTTTCTATGCAAAATTGCTTTCTACATTCAAAGAAGAAATAAGAAACTAAAAGAAATGGTCAAGGCTAGAAGTACCTGATAAAGTTATGCACACCGAAATCAGACGTCGGAAGGTACTCCTCTTTGGCTGTGGAGGAATGACACCTGCGAAGAAGAAAAGACTGAAACACGGAAAAATGTTAGTCAAAGGATATGGTGGGCTGTCAGGCGAACGCTCGATCCTGAAAGTACGAAGACTTCCTAGAAGGATATCAACCCACTGATAAAAAAGCAGAATATTTGATGAAAGTAGATAATGAAAGATAAAATGACAAAAATAAAAGATAGAAAATAAAGTGCGTACCTGATATGCAGCACTATTCTGTACAGTCTCTGGCACCGGTCTCTGTAGTGCCGGCGTCAGTCTGGGAAAGGTGCCGACGTCGGTCGAAGTGTCGGCGTCGGTCGGGGCAGGTTCTGGACAGAGTCTGGACGAGTTGCAGAAGGTCTGGTAGAGATAGGACAGGGTCTGGTCAGGGTCGGGACAGGGTCTGATAGAGTTGAGACAAGGTCAGGACAGGGTCTGGGCAAGGTAAGGTCGAGTTTGGACAGAGTCTGGGGGTTTTCAGGGGATAGTGGGTAGAAGTGTAAATAAGGAACTCAGGGCTCGAGTTTACAGTCAGAGGATCCAGAATAATAGAAATAACAAGTAATAATAACCAAAAGGAAATAAAAACAAGTAGAAGGAGATACTTACCTGTCACGCTGAAGACATGATTGACGTTGTTGAAGTTGTCTATGCAGTGTCGAATTAAAGTTGGTTGATGCCGGAGTTGGTTGATCGCGAGAGAGTGTTGATTGAAGTGATTGCCAGAGTCTATGAAATGTCAGAGTTTGAGATTCGATTGATTGGTTAGTGTTTTGGATTGATCGGCAGACGCTGATGAAGGCCAGGGGACGGTTCAACAATCATTCAAGAAACTGGTTGGGAACCGAATGGTAACTGATAACGAATAACGGTAAGGTGACCGACGTCGGCAGGATTGCCGACATCGACCGATAAGTGACCGACGTCGGCGACATCGACCAGGTAATGACCGTCGTCGGCAGATGCATAATGAGGACAGAGTCTAGCTTTTAGCTCTCTACGCATTTTTACATGCTGCCAGGGTCAAGGCTAGTAAGAAAATGGTTGACAGGAGCGAAATAGGCATGGAAGAATAAAATGAAAGATGACCAGGGGAGTAGACATGATTTCAGTGTCTACATTTGCCCCTTTTTGTCTTGTTGGTTATTTTAGACGAACTGCAAGACAAAAATAGGAGTGATTGCCCCAGGTGTGGGATAAGGTTGATTTCATCTTGTTGGTTGTTCGAATGAACTGCAAGACAAAAAATAGGAAGCGGATTTCCCCGATTATGGATGAGGTATTCCCCCTTCAAAGCAGGAGTCGAGGGAAGGAAACCAGGAATCGGGTGCTGATTTGACGAAGAGATGGATAAAAAAGGGAAGGTGAGGGTGTACACTGCAAAAGTCATGATTGCATGTCTACCACTTCACAAGATGGTCGGGTCAATTGTCGCAGGTCAAGGGTCGAGGAGTGCCAAAATTGAAGTAACCAGTCCCCAGCATTTAGTCGTCTACTGATCGGGTCACTCAATCTAAGCTAAAGCTCCAAATGGTCATCGTGTTCCAGGTATCCCAGGCTCAGGAAGTGCTCCTAAAAACATGAAAAATGTCACAAGTAGTGCAGATCAACCAGCTTGTGATCCTATACTTATGAGGGTCCAAAAAAAAGGTTTGCGCACAATTCTGCTAACCAGTCATGAAATAGCATACATGCAAAAACAACCAAGGCAACAATGTCTTGGAAGTGGTCGAGGTTGGAGGAGATAGGCATGATCTCCAATGGTCATGGGTCAAGGTGGATGGATGAATGAAAGGATGTGGCCGAGCTAACCTCAGAAAACATCATGTGATCTGAGTGCTGCCTACATAGCCCTTATGTGAAGGGCCTCAGGCCAATGTAGTTCTCCCTAAAAGGGAGGAATGGTCAAAGAAAATGATTGGTCTTGATCAAAGTTACAGAAGAGAAGGTTTGTCCATCAAGGAGACGAACAAACGGGGGTGGTCGAGCTAACCTCAGAGGATGTGTTATCTGAGTGCTGCCTACATAGCCCTGGTCATAGGGCCTCAGACCAATGTAGTTCGGACAAATTGAGAAGATTGGTCGATGATTGGATGTGGTCAAGCATCGAAATGATGAGGGGAAGATGATGCTACAGATGGTGTATTCTGTAGAATTGGTCGAAAGGATTTCATCCCTAGCAAGTTTCCATAGTCGTGATGGATGTATGCTAAAAAATGAATGAAGGTTTATTTATGCTTCAGCAAGTATTGGTTTATGCTTGACATAAATTGAGTCTGTTTGATAGTTTCCATGTGTACTGGTTTCCATAGAAACTATGCAAAAAGGACAAGGATGATGATAATGTCATGTTGTCAAGTTGTTGGTCTGAGAATGTTTAAGTTGAAAAAGGTTTGGTTAAATGTGACCCAAGTGAAAGATATGTGAAAGGCATATTGCTCTTTCATTGACAAGGACCAAAAATATAGCATAGATAGGGGTTATGAGAACTAAGAGCCACATTCATGCGTGACGTTGTTGACCATAGTTATGTTAGAGCGGTAATCGAATCACTTCGACATTAAAGTGAGCTCGAAGTCCCTTGAGCAGGTGATAGGAGGAGAAAAGAGGGTAACCCATTTTAAGAGCAGAAATAACTATGCCCCTTTTTATAGGAGACCCAGAGACAACTATAAGTCAAGTCCATGACTCATTCATTTTTTTTTATTTTTTTTTGGCGCAGACTGATCAATGCGGGAAGCCTGCATAGAGATGTCATTTGCTTGGTGGTCAGTTGTGAAGCTGATCAATGTGGGAAGCTTCTAAAATAGTGTTGTTTATTGCCAGATTTAGTCATAGCCATCCTTCGAGGGAGTGGTCTATATTTTTGTTTAATATAAAGGCTTTTGAATAGCTATCCTTCAAGGGAGCAGTCTATTAATTACAGCAATGATAGTACAGCTGTCTTTCGAGGGAGCAGTCTGCTTTTTGATTTTGATATTGATATAGTGACCATGGATATTGTGACATCTTGATTTGTTTTGACAGAAATGTGAGTCGTGGACAAGATTATAGAAGGTCAAGGGCTCCCTTTTATGAGGACAAAGCATTCATACAGCATAAAAGGGTTATAGGAATTGTTAAGAGGAATAGGGTTGAAAGGAAGTAGGATTAAGAGGACGGGGATTGCTCAAGGGATGAGCTCAAGTTAAGTGTCAAGTAGATGAATACTCGACTAACAGTAGAACAGTCGCAAATGCAACGCATTAAGAGGCTCAGGTTCTGGGCATCCATCAAGAGAAGATAGACGATAAGTCCCTGATCCATACTTGTGCGTGATAATAAAAGGTCTGAGCCAATTAGGAGCAAACTTGCCTCATTTACTTTGCTCCATATTGGTCATGTGTTGATTCTCTTTGAGGACGAGGTCTCCGATGTTGAAATCTCATTCTCATAGATTTTTGTCATAGGTGCGTTTGATGCGATGTTGATAGACATGGAGATGATTAAGGGCAGCAAGACGGCGTTCGTCAAGTAACTCAAGTTGAGCTAAGCGATCTTGACGAAAGTCATCGTTGGAAAGAATATCATGTAGAGAAATGCGAAGAGACGGGATCTATACTTCGAGAGGTAAGACAACCTCTGTTTCGTACATGAGAGAAAAAGGGGTAGCACCCGTAGAGGTTCAGATGCTAGTGCGGTAAGCCCACAAAGCGAAGGGAATGTGAATGTGCTAATCCCTGCCTGTGTCACTAACCACTTTCATGAGAATTTTGGTGAGAATTTTGTTGGAAGCCTTGGCCTGCCCATTTGCTTGTGGGTAGTAAGGCGAAGAAAAATTGAGTTTGATGTTGAATGAGTCGCATAATGTTTGGACAGTTTTGTTTTTAAAGGACTTGCCATTATCGGTGATGATTTTATGAGGGACACCGAAATGACAGATAATATGGGTGGTGATGAAGTCGACGATCATGTCGGCTTTTGTGGAGATGAGAGGAATAGCTTCCACCCACTTGGTGAAATATTCAGTGGCTGTGATGATGGATTGATGACGAAGAGACGAATGAGGGTTAATCTCACCGATGAGATCTAAACCCCACTGAGAAAAAGGCCAAAAATCCTGAGCGATTTGTAAGGCGTGACTAGGAAGATGAAGCAAGTTAGAGTGCTGCTGACACTTGATGCAATGCCGAACATAATCGCTACAGTCTTGATGAAGGGTAGGCCAATAATAGCCCAAACGAAGGATGCGCTTGGCAACCGAATTCCCACTGAAATGTTTGCCACAAATCCCGTCGTGGACTTGCTGAATGGCTTGGGATGCTTCAGTGGAGGTGAGACAGCGAAGAAGGAGGCCGTCGAAGCCTCGCTTATAGAGAAGACCCCCTAGCATGGTATAGCGAGCGGTATGCTTGATAAAAGCTCATCGTGCATTACTAGAGAGGTTGGGAGGAATGACAGAGAAAGATAAGAAGTCTACAAGTTGCTTATACCAAGCATCTTGTGGACTAGGGTCTATAGTGTTGACATTATGAATGTGAGAAGAGATATATGAAGGCAACGGCACATGACGCACCGTGACAAAAAGTCTGGATGTAGATGAGGAAGATGGGATATGTGAAGCGAGAGAAGCCATGGTGTCAGCAAACTTATTCGTGGATCAAAGAACAGTCTGCAGGAGGAAATGGTCGAAAGATGCAAGGAGAATGTCAGCACGGTTTTTGTACCTTTACAAAATTTCATTTTTACAGAGGTATGAACCGTTGACCTAATTGACGATGAGTTGCGAGTCGCCGAAGATGTTGATGGACTTGATGCTGAGAGAGAGGGCGGTCTGGAGTCCCAAAATTAAGGCCTCGTATTCGGCCATGTTATTGGTATAATCAAAGTCGAGTTTAAAAGACAAAGGCATGGGCTCCCCTTCGAGTGGGATGAGAATAACCCCAGCACCCCCACCTAGTTGACATTTGGAACTGTCAAAGAACATAGTCATCTGATAGGTGGTGTCGTTGGAAGAAAGTGCAGTGATAGACTCATCAGGGAATTCACACTGTGAAGGTTGATTGTCAGGAAGAGGGGCATCTGCTAGTTGATCAGCGATGGTTTACCCCTTGATAGATTTCTGCTGGATGAATTCGAGATTGAACTTAGCAAGCAGCATGAGCCATCGAGCCATACATTGATTCTGATATGGCTTGGAGTGCATATACTTGAGAGAGTCAGTGTGAGTGATGACAAAGGTTTTGTGACTAAGAAGATAGTGGCGAAGCTTAGTAGCAGCAAAGACTAACGCCAAACAAAGTTTTTTGATATGGGTATACCAAGTTTCATAATTGACCAGTGTTCAGCTGATATAATAGACTGCTTGCTCACGGTGATGCTCGTCTCGGTGCGCGATCATGGCACCTAACGAATGGTTGGTGGCAGAGATATAAAGGTAGAAAGGTTGGTCGTCTTTAGGTGGAATGAGGACTGGTGGAGAGACCAGATAGGTTTTGAGGGCTTCAAAAGCCTCTTGACAGTCCTCATCCCATTTAAAGGAGACGTCCTTCTAAAGGAGATGATGAAAAGGTTGGCAGTGGTCTGAAAGCTGTGAGATGAAACGGCGAATGGACTGGAGCTTCCCTTGCAAACTGCGAAGCTGCTTGAGATTGGTTGGTGGAGGCATTTCAAGGATAGCGCGAATCTTGGCGGGATCTATCTCGATGCCACGGAAGGAAATGATGAAGCCGAGAAGCTTGCCAGAGAGGACCCCAAAGACACATTTCTTGGGGTTAAGATGAACATTGTATTGAAGAAGACGAGAAAAGATGATTGTGAGAATGGTCAAGTGGTTGTGGCGAAGCTTGGACTTGCCGAGAAGGTCATCCACATAGTCCTCCATGATTTTGTGGAAGAGATAGTGGAAAATGTAGGTCATGGCGCGCTGATATGTGGCACCAGCATTTTTCAAGCTGAAAGGCATGACTCAATAGCAAAAAGTCCCCCATGGGGTGATAAAGGTAGTCTTGTGCTGATCTTTCGGAGCAATCAGGATTTGATTGTATCTTGAAAACCCGTCCATAAGAGAGCATCTCATGGCCGATCGTAAGATCAACAAGCTGGTCAATGTTATGAAGAGGAAAGTCGTCTTTAGGACAGGCTAAGTTAAGGTCACGATAGTTTGTGCAGATCCAAATCCCCCCAGTTGCCTTGGTGACTGGGACGATGTTAGAGACCCACTGCGGATAATCGATGGGCTGGATGAAGGAGACAGAAAGGAGGCACTGAAGTTCCTCTTTGACAAGGAGGGCAACGCGAGGATGCATCTTTCGAAGCTTTTGCCTGACAGGCTTAGCCTCTGGTTTGGTGACAATGTTATGGGTAACGATGGTGGGGTCGATGCCAGGCATATCACTGTAAGTCCAGGCAAAGGCCTTGCTATGGTTGGAGAGGAAATGGGTATAGTCAAGCTGCTCCTGAGCGTTTAAAGATTGGCCAATCTTTAAGACATAAGGAACATCAGAAGAAGGAAGATTGATGTCAATGGTTGATTCATTTAACATAACCTGGGTCTCAGAAGGGAAGGAGCGCTGGATGAAAGAATCGTCAGCGCCCATGTAAGAAAGAATGGCATCATCATCAACGCAATGAACAGTGTGAATGGTTGCCGACTCATCTTCGATCATGCTGGGAAAAATGAGAGGGAGAGAATTGGACACCCCATTGAGCTGATAAGTCAAGGGGTCCAGGCGGATGGTGTTTATGGAAAAAAAATTAGGAGGAATGGAAACCACTGACTCTGTAGGTGAAGGGGGCGAAACAGGCGAGTGTGGAGGTGATTGGTCAATGATTGGTTCAAGACAAAGGTCTAAAGGGTCTTGAGTAGGGTCATGATATCCCAGACCATATTGTTTCTTGGCGTCATCATCATTGAGCGATTGGATAGGCTGATGGGAGCCTTGCTCATAGCGTCCGAAACCAAAACCCTTCCATGCACACCTATAAAGGTAAGTGTGTGCAAAAGTGGGGTTGCTAAGAAATGAAAAGTCTGATGTGAAAGGTTGAGGTGAAGAAAGAGGATTACCATCAATAGGAGCTTGATTAAGCCCCCCATAGACGAGGTTAGTGCGAAGGTGAGGGGGACCATAAGGTATGATCATCCCTATTCGATGGTCGTAGATGGGACTGTGATGAAGACGTCCATACTCTTGTGGAGTTTGGAACATATCTAAAGCCAGCAAGCGATATTCTCCCAATGAAAGTCTTTGGAAGACATCTTCCATGGGATCTGTGGTCGTCACTTGAAGGGGAGGTGTAAGGGTGACTGCCTGTTGCGAACTGGTCGAAGCTTCCGCAGATGGAGGCAGTGCCGGGGTTAACGGCTTGATAGGGATGAGGACATCATTTGGACGGTAGGTGGTGTTGCATGTTTTAAAGGGTGAAGGGTCAGCAGGAATGGTGTGGACTTGTCCGTCATGCTCAAATTTCACACAACGGTGCAGGGTGGAGGCGACACAGGACATGGCGTGGATCCAGGGTCGGCCCAGCAAGATGTTGTATTGAAACTCTCCTTCGATGATGTAGAAGAGCTCCGGGACTGTGTGTGGACCAACGCGAATATGAAGAACAACTGTGCCAATGGTCGTGGCAGTAGTGTCATTGAAAGAGCGCAAGATTGCGTCAGTTTTGGAGACACAATTCTTGGGAAGAGCCAATTGATCAAAGGCATGGGTGGAGATGATGTTGATGCTATCGCCTCCATCAATCATAATGTGTTTAATGCATGTTCAATTGATATAGGCAGTGATGAAGAGGGCAGCGTCCTGATCTTCCGTGTTGGATGTAGGAATCTCAGAATCGCTGAATGTAATGGAGGCAACAGGGGCTAAGGAGTGGACAAGGGCAGCAAGTGGTTGGGGGTCCTCGGGTTGGACCTCCGCTGCCTGTAGGGCTTGGATGAGGGCCTGACGATGTTGGGGCGAGGTTTGGATGAGATCATAGAGGGACATCTTCACAGGCGTTTGGTGAAGCTGTTTCAACATGGAGTCGTGGATTGGTCCAAAAGAAGAAGAAGAAGAGGAGGGTTGAGGCGCACCAAGGATAGAAATCTTAGGCTTAGGTGGTTGAGGTGGATTGACAAAAGGGTAGGTCCAAGGAATGGCGGCTTTTTCTTTCACCTTGTACTTTTGTGACCTAGTAGTGATGTGAATGGCATTGATTTCAAAGATGGGAGGTGAAGGTGATGAGGGAGTTGTAACCGGTTGATGAGATGTAGAGGTAGAAGGGTTATGCGAAGGAGTCAGGGGTCGATCGAAAGTGTCTTCAAAGAGAAGAGTGTCTTTCTCCAGATAACGGTGAATGACAGCCTTGAGGGCATAGCAAGCCTCGATGTCGTGTCCTGGTGTACGATGACATAAACAAATCTTCGTGTCGTCGAACCAGGAGGGTTTAGACCCGAGAGGTTGGAAAGGCTTGATGGGTGGAAGAGTTATGCTAGAAGTTTGCAAAAGTCATTGCAAGATTAAAGAGTATGAACCCACTAAAGGATCCGTGCTCATCGATGTATGTGATGTCGGTGACTTTTGCTTGGGCGAAGTTGGAGGAGGCTTTCGTACCACCTTCTGGGTTGATGGTGCGATGATAGGCGGAGACGGTACACTCTTCATGAGAGGTACCGCCCTTTTGGGAGAGGGTAGGCTAGTGGTCGATAAAGGAAGCAAAGGAGGCAACCGATTTTGATTAGAGGTTGAAGTGGGAAGGATTCTGGTTAAGGTTGAAGGATGTGGGCCCAAAATGGAGGGCAATGGGGACAGAAGAGGAGGCGTTCGCCTCTGTGGTTTGGCAGTCTTTTGTGATTTGGGTTGAAGACTACTATTAGTTGAAGTCTGGTTTAAGTCCACCTTCACTTGTGGATGAGTGAGGTTGGAGATGGGGCGAACGCCAAGCGATTTGATAGGTTTAGGCCGAGTAGATGAGGGTTTTGGTTTTGATGAGGTTGATGGAGATGTAGATGGTCTAGAGGCAGAAATCTGATTTTTGTTGATAGTCTTAGGAGGTTCTACCATGGGAGGATTAGTAGCATGAGATGAGAGGGCCCGGGCTTGTTGAAGAGCTGTGAGATGGTCCCACAATCCCTGATGTTCCACTTTCCTAGAAGGGAGAAGTTTGAGTCTCTCCACTAGTCGAGAAAATGGCTGAGAAGATGCGGGATGAAGTTTGGGCTCTTGAGAAGATGCCAACGGTTGTGGGACTGAAGGTATGGTAGTTTCGGCCCCAAGCATGGTGAAGTCTTGACAGGTTCATGTTTGGTTGGAGACGAAGGAGAGATAGGTTCTTCCCTGGGTGGAGAAGAAACTGGAGAATGAAGCTCCTCAAGCGGGTAAAGGGCAGGGATGATAGTGCCCTCCACTTGTGGTCGAGGAGTAGGAAAAGTTGGGTCTTCCATGGGCAGCAAGAAGGAAGATGGTGAAACTGGCTGTATAGGTAAGGTCGAGGCATCCTCCAAAATGAGAGAAGTTGAGGGAGAACTAACCAGAGAAAGAGGTTCGTCCACATGTGATGGACTGATGGATGAACTCACCTCTTGAGGTTGGTTAGAAATGAGGGGCGAGACCGTATTGACTGTTCGAATATTATGTTCATGGGTATTGTCAATCAAGGTCTGGACGTTGTTTTGGGTTGGTGGATGATTAGGGAATGGTTGTTTGAAAATATCGATACCCTGATTAGGAGGGGCATTAGGATTATCGAGGATGAGGTCACCCTTTTCCAACATATCTTGGATTTTGTTTTTAAGGGTTTTACAGTTGCCTGTGTCATGACCTTTAACACGGTGGTAGTTACAGAAGTCATCTTCCCTATACCACGCAGGGATAGCGTGTGAGGGATCAAATTGTGGTGGTGGTCGGATCTGAGGAAGATTGATGGCCCCTTGTTTGACGAGTTTTTCCAGCACAGATGCGTATGATTCTCCAAGTGGAGTAAACTATCGCTGTATGTATCTCTGCTGAAATTGGCGAGTGGCACTCATAGATGTGGATGGTTTAGATTGATTAGTTGAAGGTGAAGAGGAAGAAGATCTAATAACCACAGCATTTGCTGAAGCTTTAGATTTAGGATTAGACGAGGAAGGCTTAGAAGAGGGGTCATTGGTTTTGGGGTTAGGATTCTTACTCCGCAACTTGACTTTATTCTCCTCGACGGCACGTAACTCAAGTTTACGAGCCATCGTGAAGGCTTCATCAAAAGTGCGGAAGGTCTGAACCCTCAAGGTAGAAGAAATATGTTTAGCGCAGGCTTGAGAGAAAAGTTCAATAAGCTCAGGCTGGGGTAAGGAAAATGAAAGTTGATTGATAAGGCCCCTCCACCGAGCGACGAAATCAGCAATGGATTCATCCTCGAATTGGCGGATAGAATAGAGGTTTGTGATGGAGACCTTCTTGGTGATATTGATGGAGAAATGATCAAGGAAGAGCTAGGCCAACTGAGTGAACGTGAAGATGGATGGCTAGGAAGAGATCTGTACCAGTCAAGTGTAGCACCTGAGAGAGACATGGGAAACGTGCGTAACAGCAACGCATTGTCATGGGCGATAAGGTAACAGGCGTGTCTGAATGCCCGTAAATGTTGTTGTGGGTCTTCCTTGCTTTGGAAACAAGAAAACTTAGGAAGTTCCCACTGGCTAGGATATGGTCTGATGGGGACAGAAGGATGGATGGGCTTGTTGTAGATTTGTTCATACGAGAGAGTGTTGCGTGAGCCGGTAACGGAAGTCTCTAGGTTGGACATTTTATCCATCAGCATCTTGATAATATCTACTGACAGATTAGCGGGTGGAACGCCTCCTAAATTGTAAGGCGCTTGAAAGAGGCTGGAAGAGGTGTACGACGTAGTCAGTTGTACCAATAAGGGCGCAACGTACGGATGACTAGTCGTAGGGATAGAAGAAGTGACTAAGGATGGTTGACTAGAAGGCATGGCTAGGTTTGATGTTGTCATGGGAGGTTGGCTAGAGGTAACATGGGCTAATGGATAGGTAGCCACCCTAGTGTTGATAGGAGTAAGGGTAGGCGGAATGGAGACAACCAAGTTTTGAAAGGGGGTAGAAAGTGGTTGAGTGGGCTGAGATTGATAAGGGGCCGAAACCCCGGTGAAAGTGGGCCCAACGATGGAAGGAGAGGCCACGCTTGGATGGTTGGTAAAAGGTTGGTCATTGGTTGAGGCAACAGCCTGGGTATCTGAGGGTTAGACTACGGACGTCGTTGATACGACCACAATTTCGAGGAGAGAAGTCGGCATTCCATAGATTGGATTGCCCGAGGAGTCTCGCATTCGGCTATTCGCGAGATAGTGTTGCAAGGCTGCGTTATTGAGGTCCAAGAATCGTGTGAAATCTTGGTCCCCTTCTGGGATAATAGGCGTTTGGGTCGGAGATGGTCTGGTAGGAGTTCTTTCAGTTTCCGAGTTGAACTCCATTATAGGGTTGGTTGTAGGTGGGGTAGACGGAAGAGGATGATGCCTCGCGTGATCGACTAGAGCCTTGGCTTGGCTACGAGTCAGAACCATTCAAGGCAAGGAAGAACGTCCTCACAAGCTCAAACAAATAGATAAGAACTAAAAAAAGATGAAGACACAAGCAGATCCTAAAACCCTAGAAGTAAATTATTAGGATTATAGTGGCTTATGCCTTAGAATATGTGTAGAGAAAGATTGGCTTTTGAGTCAGGTCTTAGAAGAAGCAGTCTATGGATGGTTTCGGGTTTTGTTATGGTGCTCAAGAAGTCTGTGTTAGCTTTCGTACAGGCCTGGTGCTAAGGAGCAAGCTCGCCTCACTTCACGATTCCAGTGGTTAGCTGGTTTTGCTTAGCCAAAATATACTTCCACTAGAGATTATCCTCCGCCAGAGAACGGAGTGGGCTTTCCCCTTGGTGATGAAATCCAAGTGAGATTGCCAGGACGGGTAAGGTATCCGCTGGGGGATGAAATCCCAGTCGGGCCTTGTCTCAGGTAAGTTAAAATATTTATTTTGTGCAGGTGGTTTGGTCGTGTAACATCAAGTGATCTAGATTAATTCAATATGCAGTTTAATTACTATGTGTGGTCTAAGAGATGCAGGCAAACAGAAATGAATGCAAAGTGTTTTAATGCCCAAGTCGAAATGTTTGTTCATATGAAGACGAATGGAGAAAGAGTCGAAGAATATGAGTTTTAGCTAGTCTAGAAGTGCAAGAAAGAAAGAAATGTTCGTTTTAGTCCTGCTTATGATGTCATTAAGAAGAGATGAAAGGAGGCAAAAAAGAAGGAACCTAATGCACCTAAATGAATGAAAGAAAGAGAGAAAGAACCCAAGGAGGACCTAGGGTCCCATCGGGCGTGCCAGAATGTTTCTATGCAAAATTGCTTTCTACATTCAAAGAAGAAATAAGAAACTAAAAGAAATGGTCAAGGCTAGAAGTACCTGATAAAGTTATGCGCACCGAAATCAGACGTTGGAAGGTACTCCTCTTTGGCTGTGGAGGAATGACACCTGCGAAGAAGAAAAGACTGAAACACGAAAAAACGTTAGTCAAAGGATATGGTGGGCTGTCAGGCGAACGCCCGATCCCGGAAGTATGAAGACTTCCTAGAAGGATATCAACCCACTGATAAAAAAGCAGAATATTTGACGAAAGTAGATAATGAAAGATAAAATGACAAAAATAAAAGATAGAAAATAAAGTGCGTACCTGATATGCAGCACTATTCTGTACAGTCGCCGGCGTCGGTCTCTGTAGTGCCAGCGTCAGTCTGGGAAAGGTGCCGACGTCGATTGAAGTGCCGGCGTCAGTCGGGGTAGTGACCGACGTCGGTCGGGGCAGGTTTTGGATAGAGTCTGGGCGAGTTGCAGAAGGTCTGGTAGAGTCAGGACAGGGTCTGGTCAGGGTTGGGACAGGGTCTGATAGAGTCGAGACAAGGTTAGGACAGGGTCTGGGCAAGGTAAGGTCGAGTCTGGATAGAGTCTGGGGGTTTTCAGGGGATAGTGGGCAGAAGTGTAAATAAGGAACTCAGGGCTCGGGTTTACAGTCAGAGGATCCATAATAATAGAAATAACAAGTAATAATAACCAAAAGGAAATAAAAACAAGTAGAAGGAGATACTTACCTGTCACGCTGAAGACATGATTGACGTTGTTGAAGTTGTCTATGCAGTGCCGAATTGAAGTTGGTTGATGCCGGAGTTGGTTGATCGCGAGAGAGTGTTGATTGAAGTGATTGCCAGAGTCTATGAAAATGTCAGAGTTTGAGATTCGATTGATTGGTTAGTGTTTTGGATTGATCGGCGGACGCTGATGAAGGCCAGGGGACGGTTCGACAACCGTTCGAGAAACCGGTTGGGAACCGAATGGTAACTGATAACGAATAACGGTAAGGTGACCGACGTCGGCAAGATTGCCAACGTCGGCCGATAAGTGACTGACGTCGGCGACATTGACCAGGTAACGACCATCGTCGGCAGATGCATAATGAGGACAGAGTCTAGCTTTTAGCTCTCTGCGCATTTTTGCATGCTGCCAGGGTCAAGGCTAGTAAGAAAATGGTTGACAGGAGCGAAATAGGCGTGGAAGAATAAAATGAAAGATGACCAGGGGAGTAGACATGGTTTTAGTGTCTACACCCATACTTTAATTTATTTTGTATCCCATCTACTAAAATTTACATAAATTATATATTTACAACCATTTACTTTTGTTGAGGTCTAGTGAGAGTTATATCCTTGGGTCAAAAGTTTAGGATTTTGAACCCTTTCCTCTTGATAATTAGGTTTTAGGTTACCCTCTACCAAATATACAAAATTCATTGGTCCTTACCTAATTATACAAGTATCATAGGCTCTATTTTATTGAACTTATTTGAGTCCTAGTCTATTGAGAGAAACATGATAGTTTTAGGTCATCCTAGTCTATGTATACATTATGGTGATCCCAACATGAATATTATGCCTCCTTTTGTTGGATCAATTGTTTACCTTCTAGTTTTTTGGAAAATATTTAAAACCATAAATCCATCTATATTAGTTAACTTGATACAATTTTCTATCTATTTGTGAATGGTATCGGCCAACATGGTACCATTCTTTGTTTGTTTAGACTATATCAATCAACCTGATACAATTTTGTATGTGTTTAAAACTATATTGGCCAATTTGATATAATTATCTATTATAAATTTAAGTTTTATTAGAGTTGAATGTATCACTCAGCTTGATATAATGTTATTTGCCTATTAAAAATTTATTGCATGTTTTAAATTTATCTTTTGACATATATGAATTTCAAAAATAAAAATGGTATATTAGACACATACAACTCCATGAGAACCATCAATGCTACTCTACCAAGAACCATAGTATTTTCCTCATAAGCATCATCAAAAAAATTATCTTCTTAATGTTGAAGTATTTTTATCCTCCTCTCATAGTTATGATCTGACATCTAATTATATGGATGTGGATTCAACAAACTCTTGTACTTATTTGGAGTTGATGAAGATGGATGAGTAGTCTCTTGGGAAGAACTAATATTATTTATTTTTGAACTAGAAATATGTATAGGACTTTTTAAGCCCCAAAAATAAACTTAAAAAAGATTACCCGCTTCACTTATGACCTATTGAGTTATATTATCATAATCAATAAAAATACTATTTTCAAAAAAATTACAATCCTTAAAAATAATTGTGAAATTACTAGTAGGATTATAAAACTAATATGCTTTGCTTTCATTACTATATCCTGTAAAATTATAATCAATACTATTAAGATCCAGATTTAGAGAAAAATATATATCACTTAATTCATCCTTACTTTGACTTGTGGTGATTTTCATGTTTCCATTTCCTTCAACTTGGATGGACTTTTCATCTCCCAATTTTACTTAGCTTTTTAAGGAATTATCTAACTTGTTGAAACCATCTTTGTGACTTGTCATGTGATTTGAATAACTTGAATTAAGAAACCACAAATTATTTACTTCATCTATTCCCACATTGCATGTGAGACAATAATCTAAGTGTTCTTTCTTATCACTTTGTTTAGATTGGAATGCCTTCTTTTCATTTGCTTGATTAACTTGATTCTTAGTTGCTTATATTCTATAATCTCTTATAAAGTGTAATTATTTATTTATTTTACCTTTGGAGTTAGTTTCAAATTTTCTATTTGAATTTGAGTTTTTGGAACTCATTTTTATTTTTATCTTTGATCTTTAATCTTTGAAATCTTTTCCTTGGTTTCAAGTGCTTGTTCTTGATCTCATGTATATAATCTCATCTTATCCTCATGGGATGAGAAAGAACCCACTAACTTATCAATAATTATAGTGTTCATGTCCTTACACTCCTCAAGAGTGATCACAATGCACAACCATATTTTAGATAAATATCTCAAAATTTTATTTACTACAACACTATCTTATATTTTCTCCATAAACCCTAATTCTATTCACCAAGTCATTTATTCTTATGCAATATTATAAAACACCTTCATTATTTGACATTATTTAATTTTTAAAATTCATTTTAAGAGTTTGGATCTTACCATAATGGATCTTTGATATGAATTTTATAAGATGTTTCATGTCTCATGAGTATTTTTTCAACCAAATTTATTTGGATAGAGGCTTTGAGTCTATGACACTCTGAAGATTTAAAAAGCTTATGCACCTATCTTTTCTTCATCATTTTTTGTTCTTTTCTGACCTTGAGTAAAAGTGTTCCAATATGTATGTGGTTTTTACCCATGGATAAAATTCTCCAAAACTCATTTTCATACAAGAATTATTTTCAACTAATCTCTCTAATATTTAAAGTTGTCACATTCAAAGATAAAAATATTCATATAAACATAATTCACACAAGCTATGCCACTCCTAATAATGACTTGAAACCCTTTTAGACATTTATTAAACAAGACACTAATATCAAACGAAGGTTTTAAGTGTATAGAGAGAGTGCATGTCAGCGTTTATTTACTCTGAAATTGAAGTTATAAATCAACCAATCTATCCCAAAATTACTAGTTGTTAATCTAGTAGTGTTGTAAGTGTGATTGTTGACAAAAATTACACTAAATAATTTCAAATTAGATTGCACGTTCTTGCTTGTTTTCTTTCATGAATACATGCAATAAAAAATTAGAGATAATATGTTTTTTTTTTAAGAATAGCTCTTGTGCCACACTAGTGCATAATTTTTTATTAATAATTAATGCTAAAATAAGCCCTATTACAAATAAATTGCATGGCAAGTTATGTAAAAAAATATAAAGTGAAATATAAATAAAAATATTATTTAACAACCAAGTAAACTGAAAATAGACTCTTAAAAATATACTTTAATATAATTGAAATTTGATTCAATAAAATAAGCTTGACTCATTGATACGATAAAGTCAACATGCAAGAAGCTTTTTTAAGCAAGTAAGCAATTCATGCACTCTACAAAGGTTAGGTGCCCTAAATCCATATAAAATAGGAAATTGACCAAAATAATTTTAATTTTAGTTAACTAAGTATTATAAAGTATGCTGCATCTCTTGGGGATGAATGAATAAGGATATGAACTCAATTAATTGCACATTTAGTGAACTGGACTCTAATTTATACTTCTATTTATTTTTTAGGAAGTTCTCAAAAAGTGTTCAAAATTGATCAAAAAACTAATATAAGAAACAATTAAATTTAATAAAATAATAAAACATAAAATAAACTAAATCTAACATTAATAATCAAGTGTGCATATGGCATCATACTCAACATTGTTATCTAGGGAACGTAAACATGTCTAGAAATATCTATAGATTTTGTTCTTGATCCTGAGTTATCACAGTCATATATTACTCTAATTTACACTGTTAGAAATCAATTACATTAAAAGAGAAATAAAAAAATCTAAGCATCTTTTATTTGATTGTACTTACTATTTTTAACAATTATCATTTATCAATTTTAATTTTAGTTAATTTTACTTTACATTCAGACTTATGTTTAAATGTCATATATTAAAATATGAATAGATATATCAAATTTTATACCTATTGAATAAAATTTATTTGTTAAACCAAAATAGGGTAAAACATATTGGTGAACCCATAAATTTTGGAGCATTACTTTTTTTATTTTTTTTCTTAAATATCAACTGAATTCTTAATTCCTATACACTAAATAGAAATTTACTTATAATTTATTAGATTTAACTGAACATTGATCTAGGATTTATATTTGACCTAGGGGTTTCAGATTGAATTCATGATTTCCAAACATATAATATTTTCTTATCCTATATTTTAATTGATTTTTAGGAATATGTTTGACAATTTTAAAACACATAAGAACTATCATTTTGGGCTAAGTAATTATCAATTTTACCTTAGCCATGGTGTGAGAAGTAATACTCCAATACTCAAGACATTAGACATTACTATATACATGCTTTAGTTTCCACTTACCTCATAATATATTAGTAATTCTTAGGTTTTTTATTTTCAAGCATAATAATCCTCTTGATGGTTTATTTTTATAGTGTATCAGTAAGTAATTAGCCCCAAAAAATTACTCTTAGTGTACTTCAGACATGAGATAGTGTGTCTATAGGGTAATGGAATGCTTTGTAATTAGTGCCATTTTGGGTCTTGTTCACTATGTAAGACTAAGACAAATATGTATGATAGCCTACAAATCAAACACACCATGTCTACTTACACCTTTAATACTAGTTGAAAATTCAAAGTTTCATAATAAAATCATGACAATAATGAATATTTTAATCTAGCTCATGAGGTTCATCATCATATTCCATTTTACTTTTCTAAGTGTTACTTGAATTCACTGAATATTTGAATTAATCAAATTAAAATATCATAAAAAAGATAAAATGAATAATTTACAATCTCAAGCCTTCCTCAATTCATATTGTTTCACTATTATATCATTCAATGATTCTCTTGGGATACAAGCATCATTAAGGAAACATTTTTCAAAATCAAATATGACTTGGGAATAAGAAAAAATGTACATTCTAAATTTTACAAGGTATAATACACACCCTATTGATGGAATTATCATAGCTATTGACACTAATAAATATAATACAAAGCAATCAAATGAAATTAATGATAAATAATTTTAACACCAATCCATATAATAATGATGCATTACTAGACATTGCCAAAGATGAACACAAGAAAATGACTCAAGCTTCTACATTGTAAGAACAATATGATCCATTATATTATCTTAATCACAATAATACTTCCACTTCAAGTGTTTCAATTACTACTATTTCTTCTATTCCTATATCAATACCTTTAATTACACATGTGGCATCATCCCTAGGTATGAGACCATCACAAGGTTTCCAATAGATTAATATGCCTATTTATACAATACATCCTACACACCTCCTTTGATTTTTATGAATGGTTCATCACAAACCTCACCTAATGCACACTCTTTTGAGTATATTATTACATAACTACATGCTAAAGTATTGAAATTAGAGAAAGATTTATCTATAAATATTCATTTAATGGATTCCCATACTTTGTTTCATAATCCTTTGGTATCTAAGATAACATTTCACCCATTACCATATGGCTTTGTAGCTCTTAAGCTACCATTATATGAAGGTAAATCTGATTCTGAACAAAATATTCACTCATTTCATGTGGCATGTCGGGATTATGTATATAATGACAAATTATTAATAAATTTATTTCTAAAAAACCTAAAAGACTATGCTTTGTGATGGTTCTATGATTTTCCACTCCAATAAATTAAGGCATTCAACCCTTTGGAAGATTAGTTTGTATCACACTTCTCTATCAATATTGGTGAAATACTATCTTATGCATAAATTTATAAACTCAAGCATGGGTCTAATGAGCCAATTAGTGAATATGTTATTCCATACAAAACTATGCTAGATATGACAATGAATTTTATGTTAGATAATGAGTTACAAGATATCTTCACACAAATTTTGTTAGTATAGCTTAATTAGTCTATCATGTTCAAAAATTCAAATATTTTGATGAATTATGCTATATTATCAAATAACACAAAGTCAAACTAATAACTTTGAACATACTTAAGTACACATGAAATGCTCTATCTATTTCAAATTATAATTTTCAAATAAAACCAAGCTACAAGGTCAAATATAATGAAAATAAAAATGAATGAAAAGTAACATTAAATGAAACATAACAACCAACGAATAAAATTCAATTGATAACTCAAACTAAGGAGGCAATTTTCAAGGTTACCATCACTTCCTCATGTATTTTTATACAAATGACTACAATTTCATATCTATCTCTCAACCATTAGATGTTGATATGACTAGACCTCAACATAATGGATTTGATAGTAACACATATTGTGAATAACACAAATGTATTGGACTTTATAAAAAAAGTGTTACATTATAAGGCATAAGATACAATATCTTATTGATGATAATACTATTGAGTTAAGCACCTTCATAGAGGAGGCTCGACCACAAAAAAAATGAAAATACAAATTTGAATATATTTATAGGTCTATTTCTAAACCATGGCATAATATAAAATATAGATAATTCAAAGGCACATCATGTGTATATTGCACATCCTCCTCCTTTGACATATGAACATCCAATAGATGAATTTATTGATACATTAAAAAGCATATCAACACCACATCCCATGATCCTATTTGATGAAAATGAAATTATTTTCAATGATTCAAATAGAAATGAACTCTTTATTCAATCTTATATCAACAAACAACCCATACACAATGTCATGATCAATAATGGGTCAAGTGAAAAAACATGTACAATGACACTTATTCATACTCGTGGGTATATAGAGAAGGATTTATACTATACATTAAAAGTAATTAAATCACTTAATGGGCACATGCACATAATACTATTTGGAATATAGTGTAGTTCAACAATAATGGGTACTCCATTCTTACTCATACCAAAAATAGGGGTCTTTACCATGTTATTAGGACCCCCTTAGATATTGAAACTCCACCTAGTACCATTCAAAATACATTGATGTCTCAAATATGTACATTGTAATTAGGTGGTCAGAATTTTAGACATTCAATATGAGTACTCTCTACAATTAATGGTATCTCCTCATCCTCCCCCACCACCACTATAGTTTGTTATTATAGCTATTCAAGAGCATAGTGCAGAGTCAATTATTGCACCTATGCATTATATTGATATAAAATCAATTATGAGGAATGTGGTACATCCTCATATACAATAAGCTTCAAATCAATAATTTACACAAAATTTAAAGAGATATACATCTTTTATGGTGTATCCTAAGGTAGTACATTAGACACTTTAGGGTGTACCACAACAAACATAGATAGTGAGATCTTCTCCTATTATACATTAGACTACACTAAGTCTTGTGCCTTATATAGTTACACATGTTGAAAAAGACTCTATGAGAATTAATCAAGATAGTTATATTATAACACTTGATTCCTTTTTATATTTTGATTCATTTACATGTAACACTTTTTATTCACGAAAAGTCACCCTCCAATTATATGATATAGGCAAACACTATGGTCCTCCCATTGATGGGACATAAGCTATTTTATTTTACATGTAAATATTTCAAAAATAAAAAAGCATTGAAATATTTAAAAATATTCAAATATGTCAAAAATACAAAAAACATTCAAAATATTATTAAAAATCAAAATCAGGACTTGAGTGTTACATGAGTTGTTAGTTTACTTCTTTATATATGTTATTTATCACAAGTTTGGTAGATAACATATTATTTTTCATATCCACATTAATTTCAATAGGCACATGAATGTGATTTAGGACATACATATCATACATGGATTCTTATATGTTTATTTTTATTTTACCTACTAGCCATGCCTATGTTAGGGGCATCTTATTCTACATGTTACATTATCACATATTATACCTATCTATGAATTTTTTAACTTGTTAAACTACATATATTATAAGTGTCTTATGAATTACTCATTTATTACATTTGTATACATGGATATGATACTTTTAAGTCATGTGAAAATTATACATCTAGATAGTATAGACTAGTTTTTACTTATTCTATGCGCATTTGATGTTGTTACTTTCTTACATGACATGTTAGAAATTGCTTGATTATTATGTGTATCCACTTGGCCTTGTGTGTTTGATAGCTTTATGTTCCCTTTTTACCACATTTTAAATATCATTTACATGTGGCCCTTGTCCTTGTTTGTTACAACATATTCATATCCATTGTATGCAACCCTTGGCCTTGTGTGTGACATTGCATGGCATTGTGTGTTGTGCTTGTTAAGATTGATTAGTGGTACCATGATCTATATCATGCATTAAAATTCCATAGTCTTTTTCAAAAATGGTTACTTTACTGCATGCCTCATTTTTAAATCTATCTAGGCATGACACATGTGCCTCACATTAAATAATATTTTTCTAATAATAAAGGTTATAGGGCCGCTCACCAATACATAGATAAAATGGAGATATAAAAAAACTAGATGGAAGAGGTTGGAATCCACACTTATCCAACTACAAGAGGGATAACCCACATGCTATTCAAATCCAAATTGGGGGAAAATCTTGAACAAGAAGACATATCATAATATTTTTTAAAAAGCAAAAGAAAAGAAAGACAAACTATTAGACCACCAAAACAAACACGTATCCCTAAGAAACTTATGATCTTTTATGAAAATGAAGTTTTATATGACAGATTTGTTTTTGGTGTATTTTTTTTCTATTTGAGACTATTTTTCAACCTTTCAAATCATCTAAGACGTTTCCAATCTAGGGAGAGTCAATATTTGAGCACAAGCCTTCCACAAGAAGATCTCCAAAATGGGAGAAATGGATTTATTACAAAGAGGAAAATGAAGAAATAGGAGGAGACCTTGGAGTAGAGTCATCCAAGATAGGGTCTTTTTTACTAGAGAAAGTAACCTCTTTGATAAAAGAAGAAAAAAATCATTGTGGAGGAAGATGTTGTAGGATAAGAAATTATTGTAGTTTTAACCTTGTTCTTGATTTAAGATGTAATGGGTGAAACATTATCCTTAACCTTACCAAAGGTGATCAAATGCTCAACCTCATCATTTTTGGTCTAAGTTGTATATTTTACAAATTCAATCTTGATATCAACTTGGTCACCTAATTTCTTAGGGAAATCATGTGTCATGTACTCATGATCAAAACATCTTCTACATCTAAGATATATCCTTTCATAATCTATAGGTTGAGACCAAATTCTATCTTGATCTTAATAAATTATGGTAAGCCTTTTGAGAGATCCATGACAATGCACATGTGGATAAATTTAGTCCATGTTTGGTCATCAGTCTTAGGATAAAGAGAGATAAAATCCCTAAGAAAGCAACCAATGGCTTGAAGAGAAGGATCCTGTCAAAATTACAGAGGTAAATGAATTAGTCTGACCCATACTAGAGAAAAATGAAAGATTTAGTAATGAGATTGAAGGTAGGGTACCATGGTTTTATGTAAATAAAACATTTATCCCAATTCCAAGGGCCTGAATGCAAAAAATTATCATTGTCATCAATCAAGGAGAAAACAATAATGAAGAATATTTTATCATAGGGCTGGATGAAAAAGGTGTTGATAAGAAGGGGTTTTTGATGCTTTTAAATCTAGGCATGAAGGTTAATTGTGATTGACTATAATTTTTGAAAGTGAATATAAATAGATGAAAACCATGCTTCATCTTTCAAAACCTCATTTCTCAGCTCAATCAAAGGTACATCAAAAGAGACATGAACCATTCACTTACTATCTTGACCAATAAACAAAACTGAGTCACATATCATAGGTGAAACCCTCAATTGATAAGAGGGAAAGGCAAAACTTGGATCAACTAACAACAATCTATCTAAAATAGCTAATAAATCCTTTCCCATTGAGGCATAAAAAAATTAGGAGGAATCTTAGGGCAATAAAGAAGATAGAGGCTACATTGGTAAACTAAGCATTAATTCCCTAAAGACAGAAAACACCTTGTGAAAAAAAGCATTACAACCTTGAGGGGTATAGAAACCTTACCAAGAAATGCCATTACCAAAAGGGGGCCCCAAAAAACACCAACATACTTCTAGATAGAAAGACCCAAATTCATGCATAGGGAGAATTTCTAATTTGTGAACAAGAGCAAAGAGATCAATTCCTTAGAAAAACTTTCTTGCATCACATTCAATATGTTAAATACATACTTTGATGATAATTAAATTAATATGATGACATAATATTCACATGGTAATATAATATTACATGATTATATTTATATCACATGACAAAATTAAATATTGTTTTGAGATGAGTGACTTGTAAGATACATCCTTCATCTCAAAAGGTGGCATTATAGTGGGATTGTCTTAGAGATACAAACATCCATGTATATAAAAATAATATTCTATTACTGAGTAAAAATTTTAAGATTAAAATTTATTTCAAAATCAGATTCTATGATAGATTACATGTTTCAAAGATTCAATAATTTCAAAATTAGATTCTATGACAGAGTACCTATTTCATAGATTCAAAGTATATAAGAAATTAGATATATGACATATCTTGGCACATCAATACTTATTATGGAGGCATATTCTATGCATATGCATTCAATTTATAAATACATGTGCACAATGCATATGCAAACATATTTAAGGGGTATGATACTCATTTATGCACACATACATTTTTAAAAGTTCAAAAGACATGATATTAGTTCATGAACATATGTAATACAATAAAATTTAAATATTCAAATGGAAAATAATTCTTATTTCAATTTAAATCTATTGATACTATGGTCATGATGGGGACATGAATCTTATTCATTAACTTTTGATCATGAAAAAAAAAATCTAGATCCCTTTTGTAGTGGTGTGATTAATTTTGTTATGGGTAATGTACATTTGATTCTAGAGATATTTAATGGCCTTGACATTACTTCTAACAAACCAATTATGTGGTTCCACCTTGTAGTGTGGGTGATGTAGTTTGATTCTTATGCACTCTACGATATTGGCATCAATTCTAGTGAACCCATTATGGTTCCACCTTCTTTTGGATTAATATATTGGGTACTTATCTCAATTCATGAGAGTTAGAGTATGCATCCTTCCAACTCAAAGTCTTTATTTTTTATTCAAAATTGGAATTTGATCACTCTAACTTTTCCAATGGTTCAAAGGAACCATCTCTGAGAGTACTTTTAAATAGGGGCACATTTATCCAAATGATTGAACATATTTTACTTGTTATAAAGCAATATGATTTCATATCCCTAAAAGTATATTCCTTCCTTTCTCTCATGTCAATTATCAAATTTCAAAGTTTAAATTTTTCATATTTAAAATATGAACAAATGACTACTTCATGTGTTGTTGTGGAGTTTGCTAAAATGAGTACCCTACACAATTAGAGTTTCCTATTAAAGACAAAGTGTGTTGTACACACAAAGCTTTTATCTTCCTCATTAACTCTAATAATTTCATCAATAGAATAAAGGGGGAAATTTTAGATACCTAAATCTAGTCACATTTATTTAACAATGTTAACTCTTGATGAATCTTAAATCATATGATTTATGTCCAAATACATGACTCTTAATCATTATTTATCTAAGCCATTTATCTATATGGGGAATTGAACCTCTATTTACCATCACTATTACACAAAAATTTCTAAGTCAATGCTTTAACCTCTGTTACATCACTCTCAGATCACCTCCAATGCATGATAGTTATCCCTAATTCTCTAGAATAGAACTACCTTAGATAATAGACTTGTCCACCTATTTTTTCATCATCCCACACTAATTAACAACTAGTTTAAAATTTTTGAAATATTTATTCAAGTATTCCCACACATTTCACAAGGTTGGTGAAGGTAAATTATCAAAAGTTTTTTCTATAAATATAAATCAAAGTTCATTGATTATTTCTAGTTTGGAACTATCTATTGATTACTTACACACTATGACATATTGAGATAATCTTCCCTATTCTTCACAAATTCAAGATCATTCACAAGATTAGTCACATGCCAATTCCATTTCATATCAAAGCAAGTCAAAAGTTATCATTTTCAAATATCAAAAATATATTTCTAGTTTCATACATATGTCAAGTAGCATAATTACACAATCACTCTAGGTCGGAGAACTACATATGGCTTGATTCTTCTTTAGATTATTTGGATACATAGGCAATGGTAAATAATCAATGGGGTGATTGAGGTTATCTTAGCACACTACATTCCCCCTCTATTTTTTGTATGTTTATAGATCTTAGGAAGAATCTTAGGGTTTATAAATCAAATAGGATGAAAAAATGATATCCTCATGGCAGAAATAGAATCATAACATCTCACCTTTCTCAACATACACAAATGTATAATATAGAGTAGTCAATTTTTTGTCATAGTCAACATAGACAAGTCCACAATAAATAGATGTATCTGGCCTATGTTATTGTCTAGGGAGCATGGTCTTGCTTAAGAATATTCTAAGAATATGTTCTTATTCTTTCATTTTCATATTTATACCTTTCCCTATTTTTCATTGTACAAGACCACATCTAATAAAAATGACCAGTCTGTATTGCTATTCAAGGAGTACATACTTATTTAGAAGCATCTTTGGATTATATTCTTGATTTTTAGTGGTCAAAATCCTGTTGTTTACTAATTTTTATTGTTATATATCAAAAATATTTAACAAAAAATTGTATTTAAGCTAAGTTTTTTTCTTCCCAATATTTTCCAAAAATAACATTTTTTTATATTTAGCAAGCTACAAATCAAAAAATTTAATTGTTTTACATATTTATCATTCTGATATCTATAAATTTTTACGCCTATTAAACATTAAAGTTATATTATATTATAAAAAAATAGGGTAAAACAAAGATAGGGAACATAACCTTATAGGTTTCTTCCTGAATGTCAAATTTTAAATCTCTAGGTCTATGATTATAAATCTAAGTTTTCCAAACCCTTGAATGGAACCATTTAGAGTGATATCAATTTTACACATCATACTCTTATTATGCTTCATTCCATAGATAATTTCAAAAACAATTCCAAGATTTATTTCTAAAAGTCAAGTTACTTGAAGATAAGATTGTATATGCCTAAAATCCTGAGGCATGCTATTACAAAGTTATCTCTAGCTTCCCAATAAAACATTATGTGTCTCAATATATTTCATCTTAAACATGGGTTAAGAAACAAAAATCATATATGACTAATGAATCATGAATTTTGCATAATCTTAAACCTCTGTAAATGAAACTCTCATAAACATGTTTCAAAAAACATTAATTGTATTACCTCCTACACATCCTATGCAAAGATCCAAAGTAATATCATGCTTATCATAGAGTTCATTGACATCCCATAGATAGGTTTAATGGCTTTAAACTTTTAATAGAAATATCTTATTGATAATGGTGACTTTACATGGATACAACTATTAAATCACCACTGAATTCAAACACACCTTCCAATATAGAACAACACACTCTAATCATGGTTCCATATCCTATGATAAAATTATTAAAACAAAAGTTACTTAAAAGAATATTTACCTAAGAAAGAGGTGCCTAAGAAGGAAATATGTAAACAATATGTACCTAATAATATTAATGTTAAAAATATTATTGATAATGTGGCAATAAAAACATCTTCCTCATTCCTAAAAACTCTTATCATTAGCCCTCACATATATTGTAAGGAATGTATTAATGTCATGGTTGATAATTAGTATGAAATTAATGTATGTAGCATGAATCTTCTCAAAAATCTTGGATATGATGTCAAAATATTGAATAAGACTACTTTATATGCACTAGCCATATTAGGATCCATTGAGTGGCCCGTAAATTTTGGTCTCAAGTTATGATCCACTATATTTTAAATTGATCATACATTGACCCAATATAATGCTATACTAGGAAAATCATGGATAAGATCAATGAATTCAATAATTTAAAATAATCATGATCACATTAAATTTGATCTCCAAGGCAAGAATATTTCCATTTCAAGAAATAAAACATCTTTATATCAAGTAGAGTAAGTGGAAACCATTTCTTTAAGTAATGATCAAGCAATGATTATCTAATTATTTTTTACACATGATCATAACTGGGGTGCATGATAATGATGATTATGAATATATTGAAGAGAAGATAAAATCCAATAAACCAATTCCAAAATATGGTGTGGATATTTTATACATACCTTATTTTATATTAAGAATACAATATAAATTGGAGTAATATGTCTAAATTATAAGATGAATATGGAAATATAGTTAATTATTATGACATATATGACACATGACCTACATATGATTATTCCACTAATGGAATAATTGGTTAGCTCAAATATAATATATTGTACACAAATTACTTATGTTTACTTGACTACTTACCCTCTATTCTCTTCTATCTTACATACATGTTACATAGATTTTTATATTGACCAATATTCTAGCCCTTCACTTTAATTTGGTTATGATATTTTTATTTTCCCTTTATGTTTGATTTTTTATCTTGATTTGAAAATTCATGATAGTTATTCTATAATGACACATTATTTACAATAGTATGATATTATTTTACATTTTTTACAACATGTTATACCTTGATGTGGCATACTATTGGCCCACCCTCCATAATGCATACCTATGCTTGATTTTATCATGGCATACATTGAGCTTACATTATCACATATACTCTAGGATTACTTATCTTAATAAATTTGAATACACATGGATTATTTCCCATTGGGGGCATTCATCTTCATAGATATGTCCACATGATCTTGAGAGATGACTTTGTGACTCACATATACATTATGGGAATATTGATTATCTTCACTTCTCAACATTGCTTTATCATTACACTTGGTGAAAATTATGTATTTTCATATGCCAAGGATTTTTATGATCAATTCCATTGTTTTATTTTTTAACCTTGTCTTTTTTCCTTGATTGATCAGATAAATGTATGTTCAAATTTCAAAAAAAATATAAAATATAAAAATATAAAAATATAAATAAAATTCAAATATTTAGAAAATAAAAAACTAGGACCTATGTATGAATGCTTTGCTAATATACATGATCAATTGATATTATTTATCATATACATGTGAATTACATAGATATTTTCTATGCACAAGCCTTTTATGGTATACATGAGTGGGATGTAGGTCACACATGTTACCAATGATACACATACATATAAATACATGACATTATTTATACTCACGGGATATCTTTTTACATTGGTGGCATGCCTGCATTGGGGGTATATTTTTACACTTGGTAATTTATATATTTTTATTCTAGTTAATTGACCATAGTACATTATTACACATGATTTTCTCTTGCTTATACTTTCTATAATGATATTTTTGAAGGATATTATGCTTTGATATATAATATGATGACATTGATTGATATACATATGAACATTTATTTTTTTATTCACACTTAATATTGATACTTCTTACATTGTTTGATCATTGATGTATGTTGTATTATGTGATTTTATGAGTGCATTGATTGTGTCTTGTCACATTGTGCATTAGTTGTGTCATAGGATCCACTAGTTCAAATCATGGCCATGTTGTGTCTTTATTGGGTTAGAGTCATGTCATGTGTTGAGTGTTTGTGGGATTCATAATCTTGACATTATGAGTGTATGAGGAAACATATATGTTTGTTTCTAAGCTAGGTGACATTATTTTTATCATGCATACTTCTATTACATGTGATGCTTATTATTTCATGCCTAATTAATATTTATACTTGAAATGACACCTGTATACTCATTGCCTTGTATCATATGTTTCATACATACTTGAAAGATAAAATATTTATATGATGACATAAATTACCATGTTTTTTATAAATAATTTACATGATTACACATTTTTATATAACACATGGTGCACATGACTCTCTCTTTTGAGACGAGTGATACACAGGCTTCATTCCTCATATAAAAAATGGGGCATATCATGGGATTGTCTTAGATATCTAGGACATGATTGATAAATATTTCACACTTTGGATTAGATTATGTGATTCATATGGGGCAATTGGATAGATTGAAGCATATGTGGGGATTTTACATAATTATGAGTAACATTTAGGATATTCTCTGACTTTATGAGATAGACTATATGAGTTAGATTGAGAAAATTTATCATATTGAGTAGATTGAGGAACATTATATGACACTATTGTAGATATCTTATGAGATTTTATATTACTTTGAGGTACAGATGGATTATATTTTACTAATAATAATTGTTCGTGCAAACATTTTTATATTTTCTATTTTATGGATTGATGGGGAATGAGGGTACTAAAAAATAACTTTGACTCTATAATACATCTACAACAATTGATCCTAGGTTACATTTTGACACTTAAACCTAGTTTTAGGGTTCTAAAAAAGAATTATGATGATATTTAGAGTACTGTAGTTGAGGTTTTTATGAATCTCATCTTCTAGCACTTATCTGTATCCATTTGTGGTTGAGGCATTAATACTCCTAAACTCATGGTTTTAGTGGTTGTATCTCGTTTGAGCATAATCAATCCATGGCAATATACAAATGATTTAAACAAGTGATAACTTGGTTTATGTACCCTCAAGTGTATTCCTTCCTTGGCTTTTCAATTTCAAGTAATTCAATGATCTAGTTTATTTTAGAATTATATCATGAGTGGGCATTGATCTATACACATTTCCTTGTAGTTTTTGGATGAATCAAATGGGAAATTTTGGGCATACCTATCAATACCAAGTGTGGTTAATCATATGTACAAAATGTATTATTTTATCCTTTTAATCTAGAATTTTCAATAGTAGAATAAAAGTGGGACTTTTGTAGACACCTAAAAATGGTATTAGATATTATAGAAACATCAAAATTGGCACACTTTGAAATAATTGGACTTTGCATACACATTAGACTCTTGTGCACATTTTATCTTATCCATCTACACACATGTTGTCTTGGATAACCCAATTTACCAAATAGAAATTTTTAGTATCACCATAGTCTTTTCAAGAACCTTCAATAATCCTAAATAAAATCTCTACATATATTTTATCATTGGTTTTCACTCCCAAGATAGTACCGAAAATAGTCAAATAATTACAATTTTGTCACATGTCAACCTATAATTTTAGTGTCTAAGAACACTCAATGAATATTTTTCAAATTGGTAAGTCTCCATTAGGTTTGCCCAGACACATTTCAGGGGTTGTTCATAGAAATAAATATAAAAGAGTCAGTTATAAATAAAAATCAATCCTAAAGTTATACTTATCAATAAAAGTCTTAGCAAACCTATGAAATACATTAGAAATATATTGAGACATTATAAAAAGGGCATGCGTATTTGAATATCCATAAAAAGAGTAATCCTAGAGATAAGTTTGAATACAAATGTAGGTCAAAGTTGTATGGTTTTAAGTGTCAAAAGGTAAACATTGAATTGCATTTTATATTGATCATAATGGTCAACACACACACCTAAATAGAGAATTTTTTGGCATCTAAGCCCTCTTATGAGTATTATAACATAGGTAATGCTTAGTCAATTAATGAGGAGTGGTCGGGGTTATCAAACCCAACTTTATATTTAATTTCTTCCTATGTCAAAAGTGTGATTAAGGTTTCAAAGAAAAGAGAAGGAAAACATAGATTAACACACATGATTAAAGGTGAGTGTACATAGGGGATATATATCATTATAGGTATAATGCTCCAAGGTTTTAAAAACTTAAACACTCAATAGGGAAAGTATTGGCATATCCTGGATAGTAATGGTCACCATACGGGCTTTGAGTTTATTTGGTAGTGTCCCTATAAGTTTTAAAGTCCTATTTCATGATCAGAGTGGTTACATAACAAATACAAATCTATTTTAGGGATAATTACAAACATAGTGAGTTATAAAAATTAGAATTAAGCTAGATGTACCTTGTATACATGTAATATATTACACTTTATCATTTACTAATGGTTTCTCTTGTAATGACTTTTCAATGCATCAATCTCCCTGAGTGCACACCTTAAAGGGTGCACTGGGAATGGTCTAGGAAAGTTTTATGTGTTTTATGAGAAATGTTATTATTATATCCTCATTACACCATCACTAATTTCATTCTAAACTTATTTAAGTGCCGATCCATTTATCTCTTATGTTTAATTTCTACCAAGATTTGTTAGTTTACCTATATCCTAAGGTATTGACCTAATTGATAACATATATTTTATGCCTTTATTCTTCATGTAATATATTAATTTAACTGATACAATTTTGAGAGTGTTTTCTAACATTTGTAATGTATCAACCTAGTCGATAATGTGTTATGTTAGCCGATATCTTCCAATTTTATCGATCAGGTTGATACCATCAGCTTAGGGTTTAGGGTTTGTTTTGTGTATTAGAACACTATATGAGGGACATATTTTAATCATATCATATCATATCATATCACATTCATACACTCTCCTTTCACCCATATTTATGCCCTAAAATTTTAGGAGAGTTAGTGACTTAGAACCTTATCTTGTTAAATTTACAACATGCAATGAAGTTTTAATAGGCAAACAACATTGTATCAAGCTAAGTGATATAGTCAACACTGAGAAAAATTAAATTAATAGTAGATAATGATATCAAGATAGATGATATATTTCTAAACATACACAAAAGTATATCAAGTTGGTTGATATAGTCTAAACAAACAAAGAATGATACCGTATTAGCCGATACCATTCATAGACAGATAGAAAATTGTATTAGGTTGACCAATATAGTTAGCTTTATGGTTTTAAATCTTTTTTGTTATAACATATTAATGTCCATTATATGTATCCCTTAGCCTTGTGTGTGACATTGCATAACATTGTGTGTTGTGCTTGTTGAGCTTGATTAGTGATGCCATGATCTATATCATGCATTTTAACTCCATTATCTTTTTCAAAAATGGTTACTTTACTACATTAATCATTACTAAATCTATCTAGAAATGTCACATGTGCCTCACATTTAATAATATTTTTTATAATAATAAATTTTATAGGCCCCCTCACTAATACATATATAAAATGCAGATATAAAAAAACTAGATGAAAGAGGGTGGAATCCACACTTATCCACCTGCAAGAGGGATAAACCCACATGCTATCTAAATCCAAATTATGAGACAAATCCTAAATAAGAAGACCTATCATAATATTTTTTAAAAATCCAAAGAAAAGTAAGACCAACTATTAGACCACCAAAACAAACACATATCCCTAAGAAACTTATGATTTTTTTATGAGAAAGAAGTTTTAAATGAAAAAGATTATTTTTTCCTATTTGAGACTATTTTCCAACCTTTCAAATCATCTAAGACATTGCCAATCTAGGGAGAGTCAATAATTAAGCACAAGCCTTCCACATAAAGATCTCCCAAATGAAAGAAACATATTTATTGCAAATAAGAAAATGAAGAAATATGAGGAGACCCTAGAGTAGACTCATCCAATATAGTTTTTTTTACTATAGGAAGTAACCTATTTGATAGAATAAGAAGAAAAAATCGTTGTGGAGGAAGATGTTGTAGGAAAATAAATTGATGTAGTTTTAACCTTGTTCTTGATTTAAGATGCAATGGGTGAAACATTATCCTTAACATTAACAAAGGTGAATAAATGCTCAACCTCAACATTTTTGGGCCAAGTTGTATATTTTCCAAATTATATATTGCTATCAATTTGGTCAGCTAATTACTTATGGAAATCATGTGTCACATGCTTATGAGCAAAACATATTTTGTATCTAAAATCTATCCTTTCATAATCTACAGGTTAAGATCAAATTCTATCTTGATCTTTATAAGTTATGGTAATCCTTTTGAGAGATCCATAACAATGCACATGCAAACAAAGGTAGTCCATGTGTGGCCATCAGTCTTAAGAGAAAGTGAGATAAACTCCATAAGATATCAACCAATGGATTGAAGAGAAGGATCCTTTCAAAATTTTAGAGGTAAATGAGGTAACCTAACCCAAACCATAGAAAAAATGAAATATTTAGTAATAATATTAAAGGTAGGGTACATGTTTCAAAGATTTATAATAATTTCAAAATCAGATTCTATGATAGAGTACATGTTTCACAGATTCAAAGTATATAATAAATTAGATATATGACATATATTGGTACATCAATACATATTTTGAAGGAATTTTATATGCATATGCATTCAATTTACAAAGACGTGAGTAGACTTCATATGTAAAATAATTATAAGACAAAAATTACATGTTTCACATATAGTTACAGTTGATGTTTTATATCCTTTAGCGCATATTCAAGGGGCATAATACTCATTTATGCACACATACATTTTTAAAAGTTCAAAAGACATGAAATTAGTTCATGCACATATGCATTACAATAAAATTTAAAAATTAAAATGGAAAATGGTTGTTATTTCAATTCAAATCTATTGGCACTATGATCATGATGGAGACATGAATATTATTCATTAACTTTCGATCATGCAAATAAAAAATCTAGATCCCTCTTATAGCGGTGTGATTTATTTTGTTATGGGTAATGTCCATTGAGTCTAGAAACACTCAATGGCCTTGACATTAATTCTAGTGAACCCATTGTGTGGTTCCACCTTCTATTATGGGTGATGTACATTCAATTCTTGTGCACTTAACAATGTTAGCATCAATTCTAGTGAACCCATCATGGTTCCAACTTTTTTTGGATTATTAAATTGGATGCTTCTCCCAATTAATGAGATTTGGATTATGCATCTTTCCAACTCAAAGGATTGATTATCTATTCAAAATTTGGACTTGATCAGTCTCAAATTTCCAATGGTCAAAGGAACAATCTCCCCAAGTGCTTTGAAATAGGGGCACATTTATCCAAATGTTTCAAAATATTTTACTTGTTATAAATCAATATGATTTCATCCCCTTAAAATTGTACTCCTCCTTGCTCTCTTTTAAATTTTCAAATTTTAGAGTTTCAAATTTTTCATATTTAAGATGTGAACAAATGACTACTTTATGTGTTGTTGCAGAGTTTATTAAAATGAGTACCCTACACAATTGGAGTTTCATATTAAAGATAAAGTGTGTTGTATACAAAGGATTTATCTTTATCCTTCACTCTAACAATTTCATCACTAGAATAAAGGGGGAAAATTTTAGATACCTAAATCTGGTCACATTTACTTGACAATGTTAACTCTTGAAACATCTTAAATCACATGATTTGTATCCAAATACATGACTCTTAATTGATATTTATCTAAACCATTTATCTATATGGGGAATAAACCCTATATTTTCCATCGCTACTACATAAAAATTTCCAATTCAATGGTTGAACCTCTGTTACATCACTCTCAGATCAAATCTAACAAATAATAGTTGTCCCTAGTTCTCTAAGATAGGTCTGCCTTAGATAACGGACTTGTCCACCTATTTTGGCCTTGTCCCATACTAATTAAAAACTAGTTTACAAAATTTGAAATATTTATTTATTTCTTCCCACACATTTCACAAGGTTGATAAAGATAAATTATCAAAATGTTTTTTCTATAAATAAAAATCAAAGGTCATTGATTATTTCTAGTTTAAAACTATCTATTGATTACTTACAAACTATTACATATTGAGATAATATTATCTGTTATTCACAAATTCATGATCATTAACAAGGAGTAGTTGTATACACCTAAAATTTTCCACAACTGGCCTCCACTCGGACTTCAGATTGATTCCTACCAACCATTACAAATTAAGCCTAGGAATCATTAAACATCCCAAATTTATCCTGCATCATTCAACAATACTTAGAATCATGTTGAGGCATCTCTATTTGGGGTGTTATCCCATATTAAATAATAACCTCTCACATATTTATCTCCAATCACCTTACGACATCACAACTATCAATTTGGCCTATAGACCTATTAAGTGGGGCACTTGCACACTTAAAATCTTGAAAGAGCTAAAAGGATAATCAAAATCAATTAAATTAATTAAACAAGATTAAATACCTAGTTGAATTATCCATTTTAAATTCATTAATATCTAAAAAATAAAATTCCAAAAATTAAAATATCCTAGCCTTTCATCATTATCTTTATGAGCTATCAAAATATCTTAAAATATCCCAACATGTCTAAATTGAGAACTATGACTAGTACTAAAAGTAATAATTGCATGAAATCTTTTAACTCAACTCAACTTTAACTCAACTTGGGTGAGATTTAATTCTTAAAACTATAAATACAAGTCTATGCCCATTAAAAATAAAAGCTCTCATAAGCCAAATATTTAATGTTAATTTGGAGAGAGACAAGCTTTGCGATAGTGTTATAATGCCAAAATCTTGAGCCAAAGCAATTACAATCCATATCAAAGCTAATGGTGCCAAGGAGAGAAGGATATAACAAGCTTCATTTTATAAATATTTCTTGATGCACAAGTTGAGCAAGCCACACAATAAAGCATTTAGATCTCCCAAGGAAGGTAAAGGATTTCTCTTTTATGTTTTAGTTGTGCTTTCATCTAGTTTTTGTTATCTAAGCTCGTTTTAGTGTCTAGGCTAGAGGTGTTATAATTTAGAGTGATTATTTCATTTTTTTTATGAGACTAACACAATACTAACCTCCCATCTATGGATCTTTTTTTCACATAATGGCACACCATATGGGACAAATAATGAGGTGGTTATAATGGCTTCTAGTGTGTCTCGTTAGAATTGTATATTTTCCTAGTAAAAATAGATTATACAGAGATAATAACATTTTTTAATTCACTATTTTTATCTAAATTTTTGAAAAGTGGTGCACCTTGGACCTATTAACAACCTCCAAAAATTTAGTAAATAAATGGTGCATAGTTTAGAAGTTATTATCAAAACACTAACTACCACTTCTTTTTTTATTGCTAAAAAAAATTGTTGTTAGAATAACTCTCATTTTTAATCCATTTATTTATTTTTCTTATTTTTATACAGATTGTTCTTACTAGTTTCAGCTTAATTTTCTCAAAATTTTATTGAAATCTGATTTATATTTTAGAAGTTATGACTCTTTTAGTGTCTATCTATTTTTTATGAATAAATATTCGTTAAAATAAGTATATTTTTTTAATCCATAAACTATTTTTTGATTAATTTTTTATAGCTAGTGCGCACTTGTGCTATATACATTATATATAAATTTTGTTAAAATATGACTTATAGTTTTTAATATATCATTATTTTATTAAGTGTCCCTTTTATTTGTTAATTTTTGTTTCAGTTGTTTTCTAATTTTGTTTTAAGTTTGCAAGTTATTTTTTTTCTAACTTATAGATATTTGGTATTTGGGAGCTTTCTAATATTTTGATTTTGTAGGTTTTGATTTTTCAATATTGCCGAATATATATATATATATATATATATATATATATATATATATATATATATATATATATATCAAACCCTCTAACAAATTACAGGGCCTATGGTGGAAAAAGCAAAGTTTGAGCAAGGTTAAATCTTATACACATTTTTTTTGGTGTCTAAAATGAACCTAGTTCATTTTCATGCCTTAAATGTTTTCAAGTTTTGCATGTTTTTCAACAAATGCCAAGGGGATTATACTTCAAAACATGTCTCATTTTGGTGATTAAAATAAACTCTCATACTAGATAAATACTCTTAAGAGTTTCATTTTCATTACACTTATTTTTTGAAAGTTGTTTATTTTAAGCAAAATAATTGATGCATGTATGCTCTCCCTCCATGCCCTTTAGGTAACTCAGGTGACCAAAATTTCTCATTCTTTACCTCAAATTTTTTAGTCTAAAAGCATGAAAATAACATCTTTAAGGCCCTCCTCAAATCCATATAGTTTAAGTGATCCAAACACAACTTAAAGTCTTTTCACTTATCTTTTAGTTTCATGTATTTTGGCTTATGATTTGGAGCTCGCTTATCCCTCACAAGTTCTCTAGGGGTGCACTGACCTGTGGTTTCATCTCCCAACATCATACCAACTTTACTCCATGGTAGGGTATATAAATTAGGGCACAAATACTATAATTTCTAGGGGTCTAAGCATCTAGCCTCTTCAATTATAATGAAAACCTAAGTCAGGTCTGGCTAACCAAGGTATTCTACTAAGAAGTACACAGATGGAATCACTATACAAAGGAATAGACCCTTACATATTAATTTATTTAATATGAACTTAATTGATATGATTACATATCTAGTGTTAACCAAACTTAAGACCATCGAGAAATATGTGAAAATTGATAGTTTAGAATAATCCCACTTGTCGTGAACATATTGTTTATGCAGAGTGAGTAGCCCAAAGTTCTATATCACTATAAAAACTCTTGAGAGAAGAGGGGGCATAAAAACCCTACTTTTCATGCACTTTTACATTTTAGATTAACAATTAAAATACTCTTAATATCAAGTATATAGATAAAATTTGATAGTATAATACAACCTATTAGTTTTATGATTTAAGATGTTACACTTAGGTGTTTGTGTCATTTTATCCTTTCTTGTTAGGTTGTGGAGCTAAAAGCTTCACCAGGATGCAAATAGGAGGAGATTGCTGAGGTGCAAAACAACCGACGTCGATCATCTCCAGGCAAATAGAGACCGATGTCGGTCGCCTGTGTAGTTTTGGAACTGTCAGTTTCATGAATAGTTTGTTAACGAACCGATTGTTTGCATGTTAAAGGCTAATTTTAGTCTTAGAGCTATGGATCTAATTATTGTAATTGAATGTCTAATTATTATTTGCATGAGATCTATATAATAGACTCATGGGCTGTATTGTAAAGTGTGCTAGTTTGAGAGAACTTGGTTAGCTCAGTGTGAAGAGAGCAAGGGTAGCTCCTCCTAGTTCCATAGGGGTGCCGAGTGTGTATGATCAGGTAGATCTATGGGATAGCAAGATCTGGTAGAAGATCCACCAGGGTACTAGTTTGGAGAATCATAAGGACTTGGTGAGGCAAGGATAAGGGTTCTTTAGGGTGTAGAGAGATCTACATGTGTAAGTAAGATCATTGATTTGTAGGTGTTGCAAAACTAAGTTGATCTGCAGGTGGCAGCAAGATTAGGGAGATCAACAACACAACAGGTAGCAAGATCAGGGGATATCTACTTGGAGTACAGTGTGTACTCGATCATGGAGTATGTGGAGTACTTGTGTACTAGCAGTAGTGATACTGACTGGTTGGAGGTGAACACCAACTCTGTGTTTGAGTTGTGTGTTGGGACCATAATTGAGAGAGTGAACTCTTAAAGGTGAATTACTGTACACTTGGTGTGGGAAGCCTGTAAGATGTGGAAGAGTGTGGCATCTCTTCATTATAATTTCTTTCTGGAAGAGTATTAATACAATTGGGTATTGTCTCTCATATTCTGTATTATTTCTGAATTCTAGTTACTTGTTACTTCTGGTTAAATTTCGCATTTAGTTGCTTGTACATGGTAATCAATTATGCTTTTGGGTCCTAACAGTTGGTATCAGAGCTTTATGTTCTAGATTCTTGACAAGTGGTATCAGAGCTAAGGTTGCAGGGAGTAGGTTTGTGTTTGATTATAGGTCACTCTCAGGGGTTTTTGATTGAGTGGGAGTATAGCAATGGTAGAATAAAGTACACTAAGAATGGAGGAATTGAAAAGTAAGAATGATCAATTACAGAGTTATGGAAAGAAAGAGAAAATAAAAAAATATTGTTGGTTGGTAGAAGATCAGCATGAAGGAATTGAAGAAGCAGATGTTGTAGGTGTTGTTGCACAGGATGCTCTGGGATGTTTCTTGGATAAAGTAGAATCTTGTTTTATAGATTCTGTTGCCTCTTTCCATGCAGCCCAAAATAGAGTATTTTTCCATGTTAAGGTCCTTGAAGACTTTGGAAAGATTTATGTAGGGGCTGGTGTGCCTTGTCAAAGTTTTGGCAAAGGAGAAGTGCGGCTGAAATTACAGACGGCCAACACATGGGTGTTGAAGGAGGTCATACAGGTCTCAGTCTTGAAGATGTGGCTAATTTCTTCAAAAAAGTTAGGTTATGAGAGATGCACAGAAACTCTCACAGTGGATGCACTTGAATTAGCAGGTGGTAAGAAAATAGGTATCCTTTATCTATCTACTTATATTAATGATTCTTCTTTTGTTGCGAAGACGTGGCTTTGTAGGCTTGGTCATAAGAGCAAGAAGGAGATGCATGTTCTTAAGCAGAAGACAGATGTCTTTGACAAACTTAAGAACTGGAAAGCCTTGGTGTTCATGGAAGAGATTATAGATAGAGATTAGTGGAAAAGACTGAATAACTCTGAGCAGGGCAATTTGGATAGGGTTTTGATTCAAAGTAAGCTCACGGGTAAAAAGTCATCACTCACAGAAAAACACAGTTACCGGCATCGGTCAAGAGGAACCAATGTTGATCAGATAGGTACCGACGTCAGTCATGTGCAAATAGGCAAAGTTGGTAATGTCAGGCAGGTGGACACCGACATCGGTCAGATGGACACCAGCGTCGGTCAGAGAACTGATGTCGAGAGTCAGGTTAGTCATAAGGAACTGACATCGATTAGGTGCAGACTGGGAGGTGACTGACATCAGTCACTGACAGAATAGATTTTGGGCAGACAGCATGCTGTCAAGGAGTCTCAAATGCCCATGTGGAGGATTGAAAGGGTAAGTAAGCCTCAAATTCATTATTCTTCTTCTTTATACTTCTTGCTCACTACAGAGCAGGAAGGATCTAGGAAACAGTGGGAGCATGGCATGAATGAGGAATTTGATTCCTAGGATGTAGAACCAAATGAGAGATTTGGTAGGGTTGCCAGTTGATATGAAAGCACTAAAAGATGAATGGATTCCTTGGTTAAAGAATAGAGAGAATGGACACATGAGATGGAAGGCCAGGTCATATGGTCTTGAGGAAGCTCCAAGATAGTGGCACAGGTTTGACAAGTGGATGACAAAGCATGGCTTTAGTCAATGTCATTGTAACCATTGTAGTTTCTTTACCAAGTGGGTGATGATTGCAACATCATCTTATTACTGTATGTTGTGTGTTTACTTGATGCAGGGTTACACATACAGGGTTTTTTTGAGCTAAAGGTAAAGTTAGTTTAGAGGTGTGTCATGAAGAATTTGGAGGAGTGAAATTCTTTGGCATAAGTGTGTTTCTAGAGACATGAAAGATCACAGGTTGATTTTGTCTCTAAATGATTGTGTGAAACTAGTTAGCATGCCGATGGGTTGGATAGTTCTATGAATAGTGTCTTGATTCACATGATGAGGTTAAGTACATGCGTACTGGACCTGAGGTTGCCCACACAGTGGGAGCTATCAGCAAGTTTGGAGCCAATTCGAGAAAGAAGCACTGGAGGGTAGTTCAGTGGATTCTCAAGTATCTGAGAGGGACCAGCAGTAGGTATACATGCTATGCAGGGTCAAGTTATTTACTACATGGGTTTGTAGATGCGAATGTGGCAAGTTACTTGGATGACAGGAGGTACACCACAAGATTTTTGGTGGTTGGTCTTCAGGATTGATCTTGAAGAGGGATACAAGCCAAGAAATAGATTAGACGATGTATAGGTACAGGTATAGGTGTAGTTGTTTATCTCCAAGTGGGAGATTGTTAGGTTGTGGAGCTAAAAGCTTCACCAAGATGCAAACAGGAGGAGGTTTTTGAGGTACAGAGCAACAAAAATCAGTCAGGTCAACTGACGTCGATCATATTTAGAGCATAGGTCTGCCGATATCGGTCAGGATCGGCTAATGTTGGTCATCTCCAAGCAGACAGGGACCAACGTCAGTCACTTGTGCAATTCTGAAACTATCAGTTTCATGAATAGTTTGTTAACGAACCAGTTGTTTGCATGTTAAAGGCTAATTTTAGTCTTGGAGTTGTGGATCTAATTATTGTAATTGGATGTCTAATTATTATTTGCATGAGATCTATATAAAAGACTCATGGGTTGTATTGTAAAGTGTGCTAGTTTGAGAGAGCTTGGTTAGCTCCTTCAGTGTGAAGAGAGCAAGGGTAGATCCTCTTAGTTCCACAGGGGTGTCGAGTGTGTATGATCAGGTAGATCTGTGGGATAGCAAGATCTGGTAGAAGATCCACTGGGGTACTGGTTTGGAGAATCATAAGGACTTGGTGAGGCAAGGATAAGGGTTCTTCAAGGTGTAGAGAGATTTACATGTGTAAGTAAGATCATTGATTTGCAGGTGTGTGTGTGTGTGCATGGTCTAAGTTTGCAGGTGTTGTAAAACCAAGTTGATCTGCAAGTGGCAGCAAGATCAGAGAGATCAAAAACACAATAGGTAGCAAGATCAGGGGATATCTACTTGGAGTACAGTGTGTACTCGGTCATGGAGTACGTGGAGTACTTGTGTATTGGTAGTAGTGATACTAACTGGTTGGAGGTGAACACCAACTCTGTGTTTGAGTTGTGTGTTGGGACCGTAATTGAGAGAGTGAACTCTTGAAGGTGAATTACTGTACACTTGGTGTGGGAAGCCTGTAAGGTGTGGAAGAGTGTGGCATCTCTTCATTGTAATTTCTTTCTGGAAGAGTATTAATACAATTGGGTATTGTCTCTCATATTCTGTATTATTTTTGAATTCTAGTTACTTGTTACTTTTGGTTAAATTTCGCATTTAGTTGCTTGTACATGGTAATCAATTGTGCTTCTAGGTCCTAATAGGAGGTATCAGAGCTTTATGTTCTAGATTCCTGACATTTCTTGTATGATTTTGAGTATAAAACTATTTGTTTGTCTTTTTGTGTCAAAATTAATTAGGTTTATATATCACTCTTTTATTTGGGGAGGTGTTGCATTGTCCATTTGACACCATACCTTTGCCTTAGTCTTTGTATAAACTTTGTTGTGTGTGTGTCACTTGGTTGACAAGGGTAACATTACGTTGCCCAATTATTTCCAACTTTTCTGCCTTTGAGTCTTGAAACAAACCATTAATCACATCTTTAGATCATGATAGTATCATTACATTTCTCTAATTATTTCAAAGACTTGTTTGTCTTGTGTCAAATTCTCATTTTCAAAACCCAAGTTGCATGTACCTTTTAAGATCTTTGACTAGTACCGTTATACTATCCATTCTTATCTAGTTTGTTATTTGTTTAAAGAAGCCTAGTTTTACTAAGTTGAGTTTGAAATTAGCCTTGACAATTTTAAATCCAAACATTGATTGATTTCTACCTACACCTTATGTCATTTTAGCTTAGACATTGATCTTTCTCTTTTGGTTTGTGTAACTTAGGTTAATTCTTTGTTCAATTTAAAAATTATTGTTTGTGCCTAGATTTGGGGGAAATAGCCTATAGTTTATGTGCCTAGGGTTTCATGTCTTATATGAATTGACTAAGTTCATGTTTAAATATGAATGCCTAGTTTATGCCAAAGTGTTTCTGATTTGTTAGATTAAATCTCATACCTTGTTTTGATTAAAGTATAGCTTTTGTGCCTTTTTCAAAAGACCTCGCACATGTCTATTTTGAGCCTATCTTTTGTGCCTTTTCCAAAATACCTAGAAACTTTTTGTTTTCTTAGATTAGACTTGTTTAGCACACTTTGTACCTAGAGTTTGACATTTCAGTTTTATTCAACCACTTAACCTTTTTGTGTAATACATTTAATGTTAGATTATTTCATACCATGTTTTAGCACTAACCATTTTGGAGATGTAGCTCTACCCTTCAACCAAGTTAGACTATGTTTGGACCATTTGTCCTTTAGACATTATTTTTTAGATCTTTCATAACTCTAGGCCTTTTTTGAAACATTCATCATTAATTTGGATATGTCTCATTACACTCATAATGGAGCCATTTATAATCTAAGTTATGATGTGGTGGTCATACAAATTGACTTTGATCAAGACCCTTATGGTGAATAAGTGGTTTGTGATACAAATACTTATCTTCCTTATAATACTCAATATGGGGAACAAAACCAAGATCCTCAAGATCAGCATGTGGTGATACCTTCTTCAAGTTGGTTAATATATGATGTTTTTGTTAGGACCCGGAAACACAATTGATTACCTTTGTATAAGCAACTAAACATGCAGAATTAAACCAGAATGCACAACTAACTAGAATTCAAAAATAACACAGAATATGAGAGACAATACCCAATTGTATTAACACTCTTCCAAAAGGAAATACAACAAAGAGATGTCACAGTCTTCTTTCTTACACACCTCTAGGGCTCCCACACCTCTAGGGCATAAATAGTAAATCTCTTTAAGAGCTCACTCTCTCTCTTACGGTCCCAACACACAACTCAAACACAAAGTTGGTGTTCACCTCCAACCAGTCAGTATCACTACTATCAGTACCACCAGTCAATATCACTACTGCCAGTACACAAGTGCTCCATGCACTCCACAACTGAGTACTCCATGCACTCCAAGTACACAATCATACTTTAAGTATATCTCACCTGATCTTGCTCCCTATTATGTTTCTATCACCTTTGATCTTGCTACCCCGTAGACCTCCTTTGACTTTGCACACACACACACCTGCAGATCAACTGATCTTACTTACCATGTAGATCTCTCTACACCCTGAAGAACCCTTGTCCTTGCCTCACCAAGTCCTTATGATTCTCCAAACCAGTACCCCGATGGATCTTCTACCAGATCTTGCTATCCCACAGACCTCCTTAATCATTCACACTCAGCACCCCTGTGGAACTAGGAGGAGCTACCTTTGCTTTCTTCACTCTCAGAAGGAGCTAACCAAGCTCAACTCAAACTAGAACAAATTACAATACAACCCATGAGTCTCTTAAATAGATCTCATGCAAACAATAATTAGACATCTAATTACAATAATTAGATTTGTAGCTCCAAGGCTAAAATTAGCCTTTAACATGCAAACAATTGGTTCGTTAACAAACTATCCATAACACTCACAGTTCTGAACCACACAGGCTACCGACGTTGATCTCTGTCTGTCTGGAGATGACCGACGTTGGCCAAATACTATCGATGTCGGTTGCCTTCTTGTCTACCCCTGATCGATGTCAGTTGGCCTAATCGACACTGATGACTGTGACACTCAGCAACCTCCTCCCCTATTTGCATCAGTGAAGATTTTAGCTCCATAACCTAACAATCTCCCACTTGGAGATAAATAGCTACACTATACCTGTACCTATACACCATCTAATCTATTTACAGGCTTGTATCCCTCTTCAAGCTCAACCTTAAAGACCAACCACCACACATCTTGTAGTGCACCTCCTGTCATCCAAGTAACCTGCCACATCTAAACCTATAAACCCATGTAGTGAAGTCCTGACCCTGCATGGCATGTATACCTGCTATTGGTCCCTCTCAAATACCTGAGAACCCACTTCCCCAAATTGGCTCTTAACTCTCTTACAGCTCCCACTATTGGGGAAAACTCAGGTCTATACGAGACCTCATTGATTTCAGACACTGAACTGTCCAGCCCTTGGTGTGCTCTGGTTCTGCATCCTGCATATTGAACCTTGCCAACACCTGATTCACATCAGCTCCCACTGGAGACAAAATCAACCTGTGATCTTCCATGGCTCTCATGCCAAAGAATTTCGTTGCTCCCAAATCTTTCATGGCAAACCTCTGAACTAACTTTACCTTTAGCTCAGAAAAAACCCTGTATGTGTAACCCTGCATCAAGCAAGCACACAACATATAGTAACAGGATGATGTTGCAATCATCACCCACCTGGTAAAGAAACCACAGTAGTTATAATGACATTGACTAAAGCCATGCTTTGTCATCCACCTGTCAAACTTGTACCACTGTCCTGGAGCTTCCTCAAGACTATATGACCTAGCCTTCCATCTCATGTGTCCAATCTCTCTATTCTTTAACTAAGGTATCCATTCATCTTTCAGTGCTTTCATATCGGCTGGCAACCCTACCAAATCTCCCATTTGGTTTTGCATCTTGTTCATGCCATGCTCCCATTATTTCTTAGATCCTTCCTGCTCTACAGTGAGCAATGAGTATAAAGAAGAGGAATAACAAATTTGAGGCTTACTTACCCTTTCAGTCCTCCATATGGGTGTTTAAGACTCCTTGACAGCTTGCTATCTACCCAAAATCCATTCCAGTGACTGACCTCGGTAACCACACAGTCTGCATCTGACTGACGTCAGTTCCATGTGACTATCCAGGTCACCGATGCCAGTTATCCTACTGATGTCGGTCTCCACCTACTTGACACCACCGACTTTCCCTGTCTGCACATGACTGATGTTGGCAAATGTCTGTTCGATGCCAGTTTTCCATGACCGACGTCGATACTTGTGTTCACCTATGAGTGATGACTTTTTACTTGTGAGCTCTTTTTGGATCAAAACCCTATCTAAACTGCCCTACTCAGAAGTATCCAGCCCCATCCGCTGATCTCTATCCATCATCTCCTCCATAAACACTAAGGCTTTCCAGTTCTTAAGTTTGTCAAACACATCTGTCTTCCTCTTAAGAACATGCATCTCTTTCTTGCTCATGTGACCAAGCCTACAAAGCCACGTCCTTGCAACAAAAGAAGAATCAATAATATAAGCAAGTAGATAAAGAGTACCTGCTTTCTTACCACCTGCTAATTCAAGTGCATCCACTGTGAGAGTTCCTATGCATCTCTCATTAGCCAACTTTTCTAAAGTAATTAGCCGCATCTTCAAGACTGGGACCTGCATGACCTTCTTCAACACCCATGTGTTGGCTGCCTACAATTTCAGCCACACTTCCCCTTTGCCAATACTTTGACAAGGCTCACCAACCCCTCTATTTGGGGCTACATGGAAAGAGGCAATAGAATCTATAAACCAAGATTCTACTTTATCCAAGGAACATCCCAGAGCATCCTGTGCAACAACACCTGCAACATTTGCTTCTTCAGTTCCTTCATGTTGATCTTCTACCAACTAGCAATTTTTCTTTACCTGCTCTTTCTTTCCATAACACCGTAATTGACCATTCATGCTTTTCAATTCCTCCATTCTTAGCTTACTTTCTTTTGCCATTGCTATACTCCCATTCAATCAGAAACCCCTGAGAGTGACCTGTAATCAAAACATGAACCTGCTTCCTGCAACCTTAGCTTTGATACCAACTGTTAGGACCCGAAAGCACAATTGATTACCTTTGTATAAGCAACTAAACATGCGGAATTAAATCAGAATGCACAAGTAACTAGAATTCAAAAATAACATAGAATATGAGAGACAATACCCAATTGTATAACACTCTTCCAAAAGGAAATACAACAAAGAAGATGCCACAGTCTTCTTCTTTACACACCTCTAGGGCTCCCACACCTCTAGGGCATAAACAATAAATCTCTTCAAGAGCTCACTCTCTCTCTCTTATGGTCCCAACACACAAATCAAACACAAAGTTGGTGTTCACCTCCAACTAGTCAGTATCACTACTGCCAGTACCACCAGTCAGTATCACTACTACCAGTACACAAGTGCTCCATGCACTCCACAACTGAGTACTCCATGCACTCCAAGTACACAATCATAATTCAAGTAGATCTCACCTGATCTTGCTCCCTGTTATGTTGCTGTCACCTTTGATCTTGCTACCCCACAGACCTCCTTTGACCTTACACACACACACCTACAGATCAACTAATCTTACTTACCATGTATATCTCTCTACACCCTGAAGAACCCTTGTCCTTGCCTCACCAAGTCCTTATGATTCTCCAAACCAGTACCCCGATGGATCTTCTACCAGATCTTGCTATCTCGCAGATCTCCTTGATCATACACACTCGGCACCCCTATGGAACTAGGAGCTACCTTTGCTCTCTTCACTCTCAAAAGGAGCTAACCAAGCTCAACTCGAACTAGAATAAATTACAATACAGCCCATGAGTCTCTTAAATCGATCTCATGCAAACAATAATTAGACATCCAATTACAATAATGAGATCCACAAATCCAAGGCTAAAATTAGCCTTTAACATGCAAACAACCAGTTCATTAACAAACTATCCATAACACTCACAGTTCTGAACTACACAGGTGACCGACGTCAGTCCTTGTCTGCCTGGAGATGATCGACGTGGGCTGAATACTGCTGATGTCGGTTGCGTTTCTGTCTACCCCTGATCGACGTCGATTGGCCTGACTGATGCTGGTGATTGTGACACTCAGCAACCTCCTCCCCTGTTTGCATTAGTGAAGCTTTTAGCTCCACAACCTAACAGTTTTCCCTTTCACCACTCATGGCACCCGATCCCCTACCTATACCATTAACCCTCTTTTACATTGTGTGAGCCACCAAGCTCTACAACATCTAAGGATTATCATTCTAGGCTCTCACCCTTTGGCTTGTGAGAGTAACCAAGATTTTCAATGCCCTACCATTACCATTCCAAGAACTTTTCCTTTAGCTTGTGAAGGTAACCAAACTTCACAATGACCTATCATTACCATTTTAGGACCTAATCCTTTAGCTTTTGTGACCAACCAAGCTTCACAATTCCCTACCATTACCATTTTAGGACCTTGTCCTTTGGCTCATGATAGTAACCATGATTTTGAATGCCCCATCATTACTATATTAGGACCTCATCATTTAGCTCATGATCGTAACCAAGCTTCACCACAACCTAACGTTACCATTCTAGGACCTCATCCTTTGGCTTGTGTAAGCAACCAAGCTTCACAATGCCCTACCATCACTATTACAATGCCAATCCTTTGATTATGATAGAAACCAAGCTTCATAATGCCCTACCATTACCATTCCAATCCCTTCACATTATGGTAGCTCATTCTCCAAATAAGGTTGTGTAATCATGACTCGATAGGTCACAATTACTATAATAGGTTAGCAACCAGCCTTTGTTAAGCCTACCATTACCCAACCATCAACCATTATTCATCCATTGAAAACTATCCCCCACTTTAGAAAACCAATGTCAATCATTAAGCCATAATAGAGCCAATCAGTACCTCTCCAACAAATCCAATTATTCGAAGACCAAGATGTGTTCAAAATTGGTATTTTATAACTACTTGTAAACCAAGGCCAAGAGAACCAGCAAATCCATGATGTTTTTGTTAAAAAATATATTTATGACAATTAAACTTGTGATGAATCACCTTTTGATCCGTTACCCATTGTTAAGGAGTCTCACTCTAACAAGTCAGTCTTTACTGAGTCACTTATTAATGATTAGAACCACCTTTGGGAAAATCATTATCTCAACCATTATCTTATTTTTAAAGAGCCTCTCTTTGATAAGATAATCTATATGGAGTTTTATCTTGACCTTTTTCCCATCATTGAGGAGTCTCACTTTCAAAATCTAGTCTCTATGAAATCCTTCTTAGCTAAGCCTATTTCAAAGAGCCCATTATGCCATTACTTATCCAATAGCAAACATTTAACAAGACATCACTGTAATAGTATTCACAATTGAATAAGAATCAACATTGAAGTTAGGTACTATTATTGAACCAACATTACATTTAGGATTAGAAACAGAATGAACTTCAGTCTCAATATCAGATTCAAAGTCCCTTAAATCAGACTCAACTTTCAAATCATAATACATTTTTGGTTGTTAAAATATTGGTTATGCATGCATCGTAAATTAATTTTAATACATTTGTGATCTTTACATGGTTTTTGAGGATGATTACTTCAGCTTTGACATAAGTTATCCTAGTATCTTTTATGAGGATTTTGTTACCTCTTCCCATTCCATTACCATTCCACATGCTATTAACACCAACCTAGCCATTATATTAACCTTCCACCTCCCACAAGTATTTATTGGGACCAATAGAATCATACCTTTTTAAACTACATCCATGGAGACATATTAGTTGAAGAACATCAGGGGGACCAAAACCACATTCATGTAGAAGAAGAACAATCTCCTAGTGAAATTTTTTGAAGGTGCTAGGGGGAAATCAAAGTTCACACTTGGAATCTTCTAATGAAACTATTTTGGAAGCACTAGAATAAAATCAAATTAAAAATTCAATGTTCCTTATTGAAACCTTTTTGGAGGCACTATGGGACAATCCAGACAACTTTATTGATGAAAACCTCATTGAGTTGCCAATAGCTGAGCACAATAGTTATTCAATGCTTGATGAAGACATTATCAAATATAACATCAATATAGATTCCAATCTATAACATAATAAGATGGTATCTATTCTCAGGCCCAAACAATATAAAAATTTGGTGGTCCTATCGAGAGCATATTCAGAAGTCTTTAGCCCTACCACAACCAAAATTATGTTGAATTTAGAATCAACAACAATGTGTGTGGCTAAAAATCTAATTATTCATTTATTTCCCAACCATTATACATTACATTATCATCAACATTTTCATCACCAAATCAAATCTATCATCCAATATTTATCCATGTTTACCATTCTTGGCCACACTTTCCTTTACAAAAGCTATAAATACACCTTGTCTCAATGTTTGAAAGAAACAGAATTAATGACCAACAAATATCACAAAAACATTCTTAAAGTCCCAATTTGTAGTAGGTTCTTGATAGAGCAGCTATTCATAAAGGGTGCAAGCTAACAATTTACATGATTGATTATTTTTGTTGTATCATATGTTGATCAGGATGTGCATCTCCACATCAACAAAAACAACATAAACTTTTACCATTTGCCAAAAACCATACCGTTGCCTTGACATTTACCTTACCTTTTTATTTTTCAATTCCCCTTACTGTTGTTTCATACCCTACCATTGTCCTTACCTTATCCCTTGGGGGAAACCCTATTACCATTATATCCAATTTCCATCCTATTATCTTCATTATGCCATACCCTATATCATCCTGCCATACCTTTAATACTAACCAAAGCCTATTTCATTTTACATTTGACTAGTGCCACTGATTATAACCACCTATGGGCAAACTAGTATCCCACCTTGTGTTACTAATTATGATCGCCTATGGGAAAATTAGTAGCATAGACCTATGTCATTATTTTTTTAATTATAACCACCTATGGGAGAATTAGGAACAATACCTTTTATCATGCATTTTTGCATCACCTTACCATTACTACTATCAATTTCCTTTTCATTTGACTAAAATTTATAACTTGTTGTGACTTTCTTGGATCTCCCCACCTTTTGTGCTAGCAGAACTACTATGACTTGAGGTCCTAATGGGACTATGTAGGTCATGTTTGATTCACATTAAGGTCAGCTTAGTTCCTCTTTTCCATTTGCTCTCATTATTTTGAAATAAAATTAAGCCAATGATCTCACCATTTTGTGAGTGGTATATTTTCAATCTCTAATGAGTTAAGATACCCCAAAAATTCTAAAAATATTCAAAAATTTCAAAACCCAAAAACATTTATCTTGTTTAAACTAGTCAATCATCCTTGATCCTCCCTATGGGGGAAAATACATTATTAGTTCCAATCCATTCCACTACCATAGGGGGTGTGACCTTCCCTTTGCATGTATCCTTACTTGAGGGTACCACATGTTTATCACTCCATTGAGCCTTCATGCATAGATATTAACTTAGTTGATGATAGGATGTTTTTTGTTACTTTTATTTCAAGATGTTTATGTGTTTTTTACTTTTTTTTTTGTTTGTTTGTTTTCTTGTTTATTTTTTTTAGTATTATGCTTTGTCTCAATCTATATGTTTTCATTGTGTGACTCCTTGTGCATTATTTTTGAGTCTATCTATATTCATACACCAATATTATCATGATAGTTTTTATCATTGGTGTGCTATTTTCAATTATTTACTAGATTAGGTGTCAGTCCTTATGGACATTACAACTAAGTTATCATGGTTTTTTATATCATGATGCATATCATCATGTGCTACAATAAAAATCAGCTCGATAAATATTACAAGCAATGGAGTTGCAAAAATTTATCCTTGGTAACCTTGGTAAATCCTCCCACCCTCAATCAAATTAGCCCATTGACTATTCTAGTTATATCAATGTTAATAAGGATGAACATCTCTACATTGGCAAGTATAATTGAATCATTCACATTGATCAATTCTTATTCTTCTATTCCTCATTCCATTTTTTCCCATATATAGGTGAACTACATTAGCCTAAGGTCTATTAGACTATGTAGGCAATGCTTGGATACATGACTATCTTGGGTCATCTTGGCCACCTTTATTCCTCCAATCATCTCTTTCATCACTTTGCACATCCTTGTGTTCCTATTTTTTGTGGATTATTTAGTCATTAGACCACCACATCTATGTTTGCACCTACTCATCTTTAATCTATGTAATAGATTATATCCTTGAGTTATGCTTGCCAATTTTCCCTATTGGGGCACAATCAAATATCATTATTCAATCCAGGTCATCTTAATGATTATAAATACCTATGAGAAAATCATTATTTTAACTCATCATCCCTAATTAGGGCATATGTTTTTACCACTAATTATAACTATCTTTGGGTAAATCAGTGTCTTAACTTTTATTACTCATTATAACCACTTGTGAACAAATTAGTACTTATTTTTAAATCAATACATGTAAGCATTACCTTGATTGGATTAATCTCACCCATGGGTTAATTTCATTCTTATTCTTACTTTTCTTCGAAGATCATATATCAATAATATATGTCAGCCACTCCCTCAAGGGGGAATCATTATAGGCTTCCCAAACATCATTTGGAACTTCTTCTTCAATCATTATCTTATTTCATTCTTAATGACCTGTTTTATCATTTAAAAAGATGTTATTGTGCCTCTTGCAACATCTTCCTAAATAGGGGAAAACTATAGACACCTAAAATTAACCACAAATAACCTCCACCTGGACTTTAGACTAATTCCTACCAACCATTGAAAATTAAACTTAGGAATCACTAAACATCCTAAATTTGGCTTGCATTTTTCATCAATTCTTAAAATCATATTGAGGCATCCTTATTTGGGATACAATCTTGTATGCAACAATAACCTCTCACGAATTCATCCCCAATCACCTTGTGGCACCACAACTATTAATTTAGCCTATGGACCTATTAAGTGGGGCACTTGCACACTTAATTAAATCTTAACAGAGCTAAAAGGCCAATCAAAATCAATTAAATTAATTAAAAAGATTAAATGCCTAGTTGAATTATCAATTTAAAATTAATGAATATCTAAAAAAGGTAATTCTAAAAATCAAAATATCCTAGCCTTTCATCATCATGTTTATGAGTTGTAAAAATATCCCAAAATATCTCAACATGTCTAATTGAGAACTATGACTAGTAACTGAAAGTCATAATCACATGACAACTTTTAACTCAATTAGAGTTAGTCTCAATTCAACCTTCTAATTTGATAACTATGACTAGTAACTGAAAGTCATAATTGCATAACAAATTTTAACTCAACTCAACCTTAACTCATCTTGGGTGAGAGTTAATTTCTAAATATATAAATACAAAGTCATGCCCATTCATTAAAAAAAGATAAACTCTCATAAACCAAAGCTTTAATGGTAATTTGGAGAGAGACAAGCTTTTAAATAGTGTTATAACACTAAAATATTGAGCTAATGGTGCTAAGGAGAGAAGGAGCCAACAAGCTTCACTTGCCAAAGATTTCTTGATGCACAAGTCAATCAAACCACTCAACAAAGCATTTAGAGCTCCCAAGGAATGTTTGTGCTTTCATCTAGTTTTTGTTACCTAAGCTCTCCCTAGTGTCTAGGATAGAGGTGTTAGTATTTAGTGTGATTATTTCATTAATTTTATGATACTAACATGATACTAACCTCCTCTCTATGGATTCCTTGTTCACAGTAGTCACATACAAATTCCATAGCATCTCAAATCAAGTCAAGAGTTATCATTTTAAAGTATCAAAGATATATTTATAGTTACATACATATAGTCAAGGAACATGATTACACAATCACTCTAGGTGGGAGAACTGCATGTGTCTTGATTCTTTATATGGAGTATTTGGATACATATACAGTGGGAAATAATCCATGGGGTGATTGGGGTTATCTTAGCACACTACATCCCCCATATATTTTTTGAAGGTTTATAGATCTCATGAAGACTCTTAGGTTTTATAAATCAAATCAAAGAAAAAAATGATATCCTCGTGGCACAAATAGAATCATAACATCTCACCTTTCTTAACAGACACAAATGTAGAACATGGAGTAGTCACTTTTTTGTCATAGTCAACATATACAAGTCCATAATTAGTAGATGTAGCTAGCCTATGATATTATCTAGGGATCCTTTTCTTGTTTAATAATATTCAAAGAATATGTTACTACTCTTTCATTGTCATAGTTATACCTTTCCCTATTTTTCACTGTACAAGACCACAATCAATAAAAATGACCAATCTGTGTTGTTATTCAAGGAGTACATACCTATTTATAAGCATATTCAGGTTATATTCTTAATTTTTAATAGTCACAACCCTATCATTTACTAATTTCCATTATTATATATCAAAAATATCTAACAAAAAATTGGATCTAAGCTAAGTTGTTTTCTTCCTAGTATTTTCCAACAATAGCATTTTTCCATATTTAACAAGTTACAAATAAATTTATTTAATTATTGTACATATTGATCATTATAATATATTTCAATTTTACACCTATTAAACATTAAATTTATACTATTTTATAAAACTCAGGGTAAAACAAAGATAAGGAACATAATCTTGTAGGTTTTTTCTTAAATGTCAAATTTGAAATATCTGGGGTTTGTGATTATAAATATAGATTTTTCCAACCCATGAATGGAAACATTTAGAGTGATATCACTTTTACACATCATAATCTTATTATGATTCATTCCATAGATAATTTTAAAAACAAGTCCAAGATTTATTTCTAAAATTCAAGTTACCTGAAGATAAGATTGCACATGCCTAATATCTCAAGCATGCTATTATAAATTCATCTTTATCTTCCCAATAAAAAATTATGTGTCTCAATAGATTTCATACTCAACATGGGTTAAGAAATAAAAAACATATATGACTAATGAATCATGAATCATGAGGTTTACATAAGCTTAAACCTCTCGTAAACGTGCTTCAAAAAACATTGATCGTATTACCTCCTACACATCTTATGGAAAGATCCAAATTAATTTTGTGCTTACCATAGAGTTCATTGACATCCCACAAATAGGTTTCATGATTTTAAACTTATAATAGAAATATATTATAAATAGTGATGAATTTATAGTGGATACAACTATTAAAGCATCATTGAATTAAAACACACCTTACAATATATAACAACCCACTCCAATCATGGTTCTATCTCCCATGCTAAAATTATTAAAACAAAAGTTACCTAAATAATATTTACCTAAGAAAGAGGTTCCTAAGAAGGAATTAAGTGAACAATATGTACCTAACTAATGTTAAAAATATTATTGCTAAGGTGGCAACAAAAACATCTTCCTCATTCCTAAAAATTCTTATCATTAGCCCTCATATAGATTGTAAGCAATGTATTAATGTCATGGTTGATAATTACTATGAAATTAATGTATGTATCATGAATCTTCTTTAAAATATTGGATATGATGTTGAACACTTGAATAATATTAATTTATATGAACTACTCATAGTAGGATCCATTGAGTGGCCCATAAATTTTTGTCTCAAGTTACATTCCACTATATTCCACATGGATCCTACATTGACCCAATATAATGCTATACTAGGAAACTCATGGATAAGATCAATGAATTTAAAAATTTACAAGAATCATGATCACGTTAAATTTGATCTCCAAGGAAAGAATATTTCCATTTCAAGAGATAAAACATCTCTAAATAAAGTAGAGTAAGTAGAAACCATTTCTTCAACTAGTGCTCTAACAATGATATCTAATTATTTTCCACACATGACCACAAATGGGGTGCATGATAATGATGATTATGAATATATTTAATAGAAGATAAAATACAATAAACCAATTCTAAAATATGGTGTGGATAGTTTATACATACCTTATTTTAGATTAAGAATATAATATAAACTGGAGTAATATGTCTAAATTATAAGATGAATATGGAAATACACTTAATTATTATGACATATATGACACATGACCCACATATGGCTATCCCACTGATGGAATGATTGGTTATCTCAAATATAATATATTGTAAGTAACTTATTTATGTTTACTTGACTACTTATCCTCTATTCTCTTCTATCTTACATACATGTGTACAGATGCTTTTATACTGACCAATATTCTAGCCCTTCACATTACTTTGGTTAGGATATTTTTATTAGCCCTTTCCTTTTGATTTTTTATCCTGATTTGAAAATTCATGATAGTTATTCTATGATGACACATTCTATACATTAGTATGATATTAGTGTACATTTATTACAAAACACTATATCTCAGTGTGGCATACTATTGGCCCACCCCTCCATAATGAATACTTTTGCTTGATTTTATCATGGCATACATGGATATTACATGATCACATATACTCTTTCCTATATATGTCAATACATTTACGTACGCATGGATTCTTACCCATTGCGGGAATTCATCTGCATAGATATCTCCACATGCTCTTGAGCCATGAGGATATTTTTATTATCCCTTTCCTTTTGATTTTTTATCCTAATTTGAAAATTCATGATAGTTATTCTATGATGACACATTCTATACATTAGTATGATATTAGTGTACATTTATTACAAAACGCTATATCTCAGTGTGGCATATTATTGGCCCACCCCTCCATAATGAATACTTTTGCTTGCTTTTATCATGGCATACATTGATATTACATGATCACATATAATCTTGCCTATATATGTCAATACATTTATGTACACATGGATTCTTACCTGAAATATCTCCACATGCTCTTGAGACATGACTTTGCAACTCACATATACATTGTGGGCATATTGATTATCTTCACTTCCTCAATATTCCTTTATTATTACACTTGGTGAAAATTATGTGTTGTCATATGCCAAGGATTGTTATGGTCCATTCCATTCTTTTTATTTTTCAACCTTGTCTTTTTTCCCTTGCTTGCTTAGATAAATATGTTTTAAAATTTCAAAAAAAAAAGCAAAAATATAAAGAAATTCAAATATGTAGAAAATAATAAACTAGGACTCATGTATGAATTCATTGCTAATATACATAACTGATTTATGTTATTATGATATAAATGTGAATTACATACATATCTTCTATGCACAATCTTTTCACATTATACATGAGTGGGATGCAGCTCATACATGTTACATATGATACACATACATATAGATTCATGACATTATTTATACCCATGTGATATATTTCTACATTGAGGGCATGCCTACACTGGGGGTATATTTTTACACTTGGAAGATCATATATTTTTATACTAATTAATTGATCATAGTGTATTGTTACACATGATTTTCTCTTGCTTATACTTTCTATAGTGATATTTACAAAGGATATTATGCTTTCCTATATAAGATGATGACATTGAGTGATATATGTATGAACACTGATTTATTTGTGAAAACTTGATGTTAATGCTTATTACATTATTTGATCATTAATGTGTGTTATACTATGTGATTCTATGAGTGCATTGATTTTATCTTGTCACTTTGTGCATTAGTTGTGTCATAGGATCCTTTAGTTTGAGTCATGGCCATGTTATGTCCTTTTTGGGTTATAGTCATGTCATGTCTTGAGTGTTTGTGTGAGTCATAATCATGACATTATATGTGTATGTGGCTACATATATGTTTCTTTCTAAGCTAGGTGCCATGATTTTTAGCATGCATACTTCTATTATGTGTGATGCCATGATTTATATCATGTATATATTGTGATGTTTATTACTTCATGCCTAATTGATATTTCTACTTGACATGACACTTGTATACTCATTGCCTTGTATTATATGTTTCATACATGCTTGAGTGATAAAATATTTATATGATGACATAAATTATCATGTTTTTTGTAAATAATTACATAATTACATCTTTTTATATAACACATGCTGCACACAACTCTCTCTTTTGAGATGAGTGATTCGCAAGCTTCATTCCATAAATTAAAAAATGGGCATATCATGGGATTGTCTTAGATATTCAAGCCACAAAAGATAAATATTTCACACTTTGGTCAGATTATGTGATTTAGATGGGGTGAATTGGATAGATTGAAACATATGTGGGGATTTTACATAATTATGAGGAACATTCGGATATTTGATGACATTGAGTAGATTGAGGAACATTCTATTACACTATGATATATATGTTATGAGATTTTATATTACTTTGAGGTATAAATGGATTAGATTTTGGGATTAATAATCATTCATACAAACACTTTTTTATTTTATATTTTATGGATTGATGGGGAACGAGGGTACTACAAAATAAGTTTGAATCTATAATCCATCTACAAGAGTTGATCCTAGGTTCCATTTTTACATATGAACCTATTTTTAGGGTTCCAAAAAATAATTATGATGATATTCAAAGTAGTGTAGTTGAGGTTTTTTGGCTCTCAAATTCTATCACTACTCCTTCCCTATTGGTGGTTGAGGCATTAATACTTCTAAACTCATGGTTTTAGTGGTTGCATCTCCTTGGATCATAATTAAAGCATGGCATTCTCCAAATTGGTTAAACAAGTGATAACCTGGTTTGTGTACCCTCAAGTGTATTCCCTCTTTGGCTTTTCAATTTCATATAATTCAATGATCTAGTTAATTTTAGAATTCTATCATGAGTGGGCATTGATCTATACATGTTTCCTTGTAGGTTTTGGATGAATTAAATGGGACATTTGGGGTATACCTATCAATACCAAGTGTGGTTAATCATAGGTACAAAATTTATTATTTTATCCTTTTAATCTATCATTTTCAATACTAGACTAAAAGTGGGACTTTTGTAGACACCTAAAAGTGGTATTAGATATTTTGGAAACATCAAAATTGGCACACTTTAACATACTTTGACTTTGCATACAAATTAGACTCTTGTGCACATTTTATCCTATCCATCTATACACATTTTATCTTAGGTAATCCAATTTACCAAGTACAAATTTTTAGGATCCCCATAGTCTTTGTAATAACCTTTGATAATCCTAAATAAAATGTCTACATATATTTGATCACTAGTTTTCACTCTCAGGATATTATAGATAATAGTCAAATAATTACATTTTTGTCACATGTCTACCTCTACTAGTAGTGTCCAAGAATACTCAATGACTATTTTTCAAATTGGGAAGTCTCCATTAAGTTTTCCTAGACACATTTTAGGGGTTATTCATAGAAAGAAAAATAAAAGAGTCAGTTATAAATAAAAATCAATCCTAAGGTTATACCTATCAATAAAAGTCTTAGAAAACATGTGTAATACATTATAAATATCTTAAGACATTATAAAAAAGGCATGCATATTTTAATATCCATCAAAAAGGCAATCTTAGAGTCAAGTCTAAATACAAGTATAGGTCAAAGTTGTATGGTTCTAAGTGTCAAAAGCCAAACATTGTATTTCATTCTATATTGATCATAATGGTACACACACACCCCTAAATGAAATAACTATGTGGCATTTGAGACCTCATATGAGTATTAGAACATAGGCAATGCTCATTTAATCAATAAGTGGTTGGGGTTGTTAAAACCAACTTTATATTTAATTTCTTCCTATGTCAAAAGTGCAATTAATGTTTTAAAGCAAAGATAAAGAAAACATAGATTAACACACATGATCAAAGGTGAGTGTACATAGGGGATATCTATTGGTGTAAGTAAAATGATCCAAGGTCTCAAAAACTAACACACTCAATAAGGAAATTATTGGCATTTCTTGGATAGTAAGGGTCACCATAGAGGCTTTAACTTTATCTAGTAGTGTCCCCATAGGTTTTGAAGTCCTATTTCATGATCATATAAGCTACATAACAAATATAGATCTATTTTAGGGATAATGATGAAAATAGTGAGTTGAAAAAATTAGAATTAAGCTAGATGTACCTTGTATACACATAATATATTTCACTTTATCATTTATTAATGTTTTCTCTTGTAACAACTTTTCAACATATCAATCTCCATGAGTGCACACCTTAAAGGGTACACTGGGAATGGTTTGGGAAAGGGTTGTGGTGTTTAATTATAAATGTTATTATTCTATTCTCACTACACCATTATTACTACCATTTTGATCTTCTCTAAGTGTCTATCCATTTATCACTTATGTTTAATTTCTATCAAGATTTGTTAGTATACCTATATCCTAAGGTATCAACCTAGTTGATACTATATGTTTTTTGCATTTATTCTTCATGTAATATATCAACCTAACCAATACAATTATGAGAGTGTTTTTTGACATTCATAATGTATCAACCTTGTTAATATTGTGCTCCATTAGCTAGTATCTTATAATTGTATCAGCCAGGCTGATAGGATAAACTTAGGGTTCAGGGTTGGTATTGGCTATTAGAACACTATATTAGGGTCATATTTTCATCATATCATATCACATTCATACATTCTCCTTTCACTCAAATTTATGCCCTAAAAATATTGGGAGAGTTAGTGGCTTATAACCTTATCTTAAAGAATATTATCTTGGAATGTCATTAAAGATAAATAGGAGTCATTGGGTGTTCCTCATTGAATATATCTCGATCTTTATCCAACCATTTGAGGTCTTCAACCTACAAAATTATCTTGAAAATCTCCACTTGAGCCATGGGGAGATTGAAGCATGGATGGGTCTACCCCAAGGTAAGTACTTCTATCTCTATTCTCCTTCATTTACTTACATAGTAGTATACATTTCTTATTACTTTGTGAATGGATGTATATGTATCCTTGTTAAGGATTTATCTATACCAAATAAGTTGGTGTCGACATATGATTACTTATACTTGACATAAATAAATTTACGTTGCATAGACCCTCACTTGTTTAACCATTGCATGTTACCCATTTAAAACCATTCTAACCCATAATTTACTTTAGTTTATATCACATTTAATACCATTTACATCAATTAGATATTTACAACCATAGTTACAATCATTTACCTTTATTGAGGTCTAGTAAGAGTTATATCCTTGTGTCAAAAATTTAGGCTTTTGACCCTTTCTTATTGACATTTAGGTTTTAGGTTACCCTCTGACAAATCTATAGAATTCATTGGTCCTTACCTAATCAACCAAGTATCATAGGCTCTATTTTATTGACCTTATTCGAGTCCTAGTCTATTGAGAGAAAGATGATAGTTGTAGGTCATCCTAGTTGATGCATACATTTTGGTGAACCCAATGTGAATATTATCCCTCTTTTTGTTGGATCAGTTTCATGTTTACCTTCTAGATTTTTTGGAAAATGTTTAAAACCATCAAGTGAATTATATTGGTCAATCTAATATAATTTTTTGTTTGTTTGTGAATGGTATCGACCAAAATGGTACCATTATTTATTTACTTAGACTGTATCAACTAACCTGATATAATTTTGTGTGTTTAAAAATATATCAGATAGTTTGATACAATTATCTATTATTAATTTAAGTTTTCTTAGTGTTGACTATATCACTCATCTTGATACAATGTTGTTTGCCTACTAGAAATTCATTGCATGTTGTAAATTTAACTTTCAACATATATTGTTTTTTATCTTTATTTTTACTTTGTTTAGATTTACTAAAAAAATTGTCTTAGCATTTTTAAAACTAATAGGCATTGTTTTTTGGTGGAAAGTTGTGTTAGTTATTACCTATGCCATAGTGTGAGGGATATTTCCCTAATAATCAAACCATTTGACAAAATTATATATGAAATTTAGTTTCTAAATACCTCACGGTATATGAAAAATGCCTAGGATTTCTTATTTTCAATTTTAGAAATCCTACCATTTATTTGATTATGTAGTGCAATTGAGAGTGATTAGCCCTAGAAAGTTACTCTCAATGTACCTCAAACATGAGTTGGTGTGGCCATAATTTTGATGGAATCCTCCATGATTTGTGCTTTCACAGTTATATTCACTAGTTATGATTGGGATTAGTATATGTGGGAGCCTACAAATCAATCAAGTCATTTATTAGTTTACCTCCCTATATTAATTTTTGAAAATGGTTAGTTTAATTTCAGATTGCTTACTTTACAAATTGTATTAGCCACCTCAATACCATTTTGTCTTGTGTTTGTGAACTATATCAACTAACTCGATCTAATTATGTGTGTTTGTTAATTACATTGGCCTATTTGATTTATTTCTATGTGTTTGTTAATTGTATCTACCAATCAATATAGTTATGTGTATCTCCCTAAATCCATCAAGCAACCTGATATAGTCTAGTTTTTACCATACTTCTAAAAAATGTATTGTTTGATCCTAATAGTTATTTCCTATCATTGCATTTTATTGGACAACTTAGTATAATTTTATTTTCTCTATCTCATTTGTCAACTATATTGACTAGATCAATATGCCAAACCAATACAATTAATATTTTATCTTCCACTAAGGAATATATTTTTGATCAATCCAAAGAGAAAACTCAATAGGACTACATGGAACTAACTAGTTCCCCTAAAATACCTAAAACTTGTATGCCTTAAAAAATTTCCATGATTTAATATCCAAATCCAAGCAATTTTCATGTGGCTCAACTAGATCTAAAATTTATGAGCCACTTAAAAACCCTAACACCACTAAATGAGGTCATTTACCCCAATACTATGATGTGGAGGATGAATGTGATCTCAAGTGTACTAACGAAATGATAATATATTTACGTAAACATATTGAGCATAAGGGAATGGACCTTATGGTAATATATAAACTCATGATTCACCCCCCCATCTGGAAATTCCTCCTTCCCCTACTCCTAGTTTTTCTATTGGACTTGGAGCAATTTAACATATGACTTCCTCATTCCCCTCTTCATCCACCATACCTAATATTTCTACTAACATGGCATGCCTTTCATTCAATGGATCTAATAAAAGTACCCAAGTTAACACCAAAACTAATACCATGTCTAATGCATCCAAAAAAGTTACTCAATATTCCACCTCTAATTAAATTGCTTATGAACCTCAACAAATCATGTTACAAGCCATAAAATAAATGGCTAACTTTCAAGCCAATAATACAACTCAAATGAGTCAAATGTAAAATCAACTTTTTAAATGTAAAATTTCCCTCAAAAATTTTAGTGGGGATCACCAAATCCAAATCCCCTATCCCCCCTCAGAGATGATTATGACAATCTCATGCCACAACCACCACTTCACAATAAATCCATTAAACATTTTCAAAACAAACCATTGACCATTATAATTTTAAACATAGACATAGATAGAATCACTCATTTAATCACCTATAATATACTATATTAATATTAATACCTTTGTGGCTACCAATCTACTAGCCAAAACCTTCTTTGATAACACTCTAAATTGGTATAAGCAACTCAAATCCAACTCCCTCTCTAGTTTTTAGGATTTAGTTATGCATTGGTTCAAGAATTTCAATTAAATTATCTACATTAAAATAACTTAGAAAACTTTATTAATTTGAAGCAAGCAGATAATGAGATTTCCAAAACTTTCATCAAGTGTTGGGAAGCCTTAGCTAACAAATCTAAGCATAACATGTTTTAAGATAACCTCTTACATTTATTTACAAATGCCCTTCATGTAAAAATTCAATACAGAGCCATGAATCTCTCTCTAAAATCATTGGAAGAAGCCCCTGATAAATATAAACACCATTTATTCCTCATAAGACAATTTGAGCCTTATTAACCTAAGTCTAGAACTTGTGTTCTTATGAAGTCTTAAAACAAAAATGCTACTGATGATGGAATATTGGACACATACGAGTCCATGAGAGCCATCAATTCTACTCTATAGAGAACCTATGATAAAATGACCCTCAAAAAACCTATCAAGATAATTCCTTTCTATCCTCCTTATTCTTCACAAGTCAATCATTGTGAAATTCACTAGCCTCTTTCCTTAGTTGATTTGGAAATGTCTTCCTAAACACTCACCTAGAGAATTTGATACCTCTTAACTAGTACTCATTGGAATTATCCTCAATTTTTTTTGGTTCAACACAAATTGGAAATATTTTCCTGAGATTTTCAAACAACTTAAACACCTTGCTTTAGAATTCCTACTTGGTTCAAACTTTGATCATGAAGTTATGATCCAAAAATAACAATAAACTTATGACAAGGTATCTAAAGCTCATGACTCCAAATTCAAGCATGATGCACTTCACCATGATACTACTCACATTTATAGACTATAAAACCCATTTTATAACCACAATTAAAACAATAATCAAAATCAACCTCCATCCACCAATGCTCTTGAAACTACAACTAATCCACACATGTCTAATGATGTAGAAAACCTAGTTAATATGGACAATATGAAGTGAGTAGTCTCATGTATTGATCTTTATCCACATCAAACTTATATCCCTTATATTAATTATAAAATATTTTAGGATAAACAAACATCAAATCTAAGGAAATTGTAGCCTCTATACTTTTAGACAGCCCAACTACACCAGCCAACTTGATATAGTTTTATTCATTCAAAACTATACTAACCAAACAATGCAAATCCCTGCATTCATAATTACATTGGACAACCCAATGTAGTTGGTTCTAAAATAAATATTTATTTAAAATATATAGAAACCTAATATAGTCTTTTGTTTCCAAAGCAAGATAAACTACATATACCATACTAATACATTCTACTCCCTTAACCAATTCTATTCCTAATACACTGGTCAGGCCATTATAGTTTGTTGTAACTCTCAATTATAATGTAAATGTATTATCCAAGTTGACACCATTTGATTCTAATGTTTTTTTGAAACCAATGACATCAAATAAGCTAATACCATTGGCTTAGCCTACCTCAATAATATCAAGATGGTTGAGACAACACACTTTCATTCATAATCAATTTAAATCTAGATTTGATCCTTCCACATTTGATCTACTTCATTACCTTTTTGTCAGTCCTATCTAGCTCACCTTATATTTGATGAATAGGACCCCATAAAATAATATTGTAGGATCTCTTTTCAGATTCCATTGCTTGAGCTCATGAAGACTCCTTTACATCATATAAATAGATTAATGCGACTCTTATTTGACATGAATATTCCTCGAACTCCAACTATGGGGCAAGAATCTACCTTGTTTGGGTCCAAGGATAATATCTTACAATAATGTGAAGAAATTTCCATCTCAGTTGATCAAAATATAAATACATATTTTTCTCTCAAAATCCTTATAACCTCCATGATCCCTAAAAAAATTATACTTTGTGTGGATAATCCTCCTTTTTAAATCATTATCCAAATTGGTGATATTTGACTCAAACAATATTTGAGTGTTGAAGGTTCCATAGATTATGTTGCTTCCTTATAATTCATCAAAACATTAAGATACACTAAGTGTAATCTTAATTCTACCCAAAGCATATGTTAGGGCTATGATAAAATAAGAATTTCCCCATCAGGATGCGTCTCATCATGGTTAGAGTTAAGGTTATATAGATATATTTTATCGTAAAACATCTTGCTTGATCACCCTTAGACTCACTACATGAGGGCAATGGCTCTTTTGCATGCCACTATGTTGAATTTCCTCATAAGGTGTTATATATAATATTCTAGTTGACACTATTCCCTATAATTTTAAATAATTCCAAGAGTGTGGTGTCTTTAAAATACCCACACTTGAACCCTTGCCCATCATTTATTTTTTGAATACTAATATTTTAATTATCCTATCAATTATAACCAACATTACATTGATCACCCAAAACTTATGGGTAATATCCCACCTAACTTCTTTGATTATAATGATGATGAGCCTAATGATATCATTGGACCTCCCATATAATGTCATCACTCAGTTGTATCCTTCCTTGAGATTTCATTCTTTCAGTAAACTAACTCATAAGCTTCCTGGTTCGGTGGCTATCCTTAAGAATCCAGGTTCCCACTCCTCTTCTAGTGATATAGTGGTTGAAACCCTTAATATAAATATTTCCACATGAGACTATGATGATAATTGTATGCTGATGACCCATATTTATCTATCTATGCCCAAGCTAAGGATGAAGAATTCCTCCATAATCATTCTTTTCTTCAACACTACTACGAATTAAACTACATCTTCTTACAACATTAATTTAATTGAAATTGTTTACCCTCCTTCTGATTTACCTGACATTATTTCTTCTTTGATTTTGTTCATGGGTTTGATATGGAGTAAATTATACCTTATTCCATACATATGGTTCTCATTTATTATGAGCCTCTTCAAAGCATGCTTTACAATAGATCCATGATTGAATCATACTAGTTTTCCAAGTTTTTTAGATCCTTCTAGCTTGTTTCCTCTATATAAGTTGGCCACACTGATTCAACCTACATTGAGGTTGACTCCCAAAGAATTAGAAATGCCTTTTTGTTCTTTCCATAGATTTTATGGTCACTCTCAGCACCAATGCAAAACATAAAAGAGATTTCTCAATTAAAACAATATTCATGAGTCTACCATTCTATGTTATGATTTTGATGATTTATTTAATGAGGTTATAGACATACCCCTGTATGATACTCCACCCAGGTCAAAAATAGTACCACACCCACCCACCTAAGAAGATGAATCATATTTTGAGTTTCACAAGGTATCAAATCACTCAACCAAAGACTATCAAGCATACTAGATATTTATAGCACAACAAAATCTACAAGGCCAAATCCCATCACAGATAATAAACTACATTGGTCTACTACTACTAGGTGTATTTGTTACTTTTATGGGGTGAACACACACTCTTTGACTCAATTTCAATCTCTCTAGTAGTACTTCAATGAAATTTATTCTAAAGCAACATCTCAAACATACCATCACCAAATATTAAACTAGATTATATCCCCAAACATGGGGATGCATATTTTATTTTGCACTAATGTGCTTCACATCATACAAATAGGTGTAGATCTCTCCAACAAAATTTTTGATATTTTTTGAGGCTCACACCATAAATTTCATAGAAATGCTCACATAGAGCATTTAGGTAGAGGAACAACCTCCCCTAAAACTAGATCCATATAGTATATTAGAGGATACATGTGATACAATTCCATAAGTTCCTCACATTGTGTTTTATCACTATGACACCACATGACCTTGTCCTTCTAGCATGCCTATGTTTTCCATAGAGCCCTTATGCAAGGTAATCCTATCATGAATCTCAGAGAGAGTAGAAGAGACTATGATTAGACCCTGATATCAGCTAAGATAAGATCTATCAAATGTTATAAATGATGTATGTAGAGATATTTTATGACATTTATGAGAAATTAATTGAGTCATATCATATTTTTCACTTTTTAATATAAGTGGATTTCAATTTATTAATATTATAAACATATGTGATTCCTGTAGTATATCTTGCTTATATCATGTTATTTTACATTTTCAACACTTTAATTTTTAGCATGTAATTATTCCTTTCATCATTTTAGAATCAAATTATAGTCATCCTTTGTTTCCCTTGTGGACCTTAAGTATCACCTTTAGGTTCTTTTTATCACATTTTTACCATTTCTTAGTTTGCCTTAATCTCCTTATGATTTTTCACTTCACTTTATCTTCCCCTCTTTTGGGATGAATTCTCTTATCAATGCATGCTAGATCCTATGTAGCTTAGTACAAATTCTTTAGTGACATGACTATCACCTTTCATCGCATAGCCTACTCACTTTCTAAGAAACATTCTCCCTTCTTATAGTTGGTTGTAATTTTATTCATCATTGTATAACATTTTTAGGATAAAAAACCTAATCCTAATACATGTGAAAGAAATAATGCAGAAATAAAAACAAGATACAAAAAATATAACACACATGAGAGAATACATTACACAAGATATACATGGAAACCCTATTAAACTAACAAGGTAAAGCCCATGGGGCAAAGGCAATATCTAGACTTCATATTCATCAATAAATCTCTCTAAAATAATACCTCCTTTGAGTAACTCATTTCAATGCTAACATCTAAGTACTCAAATGAACCAAACTTACAACCAAGCCTTATAGGCTCCAACCTCCAATATGCAACATGCATCTCCATCATGATGATAACAACCATAACATCCAAGGTGAGATCCAAAATATCAACCTCCATCTCCATGAGCTGAGTTAACAAGCCTCCAAGATCTAACTAGGTGAGCCAAGTTAACATAGCCTTTTAATCTCTAACCTATAACCTCAAGGATCTCCATGCTTCAACAAACTAGTTGAGCCATGCTCTCATCTAAGCCTTATAGGCTCTAACCAACTAAGCATGATTGATGCTTAAAACCCAAGCATCTAGGTGAGCTAAGCATACAATAATTTCAATCTCTAACATTATATCATGCAAACCCAAGGCTTACATGGATCCTCAAAGGGAATCCATCTAAGAATTACCAAATGGATTATAAAATACAAAGGAAACCCATGTTCTTATAGAATTTACAACATGTAAGAGAGAGGGGAGAGAGAATGCACATAGTGGCCCCAAAAATTCACCACATTTGAGTGGGTGTCATGTGATCTTAGTGGTGCTTATCCCCATGTGCCAAAATTCATCAAAAATGACCCTCCACTAGAAAAGATCCAAGGCTACCTTCATGTGGCTCCAAAACATGCACCCCACTTCCACAAGTGAGTCCAAACACTCAATAGTCTTCTTGTCTTCATCTCCAAGGGTCAACAAAGTGGATGCTCCACTTTAGACAAGATCCAAGTCACCCATTTGACTCCAAGAGTTTTCCCCACTCACAGATGTGAGGTCAATCTACAATAGTGCATTCTTGATTTCATCTTTACATGTGAAAACAAGAGTCCAAAAGGTGTTTTAATCACCTTTTGACTTTCTCGACACATGTAAATCATGGGTCCTTTTATAAATTCAACCCATACATGACCACTTATATTTTTCACAACATGACAAACCACATGTGACTACTAAGGACAAATCCATGTTCCTTAGTAGAGTGTTATGCCCCACTCCCCATCACACCATCTTGATCACATCCTAGGACCCATCATGGGCCATCCTACCACATCACCTTCTTGCCACATCACTTGCATGCCACATCACCAAGATTCCATCTGAACATGACACATCACCATAAATAATGACTATAAATAATGCCTATAAATAGTGACCTATGAATAGTGGCCACACACCCTAACAAACACTTCTCACATGGATTGATCTTTCACAATACCTATTTATCCTTTTTTATTTCACTTGAGGCACATGTAAGTTGGTTTTTATATTGCACACTTCTATGTGGGGTAAGTATAAGAGTACTTAGGTGCTATGATATTTAGGTTCTCTTTTCTAGTGGTCAAGTGTAAACTCTCTTGTGTTAGCTATTTATATCACTCATGTTTGGTATTTCTAGATCCATATGGATGAGGAATAGAAAAAACCAAAAGAATTAGAAACTAAATAAAATTAAAATGAAAATACAATTTTAAAATTTAGATCACACCAAAATATGTGATTTTTGTTTGGCACATCTCTTACTCCAGCTAAAGCTCAAATTCATGGTTGGCCTCATGATAGAGCTAAGGTACATTAAGGTATGGTAATCTGGTAGATTAGGTTAATAGGTATCAATCTATCACCATCTTTTTACATTATAGTACCACCTATTTTTTCACACAATTACCTAATCTTCATAGTAGATTGATGAATTTAGAAAGGGTCTTGAGGAATGAGGAACATGTTATGAGAATATATAATCCTTTTAATTTTCATGCAGATAGCCTTCATGGGATGATCTATATACTTCACTTATTAGCCCAAGTTTGTGCTTTTTAGGTGAATTTTCCTAGGTCCTTGATGTCGAGAGCTCTTAGCCTAGCCCACTTGTTTAACATAAGGGGATTAAACAATCCAAAAGCACACAAAACTATTAGAAAAATAAATAATTGTAAAAAAGTAAATAAAAATGGCTCAGAAATGAATTTGATGTTTTCTACAACAAACTCATTGTTTTGTAGGATGAGTTCATTATTATACAATACATTTAGTATTTTATAGGATGAATTCATTTTTCTATAGAAAAAATCTATTTTTCTACAGGTTCATAGATATTAATCTAAAAAACTCAAAATAATAACTTGAAATAGTAAACATCAAACTCCAAGACAAGCATTAAATGTATATGCATAAAAATATCAATAAAAATAACTAAAATGACTTCCTAAATATACCTATGAGGTAAAATATGAGGGACAAGGGCCCATTAGTTGTTCCAGAATGTATAAGCTCTAATTCTTGAATGCAAGCTGGGAAATCAAATCTAAACTAGAACTTAGACTTCAATGATAGATTATCGAATGAACAAAATCAAAATAAACACACACACTTACAAAATTGAAGTGAAATAAGCTTTCTCCATTTTGATTGAACATGATTTACTCTTAAATACAATGGATGTGGGTGCTCAACTCTTCTTCAAGGCAAATGTAATTGGGTATCATTTTTATGTGCAAGAGGATTTTTGATGGCTTGGATTCACTTGAAAATTCAATATCACTTTGATATCATAAATGTGGATGATTGAAAATAGGGTTATGGGAGATGAGATGGATGGTTGATAATTATTTGAATTTGTTGAATTGTTAAAATAATCAATGGTTAGGAATTAGTCCTCATCCATGAGAATGATGACCAATTATTTTGTTTGAGAATAAAAAGGAGTTGGTTGAGTGAGTCAGCAAGATTGAGTCAAGTTAGTTGGTTGAGTCACCTTGAAATTTGAAATTTTCTAAGGTGACTGACAAGGTGGTTGAGTAAGTTGAGGAAGGTGGTTGGATGATTCAACACATGGTTGAGACAAATATGGAGGACATCTAGTTGAGGTGGAAAATATGGATTTAATAAATTTGTATTTGAGGAAAAATATTTGCATGATTATAATTAATTAATTATTTGGATTTTGGAGGGAAGTGATGTTAATTTGAACTCGATTTGTGGAATGAAAAGGGTTATCATGTCAAAGTTAATTTTGACACTATATAATGAAATTTAAGTGGCCACACCACTTCATCCAATATTTCCAATTCTGCCTCCAACCTTGTGGTATCCTATAAAATATTCTTGAAATGTTCATGAATCCATTTTCTGAGGCAAGATTTGATGTAATTCAATTTCTTAGCGATTACAAACATCTGAGACCTGATTATTCTTGGGTCATGAATCCACCAATATTTCATACACTCAAAAAATGAAGAATATCTCAACCAGATTACTTCAAATTTGAAAGGGCACTTGGTAGGATCCCCATCCGATTTGATCATCCATTCCATTGGAGCATGGTAAGACCTAAAAATTGATAGAATTTTGATTTCCCCTATCCAATCATTGTTCATCCAAAGAGAAGAGATCAAGAATCTATCTATAATCTATCTAATAAATGTGCAATATCACCAAAACCTAATCTTCTATTTGTCTAAGACCAGAGTGTTTTTTAAGACCACATCTAGGATATTATTAGTAGAGACACAATTGGACAAGTCCAATTGTGATTGGGAGTGATGGAGAATTCCACCCCTCTTATTAGTATTAGACATAATTTCATCAAAATCCATCCTAAGATAAATTCCCCCTAAAACTTTGCAAGTTGAAGAGACATCTCTTCCCAACATTGTCTATTGAGGATAGGATAATTTGACCCATACACTTTATAGAGAAAAAAACACAATGTTAAATGATAGATCCAACACATTACAAAGTTTCCAATCCATGCTTCTACCTCTAGATTCCACCAAAAATGAAAATGGAGAACAAACTACAACCAGGTCTCTAAATGCTCCAGTTGAGGCTATAAAGTCTCCTTTGAAACATTCTATTTTTTTCATTAGTGCACTTGCATCTTCTACATTCAATTATGTCTCTTGTAATTTCAAAATATCACGCTTTAGGGACACCATTATATTATTATTATTATTATTATTATTATTATTATTATTATTATTATTATTATTATTATTATTATTATTATTATTATTATTATTATTTAATTTTCATCTAGATTTGTATAAAATATCATTTGAGAAATGCACAAGTTGGTTTTTCTAATTGAGGATGACTTTGGGAGTGCCCACTACAAGAGTACTTAATTGAAAAATATGAATCAAAATGGTTTAGGATAATAAAGTGGCATATGAAGGTAATTATGTTGTATAAGTACAATATTTTTTTCTTAAATGTTAAAGTCTTTTAATAAGTTTTCATATCTACAATTTGCAAGTTCAATACCAAGGAAACATTGATGTAGAGAGGAGAAATCTTCAACCTCCTAAAATAGATAGAGATGTTTGGAATGGTTTGTACAATAAATGTCTAGTATAGGACACTAATAGCGTTGCAGGTTAGTCAATAATATTAATGATGTATAAAATTTTACTTTTTAATTGAATATTTAAAAAATATTATAATTAACAAAGGGAATAAAAGTAACCAAGTAACTGGTTATAAAGTAAGAGTGCAAAAAGGGTAATAGGTTACTCATCACATGGGGTGATGAAACATAGATGAACTCACTAACAAATTTGTAAGTTCTATATAAGTTATTGTATAGTTATGTTTTTTGTTTATATAATTCTTTTATATAAATTATGAATACATCTAGTTTTATCATATAATTATTTTTGTAGGAAGCATGTTATGCCAAGCCCACACGAAATGAAGTGTGTGTGGCATTACAAACCACACACTTGCACATAATTATTTTTGTATGATGAAGATAAGGATGATCAGGCTGAAGACAATGACTAACGAAATTTAGGATGGATCTCTATAATTATTTCTTTTGTAAGTTGAAAAGGAACTTTTATTACTCCCTCAGAATTTTAGTATTATACATTATTATATAAAAAAATTAAATTTAAATCTTTTCTTATTTGATTATTCAATTATAACATTTGGATACTTTAAATTTTTTGTTTATATTAATATTACTAATATTACCACATGATCACTACAGTCGATATTTCTTATTTCCAATAGGATTTCATTGCAAACGATGATTAATTCATTACCACTAAATTACATGTTTCATTAAATTGAAATATATTATACTACCATGTCATTTATCATATATAATTTTTTTTTTAGGAAGCATGTTATGCCAAGCCCACATGAAATGAAGTGTGTGTGGCGTTACAAACCATGGGATGAAACACACTTGCATTCAAGGAGGGGGCCCATGACAATAAATTTTTATTGGTAAGATGTGATGTTTAATTAGTTATGAATTATGTAAATTATATATTAAAACACTTATTAAATTTTATCATTACATATTTACAAGTCTAAAGACCATTTGTCATTGTAAAAGAGGATGAGGAGGATTAATCCCGATATGAGGAAGATAAGGATGTTCAAGCTGAAGACAATGACTAAGGAAATTTAGGATGGATCTCTATAATTATTTATTTTGTAAATTGGAAAGGAAATTTTATTACTCCCTCAAAATTTTAGTATTATACATTATTATATATATATAATTAAATTTAAATATTTTCTTCTTTGATTATTCAATTATAACATTTGGATATTTTATATTTTTATTTATGTTAATATTATTAATATTACCACATGATCAGTACAGTCGAGATTTGTTATTTCTAATAAGATTTCATTACAAATGGTGATTAATTCATTACCACTAAATTACATGTTTCATTAAATTAAAATATATTATACTACTATGTTGTTTATCATATCCAAATATTAATTACACAAAATAAGTGCAAGCAATGTATACACAATGAATAAAGAACTAAAAGTACACATTATTGTGAAGCAAAGATACCAATTACAAACTTACCAAAATACCATGATACCATGATACAATTCCTAATTCTACTATGCACCATATCAAATATCCAGATCACCTAAACATGTCTATATTACCACTACTTCAAAGAAACCACAAAGCATTCAACAATGGATTCCACAAAACCCATGCCTTCTATTGTTTCCTCATGACCACAAATTCCTATTATACATACGTAGATAATTACAAATCCTACAATGCCATATATTACACCTATACATGTTCCTTGGCAGTATCACCATTTTATTGCACCAAGGTCTTAGTGGGGAGATACCTATGAGCAACCCTTAGATGAGATCATAAGATAGTCTTTTCTTTCCAAATATTCCCAAAAATACCAAAAAAATAAAAAAAATCTAAAAATATTTTTAGCTTTTACATGTTATATTATCTCCTTAGCATCTATGTTATTAGTTCCACATTGGTAGATAACATATCATATATTTCTATATACATGTGTTTCATGCATTTTTTGTGTGTGATACAAGCATATCTAGGCACTTGATCTATTCATTTTCATATGTTGGGACTTCCCTCTACTCATGTCATTTGGACATTGGGGGCATCCACTTCTTTCATCATGATACACCCAAGTTATATCATTCTATGATCATTTTCCACTATCATGTTTGAGCTTATATACTTACACACGCATTTAGCCATGCTTATATCTTTTGCACTGTACTTGATATGCTATATACCCTATATTTTTTATTAAAACATATATTTAATAATTAGTATGATATGTTTATGCTAGTTATTTATATTCTATGCTTTCCATTTATGCACTTCCTTGAGTGTCTTGCCTTACTTTTTCAAGCATTTGAATATGATCCATTGCTTGTGTCCCTGCCTTTATTTGCCTATATTGACATATGAATATATCATTTCTTATTGTATCGATAATTTAATATGCCATTACTTGCCTTGTGGACATTTGAGTAAGTCATGTCCCTTTGATTGTGTGGCATTTGAATATGCCCCTTGTCTAAGGTTTCCTTGGACTATTTTCATTTGATTTGAATTTAAGTTCTCTTCTATGTGTGCTTGATTTCTTGTTGAGCTTGTACTATTACTATCTAGATGTTGCCATGATTTACATTATGCATATTACGACTTGATGTGATCACATACTATGTACCTCATTGTTATATCTACCTAGACATGTTACATTTATATGCTACATGATCCATACATAGATTGTACAATTATCTTATCCTTTTATGGTAAGGTAACTACTAGTTTATACTTCTCCTCACCTCAAAAGGGGGGAATATCATTGGGGGCATGTCATAGAGGCATGGCTTTCACACTTTTGTAATTTTATATTTAAGTGGGGGCATGTAAAAAAAGGCATGACCTCCACACTTATTTAATACTTAGTATTTTTATATTACAATGGGGGAATGTTATGGAAACATGTTCTCCACACTTATACTAGTTTTTAATTTCAGATTTTAGTGGGAGCATGTCATGGGAACATATCTTCCCCACTTGAAAATTTTCACATTGGCCAAATTACATAGTTATATGATTTAGATACATATTTATGGAAGCACTCGATACATTGGAACCATTGTTATACCCAGTTTTCAAATTGAGACATATATGAGTTTCATATGCCATGCTAAAGAGCACCTTAAATTACAAAAATCAAATCAGCTTTCAGATTTCAAAGACTTCTACAAACTTTAGCATACACTAGGATGGAATTTTATGGATAGTTATTGAGCCAATCTACTATAGTAGTTGGTTCACTTTTAGAAAGGTTGAGATGATTACATCATTCAATATTAACAAGTTTATAGACTGATCAAATCATCTACCTACACTAGATTTATAATGTGATTTGAGTTGGATCACTCACACTCATTAGGTTATAAGTATTATTGGATTGCACAGTTGAGCTAATCTCAACTACCAAGTGGCAACTAATCTTTTTTCCAAGGTTGGGGGAAAGTTTCCCTCCAATATTTATGTATATTTACACTTGTAGGTTTTACATTTGTCTTAATATTAGCTCCAAAGCTTCACAATAAATCATCTCTTCAATTCAATCCTAACTTTGCTCTCTTTCCTTTCAATAATTTCAATTTCTTTCAATTGTAAATTATACGCACTGATTATATACTATAACATGCTCTTTGTTTCAAGTCAGTTACTAACAAAGCACTCAAGTTGGACTCATTAAAAAATAAGGAGTGTTATACACACCTACGTACGCATTAATTTTCCTTTAAACTAGAAATTTCATTACTATATTAAAGGGAGCAAATGTAGACACTAAATTTGAATTATATAACACCTTAGTTTTATATACTCGGCAAATACTTATCATGGTTGTATTTTTTAGTTATTAAGACCTTCTTATTGTTCAAAGGCTCGCATTTGATTTATCATGTACCTATTGCTTATCTCTTAGTTCAACCATATTTTATTTCGATGACCAAGGCTTCTAAGTTTCTCAAAATGTTGTAAACCTAATTATTATCATCATCTACAAGTTTTGGACTTGTACTTATTTTCTAGCTTCCTAGACACTTTCATCCTAATTGAATGCCTATGTTGATGCTAGTGTCTTATGCCAAACTAAGTGTTAGTACCTTAAAGTCATTAAATTTGTAATTGTAACATGTCCCTATTTTTGGTATAAGTGATTTAATGTGAGATATTTTCAAAAAGGATTGGTATATCCACAAGATCAATCTTAATTCATTTCACACCTAGCATAGACCTAACAACTGACAAGGCAACTTACCAAAAGCTTTCAATCAAGCATTCAAGTGATAAAAGCTTCCCTATTCTTTCTTATTTCAATATCAATCATAGGGATAGCCCATATACAGGTTTAATATACTGAAAGAGAATTCCATGAGCCATATTTTCTAACTTATAAGCTAGGCCACTTTATGTACTTGGTTATCACACATTTCATCTTGATACACACACAAATTAACACATAAGGGATAACTACATAAGTCTGAGGCCTTATTCAAAGTATTGGCTATATAGGTAGTGCCCATTAATAGAGGGGTCCTTGGGTTAGCTCGACACCATGTGCCCACTAACCCATTTTTACCACAATGATTTCAAGGGTGAGGAATCTAGGGTTTGATCATTTTACAAAGTGTGAAAACATGTGTGTGAGATCTGAACACACTAGAGTAAAGGAAACATAAAACCCATAGGGCTCCATGTGGTCACACTTAAATCTAATCAATATTATTTACAATATAATTGTGTCCAACTCAAACACCATCATCATCACAACCATCTAGATCTAACACATGTATTTGAGGTACCATAATGTAAAATTATAGAATTTTTATGATTGATTCAAGATCCTAATCTAGTCCACTTATAGTCTATTTTAGCCTAGATCTATATGCACATAGTAAGCTAGCTAAGTAATCTTGTTTCTAATTTATTACATTATGAATCAATAGTTTTACTTTCTATTTTTAGCATATCTTGGTCTTATAAATTCAAAACATTGTTTATTTTAGTTTGTAAATTAATTGGCTTAATATAGATATGTTTATCTCCCTTGTATTTATTCATTTCTATATTCTTAACACTATACTATATTGACCCATCTCAATTTAGGATTAAACATTGTTATGAACTCATCCTCTGACTTGTTTGAACTAAAGCATAGATTACAATCTAGGGTTTCACCTTCTCCTTAAAAAAAAATTTTACTCTTGTTCTTTTTTTAGATCCAAATTGTTGCATGGGTATAGCTTAAATAATATTTTCTTTTATTTTTCCTAGGAATTTTTCTTATCCTCTATGTGGTTGCATCCAAATTTTTAGCCTTCCTCACCACGTTTATTTTTACAAAAAGCACTAGGAAACCCCATTTTTTAGATCACTATTTTAATATTATCAATGACCAATGCATTCGATATGATGATTTTATGGCATCTCCAAAAATTAATATATCCTCATCCTTTTCTTATAACTATGCTAAAGGAAAAAATAATGATGAAACTACAAGTCTAAATGAATATGTTGACAATCATATCATGCTTTCATATGGTTATGAGTGTTATTTTGCTCCTCTTAAATGTGGATATGATGAGCCTAATTCTCCTATTTCTTATTTTTCCAATGATGAAAGACCTACAATTTTGAAAATGATAAATTTCATTAGTTCCTAAAATAAGTATGATACAATAGATATGCATGAAGTTAGCATTCATGTTCTTGAAATTAAAAATGTTTCATGCATACAGTCTCTACATGAATCAAAAATTAAATACACCTCTTCTCTTCTAGTTGATCAATTTTGACCCCCAAGGTCAAAATGTCAACCACTAGAGGTAAAAACTTTCTTGTCATGTCCTATAGTCTTGTTCAAAGCTTTGTCATGCCTTATGTGGTCTTTAAAATGTCTTTCTAAAACCTTATTAGCATAAGTTAAGGTTTATTTGACAATATTAAGGTAATGTCTTATATCGGCCTTGCAATGGTCTAGTCATGTCATTGTGTAATAAGGCTTGGTCAAAAGGTGTCATAGGTCATTAAGTTTCTATTTAAGTCATCCTTACCCTTAATCACATTTTATAAACATTTCACATGTGCTTGTAAAGTGTAAGGTTTATTTGTGAACTTTAATGTAAGAGAAATTGAAGAGAAAGGTGTTTTTGGTTAACTTCCATCTATGACAAAACTAAAAAAAATTAATGATCCATACAAATAGATTTTTCCACAAGTGTGAAGGATTTTTATAAATTCCATGTATATCATAAATGTCTAAACACTTCAGTTTTTCAAGAAATCACTCCAAAGAAGCAGTTTTAAGTCACTTGTTTGGACATGAGAGATCATCTTCACATGAAAATAGTTTCAAGAGTGTCTTTCCAATGCCAAAAGGTCAAATCCATGTTTAGGATGCAGGTAAAGGTCTTGAGAATCCCAAAATTGCATCGAAACCTCCATCATTATTTTCAGAAACTCACAAAGGTATATTTCATGTGCATGGTACGGCTAGGAGAGAGAAAGTTGGAGGTTAAGATCTTGAATAATGTTATGGGTCATAATAAACTTAAATTTTTTGTCATTGGTTTGTATATCCATCCCCTCTCCATTATGAACAATCACTAAGACTCTAGGGTGGTTTAAATTTGCCTACAAACCCCATAGGCTCATTTTTCTCCTTAAAATGACAGTTTAAAGTAGGTTTAATGCATAATATCAATTAAAGGATATGTTTAGGGTCTATAAAAACATTTCATGTGATTCTCCAAGACATAATTGGCATGTGTGAGTCCAATTTGGCAAGAAAATTCTTATCAAGCACAGTTTGCAAGATGATTGTCACTTTTTCTTGATTGTTTCAAGATTTTCAACAGTTAAAGGCATAGAAAAAAGGTATCTCACCATTTTTTCACTCTTATAAATTAAATTAAAATTATTTTAATGACTCCATTGTTCACTCTAATGCACCTTCTTAAAGTAGTATGTAACGTCTTGGTTTGAGGTTGTGTATAGGATGTTTGCATTTAATGGTTTGAGAAGTATTTATCTTGCATAATTAGAGGTGTGTGAGAGTATTGATCTCATAAAATAAGTAAAGATTCAATGGAGAAATTACGTCAGGCTTATATATACCAATTCAACCATAATTCAAAGCCTAAAACATAAGAATGCAAACCTATAGGGTTGTCTAGACCTATAGGCCTATTTTGCACATAAAATACATTAATCTTGAATTAGAATATATGTTTCAACGGGATAATGAAGTGTGAAATATATGGATAGAATCATAACACTTCATATAAGTTACTAAGATGCCAAGTACCCTATTCAATAATCTAAACCTTTAAGGTGATAATCAAATAGTCAATATTGCAACCTATAGGCAATCCTTAGCGCTTGTGAAGAAAATGCAAAATTAGTGGTAATTGAGATGCCTAAGGTTTGTTAAAGGGTCATATAATCAAAAAAATCATGCCAAAATATTCCATGATATCAAGGTGTTATGAGGAAAAGACGTAAATTGCATACCTATAGTCAAGCCTATGTGAGAGCATTGAGAAGGGATATGCAAGACATGCATTAGAGATGAGAATGTGGATTGATAAGTAGAGAGATTAAAAGGAAGTTTGGATATTTATTAAGTATTTTTCAATGATCTCCAAACTTCCAAAGTTTGTGAAGTGAGGATATACCTTCAAAGTAAATTCAAGATACCCAATACATACCAAAGGTTTGCTTGAGTTCAAGTTGGTTTCAAATAAGAAAGGATACAATAGTTACAGAGTTTGAGGTTTAGATGGGTAAATAGGTTTATAGAATAATTTTAAATCTAATATGATCTTAAGGAACATCAGTAAGTGTCCTTAAAGGAGTATACCCTATGCCTACAGTCATACAACTTGTAACTCATAGTCAAGCCTGTATGGTATTGGTGAGTGAGGTGCCTACTTGTTATGAAGAAAAAATGTTTGTGAGAGAAAGAAAGTCATGTGAAATTAATATTTAATTTTATAATGACACTTATATATGATACTTAAGGACATGAAATACATGCCAAAACTTTGGTAAGTTTGTTTGGACCAAGTAGGCCTAAGCCTACATGACTACAGTCAAGCCTGTGTGTGTAAACTATGAAGGCTCATTTGTTGAGGATGATATGAGAAATTAGTGATCCTAAGAATTTTATAAATACTTAAATACAACATTATATTAGGTTTTTAACCCATCAAGTGGAAAAAATAGAAAACTCATTTAGTGGAATCCTAAACATAGTTAGAGGTTTTGAAGCTTGCTTATGAAGATTGAATGATTTATACATATGTTGAATAATTTTTGAGGGAGTTTATAAAATGAGGTTCCATAGAGAGTATTTTAAATCTTGAATAAGAACTCACACAAGTTCAAACCTATAAATAAGGAATGATCAACTCAAAAAAGGCATCTAGGGTTGATCACAAACCCTTATGAGAGAGTTTTCCATGTTCCAATCCATATGAGGGGGGGGTGAATATGTTGATAAGGGTTATAAAATGTAAAAATAGGTAATGAAAACCTCACTAAAGTGTTTTTAGGTCAATACCAAGCAATTTACCCTTTTCACTCTTTTGTTCACTTCTAGACCTCACCAAGTATAGTTTGCCAACCTAAGAGACTCCTAATTTTTGCTCAGATCTTCCTTGAAAAGATGCATGGTGGAGAAAGGAATTTTTAGATGTTATATGCATCTATCCACTTCTATCCTATGGCATTGATTTAGGGGAAGATGCTTTGTCCTCTATGAACAATCTTTAAGAACCTAACACACCTTAAACCCTCCTAAACCCCTCATAGTAACCTAATGGGAGAGATATGATTTATAATGGATTTTAATGGATATATTTAAATTTGGTGACAATATTAGGTCTCATAATCATCTATTCAAGCAATTGGTTGGCACATGTGAAGGTACAGGTGTATAAAATATGCCTAAAATCATGGTTGTTGGTGTGTTTATGAGTGTGAAGGGTATGAAATGGTCTATAAACCAAGTATCAAGGCCTATCATACATGTATAGAGGTTATAAAATCATTCACATAACTTCTCATGTCTCCCAAAGTGATATATAAGCTCTGGAATTCATCAAGTGGGTCAAAAAGTGAGAAATTCACGATTTTGCAAACCAAAAAGCCTATATGCAAACCTATGAAGTGATTCAAGAGACATCCCTTTAATGGATGAAGTTGTATGATGATGTTTCAGGATTGGATAAACTATTTCCAAGTATTATAACCTACAAGTGTCTTTAAATTTCACTTCAAATGTCTCTTAAGCATGCATAAGCACCTAGATTAGGGTTTTAGCCATTTCATGATTCACCCATCTGTACACTATCTCAAGAGATGAAATTTGACATGGAGCATGGTCATAGGCTAGGGAAAGTTAATCATGCACTTCTTGGATTTTTGACATGTGTGGTAGGCCTATGGATCTAAAACTTAGATTCTAGGCATGAATTCCTAATTGAGGCCTACTTGGGGAAAGAGACCAAGTGCAAAAGGACACTTACACTCACTTTCAAGTCATGAAACTTGGCATGGAGATTTAAGGAGATACTAAGTACTCAAAAATATCTTTATTTCCCTAGAATCATTTGTACATTCTTCTACATATAAGGTTTGCATGTTTTTAGGGTTACAAGGAATTGAGGCTAGTGAGAGCTTAAGGTGCAAGATGAGGTCTTGGTGAGTGTTCAATGCATCAAAAGGGATTTATTAATGTCTCATATGACTAAGAGATGCCATCCATGGAAATTAATAGCAGTTATGAATATAATTTCAAGATTTGACACTTGAAAGTATGATTGGGTAGTAGGACAAATTCAACTTCAAGACACGTAAGAGGTGTAATGATCATTGAGATGTCAATTTGGAGAGATTCTAAATTAATACAAGGTGTAGTATATAAATAGACATTTAAATATGATTTAGTGATCAAATATGTCATTTGTCCATTTCTAAGCCAAGAGAAGGGGAAATTTTGAAGAGGAAGCTAAGGTGTTAAGAAACTATAAGAAACTCCATGTCATTTAGAAGAAGAAAGCATCTTCAATAGAGCAACACATGGCATTGAGGACTTGATGAGATATTTTCACAACTCCATTCTTGTTTTTAACACTTTTTTACACTTATTACCTCTCTCTTATTCCATTATCTCTTTTCTCTCTCACTTCTTTATAAATTCAACCTTGATAGGCTATGTATGTATCCTCCACTTGGGTATGGTAAAGCCATGCCCATTTTCAAGCCTTTTATCAATGAGAAACTTCTAACTTTACCTCCTCCTTTAAATAGTTTCAATGTGTGTGCATGATTACTTGATCTTGTCAAGTGATTATCTTAGTTTCCTTGGCATGTTGTCCTTTTTTAGCACTCATATTTAGTTTGAAAGCTTTGTTGCAAGTTATGTGAAGTGCCTAAGTGGAGTGTGAGGGTTTAGTGATTTGTTTATTCATTATTGTCATCATATGACCTTTTAACTGGTCCTCCTAGCCTAAACATATTTCATAACCTTCATGTGAAGTGTTGATATAGAGATGCAGATTATTGGTGTTTGTTTCAGGTTATTCTCATGGTTGAAGTGTACATGCAACTGGTTGGTAGTGTTCAAACTATTTTGGTGCATCACCTTCATTAGAGTAGGTTTATCTCTCTTTTCCTAGAAAGTTGGTAGATTAGTGAATGAACCTAAGTGATACATCAAGGGAACTATCCCTTTAACCTAGATATTCAATCCAATGTTAGGCCACCCATAATTTAGGATTGTCTCCATGTTATCCCAAATTTGGAAGACTTGAACAATCTTCTAAGGGTGAAAATTTGGGCTATAATAGTTTTGACACTCTTGATAAGACTAAGGTAAAAATTAGTCGGAGGATTTTCGGTGTTGTCTTTCTACATACCAACCTTTGGAGGCAATCAAAACATTAATGGTGAATTTAAGCTCAATCATTTGGTTCTAATAGCCCAGGCACTTGTTTAAAGCAAGTTTTACTTTCAATTCATTATCTTGATGAGGTTGTTATGGCTGAGTTTGAAGTATATCTCAATTTAATGCAAGTTTAGGAGGCATATCAAGCCTATGGTACTGCCTATCAACCCTATAATGATCCTTATCAGTATTATAATGAGCCTTACCAATAGTATGATGATGCCTATCAGCCCTATATTACTCCTTATCAACCTCACTATATCCCAAACTATATGCCTCAACAATCTTATCAAGTTTAATATCCTCTTTACTATCAAGAATATCACTCTTATCCTCCTTGTGAGCCATATTAGTTTTATGATCAGCTTATACCTTCCCCATATGGATATGTTAATGCATATGAACAACCTTGATTTCATCCATGTTATCCTCCTTGCCCTCCTCCACTAGCTTTTCAAGCTTATCAAGATGGAATGGATGAGATGGAGAGCAAGATACTAGAATGTGCAAAAAAAGTTTGTTCAACTTCTCAATATGAGGAAGTGATTGGGTTATTTCGACCTGCATCTAATGATCCATTATAGAGGAATGATTTATGTGTATTTTTATTAGATAAGATGGAAATATTTGGGAAAGACAATGAATTGAGTTTGATTAGATGTGTTAGGAAATGCCTTGTGTTCCTTATTAGCCTTCCTATATCCTTATGAAACCATTTACCATCCTCAAGAAGAGCTATTCCAAGAGAGTATAGACAATAAAATTAAAGCCTTGGAATTTAAAGTCATAGATCTTGAATCAAACTTAGACTTGGAAGTTGAAGCCAAAGAAGATCTTGTGCCTTTTCAAGCCCTATTTCCTCTTCCTCAAGAACCTCAAGTTGTTCCATCTTGGAGGTCTATCCAATAAGGATTTTGAGAAAATAAAGAGGACCTAGATGAGAAGGTTGAAAATCAAGTTTTAGCTATTGAATAACCTCAAGAAGGATATGATAAGGATGAGGTCATTGTTGAGAATAATTAGGCACTCATAGCATAATTGAATTTTACCTCTCTTCAAGAATTCTTTCAAGAATCCACCATCCCCAAGGTCTCAAGTTTAAAGGATATTCCCTCAATTCCCAAGTCAATTCATGAGCCACCTAACATACCTCATACCCCTTATAAAAATCATGAACATATTCATCACCCTCACACCATCTCCCTTATTGAGGAAGAACTTATCCTGTGGGATGCAAATGAAGGAGATCAAGCTATAGTTATAAATGATGAAGATAATTCAAGTGTGTATGAGGAATAGATCTTCATTGGTACTCCTCTTGGGGAATAAAGAGGCAATTATATTTTCAAAGATGAATTTCTAGAAAAATGTCTTGATAGTATGATTCAAGAAAGAGATCCAATTACATCTAACCTTGTTGAGGTTGTAATTGGTCTTGTTGTTGAAGGTTCTCTAAGCCAACAAGCTAATATTATAAATGAAGTTGAGATGGATCTAATGAATAATAAGATTAAATTTAAGAGGTTGAATCCCAATAAAATCATGACTACATAGAGAAGTTTCAGACTCTTGATAGCCCTATAGCTCTTAAGGAGAAATATGAAGATGTTATTCAAGTTGTTCTCATTCAAATTAACCAAAATATAGAGCTAGAAGATTATTGGTAGTTGTACATTTAATCTTTTCAAGAGATTGATGAAAAGATGCATTTCCTATTGGAGATCATGCTCATGAGAATTCTAATCAAGACACACTCATTAAATACCATGATGTATATTGGATTGAGTATACAAATCTCCTTGAAGAGACTATTGAACTTGCAACAACTGATAAACAACATGAGGTCACTCAAGATGCCATAGAGACCCAAGGATAATGTCTAGATGGAGTATCATTGGATTAGGTTATAAATAAAAATAAATATAGAGTGGGTATTGAAGTAAAAGATGAATATGTTTTTATGGTTGACTATTTTGCTACTATTACTTCACTTGAAAACACACCAAGAGGATTGGAAATTAAGAGGAAGGTGAAGTCAACAAGAACAAGGTCTAAGAGACAGCATGCCTCATGCTATTCTTTACCTCATGGAGCAAAATATATAAAAAGATTCCCTTTTGATATAGGAGGAAGAATTTTTTTGAGGTCAATTGTACATACTACTTGATCATGTTGTGTTTTATGTTCCCTAAGTGCTTAGCTAGCACATGTGTATTGTATTATTTCCTTTGATTTATGTGTGTTGCTCTTGTTTTATGTATGTTTGGAGGTTAAATAATTTTTTTTTCAAGATCAAGGTATAATTAGGTATGATTTTGAGTGCAAGTGACTCCATTTCCCAAAGGAACGACAAGGTTACTAGTCTAGTAAGCATTGCAGGCATGCCACCCCCATGAATCACCAATTTATTGACAAATTTTGACCCCAAGGTCAAAATGTCAACCCCTATAGGTAAAAACCTAATTTTCATGTCCTATTATATTTTTCAAAGCTTTGTCATTCCTTATGTGTTCTTCAAAAGGTATTTCTAAAACCTTATTAGCATAAGTTAAGGTTTATTTGACAATATTAAGGTATTGTCTTATTTTGGTCTTGTGATGGTCTAGTCATGTCATGGTGTAATGAGGCTTGGTAGAAAGGTGTCATAGGTCTTTGGGTTTTTATTTAATTCATATTTACCTTTCATCACATTTTATAAACATTTCACATGTTTGGAAAGTTTAACGTTTATTTGGGAACTTTAAGGTAAGAGAAATTAAAGAAAAAGATGTTTTTGGTTAACTTCCATGTATGCCAAAGCTGACCAAAGTGAATGATCCATAAAAATATATTTTTCCAAGAGTATGAATGAGTTTTATAACTTCCATGTATATAATATATGTTAGAACACTTCAATTTTACAATAACTCACTCTAAAGAGGCAATTTTAAGTCACATATATGTACATGAGAGCTCATCTTCAGGTGAAAATAGTTTCAAGAGTGTTTATACAACTCCAAAAATTAAAATACACATTTTGAGTGTAGGTACATATATTGAAAATCTCAAACTTTAATCTAAACCTCCATCACTCTCTTCACAAGCTCACAAAGGTAGATTTCATATGCATGGTATGGCCAAGAAAGATAAATTTTGAGGCTAAGATCTTGGGAAATGTTAAGGGTCCTAATAAAATTCAAATTTTTGGCATTGTTTTTTATATCCATCCCCTCTCCTTTATGAACAATCACTAAGACTCCAGGGTGGTCTAAAACTACCTACAAACCCCACCGGCTCATTTTTCTCATCAGAATGACAGTTTCAAGTAGGAAAAATGCATAAGATAAATTGAATGAGATGTGTAGGGTCTATGTATACATTTAATGTGCTTCTCTAAGCCACACTTTGCATGTGTGAGTCTAATTTGGCAAGAAAACTCTTATTAAGCATAATTTGTAAGATGACTGTCACTATTTATTGATTGTTCTAAGATTTTGTATGCCAAAGTTGACCAAAGTGAATGATCCATAAAAATATATTTTTCCAAGAGTATGAATGAGTTTTATAATTTCCATGTATATCATATATGTCAGAACACTTCAATTTTACAATAAATCACTCTAAAGAGGCAATTTTAAGTCACATATATGGATATGAGAGCTCATCTTCAGGTGAAAATAGTTTCAAGAGTGTTTATACAACTCCAAAAAATAAAATACACATTTTGAGTGTAGGTACATATATTGAAAATCTCAAACTTTAATCTAAACCTCCATGGCTCTCTTCACAAGCTCACAAAGGTAGATTTCATATGTATGGTATGGCCAGGAAAGATAAATTTTGAGGCTAAGATCTTGGGAAATGTTAAGGGTCCTAAGAAAATTCAAATTTTTGGCATTGTTTTTTATATCCATCCCCTCTCCTTTATGAACAATCGCTAAGACTCCAGGGTGGTCTAAAACTACCTACAAACCCCACTGGCTCATTTTTCTCCTCAGAATGACAGTTTCAAGTAGGCGAAATGCATAAGATAAATTGAATGAGATGTGTAGGGTCTATGTATACATTTAATGTGATTCTCTAAGCCACACTTGGCATATGTGAGTCCAATTTGGCAAGAAAACTCTTATTAAGCATAATTTGTAAGATGACTGTCACTATTTATTGATTATTCTAAGATTTTGTATGCCAAAGCTAACCAAAGTGAATGATCCATAAAAATATATTTTTCCAAGAGTATGAATGAGTTTTATAATTTCCATGTATATCATATATGTTAGAACACTTCAATTTTACAATAAATCACTCTAAAGAGGCAATTTTAAGTCACATATATGGATATGAGAGCTCATCTTCAGGTGAAAATAGTTTCAAGAGTGTTTATACAACTCCAAAAATTAAAATACACATTTTGAGTGTAGGTACATATATTGAAAATCTCAAACTTTAATCTAAACCTCCATCGCTCTCTTCACAAGCTCACAAAGGTAGATTTCATATGCATGGTATGGCCAGGAAAGATAAATTTTGAGGCTAAGATCTTGGGAAATGTTAATGGTCCTAATAAAATTCAATTTTTTGGCATTTTTTTTAATATCCATCCCCTCTCCTTTATGAACAATCGCTAAGACTCCAGGGTGGTCTAAAACTACCTACAAACCCCACTGGCTCATTTTTCTCCTCAGAATGATAGTTTCAAGTAGGCTAAATGCATAAGATAAATTGAATGAGATGTGTAGGGTCTATGTATACATTTAATGTGCTTCTCTAAGCCACACTTGGCATGTGTGAGTCCAATTTGGCAAGAAAACTCTTATTAAGCATAATTTGTAAGATGACTGTCACTATTTATTGATTGTTCTAAGAAAATGAAGGTATTTCACCATGTTTTTACTCTTATAAATGTAATTAAAAGTATTTTAGTGACTCCTTTATTCACTCCAACACACCTTCTTCAAGTAGCATGTAATGTCTTGGTTTGAGACTATGTACAGGCTATTTGCATTAAATGATTTGAGAAGTATTTATCTTGCATCATCAGAGGTGTGTGAGATTATTGATATCAAAAAATAAGTGAGGATTCAATGGATAAATGACATTAATCTTATATAGACCAAGCTAACCACAATTTAAAGCCTAAAACATAAGAATGCAAACCTACAAGTCTATCTAGATCTGTAGGTCTATTTTGCACATAAAATGCATTAATCTTGCATTAGAATTGATGTTTCAAGGGGATGAATGATTTTTTTATTATATATATATATATATATATATAACACTTTATATAGCTTATTAAGATGTCAAGTACCCTATTCAATAACCTAAACCTTTAAGGTGATAGTCAAACAGTCAATACTACAACCTACAGGGCAACCTTAACCCTTGTGAATAAAATGTAAACTCAGTGGTAATTGAGATGCCTAAGGTTTGATAGAGGGTTAGATAACCAAAAAAATAATTCCAACATCTTCCATGATATCAAGGTGTCATGAGGAAAAGACTCAAAGTGCATACCTACAGTCAGGGCTGTGTGAGAGCTACTTTAAGAAAGGATATGCAAGACATGCTTTAGATTTGAGAATATAGATTGATAAGTATAGAGATTAAAAGTAAGTTTGAATATATATTCAATATTTTTCAAGGATATCCAAACTTCCAAATTTTATGAAGTGAGGGTATACCTTCAAAGTACAGTCAAGATACCCAATACATACCTATAATTTTGGTTGAGATCAAGTTGGTTTCAAACAAGAAAGGGTACAATAGTTGCATTAAAGCTTGAGGTTTAGGTGGGTAAATAGGTTTATGGAATAATTTAAAATATAATATGACCTTAAGGAACATCATTAAGTGTCCTAAAAGAAGTATACCCTATGTATACAATCACACAACTCTTAACTCACAGTCAGGCATGTATGGTATTGGTGAGTGAAGTGCCTACTTGATATGAAGAACAAAGGTTTGTGAGAGAAATAAATTCATGTGAAATTACTCTTTAATGTTATAATGACACTTATATATTATGCTTAGGGCCAATAAATATGTCAAAAATTTGGTAAGTCTCTTTAGACCAAGTAGGCCTAAGCTTGCATGACTACAGTCAGGCCTGTGTGTGTAAATTGTGAAGGCTCATTTTTTGAGGATGAGATGAGAACTTAGAGACCTTAATAATGTTATACAGACTTAAAGATAACATTATATGAGGTTTTGAACCCATCAAGAGGAAAAAAAAGAGAAAACTCAACTAGAGGAATCATAAACATAGTCAGAGGTTTTCAAGACTGCTCATGAAGATTGAGTGATTTATACATGATTTGAATAGGTTTTGAGGTATTTTATAGTATGAGGGTCCATATAGAGGATTTTAAATCTTGAATAGGAACTCACACAAGTCTCAAACCTAGGAAGAAGGAAGGAATAAATTAGAAGAGGCATCTAGGGTTAATTCTAGAGGGTTGATCACAAACCCTTATGAGAGAGTTGTGCATGTTCCAAGCCATGGGGGGGTTAATATGTTGATAAGGGTTGGAAAAATTCAACAAAGGTAATACAAACCTCATTGAAGTGTTTTTAGGTCAAGACCAATCAATTTTACCTTTCCACTCTTTTGGTCACTTCTAGACCTCACCAAGCATAGTCTACCAACTTAAGAGACTCGTAAATTTTTCTCGTATCTTATTTGACAAGATTCATGGTGGAAAAAATAATTTATAGGTGTTATAGGGGTCTATCCACTTCCATCCTATGGCATTGGTTCATGGGAAGAGGTTGTGTCCTCTATAAACAATCTTTGAAAACCTAACACACCTTAAACCCTCCTAAATAGCCTTCCAATGGATTTTAATGGATAGATTATAAATTGAAATGATTTTGGTGAAAATATTAGGTCTCATAAGTATTTTTTCAAGAAATTGGTTGGCACGTGTGAAGGTACACATGTATGAAATAGACCTAAAATCATGGTTATAGGTCTGCTTATGAGTATGTAGGGTATGAAATGGTTTCTAAACCAGGTATCAAGGCATATCAGACATGGAAAAATGTTATAAAATAATTCACACAACTTATTATCTCTCCCAAAGTGATATATGAGATATGCAAGTCATCAAATGGGTCAAAAAGTGAGAAATGCATTATTTTGAAACTAAGAAGCCTATATACAGACCTATGGAGTTCTTCAAGATTTATCCCTTTAATGGATTAAGTTTTATGATGATTTTAAAGGCTTAAAAAACCATTTCCAAGCATTAAAACTTGAAATTGTCTTGAAAACTCACTTTAAATGTCTCTTAAGCCTGCACAAGTACTTAGACTAGGGTTCTGGCCATTTCATGGTTCACCCATCCATACAAGGTATCAAGAGATTAAATTTGACATGGAGCATGGTATTAGGATTTGGAAAGTGAATCACACACTTTCTATATGTTTCACATGTGTGAGATCCCTGTGGAGCCAAAACTCAATTTCCAGAAATGAAGGCCTAATTGGGGAAGAGATTAGGTGCAAAAGGAAACTTCCACTCACTTTCATGTCATTAAACATGGAATGTAGATGTAAGGGTATATTGGGTACTCAAAAATATCTTTATTTCCCAAGGATCATCTGTACATTCTTCTACATAAGAAGGTTTGAATGTTTTCAGGGTTACAAGGAATTGAGGCTAGTGAGAGCTTAAGGTACAAGATGAGGCCTTGGTGAGTGTTAAATTCATCAAAATAAATTTATTAATGTCTCATATGACTAATATATGTTATCCATGGAAATAAATTTCAGTTATGAATATAAATTCAAGATTTGACGCTTGCAAGTATGATTGGGTAGTATGACAAATTATACTTCAAGGCACCTAAGAGGTGTAACCATCATTGGCATGTTAGTTTGGAGAGATTTCAAATTGATTCAAGGTGTCAAAGATTAGATAAATAGAAATTTAAAATGGAGTTAGTGATCAAATTTGTCATTTTTCCATCTATAAGCCAAGAGAAGGGGCAATTTTGAAGAGGAAGCCAAGGTGTCAATCAACTAGAAGAAACTCCGTGCCATTTGGAAGAAGAATTCATCTTTAATAGAGAAACATATGGCATTAAGGACCTGATGAGATAGTTTCACAACTTCATTCTTATTTGTAACTCTTTTTGAAACTTGTTACCTCTCTCTCATATGCCCTTCTCTCTCTTCTCTCACTTCTTTATAAATTCAGTCGTGATAGGCTATGTGTGTATCTTTCACCTAGGTATGGTGAATCCCTACCCATTTTAAAGACTTTTATCAATGAGAAACTTCTGATTTCACTTCCTCCTTTGACTAATTTCAACGTCTGTACATGACTATTTGATCTTGTCAAGTGATTAGCTTAGCTTCCTTGGCATGTTGTCTTTTTCTAGCATTCATATTTAGTTTGAAAGCTTCTTTTCAGGTTATGTGAAGTTTCTAAGTGGAGTGTGAAGGTTTAGTGAGTTTTTTATTTCTTGGTTTCATCATATGACCTCTTGACTAGTCTTCCTAGCCCAAACATCTTTCACAATCTTCATGTGAAGTGATGATGTAGAGAGGTATATTAGGAGTAGTGTTTGTTTTAGGTTAGTCTCATGGTTGAAGTGCACATGCAACTCATTGGTATTGATCAAACTATTTTGGTGCATCACCTTTATTAGAGTATATTTATCTCTCTTTTCTTAGAAATTTGGTAGATTAGTGAATGATCCTAAGTGATACATCAAGGGAGCTAACCCTTTAACCTAGATATTTAATCCAACATTAGGCCACCCCCAACCTAGGATTGTCTCCATGTTATCCCAAATTTGGAAGACTTGAACAATCTTCCAAGGGTGCAACTTTGGGCTATAACACTTCCTAATGATGCAAATGTTAAAAGAGTTGAATGTTGCTCTCTTATTTACAATTATGCAAATGTTGAAAAATATGGATGTATCTTCTCTTTTCAAAATAATGCCAATGTTGAAAATCATGTTCCTCCTTTAGATCACTCAAATGAAAGTAGTGAAAATACTCATCTTTCTCTAACTTCTAATGATCAAAATATATGCATTACTTCCTTTCGTATCTTGTTTGAATTGAAAAATGAAAATGCATGTGATAGTCCTAATAAATCCATTATTAAAGATGCATTGTTTGGAGTTACAGTTCAATTTCTAAGTACATTTGATTCATCTTATTTCAAACTCAAGTCCTATAAACCAAAGAAAATTGAAAGTGTATTGTATGACAGAAAGGAAAATGTTGCATTAAAAGTCTCTTTCTTACATGATAATGACCAAAATTAAAAATCATTGTTGCATTTTCTCTCCCTTCTTTGGAAAGTACAAATGAAAGTGAAAATTTTCATCTTTCCTTCTCTTAATATTGAAAATTAAGTAAAAAATGTTTCTTTTCCTCCCTCCACATTTTCTTCTTAAAAAGAATATGTTTTTACAAGTGAAACTATTTTTCCTACTCCTATTGTACATAATGTAATTTCAAGTAATGTAAAACCTTGAAATGATAATGATATCAACCTTCATGCTATTCAAAATGATATATTTACCTCTTTACTAAATGTTAAAAAATCATGTGATGATCATAGTTTAGAGGTCAATAAAGAGTTTATCAATCTTATGTTTCATATGAATGGTATTTTACAACCTTTAAGAAAAATTCTAACTTCTTTACCAATCTCTACTTGTGATATGCTATCTATTATGAATAACATGGGATATCTTTAACAACAAGTGAATACACTTAATTTGAAATTTTCCTTTCATGAGTCTACCTTCTAGAAGAATATATTATAGGAAAAACCTCTTAATTGAGATATTTTTTAATATCCTTATCCTTCAAACTTTATCATGCCTAAGTTATCCAAATTCAATGGTCAAGGGGCTCCTCCTATTCATTTTAAGTAATATACACACTCTTTTTAACATTGGGCTAATGATAGATGTTTGTTATAAAGGCTTTCCATTCAAGTTGAGCTCAAGAGGACCTTGATTGGTTCTATAGCCTCCCAAATGGTTCTATTGTATTCAACACACCCCACCCTATATTTTTTTCTCTAAAAAAGTGGGGATGTTCTTTTGTTGTTTGGAAAATATGAATATCTTATCTAGGTATCTATGTGTTTTTGAGAGTTATGATGGTTTTTATTACCTCTATAAACTCAATGCTTTAAACATTAAATCATGTTGGGGTATACTTATTTCCATTTGGAAGGTCTTGTTCAAACTAACCTATTAATGAAAAGACAAAGAGAATGGCTTTGCATGATAGGAATTCAAATTTGCTTATTTTAGAGAGTTTGGTCTTTGGCAACTTTCTTTTGGTAAGTTTAGTCTTCAGAAACTTTGTTTTAGAAAGTTTCCAGTCGGTAACTTTTTTTTGGAGACTTTTTCATTGGAAGGTTTTCTTCACAAATTTTCCTTAGGAAACTATTTCATTGACAACTTTGTTTTAGATATTTTTTCATCTAAAAGGTTTTCTTCAAAAAATTTCCCTTTAGAAAATTTTTCATCAACAACTTTATTTCAAAGATTTTTCATTAGAAGCTTTTCTTTGAAAAGCTTTATTTCAAAGACTTTTCATTGAAAGATTTCCCTTTGGAAACTTTTATTTGGTGAGTGGAACTTTGGAGACTTCACTTCAGAAGCTTTGTTTCAAAAAAATTAGGATAAAATATTTTGAAACCAATCTCTTGAAAGAACATTCTACTTTTTGGGTCTTTTTGCCCGAAGGTGAACTTTGACTTCACTTGACTAGACCACATAATGACAAATGGAAAAAAATTAAAGGTAACACCATGGCACTCGAATGACAAGGTATCCTATGTGGGTATACACTAGGATAGGGTTGTCAAATTCAAATTAAATGAAGGTGATGAACTCATAGACATTGGTGATTAATGGTGCACGAATTAGAAATCTATTAACATTGAACCCCCAGCCAAGTTCACATCATTAAATTTTAAAGATCTCAAGTAAGCTTTAGCCTTAAGAAATCTCAAAATCTCTAATTATTACTAGAGTGATTTTCAATCCACATATTTAGTTCAATACACACCATTTTTAAAAGCTTAATGCATATCAACATCCACCAAACTACCATGGCATCATCATCCAAGTCATAAAAAGGAGCCTCAACACCTTCTATGTTCAGCATCAAGGATTCTATGGAGTATTTGGACATAGTATTTGATGCCACTGTATTTGATGGTTGTTATCCTAATTACTCAACCTTATAGGAAGATGTGGTGAATGTAGATTCCTTTACATTTGAAGAAGGCATTTTAGCTGAGGATAAATAGTTAGTAAAGGAATTGCTTCCATTTAAATGATAGGCCCTACATTATGTAACTTATAACTAGAGGTTATGCCATGCATAGAATTTTTGAGAGGCCTCTTCTTCAAGGTTAGGATAGCAAATGGTGTTTACCTCCATTATGTTGATAATAACACAATTGTTGCCTAAATATTTGGGGGTGCATTCAATAGGTATTTTAATCTACCTATTCTAGATGTTACATTTGATTTACATATTATAGTTACTTATAAAAATGCCAATAATGTGGAATGATCATTGGCAAAGTGGCTTCTCCCCCGAGAAACATTCACTGTGAAGGAACATGTCAATAATTTTGTTTCTATCACCTGATTCAGAATAGGGATCCACATTGGCATGGCACTGTTGAATTAAATCTTTGGCCATATGAGCATCCACTTTTTTAAATTTGGAATGGGTTCCCTTATTTGATCGATACACACTTATGCATTGGGGGAAGTAATTAGTGCTTGCCTCTAGAAGCAAATCCTACACAAAGATAGGATGCCACATGGAGGAAATTTTTACATGATATCCTATCTATTAGACATAGTCATGGGGATAGTATATAGGCACAAAGGAGTCTTATGGGATCCCAACAAAGAAGTCATCAAGGACTGAATTTTTTATTACTCTTTTTTTATGCACATATACTCATATGTCAGGAATATGGTTAAGATTGTTGAGGATATTTATCCTCAAGTTTGGATCGCCATTCTTGGCCAAACTTTGGCTATAATCTCACCATACATTAAAAAACACTTGCCAATAATGTGAGAGACTACTGGATCTATATTGACTACATTGTCATCATGATTGTTGGTCATAATGTGGATCCTCTTCAGCTTCTTAAGTTTATTCTAGAAAAGGTAGCTAAATAGAAGATTGCATATCAGATATGAAATGGCATTGATGAGGAATTGACAAAGAATAATAATTCTACCTTCCATGGCTCCAACGTCACTATTGGGAGAATTCAATACACTATACAGAGGTTGTTTAAAGAAGCTGGAAATGCCAAGAGAGCATATATATTGTCGATTCTTCCCCATAGAGATTGGGATCCCCATGGAAAAGTATATAATAAGATTAACACCCTTAGCCTCACTTATAAACACAAGTTAATGGATCATGATTTTTTGTTTCTAAATGATACGGATGATGAAGAGGTGAAATAAAGGGAAATAACTATAGGCATGAGTGAGGAGATTTTGAGTGTAATACAAGTTGAACCCTCTCTCATATTTGATGAGGAAAAGTTCAATATCCCAACTCCTAGAGGATGGATATCTTGAGACTTATAGAGTGACAGACCATATCAACAACCAAAAGGAGGGGAATAAGATCCCCAAGGTCCATTCATATCTCAAGAACAACCATAGTACCAAGAGCATTTTATAGCTGAGGCACCATTTAATAAAGGAAAAGATGAACAAGAAGAAGAGAAGAAGTACCTACCTCTACACAAGCAGAAGAGGAACATTTTTTTCTAGTTCAAACATCAACTATTGCATGAAAAAAGGTTAAGAGCTAGTAGAAGAGTTGACTCAAGTTGAGCAAAGAAAAAAAATGGAAGATGTTGGGATCATTTTTTTGGACTCATATAATGAAGAGGAAACAAAAATTTCATCAACCCCAACATTCAGTGTGATTCCCCCTTCTCTTCCCCAACAAACAATAGCTCCATAAACTAGGAGAGCAACAAGGTACTATTAGAGGAAGCTAAAGGGGGATAGACCTCAGACCATGTCCACACAATCACTCAAGGAGGCACAACATTCACTAGAAGGTAATCCAACTTAAGAAGTGGATGAGGAAGAATTACAGTAGGCTAAGGTCTTAAGCTTGAAAGCATTGAAATCCAAGGCACCTCTCACTAGTGAATCATCTATTAAGGGTGCTCTTCTTACATCCCCCTTAAGCATTTTTCCTTTGATGTCATTACCCATAGTTTCTACCATCCCTAAACCAATTATTTCTACATTCATTCCTATTAAATCACTTTTTGTTGGTCTTTTTTTTATGCAGTACCCATTTGTTAGTCTGCCTATTTTCACTTCACCTACTTCACCCTCCACTATATCATGTTTTATTCCTTTAATGTCCACCCCTTCAACCATAGCCCTATCTGTTCCATCCATCACCCAATCCATCAATCCAATTGGGTTTGTCTTTGCCTTCTTTAACACCAGTCTCCACAACCATAGTAGTGACCACCAAGAGGGCTCTAAGGAAGAAACTAGTCTTTGTTATGCACCTAATTTCATAATTCAAAAACATAGACTAATCAGAAATAATTTGGCCATCAATTCCCAAACCTTCCTCTAAAATTGATACTAAGATAATGTGTAAATGGAATCCCATCCATCAAATCCTTTAAAGCTTACTCTTCCAAATTGGGCCAAAGAGTGAGGAGCTTTGACCTCTAAGAGGCCCAATCTGAAGTTCATTGAGCTTCCAATTGTGAGATCATTATTTAACAAGGCTACAACATCAGTTCAAAGTGTCAGGAAGAGGAATATTGATGATATCTCTAAAAAAAATTTGACCATGGAATAAAGAGAAGAGGTCTATTCCCTTTCAAAGAGACATAATAGGAAGAAGGTTCAATCCCCATATATTGAATACCTCAAGTCCTACTTGGAGATCCATACTGAAGCAATCCAAGCCATACATAAGGGAATGGAAATGGCCAAAAAAGAGATTGAAGAGGAATTAGAAAATATTAGAGTGTAATAATAGGTAATTCAAGTCCCCCAAGGTATTGAATAGGATGTGAAAAATATAATACTCAATTTGTATGAAATTTTAGACTCAATTTATTCTTTGAGAGTCAATCAGGATCCCCATGTAAATTCCATAACCAAATTGTTTAAGCTTCTTAAAGAATAAATTTATTATTATTATACACCCATAATAAGGTATTTAGCCACTTGGACCTAATAACCCCTCTGGAGGCATCAAATGCATTGAATCTAGATTTAATAAGAACATGAGAGGCCTGGGATTGGGTATCATCCACTGAAGCTCTAGTAAATAAATTGGTTGAACAAGAGAAGCAGGCTGAACAAATTTTGACTGAGCTTGAATTGATAATAATCTAAGATAATAGAGGGAAGTTGGTGAATTAAGCTACATTGTATCAGATGATTCAACAAGCCTCTAATGGATTTAAAAATATTCTACAAGGACTAAGTTTAGAGGATATTGAAGCCAAACTGAGTGCATCTAGGAAAAAGGCAATAGAGGTAGAAATATTTTGAGTTAACTTTATAGCCACCAAGATAGAACATAATAGACTGGTTGAATAGATAGGTAGGGTGACTAGGCCACATCTTTTGGACATGAACCTAATTCGTGCATAACATGTTAAGGCATATAAGCATTACCAAGATTTATATGATAAGAAGAAGGCAACACAAACACCACCTACCAATTATACTCCACAGACTCTACCTATAGTGCTAACAATAACTACATCAATGCCACCTCACACTTTAGCTCTAATGGTAACCTTGACTCAATCAACGAGTGCATCACTGAGTACAGCTCCAGTTACCACATCATCAAGCATAAGCATAAATTTAGTTCCAAAAACAATTTTGAGAAACATTAAGAAAGAGCCTATCTAGATTGAAGGCTATTTTTGTACAATTTTACATATGGTGGTTATAAATAAATAGTTAGGTCCTAGTTGTGTCTCTTTTATAATTAACTGAATCATTCTTGTCAACATGCACATGTTTCATGACTAAAGTATCTATAATTTGTGAGGATGTAATTAAGACTTATCAGATAGTCTTTTAAGATTGAATATAAGTGTTATAAATTTAGAGGATGAGGCAAACCCTTTTCCAAGTTCTTTATATACATGTATAACCCTCTTTATAAAGGGTTGAAGTTCTAGATGAATATACAAGAAGAAAATAAAAAATTGATTATCGTGCAAATGTGTTTGTTCTTTCTTCTTCCCTCTTTATATTAATAAATTTTAAGTTTATTTATATGTATTTATTCAATAATTCTTACGTGTGCCAATGCTATGGATGAATCTAATTATTGTATTAATGAATATTAGTATTAGATGTGTAATAGCTATTAAGGATTATTATATTTCATTGATTTAGAAAATTAGTGTAAATTGAATTGATAATCTAATGTGTGTAGAGGTATCTCCTTTGATATAATCTTTTCGGTGTGAGCCATAGCTATCCTAGATAATTTCTTGGTATGAACTATAACCTCTTATATAAGAGTGTGCAACAGCAACCCTAAAAAGAGACACCTTCAACTAAGATCATTAAGTATCCTATATTCTTCCTCCCAAACTACTAACCATGTTTGTTCATGAGTATGCAAAAGCTAAAAATAAAAAACATTGGTTCTTGAGATACTTGTCCACAAAATAAATAGCCTTAGAAATTCCTTTTCAGAGACACAAAACTTTCTTTTCTACCTTACCATTCCTTTTTGAATTTCTTTGAGATATTCCCACTAGAGAATAGTTCTCCACCCATCCAAATCGCCTAGTGATTTATCCTTTTTATTAAAATCCATGCATCTATTCACAAAATAAGGTTTATAAACCCATAGTTTCAACATGCTATTCCAACACTTGATTTTTTTAACCACATACCTATAACTTGTTCCCTGAAGTGGAACCTAGTTCCATAGAGATCCAAAAAATTTAGAGGTTTCCTCATTGAAAACTCTCTAAGGTGTGCATAAAACCCACATCAATAGAAGAGGAAAAGTTGGTGCTAGAAGGAGGGCACACTTGTGTGTTTCCCAATAAATAAGAGCTAGTCATTATGGAGGCACACATGAGATTAACAAGTTCTAAATCCCAAGACAACCTTTTAGTTTCACCATTGTCAAATTATAGGAGGCCTAGGCCCATGCCTATCATCCTTGAGATATGTTGAGCCCTAACACCTTCCCCTATAATAAACATCTTGCTTATCAACCTTTATATGGCTCAACCCTAGTTAATCAAATCTACCATTACCATCCCTAGGGACCAACATGATCTATCAAATAATTGAAAAAAGTATTTGCCTACCTTCTCCCCCTCAAGTGGGAGGATAGATGAAGAACATATCAAAATTTTCAAGTCCACTTTGAGATTAATAAATGTTATCCATGAGGATGTTGCATGCAAGCTTTTTTCATTTACTCTACAAGATTATTTTTATGATTGGTATCTCAATTTACAAAAAAAATCCATCACCTCATGGAATGAGTGTCAAAATACATTCCTTGCATAATTTGGATAAGTAAATAATCTAAGTCTAGTATATCATCTCTTTACCAAAATGAAAAGGGAACATAATGAGTCCATCCAAGCCTTCAATGTAAGATTCTAGAAGATGCATGCTTGATTAAATTTTGCATATAAGCTAGATGAGAATATAACGATTAATATATACAAGAATGCTCTGGATCCTATTACTATAGTGTTCTTGAGGAGAGTTGTTGTTTCTAATACTCTATATTTGACATTCCAAGAAGCTATTAACATCGATAAGTATCTCGATCCACAACTTATCATCATAATCTAGGAGGTCAAGCATTCAATAATGGACTTCCATCCTTGAATACAATTCTATGCACAAATTAGAACTCCCCCACATTCAATCAGAATCAGTTGTACACTCTACCTCCCATGACACAACAAATAATGAATTATAATTATGATTTCTTAAACAATCAGACACAAAGGAATATCCACCAACAAAATCAACCCCAGGATCATACCAACATAATAGTCACTTAGGGTTTTGACTCTAACAAAGTTGAATTGGATTCTATACAAAGAATGATTCAGAAGCTAAGTGGTGATTTTTTGAATATGTAGAAGAGGATGGGTAATACCAATAATCAAAATTCAGTCTTTCCAATATATAATGGGCTTTTTAATAGGCCCACTAACAATGTTGAACAACAATAGTCTAATAAGTTACCATAAATTAATATCATGGAAATAGCTTTGCCCAACTGGTGCAAGGTCCATAACACATCACAACATGGAGAATTGGATTATATAGAGTTTTGTGCATCCTTTGAAATCTTCTAGAGAGAGATGATTAGACAAGATCAAATGATGAATCCTTCAAACCTCCCTCATCAATCTGTCTCTTCACTTTCAACTATGGTCTTTGAGACTTTTGAGTCCTCCTTTCTTAATGAAGATGACAATATCCCAAAGGATAATTTTGATGAAGTGTAAACATTCCAATAGTTCAATAAGAACAATTATAATCTAAGGAAAAGATAATCATTTACTACTCCTACTCCTCCTAACAATATGGTTATCCCTCTAAACCCCAAAGCTGACAATAATCCTCTTGAATGATCAGCCTCAACATAGAGAGGAATAAAATAAAGGAGGATACAATATTGTTGAGGATATGAAGAAAATTAAGGCCAACATCACTCTTCATGGACTAGCATAAATCATAGAATAGAAGGAAATCTTATGGAAGTCCATCACAAGTAAGTCTGTTGAAGAAATATCCAGGACAATCAATGCAAATTTTATATACAAAATAAATCTTGAAGTTCCCCCTTTATTGCTGACCAATTAAGCATTTAGCAAGAATATACACAATTTCTTGGTATATTTTGGAGCTTTATCAATGGTAATGCCAAATTCTATTTATTAGAAGCTTGGTTTAACACTAAAGCCATCTAAGAAGATTGTGTCATAGTCAAATAAAATAGTAGTGTCTGTACTGGGAGAGCTTAATGCTGTAATAATCTTGGTTGACTCAGAACTTAGAGTACAAATGACTATCAACATCTTAGTAGTGGATATTACTAAAGGGCATGGATTGTTATTGAGCAAAGATTGGTCAAAAACATTAAATGAACATCTTTCTATGGACTTTTCACATATTTGGATGCCTTAAAGAGGCATAGCCAACCAGATCAGGATCAATCGAGAGCCAATGATGAAGCATCCTATTACAGAGTACAACACTATCGATGAAGAGGTAAATTATAAATCTCCTAGTCTTAGAATTTACACATTTTCTATGAAACATGAAGCACTGGAATAAATTCGGGGCCCTTCTCAATTATAGACCCTCCATTTTGATGGAACAAGATCTAAGCAAGGTTCATGTGTCAGCATCGAGTCAATAAATCCATAAGGAGAAAAACCATTGGTAGCATATAGGATCTAATTCTCATGTACTAATAATAGAGCAGAATATGAAGCGCTAATTATGGGATTATAATTTTCCCTCAAGAATAATGTCAAAGAACTGCTAGTATATAGAGATTCTAAACTCATTATTAACCAAGTTAAAAATAAATATCAATGCAAATTATCATATTTAAATAAATTCAAGCATAGAGAATGCGATCTAATTGAATCACTTATAAATTTCAACATAGTATCTATCTCGAGAGAATAAAATCTAGCCATTGATTCACTGGCCACTTCAGTAGTAAATTTGGCACCCTTATAGGATTCAAAAGTCCAAAAGTTCTCCATTAAATTGGTACGTTGTCCTTCTGTACTAGACAATATTAAAAAATTTCAAGTATTTGATGATGACTAGCAAATTGTCCATTTTTTGACAAATTTAAGACACTTTAAATATCAAATAATTGATGATGAAGAAATAAACCACAAGTGCCATGAATAATTGGATGAAGAGGGTGTTATCCAGCTAAAGGATAATCATCTCCCATTTGGGATGGTCACCCTAGAAAGGACCTTCAATACAGATCCTCAAGCCCGATCATAAAGGCAACTCAAGGTTAATGAATTTGAATTCAGTTTGGAAAACATTGGTGATGAAAGGAATGCACACTTCATCAATGTTGGCTTAAGATACACACCAAATGAAAGGCAAAATGTCAAGGAACTAATTATTAAGTATAAATATGTAATTGGATGAACCTATGATGACTTAAGTATATTCAATCCTAGAGTCATCACCCATATGATTCCACTCAATCCTGATCATAAACCATTTAAGAAAATGTAAAGGTTAGTTAATCCTATCTTGAAACCACTAATTCAAAAAGAACTAGGAAATATACTAAGTGATAGGATAGTTTTTCCTATTAGACATTCAACTTGGGTGGCTAATCTAATTCTGATTAGGAAAAAGAGTAGCGAGATCAGATTTTGCATTGAATTCAGGAATATGAATAAATCTTTAGAGAAGGAAAATTATCCTTTACCCTCTTTAGATGAGTTAATACAAACTTTGAGTGGGTCTAAAATGATGTCTTTTTTGGATGGATTTTTAGGTTATAATCAAGTACTAGTCAAATCAGAGGATAGAATGAAAAAAACATTTACTATTAAATGAAGAAAATATGCATACAAGTGAATGCTCTTTGGTTTGATCAAGGTTGGAACTAATTTTTGAAGAGTAATGGATCATGAATTTTATAGATTGATAGGTAAGTGCATAATTATATACATGGATGATCTCACTATTTTCTTTAAAAATAGAGTTGATCATATCGACCATCTTCAATCCATTTTTGAAAGATACAAGAAGTTTGGTGTATCACTTAACCCAAAGAAGAGTATATACAACATTATTAAAGGCAAGATGTTAGGCCATATTATAACTAAGAATGGAATCATTATTGACTTAGACAGGGTCTAGGGGATTTCAAAAATATTGTTTCTAAATAGCAAAAAGGAGCTCAAATCCTTCTTTGGAAAGATAAATTTCATAAGGAAATTTATATCAAGATTTGAAGAGATTATCATACCCCTGAATGTAATGCTCAAATAGAATGCTAAAGTGGAGTGGACACTTGAATATAAGTCCTTCCAAGACAAAAAGAAGACTATTTTGCAAACCCCAGTGCTAGTAATCCCAGATTTCACTAAAAACTCTTTCTTATGCTCATTTGTCTCAAAGCATACTATTGCTACCATACTTACATAGAAAAGGAAAGAAAGTAAACATACTATTGAATTTATGGGTACTAACTTGAAAGATGCAAAGCTCAAGTATTCCCTAATTGACAAACAAATCTTTGCTTTAGTCAAAGTAGGTAAGAAGTAAGACACTACATTCTCAAGAATAAAACCATTACCATAATGTCAGATCTTGTTGTCAAGCTCACGCTTGGACAAAATGAATTAGGGGAGCATAGAAGTAAATGGATGGAAAAATTACAAGAGTTTGATATTGAAATCAAACTTGCAAGGATCATTAGAAGATAAGGCATTATTCAATTGATGACTAAACTAGACCTACACATCAACATTGAAGAGGTCTGTCAGACACAAGTCTCCCAAGAAGATTGGTATTTAAGTATTATTCAATTCCTACTCACTAGTACATGCCCCCAAGAACTCAAGAGAGGGAAAAAGATAGCTTTAAAGCTCAAGGCTTCTCATTATTTGATTAGGAAAGGATTCATGTATAAGAAGAATTACAAAGGCATTTATTTAAGATGTGTTTCATGTGGAAAAGCTTAGGAAATATTAGAAAATATGCATCAAAATATTGGCAATGGCCATCCATCTTGTAATACTACATTCCATAAAATACTCAAAATGAGTTATTACAAGTCGATGGTATTTAAGGATGCACACTTCCACTAAGGATGTGCCATGAATGCCAGATTTTGGTAAAAAGAGAGGTACATATAACAATGTCATTACAACCTATGATTTAAGGTAGGTTGTTCTTCTAATGGGGACTAGATCTCATTGATGTTATAAATCCAAACTCCTTAACTGGACATAAATTTATGCAAACTAATATAGATTATTACACTAGAAGGAATGAGGCAACAACCACCAAGAACTCTAAAGTCCAAGACATGATAAGTTTTTTTGAAGAACATATCACAACTAGGTTTGACACCCCTATCTCTTTGGTTTGTGATATTGGGGTAGCATTTCAATCAACTGAGTTTACTGAATGGGCCCATGATAATCAGATTATAATTAGATCATCCTCCAATCACTACCCATAAGGGAACGGATTAGTTGAGTTAACCAACAAGAACCTCATAGATGTTATCAAGAAGTCAGCTTCAGATAAACTGAGGGAGTGGCACTTCTTACTAAAACATGTACTCTAGATAGACTGAACTAGGTAAAAACAAGCCCTTAAAGCTTCACCATATATATAGATTTATGAGAAATAGCCATTGTTCCCAATCATGATAAAATTGCCAACATATCAGTTTATGTAAGAATACATGGAGCCCAATGACAAATAGAGTCTAGATTATTGGATATCATCAAAATGGAAGACTCTAGGGATAAAGCTTTGAAAAACTTCAATGTACATTAGGACATGGTCAAGAGATGGTTGGACAAGAGAGTGAAATTCAAGGCATTCAAGATCTTTGACTTGGTGCTACTATGGGACAAAGCCCATAAGAAAAAAATAATGTATGACAAGTTTATCCTACTGTGGATAGGACCATATCAGATTTTCAAGATCTTGGGTAATAATGCATTCCATTTAAAATATATTCAAGGTAATGATCTAACATAACCAATTAATGGATAGTTTTTGAAGCATTGCTTCATGGTTGCCCCATCTGAAGAGGTCTATGGATAACAACAGATGCCTTAGTAGAGGAAGGAATAGGTTAGTTTTGTTTTATTAGTTAATTTAATGATTTCAGTCATTTGCTTTGATTAGATTAGTTCATGTTTTCTAGATTAGCCATTTTGTTTTCAATATTTTTCCTCTTTTTTAGAATAGTTTTCTTTTATTTCTTGGCAGACTAAGTTTGGTCAATCCTAGTATAATCAAACATAGTTTGAGGTGTTTTGAATCTAACCTAAATCAATAGGTATTGTATATTCTAGTTCAAAATTCTAAATTTAGGTAAGCAATGAGACTGTTAGCCATGAACATGTCCTAAATCTAATGATTTCATCAGGGACATGAAAGTTCATCTGATAGTTTTGTGTAAATTTTAAAAACTCTCCTTACCCCCTTGGGTAAAATGCACACAAAATGGTAATACTTATCTAAGGTAATAATCATGGACATGAGCAAGAGTTGACAGGGACATTTTGATTAAACTAAAACTTTAATAAGATCAGCTCATTATGGTCGCCTTCTTCCCTCTTTTAGAAAGAAAAATAAATAAAAGTTTAAAAAAAAAGGCATAATCCAAAAGTCTAAAATAAAATTTAAAATGGATAAAAATCCTACATGATGAAATAAGATCAATGTATCATGCATCATGAAAAATATAAAAAAAGAGGAATAGGTAATCAAAGGTATCTCTATCAAGGTTATGGACCCTTGGCTAGCAGCAGAGCAATGCCTGAGCTACCTAATGTTTATACACCTAATTCCCAATCAAAGTGAAACCTATGGCTCTCCCCCATGTCTTGCCTAAAACCCTGAGACAAGAGATAAAAAATATCACTTCACACACAAAGATCCAAGGTGTGAGTAAAGTTAGTATTTTGCATAAGATTATTAAGAGTATCTTTTAATTTTTGATTTAATCATTTATTTTGAGTTGAATTTATGGTTGATATTGGGATTGTAAAACCATGGATTCTAGGTTCTTGAAAACTCTAGAGTATTCACCCTTGTGAATCACCATTTATTTTATTCAACACACCCCACCCTGTATTTTTTTCTCTAAAAAAAAGAGGGTACCCACTTTTGTTTTTTGATAAATATGAGTATTTTATCTAAATATCTATGTGTTTTTGAGAGTTATGATGGTTATTATTATTATAAAAACTCAAAGCTTTGAATATTGAATCACGTTGGGGTATACATATTTATATTTGGAAGGACTTGTTAAAACTAACCTATTAATGAAAAGATGGAAAGAGTGGCTTTACATGACAAGAATTCAAATTGGATTATTTCATAGAGTTTAGTATTCAACAAGTTTAGTCTTTGGCATCTTTGTTTCGATAAGTTTAGTCTTCAACAACTTTGTTTCAAAAATTTTACAGTCGCCAACTTTGTTTCAAAGACTTTTTCATCGAAAGGTTTTCTTCAGAAAGATTCTCTTCAGAAACTTTTTCATTGACAACTTTGTTTCAAAGATTTTTTTGTCAAAATTTTTTGTTTGGAAATATTCCCTTTGCAAAAAAATTCATCAACAACTTTGTTTCAAAGAATTTTCATCAAAAATCTTTGTTTTAGAAGTTTTTCGTCGGAAGCTTTCCCTTCATAAACCTTTCTTCATCAAGTGTCACTTTGAAGACTTTACTTTGAAATATTTATTTTGGAAACTTTAGGATAAAATATTTCAAAACCAATCTCTTTGAAGAACATTCTACGTTTTGCGTCTTTTCTCCCAAAGGTAAACTTTGACTTCCCTTGAATGGACCACATAATGACAAATGGCAAAAGATGAAAAGTAACACCATGGCACCCAAATGACAAGGCATCATACATGACATGTACACTAGGACAGGGTGGTCAAATTCAAATTAAATGAAGGTGATGAATTCATAAACATTGGCAATTAATGGTGCACGAACTGGAAATCAATGTAAAAAACTATTAAAATCAAATCCCCAACCAAGTTTACATCATTCAATTTTCAAGAGCTCGATCAAACTACAGCCTTCAATAATCTCAAAATCTTTAATTTTGACTAGAGTGATTTGTAATCCACATAACTTAGTTCAATACATGCCATTTTCAAAATCTTGTGCACACTAGTGTCTACCAAAATACCATGGCATCGCCATCCAGGTCATACAAAGGAGCCTCAACACCCTCTAGATTCTCCACCAATGATTCCACATAGTATTTAGATAGTGTATTTTATGCCAATGTATTTGATGGTCATTATCCGAATTACTTAGATTTATGGGAAGTTATGGATAACATAGACTCCTTTGCAGTGAAAGAAGACATTTCAAATGAGAATAAATAATTTGTAAAGGACCTACTTCCATTTAAATGATAGGCCCTACATTATGTAGCTACTAAACCAGAGGTTATGACATACATAGACTTGGTGTGAGGCCTCTTCTTTGAGGGTAGGATACTAGATGGTGGTTACCTCCATTTCATCAACAATAACACAATTGTCACCTATATTTATGGGGACCCATTCAACATGTATTTGAGTCCCATTCAACATGTATTTGAGTCTACCTATTCTAGATGTTACATTTGATTTACATACTGTCATTACTTATAAAAAGACCAATAATGTGGAATACATGTTGATAAGGTGGCTTCTCCCTAAAGAAACATTCACTGTGAAGGAACCTATCAAGAATTATGTTCCTATCACTTGATTCAGAATGGGGATCCACATTGGTATGGCACTGTCAAATCAACTTTTTGGTCATGCTAGCATCCACTTTTTGCATTTGAAATGGATTTCATTTCTCGACTTGCTAAGTAACTCAAAGTGCACCTATGCATTGGGGGAAGTAATTAATGCTTGCTTCAAGGATCAAATCCTACACAAAGATAGGAGACCACATGGAGGAAATTGTTAAAATGATGTCCTATCTATCAGATGCAATCATGGGGATGATATACAGGTACAATGGAGTCTTATCATATCCCAACACAGAATTCATCAAGAATTGGATTTATTATTATTACTATTTTATGCACATATACTCATATGTCAAGAACATAGCTAAGATTATTGAAGATCTCTACCCTTAGGTCTAGATGGATATTCACCACCAATGTTTTGCTAGAATCTCACCCAACATAAACATAACACTTGCCAAACATGTGGGAGACTATTGGATCTATCCTAACTACATTGTCATCATTTTTGTTGGCCATAAGGTGGATCCTCTTCAACTTCCTAAGTTTTTTCTAGATAAGGTAGTTGAATAGAAGATTGCATACTAGATATGGAATGGCATTGATGAGGAATTGACAAAGAATAAAAAGGCTACCTTTCTTTGCTTCCACATCACTATTGAGAGAATACAATACACTATACGGAGGTGGTTCAAGTAAGTTGTAAATTACATGAGAGCATATGAATTTCCCACTCTTCCCCATAGAGATTGGGATCCCCATGGGAAATTCCAAAAGAAAATTCACACCATTGGCCTTGCTTATGAACATGAGTCAATGGATCATGATTTTCTATTTTTGAATGTCAAGGATAATGAAGAGGTTAAATAAAGGGAAATAACTGTAGGCTTGATGATGCAAATATATTGAGGAGAAGTCATCATAGCCATCAATGCTTGGTTTCCAATCTAGCTAGTCGCTTATTCTTGTTAGATTTGGTCTTCAAGATCTCATTTTAGTTCAAATCTCTCATTTTGATGAGGTCTTAATAGTCTATTTTACCTATGTACTTGTGTCTCATTTTACTCAAAACACTTATTTATAGCATTAATCTATTTTCAATGGCTGAAAACTCATTACTTATCATATACTGGTCATTCCTTTCAAGAACCTCTTCATTTGCTTGACTAGCTTTTACTAGATAACCAATCCTTAGGTCCATAATGTCAATTCATGATATCAAAATCAAGAAATCAACTTTTTATTATATATGGTCTTATCTGACCTATTCTTACTTGTCTTATTCTATTTCAAGGGCTTAAATACTATGTTCCATTCTTATTATTCCTTAAAGACATAATGCTTTGTTTAGGCTTGTAGCCTTATTTTCACTATTTTTACCTTTGTTTGATCAAACTGTCACCTTTATTAAAGATAAAAAATCACCTTGAATCACCCTCTATCTTTTTTCAACTACTCAAGAAGTTTTATGAGCTTACTTAATCTATAACACTACTTTATAGCCCTTCCTTGGTCTTCAATTAACCCTTATAGGCCTAATTAGGTCTCTCCCACAATGCATTAGTCAAATTCCATACTTGTACATTATGTACAATCTTGAGACCTTTTTAATCAGTTAGATAACATAAATTTATTCAAGATTACAAATTTTGATGAATTTCTAACTATTACATCTCCCTAAATGGCCCAAACCCTAGGTCTAGGGTTTCTTGTTTCCTGAATAGGCCGAGAGCCTTATAAATTCAATATCTTTTGTTGTATTGGGTTTCAAAACTCCAAACCACTTTAATTAGTTATATATGGACCCCCTTCACCTTCCCATAACTTTATTCATCCTTCTCAATTCATTAAATATGTGAACATAATGAAAACATAGTGGACTTTGTATTCAATGTTGATTGTGCATAAAGTCCAAGTGCAGTGTGTTCAAATATAGATTCCTAACCAAAGTTATGAGGATTATATTAAACCTATGGAACCACATTATCACTTTATAATCCATCAAAATTCATCTCTCCTTATCTACTTATAATTTTTCATCATAAACTATAGGGTTATGCAGGACTGAGCAAGTACTTAGGAACTATTTGTATTCAATCAATTACTTGAATATATCAAGAGTTGTATTTTGATATATTCAATCCTATCAGAGTGTAAATTACCTATAAACCCAACACCATCACTGATGCATTCAAATCTCACTCTACTTGCTTGACTTGTTCACTCAATATGGTCTATTTGACTATCAACAGGGACTCAAGGTATTTATAGGATTCAAACAAGTTAAGAATCATTTTCAACCATCCTTAGGGTTTAAAATATCCTTTATAAATCATTCAATGATTATATTCACTCACATTTACCAAACCAATAAACCATAAATTTATCTCAAAAAAAACTAACACTTCTTGACACAAGATAATACAAGGTCCCAACTCAAGAAAATAGGGTATTAAATACCAGATTTAGTGAGCATTCAAAATTATGTTAAATGTTATTTATTATAATCATATTGAGACTCCTCTAGACTTCATTTCAAGTTTCATTCATTACTCAAGAACTTGTAACACTCAATATCCAAAAACAAACCTCATTTGTCAACTCTGCCTCCAATTAGGCAGTATATAGAGTCCTCTAAAACTAAGTTATTTTCCATCAATGGTATACTTTTAGATGCCACCAATAACATATAAAATTTTGTATGGATCAATCTCAGACTCATGGTTAATGTTTAAATCTAACCCTTATGGCCAACATCTACCAATACAAGTGATTTTCTCTTCAAGGTCTGTCTACTTCTATCCAAGGTTTTACCTTGCAATATCTATAAGGATAATAATAAAATAATAATTCAAAGAAACTCAATCCATAACAACAATAACTTCACTTTTTTTATCTTTTCAGTCTTGATTACAAAAATGTAGTCCATCAGAGGACTTATCCATCTTCCTTGAGAGGTGGATCAACTTCTCTCAAAGTTCCTTGGTTTACATTCTTGGATCATTCTCACCTCCTCTCCCACATTATATCATAAACCAAACAACCTCCTTAAAATCACTTCTCTTCCTCATTTCAATGTAGACTTGGATTTGGTTACACCAACTACTTTGCATAACTAACCCTCAATGCATAAGGGTGACTTTACATTGGTTAGATGACTTGATTTAAACATTTCACATGAGATACATTAAAATACCTTCTTTATAACTTGAATGGACCTCATACACCAAAAAATTTCATCCAAACACTTCAACCATACAAAATGAGCCTCTTAGACTCTATTGTAATATTTGAAATTTCAAATTCTTGGTTTTGGAGGGGAAACTCATATAAGTCCTATAACACATCATAAGGGACCCAAATGGATTCTAAGATCACAAATGGACCTAATAAGGTCCCTAAAACACCTTGACATCAAACTTTTACCTAAAAAATGACCTTCTATAGACTATAACATAAAAATGATGTTTTCTTGCCTTAATGCTCCTGCATCACTTGAGCGAAGACCTTTTGAGGGTAATACAAGATGGACCCTCTCTCACATTAAATGAGGCAAAGTTTAGGATCCCACGTCTTTGAGGATGGAGCTATTATAACTTTTGGAGTAGCAAACCATCTCAACAACTGGAAAGAGGGGATCAAGATCCCTAAGGTCCATTTATAACTAAGACCAACCACAGGACCAAGAGAAGTGGGTAGGTGAGGTACCACTTACTGGAGGCCAAGATGAATAAGAAGAAGAAGAAGAAGAATAAATTCCTAACTCTATACAAATAGAAGAGGAACAAATTCATCTAGTTTAAACATCAATTATTAAACTGAGAAAGTTTAAGCAATAGTTGGTAAAGGGGCTAATTCAAGTTGAGCAAAGCACATAAAAGGAAGAAGTCAGGATCATTTGATTTGAATCATATGATGAAGAGGAAACAACAATTTCATCATCCCCAACATCTATCGTGATTCCTCTTATTCAATAGATGACATCTCTATAAACCAAGAGATCAACAAGGTGTTATCAAAGGAAGCCAAAGGGGGATAGACCTCAAACCCCAACCACAAAAGTACTCAAGGAGGAATAACCTTCAATAAAAGTCAAGCCATCACAAAAAGTATGCAATGAGGAATTATAATAGGCTAAGTTCTTAAGCCTGAAAGTGTTGAAAGCCAAGGCACCTCTCACCGATGAATAATCTAGTAAAGTTCCTCTTCTTACAACCCCCTTAGGCCTTTTTCCTTTGATGTCATTACCCATAGTTTCTACCATACCTACACCAATTATTTCTACATTCATTCTTATTTAATCACTTCTTATTGGTCTCTTTTTATGCACCCATCTACTAATCTACCTTTTGCCACTTCACCTACTTCACCCTCCACTACTATAGTTTCTATTCCTTTAGTGCCCATCCCTTCAACCATAGCCCTATCTATTCCAACCATCAACTAATCCATCACTCTAATTGATTATACCTCTACCTAATTGGGTTCACCTTTGCCTTATTTAACACTAGTCTCCACAACCATATAGTGACCACCAAGAGGGCTCCAAGTAAGTAACCAAACTTTGTTGTGCACCCAATGCCATATTTAGAAACATAAACTAGTCAAAAATAATTTGGCCATTAATGCCTAAACCTTCCTCTAAAACTAAGCTTAAGCCTAAAGATCATGTGAAAGTGGAAGCTTAACCATTAGATCCTTTGAAACTCACTAAGAGGTCCAATCTAAAGATCACTAAAATTTAATGGTGAGCTCATTATTTGACAAAGCTACAACATCGGTCAACATGTCAAGAAGAGGAAGATTGAGGATAGTTCTAGTAGACGTTTGATCATGGAGAAAATGGAATATATTTATTCCCTTTTGTAGAGATAGAACAAGAAGGGTCAGTCTCCATACATTGAGGACCTAAAGTCTTACATGGAGACCCATACTGAGGCAATCCCGGCCATACATGAGGGATCATATATGGCTAGATAAGAGCTTGAATAGGAGTTAGAAAATATTAGAGAGTAACAACAGGTAATTTGAGTCCCCCAAGATATTGAATAGGATGTGTATAATGCAAAACTCGAGCTATATGAAATTCTAGATTTAATTCATTCTTTGAGAGTTAATTTGGTTCCCCATGTAAATTCCATAACTAGATTATTCAAGATTCTCAAAGAAGATGAGAATAAGTTGAATTTCATGGGATTGTACACCCCCAATAAGGTATTTAACCACTTGGACTTGATGACCCCTATGGAGGCATCAAATTCATTGAATATAGCTTTAATAAGAATACAGGAGGCCCAAGATTGGGTTTCATCCTCTAAAGCTCTAGTAAACAAACTAGCCAAACAAGAGAAGCAAGATGAGAAAATTTTAACTGAGCTTAAATTAACAACAATCCAAGATAATAAAGGGAAGTTGGTGACTCGAGCTACATCTAATTAGATTATTTAGCAAGCCTTTGATGGATTCAAATAGAGTCTACAAGGACTAAGTTTAAAGGACATTAAAGCCAAATTGAGTGTAGCTAGGAAAAAGGAAATAGAGATAGAAGTCTTCTAAGTTAACTTAAGAGCCACTAAGATAGAACATACTAGACTAGTGGAATAGATAGGCAAGGTGACTAGGCTGCATCTTCTAGACATGAACCTAATTTGTGCACAACATGATAAGGTTTATAAGCGTTACCAATATTTGGATGCTAATAATAAGGAAACATAAACGCCACCTGCCAATTCTACTCCATAGATTCCACCTACAATAGAAATAATAATAGCTACATCAATGCCACCTCACACTTTACCTCTAATGGTAACTTAAGCTTAATCAATGAGTGCATCACTAAGTATAGCTCCAGTTACTGCATCATCAATAATAAGCACAACTACAATTCCAACAACAATTTTGAGAAACATTAAGCAAGAGCCAATTTAGCTCAAAGGCTATTTTTATACAATTTTGCATATGGCGGTTATAAATAAACAGTTAGGTCCTAGTTGCATCTATATTATAGTTAACTAAATCATTCTTATCAACATGCACATGTTGGATGACTAAAGTATCTATTAGTTATGTTTATGTAACTAAAACTTATCAAATAGTCTTTTAAGATGTAATCGAAGTGTTCTAAACTTGGAGGATGAGGCGACCCCTTCCCCAAGTTCTTTATATACATGTAGAACCCTCTTTTTAAAGGGTTGAAGTTTTGGATGAATATACAGAAAGAAATCAATAAATTCATTGTCATGCAACTATGTTTATTCTTTATTATTTTATCTCTTTTTTAATGAATTTAAAATTTATTTGTTTGTATTGATACAATAATTATGATGTGTGCTAATGTTACAAATGAATCTAATTGTTTTATTAACGATTATTACTCTTAGATATGTAATAGCTATTAAGAATTGATAGATTTCATTGATTTATACAATTAGTACAAATTGAATAGATACTCCACAGTGTGTAGAGGTATCTCCTTTGATATGGTCTTTTTCGTGTGAGCCATAGCTACCCTAGACAACTTCTTGATCTGAACTATAACCTCTTATATAAGGGTGTGTAAAAGCAAACCTAAGGAGATCAACCTTCAGTTGAGACCATTAAGCATCCTATATCTATCCTCCCAGACTGCTAACTATGTTTGTTTGTGAGTGTTCAAAAGCTGCAAACAACAAACTCTAGTTCTTGAGATACTTGTCTACCAATGAAACAACCTTAGAAATTATTTTTCAGAGACACAAAACTTTCTTTTTTGCCTTACCCTTCCTTCCTTTTTGAGTTTCTTTAAGATCTAGCCACCAAAGAATAGTTCTCCATCCATCCAAGTCGCTTAGTGATTTACCCTTTTTATTAGAATCCATGCATCCATTCACAAAACAAGGTTTAGCAACCCACATGCTCAACCTGCTATTCCACCACTTGGTGGTTTTAATCACATACCTACAACTCATTCCCAAGAGTGGAACCTAGTTTCATAGAGATTCCAAAATGTGAGAGGTTACCTTTTTTTAAACTCTTTGAGGTGTGCATAAAACCCAAATCAATAGGTTCTTTGTCAACATTCAAAAACTTGAAGATTTGTTCTTATCCAATTTTCATAGATATACCTTACTCAAATACCATTAGAGTATTTAAAAGCATTAACATGAAATGAGTACGAGTCTAGTCAAGACTATGCTATCAGATTTAAGGAAATATTATATTCTTAAACTATTACCCCTCAAATTTGTAAGTGCAATTTATATTTAGTAAGGGTATTCTTTCTCCACTTAGATAAAGAGTGTTGAAAAAGATTTTTTCTTCATTCAAAACCTAATATTTGGATATGGATAAAAATGTATGTGCTTTAACAAATGCCAAAACCAAATTACCTATTTCTCCACATCAAGGCAAACATGGTGTAAGCAATGATTTCAAAGAAAATAAGTAACCCAATAAGGGTCATGAACCACTTCAAAAGCTTTATTTAAAGTCAACAGTGGATACCAAAGAACAAACATAAAAGGTATTGAACAAAAAAAGGAATATACTTACAGAATACCTCTTATAATTAAACCATATACCTCTACAAAAAGGTAACCACTTCAGTTTGATTGGTACCTAGATAAACCACATGATTTATTACATAAACTATTGGATAAATAGATGATAAAACTTCCTCCTAATTATCATTACACAACACATATATTTGAAAAGGTTAAAGGACAACACTTGCACTTATCATGGTATAAATGGGCATCGTGATAATGAATGTTTTTCTCTCGCATAAAAGCTTACAAGTTAGCAGATTAAGGACTTATTGAATTTTAAAAAGATACATCTAGATCCCTTTCTAACACTTCTTCTAGAAGTTATTCTAACAGGGTCGAGACATCCCATGCTGCTCCTTTTAAGGAACATGCAGTCCATAAAACTTTGCTAAAGATAACCACTAGTAGAAGTCCTTTTCCTAGTATGCCCTCTACTAACACTAATATTTTACACACTGATCCTACCAAGGAACCATTGGTTGATCAAGATCCCAATAGAGGGACACATGTAGGGGACATACATACAGAAGATATTTGGGTACCTAGACTAGAAAATATAGATTCACTTGATATTTATATAGATACATCAACTAAAGTGATAGAATCAAAACAAAAAGTTATATTACCACATGATCATTACAGTCAAGATCTTTTATTTCCAATTAGGTTTCATTGCATATAGTGATTACTTCATTATCACTAAATTGTAAGTTTTATTAAATTGAAATATTTTATACTACCATGCAGTTTATCATATCCAAATATTAATTACACAACATAAGTGAAAGTAATGTATACACAATGAATAAATAACTAAAAGTACACATTATTATGAAGCAAAGATACCAAAATACCATGATACAATTCCTAATTCTACTATGCACCATATCAAATATCCAGATCGCCTAAACATGTCTATATTACCACTACTTCAAAGAAACCATAAAGCATTCAACAGTGGATTCCACAAAACCCATGCCTTCTATTGTTTCCTCATGACCACAAATTCCTATTATACATACGTAGATAATTACAAATCCTACAGTGCCATATATTACAAGTATACATATTCCTTGGCAGTATCACCATTTTATTACACCAAGGTCTTAATATACCAATATACCAAATTACACATTCATGTGAAACAAATATACCAAATACAAACTTAAAAAAAAAACCATGATATAGTTCTTAATTCTACTATTCACCATATTCAGATATCTAAAGCACTTAAACATGTTTCTATTAATGTTACTTCAAAAAACCCACACAACATTCAATGATGAGTTCCATGAACCCCCATGCCTTCTATTATTTCATCATGACCATAGAGTCCTATTATACATTCACAAAATATTATATATCCTATAGTGTCAGATATTACATGTATATATGCTCCTCGGTAGTATCACTAGTTTATTGCACCATGATCATTTTGGGGAGATAACCATGAGCATCCTTTGGATGAGATCATAGGATAGTATTTTCATTTCAAATATTCCTAAAAATATTTTAAAAAAATCCAAAAATATTTTCAAATTTTAAATGTTCTATTAGGTCCTTGGCATCTAATTTGTTAGTTCCATGTTGGTAGATAACATATCATATATTTTTATATACATTTATGTTTCATGCATCTTTTAAGTGTGATACAGGCATACATAGGCACATGATCTATGCATTTTTGGATGTTTTTATTTCCATACACTCATGTCATTTGGACATTGAGGGAATATGTTTCTTTGATCATGATACACTCAGTGTAACATCCCCACTGGGAACTACCTAGAAATACATGATTTTTTTTATTTTAACAACATATACTTTAAATAAATTACACCATAAGAATTTAATCAGTGATCATATAAAATAATCTAAGTGTGATAATTATAAATGAAACATATTACATCATACATCATTGGTCACTATCATCATAAAAAACACATCATAATTGATTACAAAGAGTAATTATAGATATCTAGCCATGACTGGTATATGCATACAACCACTATTGTCAATGTACAGTAAATAAGTAATTATAATTCATCATAAAAATGTTTCAATAATAAATACAATACATATATAAGATACATGGCTTTCCGGAGTTTAAGTTCCCCAAACTCTAGTATATGTGGCAATCTCAAGTGTCGTCTCAAAAGTAGTATTATTATGGGGAGGGAGAGCATCATACGATCACTTTTCCACACCAACCACGAACCAAAAATTCCTTGTATAAATATCATCAGGGAATGGCCCTCCCTTCAAGGATGAGTAGATAGTGATAGCGCAAAAATCTAGAGAGATAAACTAGTACCCATGTGTTATATGATTTCTAAAACTAAACATGTAGTGTATAATGAAGAAACTCGTTCTCCTCAAGAGATCGTATAAACATGTAAATCATACTCATGAAATGGCAATGTCTCACTTAACATTACTTTGGCCAAAATTTTTAGTAAATAATGATCTAAGAATCAATCAAATTCATGCACACCACTTGATCGGATTACCTTCATCTAGCATTATGATACTAGTAAACTAGTGAAGTTCATTTCACTACTTACTCAGTATCAGCAATGTGAGATTTGGTTAACATACTATATCTAATAGATTCATACTAATTACATCCTACTAAAAATCATATAATGTGCTAAGCACATAAATAATAAAAATACATATATTTATTCCATCAAATGTATGAATGAATCTCACAATATTAATTATCACATAAATAATAGAAATAATAACTATAGTTTATACCATCTAGGTATATTATACACCTAACTATAATTTCTAATTACTATAAGTAGTTTCTAAACATATTGCACCCTATGATAACCCATATTATCATAGTCTAGTGTTTTTAAGCACAACTAGTAAATACCACAACTAAACTTAATAAGTAGTTATAACCCAATTAAAACATAAGCTTTTGTTCAACAACTAGTTATAACAAAGAAAGTCTCAAATCTCACAAATCACATAATATTCTATCCTAGCATTTGTTATATTTTTAGGGGGTTATATGCACGCATCTATAAGATTCTATTACACTGAAATCTGTAATATAGTCTAAAACCACCAATGAAACTATAATTATAGATACACACCCTATGTACAAGTATAAACTAATTAGGCATAGATGTACCTATATTCTCTTTTAAGCATACTATTAATTAATTCATAAATGTGTAGCTTATTATAGTGTTATATCCACACGACATGTTTTGCTTCACATGCTATATATGAAAAGTGATCTCATGCATATCATAAGCTTATCACAAGATAATGAAATACTACATTGAGCTATTTATGCTTCACATGCCTTATTAAAAGCTATTTTAGGATTTTGATATGTTATAACTACATATATGCCGGTATAAAGAAGCATACTCATTTTGATAAACTATATAATAAAACATAAATCATTATGTGAGATTTTATTAATGTATCTTATAGATTATAAGTCTTTAACATATAAAGTTTATATCTATTCATTAAGATTGACCTTGTTAAGTGTGGATTTACAGATCATTAGTAAACTTAGGGTTATAGTTAAATTGCTACATATGATATAAGATCCTTGACATATATATATATATATATATATATATATATATATATATATAAGCATAAAAATAGGTCACTTAATACATGATAGTTAATGTGCATCAAAGGATATACTAAGCTATGTTTTAACGAAATCAAATACATAGAAATATGTATCAGGTCATATAATATATATGATATTTCTTTAAAGATCAGAATAGTTGAATACCAATCAGCTCATTAAGCTCAGGCGTTAAATTTGTTATCCATAATGATCGATGTTTTTAATCTTATAACATAGACCTTTGTTTTAAACATCATTTGCTCTATTCATGGTTCTAAAATTCCATATTGTAGATCACCACAAAGTCATTATTGTATATATCATCATTTGCATTTATTAAGTAATAATACATATCGATATTATTATTTCTATCAACGGATAATATCTTAGCTACAATTGTATAATTGCACATATCTAATCATTGCATACTCTCCAATGCTAGTTGTATAGGTCATTACTTTCATTATCTCAAACTATTATTTTTAAATCGCTACATATATGATTTGGTTGTGTATAAACCAATAAATAACTTAGTTTTTTCTCATGTTTTAATAAACATGAATAAATATATGAGACGTCGTACAAATCATTGTCTTAGAGGTGAAATATATGTTTAATACCTAATACTGTAGTTTGATAAGCTCATACTCTAAGTTTGTTGCATATAGTGACTCAGCTTATTGCATATAGACTTTGACTAGAATCATTAAGTGTCCATTTTGATTCACTGTCCAGATTAACAACACTGGGTAGAGTATGTTTTTCAAAAGAGAAGTCACCACATATGCCTAAATCAACTTATATATACAATCTGATTATATTTCTAAATGACATCATATATATATGCAATTAGTTGTATTTTCTTCTAAAAATGGATTGATCTCTATTGATTATAGGTATTAATTTCTAGTTTGGAATCATGTATATAGATATTAATTTATATAGCTCAAATATATACAAATAGATACATATAGATTAATATAGTTCACTAAAGGTGGTTTTTTGTGCAGATCACCCTATGTATATATTTTTTGCCTAGTTCATCTATCATAAAGGTTATGTTTTAACAGATCTTAATTCTAGATTGGTCATAAATAAATAGATTGAATGTAAAAAAATGCCTTTATATATATATATATATATGGTTTGAAATATCTAGTATATATTGGTCTTTATTCTATAACACCTAGTATACATATTTTTTACCAGTATAACTCTACAATAAACAGTTGATTATCACCATATAGATAGATATTATCATTGCACAGTCCGTACCATATAGAAATAAACACAAAAAAATTAAATACATTGCCTACCTCTCAAACTCTAACCCGGATTTCCTTAATACTGAAAAGGTCTTCTCCCTTTACTCGACTCTCTCCTTTTATTTTCTTCTAGTCTCTTCCACTCTCTGTTATGCCTTACTTCATTTTGCCTGGACATCTTATGTTTATTTTTTCCAAAAGCTCCCTTCATAAAATATGGCATGGCTTTTCTCTTTTGAGATTTTCTCCTTTATTTTTGTTTTTATTTTATTTTTTATTTTTTATTTTTTATTTTTTTTAATGAATATCTTTATTTTTGTTTTCCCTAAATTTAGACCTTTCCATTTCTCTTTATTTATTATTGTTTTTTATTTTTTTTATTTTTTTTGTTTTTTTCCTCCTAATATAAATTATCATATTTTATTTTTTAATTTATAATTATAGTAATTAATATATTCATTAATTAAATTAGCATCTTAAATGAATTAAGGATTAATTCATAACTCAATAAAATTTAATTTAATCTAATTATGCAAATCACAAATATTAATGGTCATACACGCAAATCATGTAAGATGAATTCCATAAAACCATCAAACTATGCGATCAAACTATGTTTAAACAACTATCTAATGTAAATAGCATCAACACACACCATGCTAACCATTCTATTATGCATCTAATATGTGATAGCTATTGTGGTGTGTGCAAGGTTCTATCCAATTTCTCTGTCGTCCTCCAGCAAATCCATCTACGTCACCTTCTCCGATGATGTTCTCACTTTGTTACACTTTGAGGGATGAGCTTTCTTGTGTCAAACTTGTAACCAGTAGATAGTTAGACCATAACATCATGATATACATACATCATAAAATATAGCTAAAATAACAAATGAACATAATCATAATGTAAACATATACACTTCAGCTAACTCATAACAATGTAATCATGTAACCTAAGTAATGTCCAACTGTCCTATAACAACATATATCTCAAAACTTAGTTAAAAATAACCATATAAAATTGTTAACTATAAATATCCACAAATAATTAAATTTGTTTAACAAAGAATCAGGATGTAACACTCATATTATATCATTCTATGATCATTTTTCATTATCATGTTTGAGCTTATATACTTACACATGCATTTATCCATGTATATATTTCACATTATACTTGATATACTATTTACTTAATATTTTTTGTGCTAACACATATATCCAAGAACTAGTATGATAAGTTTATGTTGGTCTTTTATGTTTTATGTTTTCCATTTATGCACTTCCTTGAGTGTCTTTTCTTGCTTGTTCAAATATTTGAATATGCTCCATTTCTTGTGACCCTCATGCCTTTATTTACCTATTTTGACATTTGAATATGTCATTGCTTATTGTATCGATATTTGAATATGTCATTGCTTATTTGACTAAGTCATGTCCCTTCGATTATGTGGCATTTGAACATACCCCTTGTATGAGGTCTCTTTGGATCATTATATTTTGATTTATCTTTGAGTGCTCTAGTGTGTGTGTTCGGTTTGTTATTGAGCTTGTGTTGTTAATATTTAGATGTTTCCATGATTTATATTATGCATCTTAGGAGTTGATATGATCACATACTATGTGCCTCATTTTTATATCTACTTAGACATGTTAATTTTATATGCTACATTATCCACACATAGATTATACATTTATCTTATCTTTTTGAGGTAAGGTAACTACCATTTTCTACTTCCCATCACCTCAAAATGGGGGAGGTGGGGGGCATATCAATGGGGGTATGTCATAGAGGCATGAATTTCACACCTTCATAATTTTAGATTTCAATGGGGGCATGCAAAAAAAGGCATGACCTCTGCACTGATTTAGTACTCAGTATTTTTAGATTACAATGGGAGAATGTTATAAAAAGGTGTTCTCCACACTTAAACCAGTTCTCAATTTAAGATTTCAGTGAGGGCATGTCATGGGAACATGTCTTTCACACTTGAAAAAATTCAAATTGGCCAAATTTCAAAGTTATATGATTTAAATACACATTTTTGAAAACATTCTATACATTGGTACCATTTTTATATCCAGGTTTCATCTTGAGACATATATGAGGTGCATATGCCATGAAAAAGATCACCTTAAATTATGAAAATCAAATTAATTTTTTGATTTCAAATTATTCTATGGACTTTAGCATACACTAGGATGGACTTTTATATACTATTATTGAGCCAATCTACTGCAGTAATTAGTTCACTTTTAGAAAGGTTGAGGTGATTAAATCATTCAATATTATCAAGTTTATGGGATCGAATGATCAAATCATCCACCTACACTAGATTTATAGTGTGAGTTAACTTGGATCATTCACACTCCCTAGATTATAATTATAATTAGGTTGTACAGTTGAGCTAATATCAACTATTAGGTGGCAACTCACCCTTTCTCTAAGGTTGGGAACAAGTTACCCTCCAATATTTATGTATATTTGTACTTGTAGGTCTTACATTTGTCCTAATCTCAACTCTAAAGCTTCATAATAAAGCATCTCTTCAAATCAAATTATCAAAAGCCAAGATGGTTGCCTCGATACACATGTAATCCTAACCTGGCTCTCTTTCCTTTCAAGCATTTAAAATTATTTCAATTCAAAATTACATGCACTAATTATATACTGAAACATTCTCTTGGGTGCAAGTCAGTCACCGACAAAGCACTCAAGTTGGGCTCGTACAAAAAAAAAGTGTGTTATACACACCTAGGTATGCATATATTTTCCTTTAAAATAATAATTTTATTGCTAGATTAAAGGGTATCAAATGTAGATACTTAATTTAAATTATATATCACCACAATCTTGTATACTTGGCAAGTACTTCTCAAGGCTATATAGTTCAATTCCTAAGACCTTGTCATTAAAAGGCTCGCACCCACTATCTCTTGTGCCTATTGCATATCTCTTAGTCTAACCATATGTTATTCTAATGACCAGGCCCTTTATGTTTCTCAAAATGAAATAAACTTGCTTATTATCACCCTCTACAAGTTTTAGACCTATACATGTTTTCCAGCTTCTCAAACATTTTTATCCCAGTTAGACACCTACGTTGATACTTATGTCTTATGCTAAACTAAGTTTATAGTGCCCTAAAGTCATCAAATTTGAAATTTTAATGGGTCCTTATAGTCAGGCTAATTGATTTAATGTGAGATATTTCTAAAGAGGATTGATATATATACAAGATCAATCATCCTTCATTCATCACCTAATATAGACCTAGAAACTCACAAGGTAACTTACCAAAAGCATTCAATCAAGCATTCAAGTGATCAAATCTTCCCTATTCTTTTCTATTTTAATAGCAATCATAGGGACAACCCATCTACATGTCTAATATATTAAAGGAGCATTCCATAAGCTATATTTTTTAAGTTAAAAGCAATGTCACTCTATGTACTTGCTTATCACACATTACATCTTGGTACACACACAAACCAAAATATAGGGTATAAATATGAGTCTAAGGCCCTTTTCAAAGTATTAGATATGTAGGCAGTGCCCATTGATAGAGGGGTCCTTGGGGAAAATCAACACCATGTGTCCACTAACCCATTTTTTTCATAATCACTCCAAGGGTGAGGAAGATAGGATTTGATCATTTGAAAAGGAATGACAGATTATGTGTGAGATCCAAACACACCAAAGTAAAGGCAACATAAAACTCAAAAGGTTATAGGTGGTCTCATTAAGATCTAGTCAATATTTTGTACTAGACACCTATATACAACTCAAACACCACTATTGATGAAGCTGTCTAGATCTAACACAAGCACTCGATGCCCCATAATACAAAATTTTAGAATCTGATGGTTGATCTAAGATCCTAATATAGTCCAATTCCAACTTGTTTTATCCCAAATCTGTTTGTGCATAGAAAACCAACTGAGTACTCTTGTTTCTAATTCATTACAATATCAATCAATTGTTATACTTTCTATTTTTAGCATATCTAAGTATTATAAATGTTGTTTATTTAAGTTTACAACTTAATTAGCCTGATATAGATTTATTTATCACCCTTGTGATTATTCATTTCTATATTCTTAACTTATACTATATTGACCCATCAAAATTTAGGATTAAACACATTGCAAAGAGAAATGGATCAAAAGTTCTTGAGTAGCCTTCAATTTTTTTATTAAGGAATTAAGGCTAAAAATGTTGTGTTCATAGCGTTTAAAACCTTACCAGTGGTACTTCATTCTTTTAATGTCATAGTGATATAAGATTTGACAAGGTCCAAAAAAATTGGAAAAATAATGTGTGAAAGTTGTTAGGGCATGGTGCGGTATCACTCTTCAACTTAAATTGTACTTTCTTGACTTCTTCAAAGACTAGAAACGTAAGGGCGTCATCTGGGTTTGGGGATATGAGGTGAGGAATATTGTCCAACATAGTCTATAGAGCTTTTTCCCCATTGACACATTTTATAAAATTAGATTTTCAAATTAATGGATAATTTCCCTATTGACTTCATCTGGGTTAACCAAGATCTCATTGAGAGGAGTTCTAATACATGTAATTTTGTTTTTTTCTTCGCAATGACATATAAAGATGAAAAAACTTGGTGTTTTTCCTCCCATCTTTAAGTAAATTTAGTCTTGACCTTTGTTTCTATAAAATTTCATCTTTACTATAGATGTCATTCGATTCCTCTTTTGCTTGGTCTTTAAGAAATTTCCTTTTTTTATTTAAGCCCATTTTTTGGATTTCATCTTGAATTATGAGAGCTTTATTCTCTACCTAGTATTTCTCTTCAAAAATATTTTAACAAAGTTATTTGTTCCAAATCTTGATTTTTTATTCTAAAAACTATAATTTTTTGGATAATGTAAACATACAAGATCCCTTTAGATGATGTTTTCCTTACACCACATCTCCATATTCTCTCCTATATCTAGATGTCTAAGCCACATTTTTTCAAAATAGAATGGGTTTTTTTTAGGTGGGACATATTCATGAAATCCAAGCAAGATACACCAATGATCTAAACTGTCATCAACCAAGATCTCAAATTTAAGAATAAAACCCTATTTTAACCAATCCATACATCCTAAGAAGAGGTCTCGTATTTATGTTATATGTTCTCATTCAATTATCTAATTGTTCCATGTCAAAAATCCTTAAAATTTTTGAATCTCATGAAGGTTCCCCTCAGTAGCAAACCCTTACAAAGTCTTATAGTCCCTCTCTCGAAGAGAAAAACCTCATATTTTCTTATAAAGAGAAAGAACCAAGTTTAAATTTTAGCATTCTTGTTTTAAGGCCTACTGAATAAGTGCCTAGTGGGCATAAAGTGTAAAAAAGAAGCCTTAATAAGAACTTATGTTTGACCTGTTGGAATAATGCATATTTAAGCTTACCTAGGGTTAATAGGGTAAGTTATTTATTACCGAGGGTAAAATTTATTTACCTCGGTTAATTTATTTTATTGTTGAGAATTTCTCAACAATATATTTGTTCGTAGTATGAGAAAACAAATAGTTTGTTTTCTCTATTTTGTAATCATTACAAATAGTTTGTTAACATGAAACAAACTATTTGTATTATAAATACTTTGCATTATATGAGAAATTAACGAGAGATTATTGAGAATATACAGAGAAATTTGTGGATTATCACCTATTTTTTAGGTGTGACAAATTTATTTATTCTCTGGAAATATTTGCAGGTTATTTGTTGTGGGTTCTCTCTCTTGGATTGATCCTGTGGATCCTGTGTATCTCCTGCTCATTCTTTCATGGTATCAGAGCTTGGAGTTCCAGTTGAATATTCTCTTCCCTAAAATTTTTCATCTTTTAACACATTCAAAAATATTATTTTATTGATGTGTTACAGATATTTTTAATTCTCTCAAATTCTGGTTCTTATTTACTAGTTTTTTTTTTAAAGTTCTGTACTTTATGCTCATTAAATGACCGTACAGATTTCCAAAATCAGATTTTTTTTCATGGAGGCGTAGGAAATAAAGTCAGGAATCCATTTCAATTTTAATTTTCACATTTTGATCAGGACGTACAGCTCTTTCATTCAAAAAATTGTAGACTGGTCCCTGTTGGCAGACTGTTGGCAGACTGCAGTACCTGTCCATTTTTCTGATGTGGCAGATCGTACGGTTGACTTTTTTCAAATTTGAGACCTGTTAATGAAATCTGACTCTTATATCTTTCTATCCATATAAATTTTGATGAATTTGGATCAGGCCTACAACGTTTTGGAAGCCAACAACAGGAAATTAAAAACTATTTTTTTGCCTGTTGTATAGCCGTACGGATTTCTCATTTTTGAATGCCTTATTCTATATAAAATCAAAATCTGAGAATTTCATGTGATAGAAGACTTCCAAAGCTTTCATTTCATGCTGAGAAGGATGGATTTGGAGCAGGCCGTACAGTCTTTTTTGGCAGATCCAGTGGAGCCATTCTGCATTGCTAAAAGGTGTTTTTTCCTTGGCTATTTTTCTCAAACATTTCCCTGACCACCACGCCTTGCTGGAAAAAGATTTTATTTTTGATAAAGCCAAAGATTATTCAGCTGATATCTCACATGTGTGAGTCATTTTTGGCCTTTTTTTAATTTGTTAGTGGTTTAAATGCAAGTCTCTAGCTTTGAAAGTTCAAATTTGACTTTGCTAAAACGGCTAGAGATATTTTGTTAAAAATTTGTAGGGAGGAGGTCTTGGGGTCAAATCCCCCTACATTTTTTTGCATAAAGCCATTTTTTAATTTTGTATAAGCCAAGGCTAAAAAAAAAAAAAAAAAATCATCAGGAGACGTTAAATTGTAACGGGAGGGGTGTTTTTTGAGGAAAAACAAATGTCTAGATTGTTCTTGTCAACTTCATCATCTTCCTCGGGAATGGAATCTCGATTGTTTGAACCTCTAAATTCTAAAAATTACCATGTTTGGAAGCCAAAAATGCAACAACTCCTTCAATCAAAGGGCTTATGGAGAATTTTTTCTGAAACGACACCTGCAGCATTCACCACTGAAAAAGACAAATATGCATATGGTTGTAAGCAGGATGAGGCTCTTGGATTGATTTGCCTCAACGTCTCAGATAATCTTCAATTTCACATTGCAGATGCTACTACGCGAAAAGAGGTATGGGAAAAATTTAAAAACCTATTTGCCAAAGTTAATGAGTTTAAAATTTTGCAATTAGATGCAGAATTGAGTACTCTCTCTCCATCAGATTTCCCTTCAATGGATGAATTCTTAGCAAAATTCAAATTTATAAGGTCACAATTAAAAGCTGGTGACAAGGATAAAAGTGATCAGGAGTGCATTTTCATGATTTTGTCAAAGTTGAAAGGACCATATAGTGTTTTTTCCTCTGCTTTTTATACTATGATGGATACATTAGGTGATGAATTCAAATGGCCTTCCTTTGAAGTTTTTTGTGAAAGATTAACTAGGGAGCAAACAAAATTAATGGCCTTAGATGCTCTACCTGGTCCTAGTCATGCTCTAGTTGCTAATTCTTTTAAAGGAAAACCTTCACCTAAGTCTAAAAAGCAAGCACCTTCAAATAACCCTCCAAAGTCCACCACCCAAACACCTCATCATTCTAAATCTACTAAGACCAAAAAGTCCTTTAAGCAAAAGAAGAAAACATTTGGTCCATGTAATTTTTGTGGTGGTCCTAATCATGATGAAAGTAGATGTTTTAAGAAGATGGAAGCATTAGAGGCAACGGTCAGACAACACAAAATTTCTATTCCGTCTCCATCTCCTTCTACTTCTACAGGAAAAGGGAAAGCACTTTCAGCCAGGGCTATATCTTCATGTCAGGATCAGTGGATTTTTGACTCAGGTGCTTCTCACCATCTCACACATTCTAAGGATCTATTGTCTTCCCTTACAGATTGTAGTACATCACATATTGTTATGGGTAACTCCTCACAGATTGAAGTCTTGGGATCAGGTACTATTGATAAACAGGTTGGATGTTTTAACAATGTATTGCTTGTAGCTCAAATCTCTTCTAATCTTCTCTCTGTATATCAAATATGTAATTTTGGTACTGGTAAAATTGTGGAGTTTACTTCACATAATGTTGTAATAAGAGAATGTAATGATCCTAGTGAGATAGTTGCTACAGGTACAGCAGACCATACTGCAAGACTCTATACTTTTGATAAGTTTGAGTCTTTTATGTCTTCTGGTTCTTCACTTATAGCACATGGTAATAATCTCAGCAAATTGTGGCATGAGAGATTGGGACATTTGAGTTATGGATATATGCAACAAATGAGTACAAAACATCTTGTAAAAGGCCTTCCTAAGGTCTCATGTATTGATGGGGTATGTCCTGGTTGTCTAGTTGGTAAACAACACTAGGATCCATTTCCAGTTGGTAAGGCCACACGTGCAAATGCACCCTTAGGGTTGGTTCATAGTGATTTGATGACTTTTCCAACTTGTTCTTTTTCAGGGGCTAAATATGCACTCACATTCATTGATGATTTCACTCGTAAAACTTGGGTATATTTTCTCAAGTTGAAAAGTGAAGTTTTTGAAACTTTTAAGGCTTTCAAAGCCTTTGTTGAAAAACAATCATCTCTTCCTCTTAAGAAAATATGCACTGACAATGGGGGGGAATATGACACTAATGCTTTCTATGATTTTTGTATTGAGCATGGGATACAACATCAGTTCATTGTACCACATACTCCTCAACAAAATGGTGTAGCAGAGAGGAAGAATCGAACATTGAAAGAGATGGCTAATTGTATGATTCACTCTAAAAATTTGGGTCCACAATATTGGGCTGAAGCTGTAAATTGTGCAAACTACATTCAAAACCGTATGCCTCATAAAGCTGTGCAAAATATGACACTAGAAGAAGCTTGGTCTGGGATCAACCCTGATATTTCAGATTTTCGCATCTTTGGGAGTCAAGCATGGGCATTCATTCTTGATGACAAACGTAAAGCATTGGAGAAGAAAAGCCAACCACTCATTTTTGTTGGTTATTGTGAAGATGTAAAAGCCTACCATCTTTTTGATCCTGTCACACATGATGTGTTGTTTCGACAGGATGTTCAGGTTGATGAGCTACCCACTCCACAGGAGTGTACATCTAGTTCTTCTTCTTCCCCTCCTACTGAGGATAGTGAGGATTTGCTTTCTATTGTTGATGATGATGATGTCTCACTTATTCAGCCACCACAGCCATCTTCTTCACCACCTTTGCCTAAATGGGCAAAGAGCACTTTACATGCAGTTGGTTCTTTTGTTGGTGATCCATCTGATTCTCGTCGCACTCGCTCACAGACATCTGGTGTTGCTCTTTTGGGACAAGCTTGTACAGATGATCCAGTGTTGTTTTCTGAGGCTATTGGTATACCCGAGTGGGATGTTGCTATGTATGATGAGTATCTTCATTAATGAAGAATGATACTTGGGATCTTGTCCCTCTTCCTAAGGGAAGAAAACTTGTAAAATGTAAATGGGTCTATAGGACCAAATATGCTGCAGATGGATCAATAGATAAGTACAAAGCTAGATTAGTAGCTAAGGGTTTTTCATAGGTTGAAGGGGTTGATTACTATGAGACCTTTGCCCCTGTAGCTAAGATGGATTCTATTCGGCTTGTACTCTCTCTTGCTGCTTCACATTCTTGGTCTGTTTTTCAGATGGATGTGAAGAGTGCTTTTTTACATGGTGATCTCCATGAGGAGATCTATATGGAGCAGCCTCCAGGATTTGTGCAGGACTCATCCTTGGTTTGTAGACTCCGTCGTTCTCTTTATGGCCTCAAACAAGCTCCTAGAGCTTGGTATGAGAAGATGGATAGTTTTCTTTTGAGTTCTGGTTTTATTCGTTGTGAGTCAAATCACAATGTATACATCCTGAAGCAAGGTGAGGAGCTTATCATTTTGGTTTTGTATGTTGATGATCTCATCCTCACTGGCAGTTCAGATTCCTTGATACATGACATCAAGGACAAGTTGGCAGATAGGTTTGATATGACAGATCTGGGACTTCTACATTATTTTCTTGGTCTTCAAGTTTTTCAGTCTTCTGAGGGCATTTCTATTAGACAGCAGAAGTATGCGACAGATCTTCTTCATCGATTTGGCATGGTTGATTGTAAGCCTGCACCCACTCCATATCAGTTAGGTATTGTGTTGTCTGCCACTTGTATGACTCCTCTTGTTGATTCCACTTTGTATCGGCAACTTGTAGGTAGTCTTTTATACCTGACTCATACCTGTCTCGACATCACATTTGCTATGAACCTTGTCTATCGGTTCTCACATGAGCCTCATGAGAGTCATTGGCAAGCAACCAAGTGTATTTTGTGCTACATTCGGGGCACCACTCACTTTGGTATACATTACACACCACAGAGTTCTACACAGCTTGTTGGATACACTGACTCTGATTGGGCTGGTGATGTTGACACTCGCAAGTCCACTTGTGGATTTGCTTTCACACTTGGTTCAGGTCCAGTTGCTTGGGCATGCAAAAAGCAGACTGCTATTGCATTGTCCTCTACTGAGGCTGAGTATCGAGGTGCTGTCAAAGCTAGTCAGGAGATACTTTGGCTTCGACAGTTGCTTGGAGAGTTTGGCTTCACACAGCAGGGTCCTACTACTCTTTGGTGTGATAACCAAAGTGCGATTGCTATTTCACGCAATCCTGTTGAGCATCAGTGGACAAAACACATTGAGATTCACATGCACTTCATTCGACATCTTATTCAGGATGGAGTTCTTTCTTTGGAGTTTGTGCCTACAGCTGAGCAGATTGAAGACATCTTCACTAAACCTTTGGCTTCTCCTCGTTATCTTCAGTTGCGAGCGATGCTTGGGGTGAAGGAAGTTGTCCTTGGGGGGGATTTCCCATGAAGTCCTTCCTTCCTTTATTTTTCATTTATTTTGATTGGTTTGTACATGGGTACCTTATCAGGCCTAGTAGCCGGGACCCATCCTTGTTTGTCATTCTCCCTATGTTTCACTTAAGGGAGGGTGTTGGAATAATGCATATTTAAGCTTACCTAGGGTTAATAGGGTAAGTTATTTATTCCCGAGGGTAAAATTTATTTACCTCGGTTGATTTATTTTATTGTTGAGAATTTCTCAACAATATATTTGTTCGTAGTATGAGAAAACAAATAGTTTGTTTTCTCTATTTTGTAATCATTACAAATAGTTTGTTAACATGAAACAAACTATTTGTATTATAAATACTTTGCATTATATGAGAAATTAAAGAGAGATTATTGAGAATATACAGAGAAATTTGTGGATTATCACCTATTTTTTAGGTGTGACAAATTTATTTATTCTCTGGAAATATTTGCAGGTTATTTGTTGTGGGTTCTCTCTCCTGGATTGATCCTGTGGATCCTGTGTATCTCCTGCTCATTCTTTCATGACCTTTATGTTTTAATTAGTTGAAAACTAGTTATTTGTATTTCTAAGTTATTATTTTATGAATTTTTTTTAATCATCTAGTTTGATTTCAACTATTACTTTAATGCTTGCATTCAATTATTAATTTTTGTAGTACTTTTATATTCATCCATTTAGTTCAAGTATTATTGATGCCTTTGTGTGCGTTTTTAAGTAGTATTGTCCAATGGGAATGAGTTAGGACTCGTAGTGAAGGACTATGGCAAGGATATTTGCAACCCTATAAAAACAGATGTTGGGTAATGAGGTTGAGAGAGAGAGATATATATATACTTGTTTTCACCCTTGTTTTGTCATCATGACCTGTGCCCAAACCAATGATGTGTTGTACTTTTGTTATTTGTTTACATTTTCGTAGTTTCCCTATGAGAGAGTGGTTTTTGATAGGCTTTGATTAATAATTTTGGTGGTGACACCATGTGTGCACGATAAAAGAGGAAGTAAAGCCTTGGGAATATTCTTCCTTGCATTGATTTATGTGAAATGACTAAGCACATGGTTCGAATTTGACCTTGGTCCTTAGTAATACCTTATAGAAAGGATAATATGGTTGTATTAATTTATGAACATATTATATAATGCATGGTTCTAATGTGCATTGTGATTATTAGATCACAACACAATCATATTTAAGTTTTGAATTTTTTAGGGGAATCTGATTAGAAAATCTTGTAAAATGATTATTGATTAAAAATGGTCCCACATAGAACTTGATTTTTCTAAACCATGGAAAATTAAAAGAAAATAAAATAAAAATAAAAACATTTCTAACTTTGTATATACAAGGAGAATAAATTGGTTTAGGGTTGTAGACACCTAAATTTGGTGTTCGACACTTGACAACATCATTTTTTTACCTCCCTTTGACATATGTGATTCATGCATACACATTTGACTCTTTCTCACATCCTCCCTTATTCATTTATCTATCCATGAACTTGAAAAATGCACATTGTTGTCATTCATACACAAGATATCCCTAGTTTATGCCATAATATTTTATTATCCTAATCAGGTTGTATTGATATTTCAAATCATTATTTTCCCCTTCCTGGATAGTATTGACAATATTTGGATAATGGAAATTACCAGCATTATCCACCTTTATCGGTAGTGTTTCAAGATCCTCAATGGATAAATTTCAAATTCAAATCTCTTCCTTGGGCCAATCTATGCATGTTTTATATGTCTATTATGGAGGAAAATACCCAAAGTATAAATACACATCAAGCCTAAAGTCATTCTTATCTATCATCTAGAATTCATTTTGGAAAAAGGTTGATAAAACCATTTTCATACCCTTGAGGCATTATCTAAAAGCATCTAAATTTGAAAACCCCTCAAAGGAGCAATCCCAAAATCTAAGTTTGAACACTAACACAAGGTCAAAAGTGCATGTTACCTTGTGTCGAAAGCCAAAACTATGCATTTCATTTATGTGGAACACTGTTGAACACACATACACATAGTTGGGAGAATTACATGTGTTTTATGTCCTCTTCAGAGTATTAGAACGTAGTCAACAACCAACCACTTAGCAAGGAGTGGTTAGAGATTTCCAACGCATCATTCCAACCCATTTTGCCAAGTCTATCGTATGTCAATAATGGAGCTAGGATTTCAAGGTAAGAAGAGATAAAATTAGGATCTACACTCAAGACCAAGGCTAAATAATTATACAAAAATCATCTACACATGTAAACAAAGTGATCTATTACAGAACATATTGAAAAAATACATAGGGACAATTTTGTTAGATAGTGGATTGAATTGGTTATCACAAGTTTATGGGTTTCCTTGATAGTGATCTTGAATATTTTAGCAATACATTCCAATTAGTCATAGAGGCTATACAATCTATTTCAAGTGACTGTACATAGGTAGTGAGCGATACAAAATATACTATCAACTAAGTTCCTTCTCTCTTGATCATTTTAATATTTAGTAAGTGCAATAAATTCTCTGTTATCATTTATATTTGTATGGTAAAATGATATATCTTGTGTAATATGAATTTAAATAGTTTTGTTCTATTTAGATCTCCTAATACAAAACAAGTTAAAACATTCCAGTGAACTTGATCATTCTTTTGAGCATGGCAAACCATAGGTATTTCTCCCTTAGGGTTTTTCATTCCTTCTTAGGGTTTCAAATTTATTATCCATTAGGGTTTAATTTTCATATTTGAATTTTGATTTTCCTTTATCATATATGTAAATATGAAGTTTTTCTATTATGTCATAAGGTTTCATACTTATTTTCCTATTACAGTTTCTATTATTAGAGTTGTGACTTGTCTCCATAAATGTTCTAATTGAAAACAAATCTACTATCATTTTATTATCATTCTCATCCTGATGATGGTTCACAGAGTATGACCCAAAACATTGATCCAAAAACACTCACACAGTTGCATCTGTAAACATTCACTATGTAAACACTATTTCTCTTAACTCTACTTTTAAAATGCTTGGAGGCTTTTTTTAGTCAGTGTTTGGATAAAAACCCTCTTTTTCTCTAAAATTCTTAGCAAAATTTTTAGAATTAGCATTACTCTATTTATTTTTATTTAAATTTGGTTTAACAATCATAAGATATATATATATATATATATATATATATATATATATATATATATATATATATATATATATATATATATATATATATATATATATATATATATTTTAAAATAAATTATGCGTTTCATCTATTTATTGATATTTATCAAAAACCTATTTTTGTTTTCTAAAATTCCTCGTGGTTTTCTTGGGGTGGTAGGTTCTTTATTTGGGCATCGTATGATTGCAATAATAGATGATGATAGTTTGTATTTTGTGATTCAGACTATGATTTTCATGATTGCATGTTTTTTTCTTAAAATGTGTAATATGTTTGAATATCATGCAATGAAATGGTTTAAATTTGTGTGCAATAAGTCTAAGGATGATATTAATAATGATAAATTCTTAGATCTTCTTAGTAACACATATTGTATGAATGTTGAATTTGAAGTGCTTCCATGCAATTCATTTCTTTACTCCTCAAGGTAGTGATATCTTTTATCCCTCCCCTATTATTTTCTCAAGGCTTATATTGGATAAGAAGGTCCATGTTATCACAATCCTAAGAGGTCAGGTGCATCCTCTTATAGAATTTTGCATGACTATTGAATCTAAAGTATCCAAGGTTTTTTATCATAAATTTAAATCTTCCCAACCTTTGAGTAGTAGTGTACCTAGTATGAACATATATTATCAGGTGTTTACTATGAGGTAGTATGTAGAGGTATTACAAAATCAAATCCAAATTTTATCTCTAATGATCATGTCACTTGAGGATAAGCTTGTGCATGCAAAAAGTTATGAACATGTTAATGTAAATTTTATCTTTAGTTCTCCATCCAAACCCTATGCATATCAAAATATTTTATCTCAAACATCAGTTAGTTAAAAAATGCATCTATAAGTAATGAATCAATAAGTTGGCATAAAATTAAAAAGTCTCCAAGTGAAACTCTTTAAAAAATGCTTCAAAACAAGTTGATCACATTACCTCCCACACATCTTATGAAAATATCTAAATACTATTGTGCTTATTATAGAATTCATAAACATCTTACTGAAATGTGTTGGGATTTGAATACTAGAATATAATATCTTATTGATAGTTGTGACCTTAAATTGGATACATCTATTAAAACACAACTAGATTCAAGCACACATGATAAAGTTAAGCAACCTACTAAATTTATGGTTCCATCTCCCAATGCTAAGTTATAAAAAATAAGACTTACATAAAAAAAGTTTGACTAAAAAAAAACACCTTAAAAATAAATTTTACCTAAGAAATGGGTATCTAATAAATAATTTTAGCTGTAATATGTACCTAAGATGACTAATGTTAAAGATGTCATTTCCAAGGAGGCAACCGAAGACCTTTTTATTCTTGTAAGCTTTGATTGCTAGCCCTCACATATAGAGCAAGCAAAACACCAATGTTATGGTTGATATAACTTTTGAAATCAATTTATGTAGCATGACATTTTTCACATCTTTGAGATATGATATTGAAAATTTGAATAAGACTACTTCATCGGAATTATATAGTGGATCCATTGAGTGTCCCATTGCTCTTCGTATCAATTTATGTTTCGTTTGCATTCTATATTATTCATGCTTTGGCTCAATACAATGTTCTAGTAGGAAGACCAAGGATAAGGTCAATGGATGAAACACTTGGTAAGAATCATGATTATATTACATTTGAGCTCTGAGGTAAGACTATTCCCATTTCAAGGGATGGAACATCTTAAGATCAAGAAAATAAAGTGCAAACCATTTCTTGAATCAATGCTTAAGGAATGATATATAATCCTTATATGACCACAACTTAGGTGCATGATATTGATGATGAAGAATGTGTTAAAAATCAAACAAAATCCAATAAATCAATTCAAAAAAATTGTGTCATAGAAGATGTAAACCCAACCATGTATCATTTTTGTTTTCTACCTAGGCATTGCCATATGATTATACCAATTAGTGGGAAAATATGATGTAGATACTCCTTATTTTATGTTTAATGATGGTGCTTATGTGATTAATGATCATGTTTGTGCAAATGAAGGAAATTATTATAATGAATATGATGATGTGCATGAGAATATTGAGGATTGGTATGTTAATGATGTATCTTTGAACAATGGTAGTGAAGGATAAGAAGATCAAATTAATACTATAATTCAAAAACTTCCAATTAAGAAATATGATACAATAAATAAATAGATGATATACATGTTACTTGTCACCCACAATGTGTGATGCCATGACCTACATGTGAGCATACCATTTAAGGGACCATTGGTTAGTAGGGACATGTTTCAAAATACAAAAAAATAAAAATAATTTTAAAATTCTAAACAAATTAAAATATTTTTAAAAAAATAGAACATATGATTGACATGATTTGTAAATTACATAATTTATTGATGTTATTTATTATAGTTACATCATAGATTACATATCCATTTTTATGCACATATTTTTCATGATATACATGAGTGGGATTCAGGACATACATGTTACATATGGTACATGTACATTCAAATGCGGTACATTCCTTACACATAGGGGCTATTTTTATATATTGGGGGCATTAAATGTTTTAATAGAATCTCGACACACTTTATAGGTTATATCTTTCTATGACCATTTTATTGATCATATTGAGCTACTTTGACTATTTATACATGAATTTCTCTTGTGTATACTCTTTAGGTTGTTATTCCATATGGCTAAATTGTGCTTTACTAAGTGTGATGGTTACATGGATTGATTGTATAAAGTATCATTTCTTATATGTGTGTTTAATGTTGATAATTGTTACATGGTGTGATCATTGATTATGTAATACATTATGTTATGATGGATGTGTATTATTTATGTGACCATGGATATGTATTACATTGAATGTTATTGTGTGGTTCTATAAGTGCATTGATTATGTGTTGTCATGTCATGAATTAGTATGTTGAGGATCCTCTACTCCATGTCATGGTCATATTGTGTTTGTTTCAGGTTAGAGTTGAGTTAGAGTTGTGTTGTGTCTTGAATACTTGTGTGTATCATTATCATGACATTGTGTGCATGTGTGTGCATATTTGCATGTTTACTGATATTGTGGTGTTGTGATTATTATCACACATTCTTATATTGTGTGTGATTCCATGATTGTTATCATGCATCTTTTGCATGGCTTATTACCTAGTGCATTTTTTTGTAATGATTATTTCTACATGCCTAGTTGTTATATCTACTTGCAATGACACTTGGATGCCTTGGGTTAAATATTTCATATGTGTGTGAGTGATCAAATATATATATGATGCCATATATCATGTTAGCACACATGTTTTACATGATTGCATATTTATATATAACATGATGTCTATAACATTTTTTTTGAGATGGTTGGTTCATAGGATTCATCCCTCACATCAAAAGAAGGGCATACTAGTGGGCTTGTCATAGAAATCAAGGGATTAACAAAAAATTGGTTCAAATTTTGGGTTAGATCTGTGATTCACATGGGGTAGATGAAATGATCCATATTGGGATAGATTGAAATATTGAAACATATGTGATGCACATGTGGGATATTTTCCATGATTATGAGGAATGGTTGATAGATTATATATGATTATCCATGTCATATTGAGTAGATTGCATTCTAAATCACAATGAAGTATGGATGGATGAGATAAGGGGTAGGAATGTTGTTCATGAAAACACTTTTATATTTCTATGATAAGGATTGATGGAATTACATAAGCACTTTGAGTCTAAAATTCATCTACAATAGTTGATTCATAGTTACAAATTGACATATGAGTCTATTTTAAGGCTCCACCTTTTACATATGAACCTAGTTCGGGGTTCCACCAAAATAATTTATGATGATATTTTGACACATCACTCAATTTATAACACTCTTTAGTCTCCAATGGGGATTGAGACATTTATACTTCTCAACCCATGATTATAGTAATGGAATCCATTTGGGCCATAATCACCCCACTGCATTCCCTAAATTATTTAAAAAAAAAGGCAGCTTAGTTCATATACCCATAGGTGTATTTGGTCCTTGAGTTTTCAATTTCAAATAGTTTAATGATCTATGATTATTTTATATTTTTTATCATTAGAGAACATTTATTTCTACATGTTTCTTTTTAGGTTTTGCATGGAGAAAACTGGATATTTGGGGCATACTTGGCAACACCAAGTGCAGTTACACTCATCTACCAAATTTATTTATTTTATCCTTTTAATCTAGCATTTTCAATACTAAACTAAAAGGAGGGCATTTGCAAACACCTAAATTTAGTATTAGACACTTGAAAACATCAAATTTGACCTATCATTCATGTACATGGCTTGTGCACATACATTTGGATTTTACTCACATCCTCCCCTATCCATTTATCTATCTATGGATTTAACCAACCCAATTTATTGTCATTAATACTCAAGATATCCCTAGTGTTACCATAACACTCTATTATCATAAGTAGACTATCTTCATATCCCATATCACTATTTTCCCTTCTTGGACATTCAAGTAATAGTCAAATGTTGGTAGTTATCGGAAGTGTTTGCCTTTGCCGACAATGTCCCAAGATCCTTAATGACTAATTTTCAAATTCAAATCTCTCCCTTGGATCAGCCTATGCATGTTTCACATGTGAATTATGGGTTAAAATACCTAAAGAGTCATATATAAATACACATCAACCCTAAATCCATTCCTATCTAAAATCTATCACACATTTTGCCAAAATCTTGAGAAAACCATTTACACACCCTTGAGGCATTATCCAAATGCATCCAAATCTAAAAAAACCTCAAAGGAGCAATCCCAAAATCCAAGATTGAACACTAACACGATCAAAAATGCATGTTGTCAAGTATTGATAGCTAGAATTATGCATTGCATTTTAGTGGAACATTATTTAACACACATATACTTAGGTGGGAGAACTATGTGCAGTTTGAGCCATTTTCAAAATATTAAAAATGTAGGCAACGCTCAACCACTCAGTGGAGAGTGATTAGGGTTGTCCAACCCATCATTCTAACCCCCTTTCTAAGTCTATCTTATTTCAAAAATGGAGATAATGTTTCGAGTCAAGGAGAGAAAAAATCAAGATATACGCATATGACTAGGGTAAATAATCACACAAAAATCATCTGCATGGGTAGACACAATGATCTATGGTAGAACAAATCAAAAAAATACATAGGGATAGTTCCAACAGATTATAGATGGAACTAGTTACCACATGTGTCTAGGCTTCACTAGCAATGTCCTAGTAGATTCTAAGAGTCTATTTCCTAATCGGAGTAGTCATAAATATTACATAGACCATTTAAAACAACTATACATTGGGAGTGAGCAATACAAAATATAATATTAGTTATGTGCCTTCTCTCTTTATCATTTCTATATTTAGTAAATTCAATCAATTCTCTATTAGCATTCATATTTGTAAGGAAAATGATATATCTTGTGCAATATGAATTTCAATAATTTTAGCCTATTTAGATCTCCTAAATCCAAAATAAGTTAAAACAATGACATTGTTGCTATGAGAAAACAGATCGACAAACTTTCCATTTTTGTCCACCACTATGTTGAAAACCCTGGAAAAGCTCAGAGGGCCATAATGGAATGCTTTGGCATAAATATTTGAGGAGTTTTGGAAACTTTTGAAAACACGCATCAATAAGGAAAAGGTAAAAGGAAAGCAAAGAGAATTTAGGGAAAGAGTTGGGGAAATATTGTGGATTGAGCAATAAGTTTTGGATTTAGAAGTAGGTGAGTTTTATTTCCTTTTATTCCAGTTTTCAACATCTATTTGTTTGGTTGTTTTAGATGTTTTAATTTTGCTTTGCTTCCATAAGTTTTGCTTCAAACATGGAGAGGTAGGTTATGGAAAGAAACACATGATATTTTTGATTCCACACTAGCTGCCCATACACATGCATTTCACCATCTTCCTTGCCTCAAATGCCTCTCACTACCAAACCCACTTCCATTAGTTTCCTTGCTCTATTTTTCTTTGCTTTCTCTTGTTGGTTGTATTAAATATGGTGTATTTTATCTTCATTAGATGTGTTGGTGTTTTGGAAACCATATATGGTTTGATCCTCCCTCAAAATTTATTTGAGTAGATAGATTTTTATTTGCACGATGTCCTAGATGGCTTGCAATCAATATTTGCATATAGCCCATAGACGACTTCCATTAATGGTGAGTGGGAAGACTAAACCATTTTGAGCTCTTTGTGATGGTTTATTTATTTTCACATCCCTCTATTGATCATTGTTGAAAAAAAATTAATTTTGAATTCATGGTGGAAATCTCTCTTTCCCCCTCTCTTGTTGATTGCATGTGCATTTAAAGAGACATTCTTCTATTCGGAGGTATGATACGTTACTAGACCAATGGTTGGGGGTGGCATGAGCCAACAATTGAGGGGTACCCATTCTCCTTCCAACCACAGAGCATGCAATAGATGATTGTAGTCCTTGAGAATCCACACCTAGCTAGAACTACAACAATTCTTACTTGACATATTTCTAGTTCTAGCAACAGTGGACTTCATTTGAGAAATATAGATAATGGTAGGATATTATTATTATAAACTTATTTGAAACACTAACTTCATTATTTTGAGAATTTTAATTCTTAAGCTAGATTGAAGTAAAATAGAGTGTATGATTGTTACTTTGATTCAAATTTTCTTCAGATAGTAGTATCATGTTGTAAGAAATCATGCCATCTGGTTATTAATCTAAGCTCTATTTTTTTTTTAGACTTTCCTTGAAAGCACTATGTGAGATGGCCTTGCCATGTAGGAGAGCATAATAGGAACAATACCACTTTGGTTGATCATAAGAACTAATGTAGCTTTTAAATCAATCTCTTTTTCCAAATAGAATATTGTTGTATGCAAGATTAGTATGTGATCTAACTCTCTAGTAATTGATAAGTGGAATACAAGATTGAATGATGTCATTTTAGGGGATTTCTCTCATGAGCGTAGGTGGTAGGTAGAAATGTGGTCTTATTTCTACAAGACAAGTGATATGGAATAACAATGATGTCTTGATAACATGTTTAGTAAAGTATATTCTTACTCATATAGATCATATTAGATTTAGTATAACATTATCTCGTGCATATGGTTGGATTCCATTCACTACTTTATTCTTTATGTGTATTAGGTATGAATTTAATGTTTTTAATTGTATTATGCCTCATAAGAATGTGGTGATCTGTCACCTATTATCACAAAAACTTAGAGAAATTTATTATAAACAATGGTAATGAGAGATGTTTGGGTCTTGTAAGTACTATCATAGCTCTACTGAAAGGTTATGATGAATACTCATGTGCTCATGAGATTATTGCATTGTTACAATATGGAATGACATTGTCTTCATCTAGGAGTGCAAGTAATATATGCCACACTATGGCTTAAAATCCCCATTGGGGTCTATGATCCACCTAAATCTGATATGGGAATTTTGAAAACCATATTCTGTGAGATTTAGGACTCACCTAGCGTAGGCATATAGAAAAGTGTAGTCACTTTAGGGAGTGGAACCATGGATCTTTGATTATGATATAAACTTGTATATCTTCATAGGCTTACCTAGTGGTAATGAAATTAACATTTTCATGTACTTAATGACCTCTATAGATTTGAATATTGTCCCTATTGGTTTTGACACTAAAACCTAGCCCTATAACCCTTTGGGCCTGCTTTATTTTGCTAACCTTGCATAAATTAGGGTTTAGATTGGAATAGGGGATTCTAAATTATATTGTTAGGATCCTTACCTACATAATAATACTAATGTGAAATACAATAAATTGTGTCTTTAGTATTTAAACCCATGAGTTGTGCCTAGTGGTACATCAACATTTCTTGATTAAGGGAAAAATTATGCCATGGTAGATGTTGGTAGCAGGCCTGCCTATGTTTTTCTTACATATTGTTTCATATTATCACTAAATTTTTAATCAGGAAAGGCATGAGTACTTCTTAGAAATTAGATTTGTGCAAGGAGGGCTACTATTTGTTGAGCCTGGTGTTGGTGTCAATCTATTTAGTGTCTTATCTTCATACTGAATCTTATATTTTAAGATTTGAAAACACGAAGCATGTAAGTAATTTTTCTTGTATTATATAGTTGAATGTAATGAACCTTGTAGTCCATAGCATTTAGGCCATAAATATTTGCCATGTAATTTATCATTATGAGCCTAGTAATATATGTGGTGGCAAAACTAAATTCAAACCTAGAATAATTAATTCATGTCTTGTCTCTAAGAATTCAAACTACCAAAATATACATTTGGATGCCTTGAATTAATCCTAGTTATTTCTATATGGGCCTATTTTGTTTAGTTTTCCCCACTTTAACTACAGACTTGGAAACCTAGGTTTGTAACCTACTGAGAGAGACTAAGGTGAATTACTTGGGAGCTTGTAATGTTAATATGATTATGAAAACATCACTTGAACACCTAAGTTGGCATCTTATTTAAAGGAAATATGAGTGTGCCTACTCGATTAAGTGAGTAATACATTATAGAGGTTGGTAACATACCTACTAGGATATGTTTATGTAATCACTATGGAAATCCTAATTTGGGGTTGTAGCAGCAAGCCAAAGAATAAGAACATTGTGGCTACTATACTTTCTTGGTAAAACCTAAACAAGTTGTCTTCAACTTGAGAATATTCATGTGGGAATAACAATGGTTAAATCTATTAAGGAGGTGTTAAATCTTGGTTTTTCTCTAAATGGAAATTTCACTATCATGCATGTGTTGGTTAACTACTATGCTTTAAAGTTGGTTGTGATATAATTATGTTTTGAATTAGAGTGAGAATTATCTAGTGCTCAATTTTTATCTAATGGATATCAACTAAGTAAACCTATTGCACTAATGTTCCTCTTGATTAGTAAACTTGTGGGAATTAGATAAGGTTAGAAGAGTGATACATGGTTATGATCTAAGAAGTTATATGTATATATTTTTGGCATCGCTTAGGTTATCAAGTCTTAACAATGTAGTTAAATTATATAGTAGCTAATGCCTTGGTGTTTAGAGAACCAATTATGTGAATCACATTGTTTTCCATGACCTAACATTAATGATCCCTTATATTAAAGTAACATTGAGGGTTTGTATAGGAGTTGTGTTGGGTCCTAAGGCCCTGTTGTTATTACTATAAATCACATGTATAGTTAGACCTATGGTTTTAACCTAGTGATCAAGTATTTCCTTGACATGAGTGGTTGATCTATTTTTAATCATAACTAACATGAGTTAGTGGCTTCAAGGTAAGTGCTTGCTTATGTTCATAAGAATATGATCAAATGGAATAAAAACCTTGGCATTGAATCTTGTAGGTTGGTTAAAGCATAAAAGCTTGTTAATGTGGTATTCCAAAACAAAACTCAGATTAGGTAGGTGTGTAAAGGATTAACTTGGATAATATGATGGTCATATACTCATTGGATTTCTATCCTTGTCACATGCACATAAGGATTTGAATCAAAAAGGTAGACTGGAACTTGAGCCTACCAAGGCAAGTTTATCTAAAAGGTATGCAAATCCTGTCTGAGTTAGAGAAATATTCCCTTAGGTTATTTCATACTTTATTTCTTAAATACTCAATAAATGATTTGATCTAATAGTTAGATGCTAGGATGGATACACTATCTCCTTGGATTGCTTAGCTAATCTAAAACTAGTTCACTAAATGTGATTGCAATGTCAATTTGGAATGAATTCAGTGCTTTGTTCATTAATGATGATAGCAAAAATGGAAAGTTTTACTTGCATAGAGTCTCTCTCTAAGGTTGGTAGAGAGGCCAATGGTTGAATCTTGTTTATTAAATTTTTTTAAAAAAAAAATAGTTGTGATTTTGGGGAATATGACAGAAATCCCGACAAACAATTTGATTTGAATGGCTAAAGTTATAGATAGTATCTCTCAACTCATTAAGAGCCAATATTTTGTTATCCTTTTAGTGAGGGCCATATAAATTATATAGTAGAAAGGAAATTGAGGAAAAGAGGGTAATTCTTTGAGATGCCATTCAATCTCTTATAAAATAAAGTCTTGTGAAAGTCACTTATGTTGGATCCTATACTATCACCTATCCACCTGATTGGCCCTCTACATTAACTCTCATGATACAAGCCTTCTTCCAAAATTTGCTAACCATCCTTTTTAGGCTCACCTCATCTAATCTTGTCTCTTGCAGCAAAAGGATGCTTAGGTTGATTCTTTCTATCAAACCCTTTAACATTCTTAGTTTATTTGGGGAATGCCTAGCCCTTTATATCACATGATGTAACTAGCATTTATCATTTTTCTCCTCTTTTTCTCTTTTAAAGTACCTCCTCTAAGATACATTGAGCTCCATTGCCAACATCTAACATAGTTTTATTTTGGATCCTGATGATTGTTGGTTTTCTTCCCATTATATTTTGCTCTATATTGTAGGTATTTCTTTCACTGGAAAACTGAATGATTGAACTAGTGACTTCTTCTAGAACCCCTTCAAACTCAAATTCATAACCCGCAGTCTCTACCAACCATGTGATTATACTTGTAACAAACCAACCTTTTCTACTTAGGTATGTTCCTTGCTAATTCCAAGTTCACTTGCCCCATGTTGCTTTGTGATGTGTTTTCTAGGTCATCTTCTCCTTAGGTAGGCTCCCTACCAATGCCAAAGTCACTTGGCCCATGTTCCATTGTGATGTGTTGTTTGGGCCGCCTTGTTTACTCTTGTCTTCATATGTTCTATTTTCTTATATGATGCTCTCAGTATCCTTTTTGAACATGTAGCTTTTCTATAAGTTTTTATACTCCTCTTGATTATTAATAATCATGAAAAATAACATGTTTAATAACACTTCTAGTTGTTACTATGTCATTTTTGGATGGACTAATTTTTCCTTGTTGATTATTTCACTCACCTTAACCCATTTTTTTGTTACATTTTTTTTTTTTGGGCTTCTTGAAACCATCATCTTTAATATGTTCACCTTGATTGCTTTGATTTTTGGGAGTGAGATTTGCTTTCCCTAGGTATTCTCTAGCCAAGTTTTTATATTTGTTGGAGGTTAATCTTTATTTATATATAATAAATATTAAAGTTGTGTATTTATTATCGTGTGAATTTTTAATTCACATAGTCCAGATTTTATGAGGTAGCATGTAACCTTCATCTCTTTTATTTTTTTGAAGGAAATCTTGGAGTTCAATGTCACATGTAACTCTTTTAACATTTGTCACATACTTCACCCTCACCTCATTGGGATTAGATACATTTGACATACGCTAAGAAGGTTGGACATGGTTATGATGGAAAGTCTTAGTAACTCCTTTTAGCTCACTAGCTCTATTTAAAGAGCTCTTTCCTCTCCTCTTTCAACTCGCTTATCACTTGAAGGTCATTATTTTTTTTATTCTCTTATTTCTTCTCTCCTCATGAAGATTGTAATCTAGGTAATATTGTTGGAAGTATCCCTTGTTGACGCATGCGGGTTTTTCTTCTGTTGATTTGGTTTCCCCACTTATCACTCTGTGTCTAACATTATTATGGTGTGGCTTACTTTTGAGGTGGTATTTTAATTTTTATGCATTCATTTACTTTCGCTTTTAATGTTATTTTCAATATTTTGTTAATTATTTTTGCATGGTATCAAAACATTGTGGTATACATGGACATGCTATTGCTAAATTTTAAAAATTACATCCATGTAAATCTTGTGGTAAAACAAATCATGACCTTTTTCACTGTTAAAAAACCACTTACACCCACTCCTCAAATTAAACAAATTTGCATCCCTAAAGTGATATTTCATTGGCCAATGATGAGTTTTCTTTTGATCAATTCCATCCCATAAGATATATTTTTTGAAAGACGAATCATTTTTTTGTCTCACTTTTGATAAGTTTAAAAATCCAAATTTCTTATTTTCCTTATTTTTTGTGCTTAATTTTTATTGTAAGTTGTCAAATAAAATGTCTCTTTAGAGTTAGCGCATTACACTTTTTTACATGATCTTTTATTGCCTTCTACCCATAGTGGTGATTCTTAAATCTTTTGAAGGGAGGATTTGCATATTGTTATTTTTTTTAACTAATTTCTTGATCGTGTCGAATTCAACACTTTGTTATAGAGGTTATCTATTTGTTTTTATTAGATATACTTTTATTGCATTAAATGTTTGTAGATAATATAGTTGCTGTAATTTTTACTTAAGCAACGATTGTGGTAAGCTTTTGTGTTTTGCAAGTACAATGGAACATTTTTATCATATCCTTTTTGGTTGGTCTTTTGACCTTATTTTCTGAAAAGGATTACTGGGAGATTGTCAATGATTTGACCTTCACATTTGCAAGATTATTCACAACACTTATACCTTTTTTTTCTCAAATCCTTGTGATATTGTAATTCTTCTCGAAATAAGTTGTCATCAAGATGAAGTATTATGTAATGTCAACTCCCTTCTTAGTTTAAGATTTTATCCTCTTTTGTAACCCCAAAATCAAGCTTACGGGGGAGTGTTGGAGATTAATTTTTATTTAAGTATATTAAATAATAAAGTTGTGTAGTTATTATTATGTGAATTTTTAATTCACATAATCCTAATTTTATGAGGTGGCATGTAGCCTTCACCTCTTTTGCCTCTTTTGACGAGAAACTTGGAGTTCCATGTCACATATAACTCCTTCAAAACTTGTCACATACTCCTCCTCACCTCATAGGGTTAGTGACAATAGACACACACTAATAAAGTTGGCCATGCTTATGATGAAGATTCTTAGTAACTCATTTTGACTCACTAGTTTTATTTAAATAATTTTTCTCTCTTTCAACTCGCTTATCACTTGAAAGTCATTCTTACTTTACATTTTCTTAAATCTTCTCCTCTCAAAATGAATATTGTAATCCAAATAATATTATTGTAAGTTTTCCTTATTGATGCACATGAGGTTTTTGCTTGTTGATTTGGTTTATCCACTTATCACTTTGTGTCTTGCATTTGTATGGTGTGGCTTAATTTTGAAGTGATATCTTATATTTTGTGCATTCATTTGCTTTCACTTTCAACATTATTTGCAATATCTTGCCAATTATTATTTCAATATTCAAGTGGCACCCTCTACACCTGAATGAAATGTATTCACAGTCAATAGTTTGCTTCCGAACCATATCTCCAATTTTTACCATTAGACCTTTTGGTAGAGATTGATCTTCTTTTAGCTCTACACAAATTGTGCAATGTTGAAGACTCTTTTGATTGTTGAAACTTTAGATGTACAAATGAATCCTCCCATGAAATCCCACACTGATTTTAAAACATTCCAACTAAAGTTCTTGGGGAAGAGCATACAACCAAATCCAAATAGGCACTTTTTATGGCATTTCCTCTACAGGCTTGAGTCCTAGGTGTCAGTGTTTCATAAACAACCCTACATTATAGAAGAACCAAGTCCCTCCTTGAAATCTATTTTACAATCCTCTTCATTTGAAATATTCACTACAAAATACCCCCTTTTATCTCATACTCTCCATGCATGTTCCAATTCTTCTTGGCCTAGCTAATTAGATCTTCCATCAATATTTGCCTGCCAAAGAATCTATAAATCAACCCTCTTATAGCTAGCTTGTGGATATTATCCTCCAATTTTCTCAGATGTAGTTTTAAGATCAAGTTATCTTCCCTAACTTCTAGGCATATTTTCCTCATCTTTTGGGGTAGAATTTCTTTTTATTTCCCCTTGGCATTAATTGTTTCCATTCTATCCATTTACTTCAAATATAACCCTCATCTTATCATTAATTGCATGTAAGATGAATGTAGGAGGGCTACTTATCCCCCCTTTCCAAGTTTGTTAAAAATATTCCTTTGTTAGTATGCCACATTGGTGTTGTTATTTGTGTGCTATTATAATTGTGTGAGGATGAATATATTGTACATGAGTTATAAAAACTTGCCTAAATTAGATGGTAAGTAGAGAGAATATAGGGTTTGTGTGATAAGGGTGACACCTTCTTAATATGAGATCAAAGTCCTCTATGTATCTCTCACATGTGTAAGTAAAGTAATGAAGTGTTTTGTGTAAAGCTCTGACCAGTATCTAGATATGATATTAAATCAATATATGACTCTCTATCCAAATGAGTCTCTAAAACAATTCTTTCAATCTCTACATAAGAGCACCGTAGCCAAGTTATATAGAGTTAGAGATTTTATTTTATAAGATTATTTGAACTCAGTTCTAGTACGTTGATCAATAGGTACATCAATTACAATTAATTGTTAGGGAGTTTTGCATCTTTGATTGTTCAATCTGATGTCCTTCTCCCAACCTTGGATCAAACATTCATTGAAGATTTGTGTAGTGTAGTCTGAAGATCATCATTTGTACCTATCAACTATGTGGCACCTTTGATCGAGATTAGATTTGTACATTCTCTAAGTTCTACTTGCTTTGATCATGACAACAGACCTAACATCATTCATCTTGTCATTCCCGTGCTTGCCTTGGTTGAGTGATTGTCACTCTATGCATTCGTCAATGGTCAAAGGATCAATGTTGGGATGCATTCATGAGAACCCTACCATTGTTAGATTTCATCGACATTCATAATGTTCCTCCACATTTGATTGTCTCTATTCTAGTTGTGCTCTCGTGTATGTCAAAATATGAGTCTTTACTTAAATTGTCAAGGGCCAAAACAATCTTATTTTCTTGTAACATACACATTTTCAATTGAAATTGATGTCCTGTCTGTCTAGTTTGTGGGGCGGAGGAGGGGGGTGGGGCCGATGGGAGGGTGGGGAGTGGGGAGTGGGTTGGGGGAGGTAGGGGAAAGATGGAGAAGTTGAGTCTAGTAAAGAATATTGAAGGTAGACACTTTCACACCTGGCAAGTCAAGACTCAATTGTTGTGAATATATAATAATAGATCAAGATATATGGGATATTATCAATGGTAAAACACTTATACCAATAAATGATAATGAGGGATATAAATGGGATATCAAGGACCAAAAGGCAATAATTGTTATTAGCTTAGGTTTGTCTGATGCTTAATTTCTTCATATAGATATATCCAATACATCTAGTTCCATTTGGGAAACGTTAAAAAAAATGTTTGAATCACAACTTGGGAGCGCTACAATGGCTTTGAAGCAAAAATTAATCAACTGTAAATGGAAGAATGTGTGAGCATGGTACAACATATCAGTTTCAATGTTTGTTGAATCAATTAGCTGGTATACAAGTTGAAGTAAAAGCTTATGATGCAAAAGTTGTTTTGTTGAATAGTATGCCAACCAACTATTAAAATGTAGTTTTTACTTTGAGTAAAACAAATCCTAGTCTAGAAGATGATCTCTTTTGTCCTTGATGAAGAGAATGGAACTAAAAAAATTGAGTTAGAGAAAGAAGAAAAGGTAATGATTGCTAAAAATTAAGCCCAGTTCATTTTTCAAGTCGGACAAATATAAGCCAACTTTCGAAGCTCCGATAAAAATATATTTGTGTCATCATTGTAAGCAATTTGGGCACTTTTTTTGGAATTGTAAACAATGAGCCTAGGATCTCCTTGATGGGAAACTAAAATATAAAGTCTTTATTGCTACGGAAAACAAAAGAGAAGAAAGTGATTGGGAAGAATACTCTTCTAACAAAAAAGAGGAAAGTGATAGGGAAAAATATTCTCCTAACATAAGTGATGAAGAATATATATTTTGATGAGTGTGTATTGGCTAATAAGAACAAAAGTGTGTTTTTGTTCACGTGTGGTGTGTATTAGTAATAACTTAAAATAAAGTGGAGGTCTATACCACATGTATTGTAGTTGAATGTGTTCTTGGTTAGAGTTGTAGTGAGGCCATTCCCACTATTTTTGTCGGTTTGATTGATGAGTTCCCATGGATTGGTTGATGGGTCCCCATCTATGTTCGATGAGTTCCCAACCATCAAAGTGTGTCAAATCCATGTTCATTTTAGTTCTTTAGTGGTATTTTCTCCCTATTTTCATACTAAGGGGGAAAATGTTGGAAATACTCATTTGTTAATATGTCACATTGGTGTTATTATTAGTGTGATTACAATAATATGATGCTAAATATATTGTAGGTGAGTTATAACAACTCACCTAGATTAGATGGTAAGTAGAGAGAATATAGAGTTTGTGTGATAAGGGTAAATCCTTATTAGTAGGAGATCAAAGTCCTATACGTATGTCTCATTTGTCTCAATAAAATAATGAAGTGTTCTATGTAAAGCTCCAACCATTATCTAGAGCTCCATTGCTTTGTTTTCCAACAGACCTTTGTTGGCATCTGATTGTTCTTCCCTTGAAAGCATCATTGTTAAAAATGAATGTCTCACTAGGGTTTCATTCAAACCCTAGTAGAGCTCATTTTTATTTTGTCAAGTAATATGATACATAAGCAGTAATTAATTATTGATATATCACATTACAAAGGAAAAATGGTGAGTAGGTGCAGGTTACAAGCGCATCGATGCAATGATGGAAAGGGTGATCTTAGGGCACCAACAGATAGATAGAGTATGGTGTGATAGGGTGAAGCAAATAGCAGTTGTATTGCAAAGGGCCTGAAACAAAAGCAAACTTGGTTTGAGGTTGTAGCAAGGCTTAGGGTTTTGGCAGGTCCAAATTTAGTTTATGCAAAATGCCCTAACAAAGCCAATCCTTTCCATAGTAGCAATGACTATTGTAAAGGGAAGATTACCCAATTTTTTCCTCTTTCCTCTCTATTGTTTGTTTCACATTCTCTTTGTTTAGATCCTTTCACAACTAAGTCACCTAGGGCACATGCCACATCAAATGAGTCTATCACTATTGATCCTAGTGTTAGGGCTCACACAGTTCATAAGGAGCTGCATTTATTGTTGGGGGATGTACCCATCCTCCTCATTGACTCAACCCTAAAGCTGGAGCTTGAGGACAACTGTATCAATGTTGTGGAGAAAGATTTGGGATCAAGGTCTTTAATTTGCAAATGTTTGGGGAAACATCCTTCACTCAAAGAGTTCTGCCTTTGGACGAAGATGCTTGGTCACATTATAACACTCCCTTCGTCTCTTGGCTAGAAAAATGATTTATCTTCATCCAGTTTACTTTAGTTAAAGACTGTGCCTTTGTGATGGAGCATAGGCCCTGATTTCTTGGGAAGAGAGGGCTCTTTGTTTGTCCATGGATTCCCTTCTTTGATGCCTTCACATTTCAGATTTATTTGGTGTTGGTTTGGGTGAGGTTGTACAATCTTTGCTTGGTCATATGGAATCATGGGTTGCTAAAGGGCATGTTAGGTCTTGTGTGGGGACTTTATCAAATTGGATGAATCCTCTTTTGATTCTTCACAGAGCTATGCCAGGGTTTGCATGATAATTGATATCTCTAAACCCATTATTCACAAAATCAACATTGTATCCTCACAGGTGGTTTGGACTCCATTTTTTAATTTTGAAGGCTTGTTTGTTCAATGTTTTTGGTGCAACCAACTGGGGCATAAGATCTTGGAATGCCAATTTGATTCCTAGTAAGCTTTTGATGCAAAAAAAATAGGGTTCAAAATTTTAGTTTAATAATTTTTTCATGTTTTTTTATTTTTAGAAATTGTATATTTTTAGAACCAAAAGTCAACTTCAATTGAATTTTGTCCCATACGCTAATTTTAGTTTTTAGAATATTTCGAGATATTTTTAGAGATGCATGCGCTTGCATGCGTGACTTACTAAAAATAGAAGTTTTATTTTAGACGTTAGTTTTTTTTATAATTTTTGCATGTCAACTCTAAATCCGAGTTGAGGCTTATTTAAGCATAGTTTAGGTTGTAATTATTTCAATAAATCAGTACGAATCAATTCTGAGTATTGTTTTAAAATAGCCTATTGGTAATTTTTCTTATTCTTGTTAGTTTTTGGGTTCAATATCTAGTATCAGAGCAAGTTCGAATCTTGGAGGAGTAAAAAATGGCAAGAGGACGAGGTGTTGCATAGATGAACCAAACTATACAAGAGCTACAGAGGCAAGTTCAACAATTAACAGAGGTTATCACCAATCAGCAAAGAAGACAAGGTGATGATGAGGAAGACACATATCATGATGAAAAAATTCAGCAAAAAGAAGAATAACAAGAACAACCACCATCGATGGAAGAGAGGATGGTTCAGGATTTAGAAAGAAGAAATGAAGGAATCAAGGTTGGTGTTCCAAATTATAGAGGCAGTTTAAAACTAGAGGAATTGATAGATTGGATGAATAGCGTGGAGAAGTTCTTCGAGTGGAAGACTATGAGAGAAGACAAGAAGGTAAAATTTGCATGCATGAAATTGAAAGGTCATGCAATGATTTGGTGGGATCCCCTGCAGAAAGAGAGACGGAGAAAAGGTAAAGAGAAGATTAATTTATGGAAAAAGATGGAGAAGAAGCTGAGAGAAAAATTTCTTCCTATGGATTATGCACAAACCCTATACAGAAGATTCCAAAATTTGAGACAAAAGGATCATAGTATACAAGAGTATACAAAGGAATTTTATAAACTTTTTATACGAGTGGAACATGATGAAATGAAAGCGCAGATGTCTACAAGGTATATAAATGGTTTGAAATTTTTTATTCAAGATGAATTAAGCATGCATATGATACTTAACATGGAGGAGCCTTCAATTAGCTCTAAAAGCAAAAGAAAAACAAAATAGACAAAATTCCAGAAGGACATATCTTGGTCTAAGAAGAGGTGAATCCCCTCCAATAAGGAGACAAGGTGGGTTTAATACCACCAAAGGTGGGTCTGATGTAAATAAAGGTGAATCATCACATAATGCAGAAAGACAAGATGAGAATAGGCAAGGGTTTCAATACCAACAAAGAGGAAGAGGATTTCAGAGAGGACGAGGTAATGGAGGTGCTAGAGGATGGTTCTCGAATCAGCGTAGATCTTATGTCTATTATAGATGTGGAGAAGAAGGGCACAGGGCATTTGAGTGTCCACATTATCAAGATCAAGGACGAAGGCAAGATCGCCCAAGACTAAACCTAGTTGAGGTTGAGACAGAAGAGTAAAATACTGAAATTGCACCAGAGATGTAGGAGATAATCTCATAATGAGAACCATGATCGCTCTAAGGAAAGAACAAGTGTTGAATAAAGAAGGTGGTGATGCATGGCTACAGTCAAACATTTTTTGAACAAGATGTACTTCAAGTGGTAAGGTATGCAAATTAATTATAGATGGTGGTAGCTGTGAAAATATGGTTTCTAAAGAAATGATAGAGAAATTGAATTTGCAATGTGAAAACCATCCTAATCCTTATCGGATTTCATGGTTTAAAAAAGGGAACGAAGTTACAGTAGATTAAAAGTGTTTAATCAAGTTTTCTATAGGAAAGACTTATAATGAAATATGGTGTAATGTTATTTCGATGGATGCATGCCATGTGTTATTGGGGAGACCGTGGCAATTTGATAAGAAAGTAATTCATGATAGAGCGAAGAAAATGTACACTTTTTAGAACGGTGGTACAAAGGTAGTTTTGTTACCTCTTAAAGAGGAAGAAAAGACAGAAAGCATACTCTTTACTAAAGAATTTATCAAAGATATGAAGGTTGCAAGTTGTTGCTATGTATTAGTAGCAAAGAATGAAGACACGAAAGTGGTGCAAATACCAATAGAAGCAATAAAAGTGTTAAAATAATATGCAGATGTTATGCTTGATGAGTTACTAGATGGTTTACCACCGAAGAGAGATATTCAACATCACATTGATTTGATTCTAAGAGCAGCGCTAACCAATCAAACATCTTATATGATGAGTCCAACAGAACATGTAAAATTAAATAAACAGATTACTGAATTACTAAGGAAAAATGTGATAAGGGAGAGTATGAGTCCATGTGCAACACCAACGTTGCTAACTCCAAAAAAATATGGAGAATGGAGAATGTGTGTGAATAGTAGAGCAATTAATAAAATTATAATAAAGTATATGTTTCTTATACCTCATTTAGATGATATGATGGATGTGCTTGCAGGAGCAAAATATTTTACCAAGATTAATCTAAGGAGTGGTTATTATTAGATTCGAATTCATGAAAGAGATGAGTGAAAAAATGCATTCAAGACTAGGGATGGCTTATATGAGTGGACAGTAATGCCATTCAGATTATCTAATGCACCTGGCACATTTATGAGGGTGATGAATATAGTGCTACGAGAATATATTGGTAAGTTTGTGGTTGTTTATTTTGATATTCAATAAGACTAAAGAATAACACTTACAACATTTGAGAATGGTAATGGATTTGTTAAGAAATGAGAAGTTGTATGCAAATTTGAAGAAGTGCAGGTTTATGTAGAATAGTTTGATATTTTTGGGATTTGTAGTTTCAATAGATGGTGTGAAAATAATGAAAGAAAGATAAAAGCAATTGTTGAGTGGCCTATTCCAAAAAGTATTATAGAGCTAAGAAGTTTCTATGGTTTAATAACTTTTTACAAAAAAATTATTAAAAAATTTAGTAGTATTGTGGCACCAATAACAGATTGCACGAGAGGGAAGGAATTTGCATGGACTATAGTAGCCACAGAAAGTTTTGAAATTTTGAAGAAGATTACAGAAAGATCAATTTTAGCATTACCATATTTTAACAAAGTGTTTGAAGTTGATTGTAATGCTTCATGTGTGAGAATTGGTGCTATGTTGAGTCAAGAAAGAAAGCCAATATCATATTTCAATGAGAAATTGAATGAGGTAAGAACAGAGTATTCTACTTATGATGTTGAACTTTATGCAATTGTACAAGTATTAAAACATTGGAGGTATTATTTAGTGCCTAAGGAGTTTATACTGTTTACAAATCATGAGGCTTTGAAGTATGTAAATACACAAAAAAAGTTGAATAGTAGGCATGCAAAGTGGGTTTCTTTATTACAAGGATATACCTTTGTGTTGAAACATAAATCAGGAAAACAGAATCAGGGAGTTGATGCATTGAGTAAGAGGGTAACATTATTAACTACTATGGTGAGTGAAGTAATTGGATTTGAAATTATTAAAGAATCATATGATACTGATCCATATTTTGGTAAGATAGTTGAACGGTGTAGGAATCCATTAACAAATGGGACAAATATTATTCATGATGAGTATCGTATATAAAAGGGTTTTCTCTTCAAAGGGAAACAATTATGCATTCCAGTTGGGTCTCTACGAGACAATATAATAAGAGAATTACATAGTGGTGGTTTGGATGGACATTTTGGTAAGATGAAGACAATAGCTTTGGTGGAGGAAAAATATTTTTTGTCAAAGATGAAGAGAGATGTGACAAGGTATGTTTCAAGGTGCAAAATATGTTAGATGGCAAAAGAAATGCACAAAATACTAGACTATATGTGCCATTACTAGTTCCAAGAGGACATGGATAGATTTGAGTATCGACTTTGTGTTGAGATTGCCAAACACACAGAGATAACGATTCAATTTTTGTTGTTGACAGATTTTTTAAAATGGTTCATTGCCTTGCATGTAATAAAACCAATGATGCCACTAGAGTTGCAGAATTATTTTTTACGGATATTGTGAGATTGCATGATGTTCCAAAAACTATTACTTCAGATAGGGCCACATAATTTTTAAGTCATTTTTGGAGGACTTTGTGGAAGAAGATGTGTACTAAGCTACAATTCAGTAGTGCATATCACCCACAAACAAATGGACAAACAAAAGTTGTGAATAAGAGCTTGAAAAATTTATTGAGATGCATAGTGGGAGAGAAGCCAAAGCAATGGGACTTGGCTTTACCACAAGCTGAGTTTGCATATAATAGTTCAGTGAATAGATCAACTAGAAAGTCACATTTTTAAATTGTTTATGGGAGAAATCCTATGGGTATTTTAGATTTGGTACAATTGCCAATTGCAAATTGAATTAGTGATTATGCAGAAGCATTTGCAGAGCATATGCAACAGTTACAAGGAGTAAGAAAAAAGTTGCAGGAAAGTAATGAGAAATATAAAGCAACAACAGATGTCAGAAAAAGATCCAAGGTATCTGAAGGAGAGTTGGTAATGGTTTACTTGAGGAAAGAAAGATTTCCTAAAGGCACATACAATAAATTGAAGTACAAAAAAATTAGGCCATGCAGATTGTGAAGAAAATCAATGATAATGTTTATGAGGTGAGTTTATCATAGAATTTTGATATTTCTCCAGTATTTAATGTTTCAGATTTATATGAATTCCATGAAGAAGATAGTGAAGGTGACGAAGATGAAGAAGTAAATTGGCAGCAACAAGTTCCAAAGAAAAAGGACAAGATAGAGCAAGTTTTGGATATGAAAACAGTGAGCACCATGCAAGGAAATTATAACAGGTATTTGGTCCAGTGGAAAGGATTGCAATAAGAAGACAACACTTGTGTTACAAAATGAGAGCTAAAGAAGATTGACAAAGACAAATGGCAGCAGTATAATCAGAACAACTCATGGGAGCTAAGTTGTTTTCAACTAAAGGAGAATGATGCAGAAAAATAGGGTCCGAAATTTTAGTTTAATAATTTTTTTCGAGATTTTTCTATTTTTAGAACCAAAAGTCAACTTCAATTGCATTTTGTCTTATAGGTTAATTTTAGTGTTTAGAATAATTCAAGGTATTTTTAGAACTGCACGCGCTTGCATGTGTGGCTTACTAAAAATAACAACTGCTAAAATAGAAGTTTTATTTTAGACGTTAGTTTTTTTATAATTTTTGCATGTCAACTCTAAATCCGAGTTGAGGCTTATTTTAGCATGGTTTGGGTTGTAATTATTTCAAACAACCAATACGAATCAATTCTGAGTATTGTTTCAAGATCTTGGCCTATTGGTAATTTTTCTTATTCTTGTTAGTTTTTGGGTTCATTATCTTTGCATCATTTATGTCTTCAGTGATGATCTCAAAAATATGACAATCCCCTACAAACTAACCACCTTTCTCCTATGGTTTCACGTCTTCCCAAGATTTTGGAGAAAGAGGGTAGGTCTGCCAACATCACAACAGTGTCTTCTCCCTTAGTCATTCGATCTTCTACTCTCGTAGAGTATCAAGTTGTTTCTCCTAATCATGAGAATCCACCCTTTGAAGGTATTTTGGCATGTCTCCATTTTTAAGTTTAATAATGATAGGGGTGGATGTTGGCCAAAATATGTACTTTTGAAAAAATAGTGGATTCGAAGAGTAGATCTGTGGAGATTGTGACAAGGTCGCAGTTGAAGATGGACAATACGGTTTCAACTAAAACAACAATTTCTTTGGGCTTGGAGTAATAGAACATATACCTTGTCCATGATTTAGCACCCCCTTTTTTTGAGCCAGATCTATTGGAAGCTACTACTTCCTAGGATAGTGATGCAAATTTTGGATCCATGGAGATCCTCACCTTTTCACAGAAAGCTTGTTTATTGACCAAACCAAATTATGGAAAGAAAAGTCAAAGAGGAAGAAAAACAGAAGTGAAAAGACTTCAGCTAGATGCATTGAATTTTATTGGTGAGGGATCACAATGGACAATGGAGGCACTTATTTCACGTAGTGCTAGAAGGGCGCTTGCCACTTGTGAGTGACATTATCTTCGGTGGAGTTGGGTTTTCACATTTTTGTTGGTGTTCCTTCTAAGTTTTGGGTTCAGAGGTTTTATTTTCTCTGTGTGCCTCTGGATTGGTTGACAATTTTTCCAAGTTTGTAATGAAAAAGTAGTTTTTGTATCATCTCCTCTTTTTTATTGAAGGGTAACAAACCCCACAACCCTCAATCACCGATCAATTTTTTTTATTGATATATAATATTATTTTATTATATATATTTTTAAATTTATTAAATTAGTTTATGTTGAAAATTCTGTCAAATTTATGTCAGAGATATCGTTAAACATTTGATGGAACCCTGATGAAGATTTGAAGGAAATTAGAAAATGTTTTATTTTGTCAATTGCATGTTAAATTCAGTTCGTTTTTCTCTAATAGAATAGGCTTGGTTTTTTATGAAGACCTAACACAATTTATGATGGAATTTGTAATGTCCCCTATTTAGCCCTACGCTCTTCTTTTGGATTTAGCCTATTTTTGGGAACTCTTAGGTTAAGCAGAAGCTCGAATCAGGGTTTCCAAACTTCTTGGAGGACGTTTTCGTCTTTTTGCGGAGCTTGCACTTGGAAATGTTGAACTTGGATTTCGGATTCCTTCTGGGTTTTCTGAAAGCTTCGTGGTGATATGTTTTACTTAGCATACAGAGCACTGTCAGGGACTTTCTATTTTTAGTAAGTTCAGGGTCGGTGTCGGATCAAAATTTTGAAAATGGGGTTGGATTCGTCTCGTCAAGACCTTTCCAATGAGCTATAGATCTTCGATTTCTGACATCATCTTGGCTTCCGTTTTAAAGTCCGCAAAGTATATATTATTATTTAAATTGGACCTTGGTGCCTAGATTTAACAACTTTAAGTTGTTTTAAAAAGATGTTCTTTATGGGGTGGGCGCCTCATTAAAAGAATTAATTATAATTCTTATTGAATATTTAATCCAAGCTTAAGTTGGACGCCACCTATTGGAGGATAGGGTTTCTAGAAGGGTCAAACGGAAATTATAAAAGGAAGCCTTTGGTCCTCACTTGGATCATCTTAGCTACAGGAATGTTACGCTGCCGGATTGGCTTGGGATTGCTTCGAAGAATGAAAGCCTCTTAGCTTGGCATTGCTTCTCGCTTGAAAGATAGCGACTAGTGGTGAGATAGTGTAGTTTGATTGTTTGTATGTAGGATTTGTGCTTTGTAAGCAGTGTGTGTTTAATAGATTAGTTCATGAGAAATTCAGGGTTTTCATATTCATTACAGCACGCTGTGTTTTGTTCGTAAATAAAAAAAGTCAAAAAAATTCATTGTGGGTATTGGCTAATCCTCTTTGTTGGTATTGGGCGCCCTTTTTTTGTAAATTGTGGAATTTTTTATGACTGCTGTGATTTTTAAAAGCAAATCGCCCCTCTTGCTGGACTGTACTTGCTGTGTAGACATTGGGATATGTGCAAAAACTATATAGGAACTTTTGGGTCTGTTTTGTGTTCCAATCTTGGGTGCCTTCATCATTAGGGTCTTTTGTGCTTCGTTTCATGTTTTTTAGATGAGTTGTGTGAGAGATATGTCCATTTTAGTGTGATTTCAGGTTGTTGGGTTTACATTTTAAAGTGCAAAATTGGACAGACCAGAATCTTGAATCAGTTCTTTGAGAGAAGAAATCGGTTTCGAAATTTCCATTCAGCAAGGAAAATGCTCTGTTACAATGCTTTTTGAATGGTTCTAATGCTATGCTCTTGGCAGGTTAATTCTTGATCATATTGTAAGCTGGCAGTGTACTGACAGCAATTCTTAATCTTGCTTAATCATGATTTGTAATGCTGATCTTATATTCTGAAACTACATTGTAATACTTTGCATCTCTGTCATATGGTAGCTTCCACTCGCTTTCGGTTTGGAAAGCACATTCTTGACGTTGAGTATTTCAGTATTCTTGTTTATTTCAGTACTTCGTAGCGCTTCGCCAAATGGTCGCCTCACTCCATACTGGATTGGGTAGCACATACTTGGTGTTGAGTTTCTTTAAAGCATTATAATTCTTAGTACTCCACCATATGGTCGTCTCACTCCATACTGGACTGGGTAGCACATACTTGGTGTTGAGTTTCTTTCAGTACTGATAGTAGTAGAAGATCCCTTGACCATATGCTCGCCATCATCGGCGCCATTCGTGGTTAGAGTTCTTTCCAGCTCTGTTTTTGCATTCAGATCCTCTGACCAATGCTCACACCTTGGCCTCCTCGGAATCCTGGTGTACATTCTGGTTAGAGTTGCTTCAGTTATCGTTTGGTTTAAGGCTAATCCTAACGACTGTGTATTGCTCTGTTGATTGTAAGTGAAAGTTCAAAAAAAATTGGCTCGGAATCTTTTACTACAACAAAAATTTGGCTCGGATTATTTGAGTTTTTTATGAAGACCTAACACAATTTATGATGGAATTCAATCAATATGTTGTAATGGGATAAATATATAGGGCATTGATAACCATGTGTGGGAACAACATAGGATGACAAAGCATGGGGGGAAGTGGCAAACTGCAATGTAATTGTATTGGAGTGGGGTGACTTTTTCAAGATCTACAACCACAAGTAACTCGAATGAACATCAAAAGCGAATACCGGAACCTTATATTGAAGGCATACAAGACAATCAAACACACATGATCCCCAAACACTTATAAACCTTATTATTTCTCTCTAAAAGTGAAAAACCACTTATACATGTAACGGGGGAAGAGCACATTCATGGGTCTTATGAATCTCTATGAGAAAGATAAGATCATATTCAATAACATCCTTGAAGGTAGATGAAGAATTAACCACATTGCACTAATGCAATTCCAACCAACAATATAGATGCCACCCCCTGTTATTGGACCCAAAAACACTACAATTTAGCTAGCCAAGGAAAAACAAACATTTAAGTGTTTACTATGTTATTTATGCTATTAACACTAACCAAATATATATTTTGATCAAAACTATTTCTTAAAATTATAATTACATTTACTCAAGTATTTACCATAAAAAAAATTCATAACCTATTACAATTTTGAAAGCTTTGTTAAAATAACATCTTTTAATCAAATATTTAGTATATTAAAATTACAAAATAACTTTGTAATTGTGTTACAATATTTATACCTCTAATCAAACATTTACCATATTAAAATTTCTATTATAAAACAATATGTTAAACACTTATTTCAATTATTCTTACTTAAAAATTAAATTGAACATATTAAAAAAATAAAGGTAATCATGTCTTACTATTATAAATATTTAAAATTTACTTATAAATATAGAGGTTATATCTTTTTAAATTATAATTTAAGTTTGAAAAAAACAATATTAATAATTATGTGGGCTAAAAATAGAAATATCCATATTTTTTTATTAAATTTATTTAAAATTTAATTCTTTCGAAATATATTTATGTATAATCTTTTTTCTATATTTAATTTTTAATTTATTCATAAGTGATAATAAATATTTAAAATTTAATTATTCTTTAAATTTTAAAAAATATATTTATAATACAAATGATTTAAAGTGAGAACTTATGAATTGATGGTTTAACAAATTAAGAGTTTTACTGGATTACAAACTTGAAAAATTGCAAAACATTTACAGTGAGAACTTGCAAATTCTGCAAAGATATTTAAATTGCAAAACATTTACAGTGAGAACTTGCAAATTCTACATAGATACATCTTACTTTGGTGCTCCTTTAACTCTTCCTTGAAAGTATTTTTTGTTTTTCCTACTTTAACTTTAAATTTGTAATATAAACCAATTTTCTTATAAATTTTTATTCATATTATCAGATATTATACACTTTATTTTTTATTCTATCTTTTTTTTGGATAAAAGTCAAGATTATCAATAAAAAGAGGAGTTAAATAATTCACACGCCCCAATAGAAACAAAATCAAGGGAATAGAAATCAATACATTCCAGAAATCAAAATTTACTACACTCCATACTACAACCTAAAGTACTAGGGTTTCAGTCATTCCAGGAGGACTTGATCGAGATGAGAATGGGTTATAGTGGATGCGACCCAGAATTAAAAGCCTAAATGTAGCGAGAGCCAAGCAGGTTGAAACATGAAGATCACTGGTTAGTTACTGGAGTAGAACTCTAGACCTAGATGGAGATAATGAAAGGTTGTAACTGATTTCCATTGTAACAAAGAAAAAGTACCATTGAAACTACAAGTAGTAATCACATTTGGATGCCGAAACCCACTGAACTGTTCTCACGTAAACAGCCGGTGTGTTCAGCTGAATGTGCCAACTGTTTATATATACCACACACAAAAGTTGTAAACAGTCGGTGTGTTTGGCTGTATAAGCTCTTCCCACCTAAACTACCTAGACTGGACTGACCATGACCACAATATTTACAAATAGAAAAAAAATCATACTCTGCATTTTTTCAATAAAAGATAAGACATAGTTGAAAAGATAAATATTACATTGGAGAATGATTCAGCCGTCTTCCAAGCTTCACTTAGTACCATCACTGTGGCCCTGAGCATGCTTAGCAGTGGATTTCCCCTCCTTGGGTTCAGAGATAGGCCAGGGTAGAGCACCATGCCTACCTCTGGATCTATAGATGGGAACATCCCATTCAGGGGCCTGTCCAGGCTACTTCAGAAGACTCAACCTGGGTGGCATGTCATTTAGCAGATAGTTGAGGGTCCATTCTCTCTTTTTGATGGGGTCGTGCACAAGGATATTTTCAATTGTTTCAATACGATGGTGATAGCATTCATTCTCCATGAGATGAGATGCATTTTCACTCATTTTTGAGAAAAAAAAATACCAATTGCACTACAATTTTCCAGTTGTGAGGACCTCGTGCCATATTCAGCTATGTTCCTTCCAAAGAATTGACTGCTTCACTCCAGATTATTAATTGGCTTGAGCAAAGCCACTTGAATTCTATGCTTACTTAGCAATGTGGCTAGAACAAAGAGGGCCGCCACAGAATTCATTATGTAGATTAGGCTGATCATGAAACGAAGGAGCCCTATCACTGATTCCTAATACCTCCTTGCCCTAAAATTACAAGAAGTTGATGGAGAAAGGAAGAGTGGGTGGAAGACTGAGGAGCAAAGTAATATTGATTTTTGTGGTAGGCGGGGTATAATATAATGGCATTGTCGGGATTTGTTCACATGAAATTCCACAAGGGAATATATACCAAGCTAGGTTCCTTTGGGCATAAAGGACGAAGACTAGGTTAGACCCTACCAGGGTCGATTATAATAGCATGAATATTTACATATTCACAAGGTGTTCCAGATTTAAACATACCCTTCTTCGTGGAATTGTAGATTAGAGTTGTGCTTCAGACTTGAGCTTTAATGATTTGAACAATGTGTCCCACTTCCCGAGTGTCATCTAATATTTGAGTATTTATTTATTTCCATAAGTGCCAGAGAAGAAACCTAAGAGAGATCACATTTAGAAACCTAAGGATTTTCATCTCAGTTATCATGTTTTGTCCACTTACAAAGAATATCAGTCATAGAGCCAGGACTTGCCGTCGGGCTGCCAAAGATGAGTGCCATTGCTTTCCAGATAGCTCTGGAAAACAGGCAACGTAGAAACAGATGTTTGATACTATTGGCACCATTCTGACAGTTAGGACATATGATGGGAAATATCCTTCCTCTCCTTTGGAGATTGTCAGCTGTTAGAATTTTACCATGCAGCACTATCTGGATGAGAGCTTTTATTTTTGGCCAGCTTTGTCGTGTCCAAAGATTGTTTCATTTATTTTCCTTGTGCCGATCCATTTGTCTTTGAGTTTGATAGGTTTGGGAAACTGAACACACTTAATTGAGTGTTGGGCCAAACCAGTGAACCTGATTTGTTGAATAAAAACAGCCCTGTTAGTGAGATCCTTAAGTAGGATATTAAATTGATTACCACTTGTTTAATTCTCTCTATGTTCCAAGCCAGCTGATTAGCAACTAGAAGGTGGCGATAATAAATTAACTGCCAGTAACCCTGAGTTTCTAAAAATTTCAGCAGCTTGAATAAAGGTGGGGTTGTCAAGGCAGGCAATCCATTCTGTCCGTCTTCCCAAAAGAGATTTTTTTGCCATTTCCTATGTGCCAACTGCCAAGTAATATTTTTGTTGAGAAGTTCCACACCCGTTGAGCTATTATGGTTTCCTCATATGGTTGAATGAAGTATTTACCACTGATAATGAAGCTCCAGAGAGAGGCCGGGGTTTTTCTAAGCCTCCAAGCAGCTTTCATGGTGAAGGCTTTTAAAGTTGAACCCCCAATCCTGTTTTGTCATGCACGCCATATGCCAAGACACTGGCAGGTGTTTGAATTGTTCATCTACCCCTATCCACAAAAAACTCCTCTGCATTGTTGTGATAGTTTCCTCAACCTGTTTTGGAATGGGTAGGAGAGTGAGCAAATAAATGGAGAGACTGTGGAATAGCCCTTAGAACCTGAATGGTCCCAGAAAGGTGAGTCAACAGTTTGTTCATTGTGACAATTTGATCTTCACTTAGCTATTCTAATGGAGTTTTCGTTTTTCTCAGGTGTGGTGGAAATCTCAAATATTTCATTGGAGGTTTGCGCTTTAAAAAGTCCAGAATGTTGAGGATTTCCCTTTTACTATTGGCTAGAATATTGACAAAATGATGTTAGATTCAGATTTATTTATTTGTTGTCATAACACCATCTGGTATTTGAACAGGAGTTTGTTGAGTTGTGTGATTTCCTGAACAATGCGAGGGGAAAAAAGGAGTGTGTTATAAACAAAGTGAAAATTGGAGAATCTCAGCCCCCTTCCCTTGACAGGAGTCCATGGATCTTGCCTTTAGCTTTGGCATCTGCTAGAAGCCTGCAAAGAGATTCACGCATTCTTATGAATATGTATGAGGCTAATGGATCTCCCTGTCTAAGTCCTCTAGAAGGAGGGAAAGGCTTTCCTGTATCCCCATTAATAAAGATCAAGTAAGAGGGTGTTCCAACACAACTGGTGATCCATGCAACTATAGATTGACTGAAGCCAAAGGCTAGAAGAGTTTAATCAATTAGATCCCAATTACGGCGATCAAATGCTTTGGATATATCTAGCGTGAACAAAATTCCTGGTCCTCCATAGAGTTTGAGGGAGTGGCAAACTTCTTGGACAGCCATAAAGTTGTTAATTACCTTTGGTCCTGGAACAAAGGTTGACTGAGCTGCAGAGATGATTCTTAGGAGCACTGGCTTGAGCCTCGAAGCAATCAGTTCAGAAAGGATCTTCTATACCCTAAGTTACCAGGAAACAGAAACAGAAACGGATCCAAAATGTGGAAACACCAATATTCTAAAAACCCTTAGAAACGAAATGGCACAAAAATGTCAGTACAATTAAGTATTAAAAAATATAAATATATATACAAAAATAAAACACTTAAAAAATATGGCATTCTTTATTTATTTTCCAAATTTTTCTCTTAGTTTTTTACGTTTTGTTTCTTAGAAGGTGCCGGAAACACCCAGAAACCTGCTGGAGACACCCAGAAACTGCCAAAAAAGCCCGGCAGGTATCCAGAATTTTCCGGCACTTTCAGTGCGTTTTGGTTCCCCAGTTTGCTTTGGAAGCATTTCTAGGGGAAAATGCCCTGTGCAGGGGTGTAGTATCCCCCTTTTTCCCTAACATACAATTGTAGAAGACTGTTAGCCTACCTTATTCCCATAGGCTAACGGTCTTCTACAATTGTATGTTAGGGAAAAAGGGGGATATTACAAGGGGGCATTCCCTGCAACTTAGTAAATATCATATCGCATAATGCAATTGCCCCTGTTGATCCCTATGTTCTATCTGTGCCACCTTTGGAATTAGAGCAATTTCTGTGCCATTCATTTGTCGAGGCATTTTTTTGTTCCATTTTGGTTCTTTAATCAAGGCCAAAAAATATTCTTTGATTAGGTACCAGAAAGTTTGATAGAAAAGTATTGGAAAACCATTAGGCCCAATAGCTTTGTCAAACGGAAAAGAGAACAATATGCTAAGCTTCTAATCTGTAATTGGTTCCATCATGCTGCTAGTGCCCTCTTCTTTGATTGATTTTAGAATCTTCATCAAATCCCTCTGAGATCTTATCTTGCGCTGGTCATTGGGTCTTGAATTAGTATGGTTTGAAGGAATCCAGTGGAATGACTCATTTTTTCGGGAGTTATTTGTAATGACCCTGCTCAAATCTGGTTGAAAACTTTTGATTTTTGGTCTTGGAAATTTTATCAAACACTTCACATACAAGGGTCATATGACTGATATAACATTTTAGTTTGCTTTAATGGCTCTTTCCTTTACTTAACATCAATAAGTATGCTTGCAAGAAGACTCTAGATTGTCTAAACAATGACCTAGCACGAATGTGCAACTAATTTTGGCAATATTCCATGCATATATATGATCTATGCTTGAGAAATGAACACCTACAGCCAACTGACATTTTTACAAACAGTTGGTATGCAAACTAACTAGCTGATAATAAATGATATCGAAATTCTCAAATGACACCAGCAATTATTATCTCTTTAATTGCAATGAAATTTCTAATACAATGCTCATGAAATATGGCCAAGACTCAATGTTAACAATTTCAAAATGAACCTGATTGGAGACGCCTTCAAATGTTATGAATTTCTGAGTTGTCTTCAGACTGGTATACTTCAGATCAGACTTGCATATCTTCCAAATTCCACCTCCAAATGAATATATGTCAATGCCAAAGTGTTAGGAAATGTTGGGCGCCCCTTTTGGATGATATTTGATATTTTTTTGGACTCCTTTAATGCAAAATCGCCCCACTTCAAAGTTGCAGACCTGCCATGGATAAACCTTCAAATCTGAAATAATCTCCACAACCTTTGGATTCTTTGTCATAAACAAAACGTTCCTTGGACTTGGGCACTCCAAATGGCACTATGCTTGATGTTGAAAACCCTCTTAGGTAACCAAAACGAACTTGGAAGTGTGGCTGTCCTCAGAAATTACAGTCATAGATTCCTCCTTATTTACAGCTGTAATGGCCTTCCAAAGGTCTCCAAACTAGTCACAAAAACTTTCCCAAGGAAGGGGAATCCCTTTGGTAACACTATCACTTGCAAACACTTCCTTAAATATTGAAATCGAACCATTCCAATGGGACTGAAACAAAATTACAGTCACCCCTAAATATATGCATACTCACCAAAATAGACCTCCATTGTCTTGAGAATGTTCTCCCAGCTAAGGCGCTTCAATTGGATGTTCTTGTTGCTTCAACAAACACCTAGAATGAAAGATTAGAATTCATTGCCATAGCTGCCATGAAAGTCTTCAGATTATGCAATGTAAACCCTTGACCAAAGCTTGTCGATGATGCCCAAATGAAGAAGCTGAATGCTTCCTCCTCAAAGTGCAACCCTTCAGATGTTATTTCACACCCTCAGTTATGCTTCCAATGGAGATTTTCGTCTCCAATGGCTATTTTGCAGAAACCCTCGGCTCCACAAGATGAATCAATCAAAATATTATTCATTCAACTGGATGCCGAGAATGAGTTCTTGCCTTTCCTTTTATTCTTTTTTTAAGAGAGCTCAATCACCTTCCTGGCCAATGTGGGATAAAAGATTTATTCCCACATTAAATTATTCACTTAATGCACTTTATTATGTTAAAGTGACTTTATTATTATAAAGTTACTTTATAACTTTATAATAATATTAAAATATTAAATAAATCACTTAAGTCACTTAAACTTTAATATCTCTCTCATCATTCATCCGATGCACGAGCCGTCTGAAGCTGTCGACTGAGGAAGTGATTCTGAACGCTATCAATCCATACTGCCAAAAATAGCAGGGGTCCCACGCTGAGTGCTGAATACTGCTAAAAATAGCAACTCAGGCTAGAAGTGTCCAAATGAGCCTGAACGAAAGCCAACTGATCAAGTACTGACAAACTGAAGCTGAGCCAAGCTCCATCAAGAGACCCTCTAACCATGCATATTAACCTACGAGGGCTAAGAATAGGCTAAATCCACCGAACTCTGATGCTCGCAAAAATGGGGACATTACAGTCCGCCCTCCCTGAAATTGCTTGTCCTCAAGCAATCTCTACTGCAAAGAAACCCAACTCCCCGGAAGGCCCAAAAATAAGAACTGTGAAGTGTCCCACACATCACTGTCTCCTGTAGCATCAACAAAAACACAACTGCGCAAGCTATCCCTGGATCCCAAACCCATAGTGAAAGTCTGTCGTGTCTGTCATCCTCAGGCTGTCACTGCGCTCTACTACCTCCAACTTCACCATGTTGTGAGTGGTGAAGTAACACAATGGGACCCATCCAATACTCAGTGCCAAAACTGTCACCACCTGGATCCCAATACAATCTGAATTCACATCCATCTGTCATGTGGAGATAAGAACTTCTTGAAGCATCTGCTACACTGAATCTCACCCTGTCCTCTGCTAAACCCTCGTGGATGTGATTATTGACCAAGCCATCATGCCAACTGACACCATAGTCATCCTGTAACCATGTACCCATAAGAAAACTCTCTGACATAGAAGTAGCAAACCCTGTTGGATACATATCAACATGATGTAAAACTGACAGCTGTCCCTGCAAGTAATCCCCTGCAAACCGCTGAGTCAGACGCTTGCAGCCGCTAATCCCATCTTCTAAAGATTGTAAATACCCATCCCACAACGGATGGTATAACTCTGGGGCCAATCCACACTGATGCATCATCAAATCCTTCGTGTGTGGACCAACGGAGAAGTGATAAACACTCCTCACTATGCAATCAAGATGAAATGCTCCCACCTCTGTCAATGGCTGACCATCATAGTCCTGGGGAAACAAATCAGCATAAGTACAAATCTCTGTACTGGATGATGCCTCACATATCTCCTGTGACAACGATGAAGTAGTGACGTGATCTGTCACACAACTCTTGGAAAAATCAACTATGTCATCACAAGAGCTCTCAACCAAAACACTCATCCCATCTGAATTGACTGCACCAATATCTGCGATAGATGTAACCACATCCTCACTACAACTCGTGGAGATAAGATCCTCATCAACTGCCTCTGTATATAGCTGTACTGTATCTGCAGCTGGTGGAAATTGTGTCAAACTCAACTCCACGGTAAGCTCCTCCAATCGTGACTGTGACTCTTGAAGGGCCAACTGAGCACTCTCCAACGAGTCCATAGTCACCTCAAGCTCATGAGTGAGCTCATCAACCTGCTCCTCTTTCCTCTGCAATGCATCATAACAAATGCAATCCCACTCGAGAAGAAAATCCTTGTCTGCAAGTAGTTTTAAGTAATTTTGTTTCATCATTCCAATTGCTTCTCGAAGTGAATGTATCTCTGCAAGGGAAAAACCACTATCACCATTCTCATCTGTCAAAGGAGTACTCCAACCATAGGTAGCTAACATCTGCCGAGCAACATCAAAATGCTCAATGGTTGTGGCAATCATATTGTCGTTCGCCTTTAGTTGCCCAACCAAATGATGACTCTGTAGCTTATGACCCCCATACAAGTTTTCCGGTTCACAATATGCACTATGATATGAGGCCGATTCGTCATCACTCTCCTCATGATAAGCAGCGTCATGTGTGCTTTCATCCATGCACACCTCAACATCTAAGGTACTGCTGCTATGTACCTCAAAGGGTGGCTTAACTGATAAGGTAGAAGTTGCTGGTATGACAGTATCTTCACACACTTCTACTCCCAAAGTAACTGCATGCCCATCCAAAACACGATCCTGGGATTCCATATCAACATATGAATCTTCTAGCTTGTTTTCAAGGGGCTGATCAGACTCGCCATGACATGAATCATCAACATACAATGCATCATTAGTACCCAATTCCTGAGTACTTTCATGTGACAACTCAATAGTAGTGTCTTGCACCTGTGAAATCACGGTTGTCTCATGTTGTTGGAAAGTTTTATCACTGCTGTCATAAAAATCAGAACTGTTAGCAAGGTTGATAACATCCTCTGAAGTGTTGTTACTATCATTTTGTGGCTCCACCGTACCATTTCCTTGATGTAAAATTTCCTTATCAACCACCATTTCATTTTCAACCCCATGTCCATCTGTAGGTTGAAGATCACGATCTGCTAACTTATCTCTTTTTAACCCAAACACATCATAGAGACTCTTAGATACTTCACCAAGTCTCTCATTTTTACTTCGTGATGAGGTTCGTCTTGAAAGGGAATCCTCATACTGCTGCGGACTATGGGTTAATCTTCGTTGTGAAAGCTTAAGTTTCCACTGGATATCATTCAACATGCTCTCAACGCTTGGCTGCTCGCATTTCTTTGGTTTTCTTCTTTGCTTGTTATAATCTATCCGATGCTCCATATATTGTTCGAAGTTTAGAAGCTCTTTGATATTATCTGGTAGTGCTTTGTACTCCTCATAAGCGTCCGTTATCTCATCAGCAAATTTAGAAGCTATGACAACCATTTTGCTGTCCAAGATGGCCAATCTGATAAAAAGAACCCTGATTTTCTGCCTCAAGAATTTTGTCAAACAGATTGCTTGCAACTCTCTTCAACTGAAATCTGACTTCACTTTGGATTTCAACTTTATGTATTGTTTTAAATGCATGGAGAATTAATCTGAAACTTGCTAATGATTGAAATGATAATGGGAGTGCAATTAAGTATGCTATCAGATTTTCCAATGCAATTTAAAATCTGAAAAAGACAATAATTGACAGCTACAGCAACCCAGACATTTTTACAAACAATTTGCAAGTAAACTCCAAGCTTCTTAATAGGACTGTATTGACTTGAATAATGCTAATATACCAATGATGGTCGTCCTTTTTGTAAGAGTAGCTATCAAGTTCATATGACTTTGGTGATGGAACTACCATTGTTGTAAAAAACAGAGATCTCTTCTACAGTTGCAATACTGCTTAATTGAATACGATCTGAAATAACCCAATCAGGCTGGCAGGAAACCGCTCTGATACCACTGTAATGACCCTGCTCAAATTTGGTTGAAAACTTTTGATTTTTGGTCTTGGAAATTTTATCAAACACTTCACATACAAGGGTCATATGACTGATATAACATTTTAGTTTGCTTTAATGGCTCTTTCCTTTACTTAACATCAATAAGTATGCTTGCAAGAAGACTCTAGATTGTCTAAACAATGACCTAGCACGAATGTGCAACTAATTTTGGCAATATTCCATGCATATATATGATCTATGCTTGAGAAATGAACACCTACAGCCAACTGACATTTTTACAAACAGTTGGTATGCAAACTAACTAGCTGATAATAAATGATATCGAAATTCTCAAATGACACCAGCAATTATTATCTCTTTAATTGCAATGAAATTTCTAATACAATGCTCATGAAATATGGCCAAGACTCAATGTTAACAATTTCAAAATGAACCTGATTGGAGACGCCTTCAAATGTTATGAATTTCTGAGTTGTCTTCAGACTGGTATACTTCAAATCAGACTTGCATATCTTCCAAATTCCACCTCCAAATGAATATATGTCAATGCCAAAGTGTTAGGAAATGTTGGGCGCCCCTTTTGGATGATATTTGATATTTTTTTGGACTCCTTTAATGCAAAATCGCCCCACTTCAAAGTTGCAGACCTGCCATGGATAAACCTTCAAATCTGAAATAATCTCCACAACCTTTGGATTCTTTGTCATAAACAAAACGTTCCTTGGACTTGGGCACTCCAAATGGCACTATGCTTGATGTTGAAAACCCTCTTAGGTACCCAAAACGAACTTGGAAGTGTGGCTGTCCTCAGAAATTACAGTCATATATTCCTCCTTATTTACAGCTGTAATGGCCTTCCAAAGGTCTCCAAACTAGTCACAAAAACTTCCCCAAGGAAGGGGAATCCCTTTGGTAACACTATCACTTGCAAACACTTCCTTAAATATTGAAATCGAACCATTCCAATGGGACTGAAACAAAATTACAGTCACCCCTAAATATATGCATACTCACCAAAATAGACCTCCATTGTCTTGAGAATGATCTCCCAGCTAAGGCGCTTCAATTGGATGTTCTTGTTGCTTCAACAAACACCTAGAATGAAAGATTAGAATTCATTGCCATAGCTGCCATGAAAGTCTTCAGATTATGCAATGTAAACCCTTGACCAAAGCTTGTCGATGATGCCCAAATGAAGAAGCTGAATGCTTCCTCCTCAAAGTGCAACCCTTCAGATGTTATTTCACACCCTCAGTTATGCTTCCAATGGAGGTTTTCGTCTCCAATGGCTATTCTGCAGAAACCCTCGACTCCACAAGATGAATCAATCAAAATATTATTCATTCAACTGGATGCCAAGAATGAGTTCTTGCCTTTCCTTTTATTCTTTTTTTAAGAGAGCTCAATCACCTTCCTGGCCAATGTGGGATAAAAGATTTATTCCCACATTAAATTATTCACTTAATGCACTTTATTATGTTAAAGTGACTTTATTATTATAAAGTTACTTTATAACTTTATAATAATATTAAAATATTAAATAAATCACTTAAGTCACTTAAACTTTAATATCTCTCTCATCATTCATCCGATGCACGAGCCGTCTGAAGCTGTCGACTGAGGAAGTGATTCTGAACGCTATCAATCCATACTGCCAAAAATAGCAGGGGTCCCACGCTGAGTGCTGAATACTGCTAAAAATAGCAACTCAGGCTAGAAGTGTCCAAATGAGCCTGAACGAAAGCCAACTGATCAAGTACTGACAAACTGAAGCTGAGCCAAGCTCCATCAAGACCCTCTAACCATGCATATTAACCTACGAGGGCTAAGAATAGGCTAAATCCACCGAACTCTGATGCTCGCAAAAATGGGGACATTACATTATTTGAATATGAATGCCATTTGTTGTTTTTATTTTCTGCACTGAGTTGGCAGGCTGCCTATTTGGAACTGATTTGTTAAAGTATTTGTTGTTTAAATCCCCTTGATTGAGCCTCTGTTCTTGGGGTCTGTCTCCAATATTGTTCCTCCTTTCATTCAATAATCCTGAGGCTTTGTATGAGAGTTTTCTCACGTTTTGCCAAGTCATGTGGGAAACCATATTCCTTAAATTGTTTTTGTACACTAGCTAGTTGCATCACAATGGAGGCAGACTGAGCAAAGGTATTCTCGATTTCATTTATCCACATTTTAAGCTCACGTTTGAGGTGGTTGAATTTCCCACAATTTTAATCATTTCATGAACCTGAACATTCCTGGTTTCATGCCACCATTAATCTATTTTTCTCTTGAAATCAAGATGAGAAAGTCACATTCTTTCAAATATTAGTTGAGGCTTTCATTGCCTAGGGGATTTGGCTGCAATGGCCAATGATATTGTCCATGATTGGAGAGAGTTGTGTCAATAACCCTAACTGTTACATGTCTTTTAATCATAATCCATTTGTCAGAGATAGGAATTATGTCTAGTGTTTCTCCTGTTATTCCATTTAAATAGCCTCTGAGCAAAATCAGGCTCGAACATTGGGGCAACTATTTCAAGCTGAATGAGAGTTTATGTTGTCATGTGATTAAATCCCCCCCCCCATTTCTTCTCTTCTAGGGTTTTTTTCGTGTGGTTTGACAGTTATGATCCATTTTGTGAGCTGTTCAATTAGATTAATTATATTATTGCCATAAGGAGGAATATTGATGTTAACAACACAACATTCATGAAATTCTTATGAAACAAATTTAAAAATAAAACCCAAGGGAATGATTGATAGGAGTGGCCAACATACCAGGCAGAATCCCATTGGATCATTGTTCTAGTTCTTGGACAGAAGAGGGTCTGTTTGTTGCCCCATATGCATGAGTATTTGATCTTTTTCGAAGACGCTGAACCAGCTAGTTTCTACTTTTCCTGTACCCAGTCTCTCAAAGTTTTAGTTCAACGAAACAACCCCATAATTCTGCAGATCAGGGTCCTTTCCTTCAGCATGCATAGCCTATTCTCCACTTCATCCATAGAGAATTTGCTCCTAGGAGGAGTCTCAATTCGAAGATAGCAGCCATTTTATTTTTTCTTAGGGAAGGAAGGTCTTATAACAATCATTTGAGCATGATTATGGATGAATTGTCCTGGATCCTCTTCACAGATCTGATTGGTCTCATTTAAGACAGGATATCTGAATTCTGGGTTTGGATTGCTGTGAATAGTGCAGAATTGTAATGGATCCTAGATCCAATCAACCTTTGGCTGTTTGTGGGGAAGAATTGCTGGTTTGAGAGGTAGGTGATTTCTGCTGTGGGTATGGAGGAACTGTGAGCAGGTGGTACACTAGAGGTAAAGTTCAAGTTTACAACAAGATTTTATATTTACCATAGCGTTTTTACAGTTAACTTTGTTCCTCTTGTAAATTCTGTTATTAACTGCTATAAATATTATTTGAAATGGCTACTTTTTTAATATATTATATTAACAAGCAGGTCCAGATAAGATAACAGAATAGTTCTATATCACCATGCACTCTTACATACAGGTATAAGCTTTAATAGCCAACTTAAACCTCGGACCTTATGCCAATAAAAAGATATATAAATGAAATAAAAAATCCAAATGAAGGAACAGAACATTCAAGGCGTTATACATTCCTGAAAGAGTGTTACAAAAATTCACTTCTCTAAGCACAGAAGAATGGTGAATCCATTCCTGAAAGGCCTAAAACATATATTGCAAAGCATTGTACAGAATGTTCAATGAAATAATTATGTATGCTCCAGTTTTGGCCAACCTTGATCTGCTTGTGCCTTTACATACTCAGACAGCAACCGAATGTCTTCATCACTAAGTCGTGGACCAAATGTGCACTGCCCCCTCGGCATACACTTCTCGCCAAATCCCTAAAAAGTGTTTTCAAAAAAATGCTGTAAATCATTGCAAAAAATGTTCTAAATCATTGCAAAAAATGTAAGCAATCATAACTGAACATTACCTAGCAATATTATGAAAAATGCATCTTCAATGACTCGGGATCTCAAAAGTGCCAAAGAAAGTTTATTGTTGTAAGAGCATATGTCGATTGTCATAAATTAAAATATAATAAAATTGATAATCTAGATAAATGCCACACTTTTTCTTTATCCAATTGCCGCTATTTAAAAGACACAGCAATAGTAATTTAATGGAAGGATCATAAGTTGAAACTTACAGGCATGCGACCCTTTCCATAATATGTTATCTTGAATATGTCTTCTATTGTCGCAACTCCATTCCTACAATTCTCACATGTAAAACATTTGGAATATGTCCCAAGAATTTTGACAACATAAGTTAAATTCACACCATAGTATTTTATTTTACAAGAACATCCAATGGTATACTGCGAGCCCATGTTTAAGAATTAAAACCTATAAAACCAAGAAGTCTCCCTGTGACCCCACAAGGGAATTATTAGGTTTTCTGAAGCAAAGATGGATCTCAAGATGGAATCATGAAATGAAAATCAAACTATCAAAAAAGTAAACTAAGGAAGTTTTCATCAATGCATGATACAACCACATTTAGTCAAACTATAGAAAGATAACAATGATTGTGAAAAGACATCTGAAATCCCAAGAACATGCCAGACATAAGAGGGTATAAACAGTCACTGAGCCTCCATGAAAATATGGATGAACAGACACCAGGAAGGTTTGAGAAAGGAAATTAAAATTAGTTGCATAATAAATTTCTACTCACTTGTCACTTAGAAATCATGATCACTTTTTGCCATTTGGACATATATGATATTTTCTCTACAAAAGGCAGAACTTGTAGCCTACAATGAATTGATTGCAGATCTATAACAGTATATATTCTCATATATGTGATGACCTAAACAGATCTTCAAGTGGAGTGAGCGCGATGTTGAAAGATCTGTTCAATACAAAATCATCTTGTAAGTAAGATGAACTATATTTTTGCTGAACATAGTAGCCCAATAGCGAATTTCTTAAGATTTGTATAGATTTCACAGCTATAAAGAAATCATTTGCAAGGTTTTATTACCATACACTGTTGGAAATATTGTCATTGATGTCAAAGGTCTAGCATTATTGGTGATAAAAGCCCCATTGCATTTAATGGTGTTTTTAATATTCATATCTTGGCTAATGTGTGTTAATATTTATTTAATATTAATGAATATATTTTTGGTTGCATATAAATCAAAAGAGGGCCCATGGAGAAGTCAAAGAGTCACGGAGTAAAAGACAAAAGAGGAATGGGACGCATTTTCTCATGAAGAGTCATCTTGAGGAATTTCAAGATTCACCATGTGAAGACAAAAGAGGGTATGGCGCATTTTTCCATGAAGGGACACTTTGAAGAATACAAAAAGTCACAAAGATAAAGACAAAAGAGGAAAAGACATTTTTGCTTATGAAGGGTCACCATATGACTTTTCAAATGCAAGGATACAAAGGGTCATGCAAGTTTGGCATCATTTTTTATGAAGATTGAAGGGTCACAAAGGGTAAATGCCAAAGGTCATTTAGAAAGCCATAAATAAAGGCTTGAGAAGCCATTTGTAATATGCAAGAGAGTGCATGGTTTGTATTTGTTTTCGAAGAAAGAAAAGCAAGAGATATTGTAGAGTTCTATCATTTGTTGAGTAAGCAACATTGAGAGATAGTTGTGTTTTATATACAAGAGGGGTTGGTGCCCTTGTGGGTTGGTGCTCACAAATAGTTGTTGTGTTGATGCTCGACAAAGGGGTTGGTGCTTACGAATTTTGTATTTTGAGTTGGTGCTCATTCATATACTTGAAATCGTTCTCCGTGGTTTTTCCCACTTTGAGTTTTCACGTAAAGATCTAGTGTCTCTCTCTCTTGTGTGGTGCATATTATTGTTTCACTTTTATTGCATATCTTGAATGTATGGTTAAGTGGTTAAAGAAAAAGAATTTGATTAAGAAATAAGATATATAATATATTAATTCACCCCCCCTCTCAGTATATTTCGTGCTTAACAATTCGTATCAGAGCAGGTTCCTTTGAAAAGGTTTTACAGCTTGAAGGTAGATCGAGAAAGCACAATGGCTAGATCACATGAAGGTTTTTCTACAAATAAGCATTATGTTTTTTGAAGCATAAGAATGAAGACTTATTTGATAGCCTTTGGATTCGACATATGGCAAGCAGTGGTAGAAGAATATGAAGAGCCACAGACACTTGTAACTACTCCAACAGAAAAAAAGACAAGTGAAAATAATGCTAAAGCTTTAAATGTTATTTTATGTGATTTATGTGAATCAGAATTTGTTAAAGTTATGCAATGTAAATCTTCTTATGAAACTTGGATAAAACTTGAAAATATTTACAAAGGTGATGGAAAGGTTCAGCAAGCCAAGCTTTAGACTTTCAGAAGACAGTTTGAGAGTTTGAAGATGGAAGAGAGAAAAAATATAGCAAATTATCTTTTGTGAGTTGATCAAATAGTTGATCAAATTCAAGGTCTTGGAGAAAAGTTAGAAGAATCAATTGTGATTCAAAAAGTTTTGAGATCTCTACCATTGAGATATGATGCAAAAGTTTCCGCAATTGAAGAGATGAATTTAACCAAGCTAAAAATGGATGAGCTACATGGTATTCTTACGACATATGAGATGCAAACCGAACAAGAGAAACCCTCAAAGAGAGAAGTTGTTTTCAAGACATCAAAAAAAGTAAAGGCTAAAATTCAAGAATCGAGTGACAGTTCTAGCGATGATGAAGATGACAACGGAGCTCTATTCATTGGCAAATCGAAAAAAGGCACAGAAAAACATCAAAGAAAATTACTTTTCAAATGTTTTAATTGTGGAAAGATTAAACATTTTGCAGCTAAATGCCCAAATAAGGGTAATGGTGACAATGAAGAAGGAAAGTCTACATATAAAAAAAAATTCAAGGAAAAATTCAAGAAGAGATTCAAGAAGAAGAGTTTGCATTCTAAAGATCCTGGCTCAGTCGAAGATAGTGGAGTCAGTGATTTAGAAGAAGAGATTATATTATGGCCATACATAAAAATGCTTCCGCAAGCAAAAGTACAGATAATCAAGAAGAAAATGATGAAACCGAAGTGAATCTGAAAGGAGAACTCGTTTGTGCCTTAGAAGAGTTAAAAGCTCTTGTAAAGAAGAATAAAAAATTAAAGCTCCAGATCGATAAAAATGAAAAAGAGTCAAAAGAAATAATTGAAGATCTACAAACACACTTTGAAGAAGCCAAGAAGAATGAAAAAGATCTTATGGCATAGTTGAAAATAGTAAGTAAAAAATGTGAAAGGTATGTTATTGAAATTATTTGTTTTAAAAGCAGATCTTGAGAAAACAAATAAAGCAATCAATGATAGAGCAGCCAATGATTCAAAATTTGAGAATAGCACTAATATGTTGAATAAGATATTAGAAAATCAAATATCAATGTCAGATAATACAGGTATTGGATTTGAAAAAGAGAAAGAGGAGGCTACTACTTTCACAGACAAAGAAAAAAAAGAGCTATGCTGAAGCTCTTACAAAAGAAAAAATAAAAAGAGAAGTTAAGAATACAGAGGACATCTCAAACAAAGAAGGCTAGAGGAAATAGAGTTACAAAAGGCAATCAAATTAGAGATACACAAATAATTCTTATTTTTATGGTTACTATTTTTATTGTAATAAATATAGTCGTAAAAAAATAGAATGTCGAAAAAGGGCTAACAATTTTAGAAATAATAAGGAAAGTCATGCAGAGTCAAGCAGAAGTGACAACTCTTTTGCTCCTCTATCAGGGTTTAATGAAAAGGCCATAATATGTTACAAGTGCATCAACTTCGGACACATAGCCCGGTACTGTAGAAAAGTGTTTGAGTCAATCAAGAAGGACTAGAGTTTCAAGGCTCCATTCATCAAGAAAAAAGTTCATACAGGTTCATGGCAAAAGAAACAACCTAAAAAATCTATGTTAGTACAGACAGTTTTGTAAGTAAGAAATGAAGAAAAGCCATGGTTCATTGACAGTGGATGTTCGAGGCATATGACAAAAGACAAAAGCAAGTTCATAACTTTGAAGAAGATCAATGGTGACACAATGAAATACGGAGATAATACTACTGCCAGAATTGTAAAAAAAGGTACACTAAGTTTACATAATGGCAGAACTAAAATTGAAAATATTTTGTATGTAGAAGGTCTGAAGCATAATCTTTTAAGTGTAAGTCAAATGTGTGATCAGGGGCACACACTAAAATTTTATGCAAAAGGTTGTGAAATTAGGAGAAAAATTTTAAATGTGTTGATTGCAGATGCTCAGAGAACAGGCAATAATTTGTATATATTATCAAACATCAAAGGTCAAAGATGTTTGAGTCAGATTGAAGAAAGTTGGCTGACACAGAAGAATGGGTCACATAAATTTTGACAATCTTGTCAACATCAGCAAAAAACAAGCAATCAAAAATCTTTCAAATATTACAAAGCCATCCGACATGCTTTGTGAAACTTGTCAGCATGGGAAGCAGGGCAGAAGGCGGTTCAAAACAAAAGAGTACTCGACCACTCAGATGTTAGAGCTTGTTCACACTGATCTGTGTGGACCTATGAGAACTCAAAGTACTCAAGGTGAGAAATATTTCATGTTGCTTATTGATAATTTTTCACGTATGACTTGAGTAATGTTTTTAAATAAAAAATCATAAGCTTTCAGATATTTCAAAGCATTAGTTGAGAATGAAACCAATTTGAAGATTAAGTGTCTAAGATCAGATCGAAGATGAGAATTCATGTCAAATCAATTTATTGAGTTTTGTGAAGACCATGGAATAAAGAGATTATTCAGCGACTAGAACTCCACAACAAAATAGAGTAGTTGAACGGAGAAACAAAACAGTTTGGGAAATGGCGAGGACAATGCTAAATGAATCCAAGATACCAGATAAATATTGAAGAAAGGTAATTGCTACAACAATGCATATTCAACATAGAGCATTATTGAGAGTCAATAGTAACAAGACTTCTTATGAGCTATGAAAAGACAAACCAGCAACAGTTGATTATTTTAGAGTTTTCGACAGTAGATGCTTCATAAAGAGAACTGACGAAAAACTTGAAAAGTTTGAATCCAGAGCAAATGAAGGTATATTTCTTGGTTATTCTTGCAAAAGTAAAGCTTATAAATATTACAACAAAAGAACCAAGAAATTTGTTGAAAGTACAAGTGTCAGGATAGAAGAAGATGGAACACAAAAAATCATTGATCTAATAGACATTCATGAAATCATTGAAGAGGAAGATTTTGAAAAATCAGATGAAGAGAAGGAGAAAAAAGACACCAAAACTCCATCCAAATATGTTCAGAGAAATCATAATGAAAGTGACATCATCAAGGACATAAATGAAAGAATTCGCACCAGAAGAATGATGGTAAGTGAATCTGAGCAAGTTAATTTATCTTTGTTAACCAAAATTCAATCTAGAACTTTTTCAGAAGTTAGACATAATAAGCATTGGGTTAAGGCTATGAATGAAGAATTAAATCAGATAGAAAAGAATGATACTTGACAATTAGTGTCTAGACCAAAAGATCACAATGTGATAGGAACAAAATGGGTTTATAGAAATAAGTTGAATGGAAATGGAGAAGTGATCAAGAATAAAGCAAGATTAGTATGTAAAGGATATGCTCAAATTGAAAGAATAAATTTTGAAAAAAATTTTGCACCAGTGGCAAAGTTAGAGGCTATTAGAATGTTTCTTGCATATGCAATGTTTAAAAATTTCAAAGTGTTTCAGATGGATGTCAAATCTGCCTCCCTGAACAAAAATCTAGAAGAAGAGGTCTACGTTGAGCAGTCTAAGAGATTTATTCTCTCAAATATTAATAGCCATGTATGCAAATTAAAGAAAGCATTGTATGGATTGAAACAAGCTCCCAGAGCTTGGTATGCAAGACTTGATAAGTACCTGCAAGATCAAGGTTTCAAGAGAGGATTTGTTAACAGTAATCTCTACATCAAAACAGAAAGTGAGCATCAATTGATTATTGTGATATATGTTGATGATATCATTTTTGGAGGAAACATTGAAAAGATGACAAAAAAAATTCTAATAATATGCAAAAAGAATTTGAGATGTCTATGCTTGGAGAATTGTCATATTTCTTAGGATTGCAAATATTTCAGTCAGATATAAGAATTTTCATATCTCAAAGTAAATATGTCAAAAAAATGTTGAAAAAATTTGGTTTTGAGGATTATGTACCAATTGGCATGCCAATGTGTACAAGAAATAAGGTGAGCAAGGATGAAGATTCACCTGTTGCAGATCAATCTTTATATAGATCTATGATTGGTAGTTTTTTATATTTGACAACATTGAGGCCAGACATCATGCATGCAGTAGATATGGTTGCAAGATATCAGTCATCTTCAAAAGATAGTCATATTTAGTTGGTGAAGAGAATATTCAGATATATCAAGGGGACATTGTATTATAGATTGTAATATCCCACAGGTAAAGATTTCACTTTGGTTGCTTATACAGATTCAGATTGGGCAAATTGCTTGAATGACAGAAAGAGTACAAATGGAGGAGCTTTCTTCTTTGGTGATAGCTTAGTATCATGGTTAAGCAAAAAATAGAATTAAGTATCACTTTCTACCGCTGAAGCAGAATATATTGCAATAGTATTGTGTTGTACTCAAGTGCTTTAGATGAAGCAAACTTTGGAAGATATCAAGGTAAAATATGAACCTATTTCTATTTTTTGTGACAACACAAGTGCTCTTAATATTTCGAAGAATCCAATGATGCATTCAAAAACAAAACATATTCCCATCAGATATCACTTCTTGAGAGAGCAAGTTGCAAATCAACAGGTTAAGATGGAATATATCAGTACTACAGAGCAGATTGCAGATATTTTCACAAAGGCATTACCAAAAAACACATTTGAGTATCTGCAGGAGAAGTTGAGAGTAATTTCTTTTATTTCTTACCATTGAGGATCAGCATCAGTTGAGGAGCTAAGTGTTAACTCCAGAGTAGGCCCTTTGCTATTGATGTCAAATGGGGAGAAGAACAAAAACAAGTACAAATACAAGAACATGTGCAAAAATAGGTACAGGTTGCTACAGTAAAGGAGAGTTACTGTATGTTTTTCAGATGACAGTATGTGCAAGTTTCAGGATGTGACAGTTTTAGTTTGAGGTTGCCATCAATGACAAAGGGGAAGATTGTTGGAAATATTGTCATTGATGTCAAAGGACTAACATTATTGGTGATAAAGGCCCCATTGCATTTAATGGTGTTTTTAATATTCATATCTTGGCTAATGTGTGTTAATATTTATTTAATATTAATGAATATATTTTTGGTTGCATATAAGTCAAAAAAAAACCCATGGAAAAGTCAAAGAGTCACGGGGTAAAAGACAAAAGAGAAATTGGACATATTTTCTCATGAAGAGTCATCTTGAAGAATTCCAAGAGTCACCATGTGAAGATAAAAAAAGGTATGGCACATTTTTCCATGAAGGGACACTTTGAAGAATACGAAAAGTCACCAAGATAAAGACAAAAGAGAAAAAAAAAATTTTGGTTATAAAGGGTCCCCATATGACTTTTCAAATGCAAGGATACGAAGGGTCATGCAAGTTTGGCACCATTTTCCATGAGGATTGAAGAATCACAAAGGGTGAATGTCAAAGGTCATTTGAAAAGCTATAAATAAAGGCTTGAGAAGCCATTTGTAATATGCAAGAGAGTGCATGGTTTGTATTTGTTTTCAAAAAGAGAAAAGCATGAGATATTGTAAAGTTCTATTATTTATTAAGCAACATTGAGAGATAGTTGTGTTTTATACACAAGGGGGTTGGTGCTCCTGTGGGTTGGTGCTCACAAATCTTTGCAAGGGGTTGGTGCTCCTATGGGTTGTTGCTCACAAATAGTTGTGTTGGTGCTCAGCAAAGGGGTTGGTGCTCCTGCAAGTTGGTGTTTGCGAACTTTATAATTTGAGTTGGTGTTTGCGAACTTTGTAATTTGAGTTGGTGCTCATTCATATACTTGAGATTGTTCTCCGTAGTTTTTTCCACTTTGGGTTTCCACGTAAAAATCTGGTGTCTCTCTCTCTCTCTCTCTCTCTCTCTCTCTCGTGTAGTGCTTATTATTGTTTCAATTTTATTTCATATCTTGAATGTGTGGTTAAGTGGTTAAAAAAAAGAATTTGATTAAGAAATAAGATATATAATATACTAATTCACCCCCCCTCTCAGTGTATTTCGTGCTTAACATACACCTCAACAGAAAAAATAAAATCATGCTAAGGTGTAGATTTATCATCCTTCATCACCGTATTTTATGCTTTTTCTTTTGTTTAATTTACATTGCTATGTTATTAGCTTCAGTTCTTTAAATATCAACAAGATTAGATCATCCCATCCTAAAATACTCAAGAAAGCTCTTGGGAACTACTAGGATTTGTGAAGTTCCCTGCATTTATGCCTCCTTTCTCTGACACACTTTGGATTTGGACTTAAGATTTGTTTTGCATATATTTTCTGGTCCTTGATTTAGCCTCCGGCCATTTAAGCATTGCCTTCTAATGGCACACATGCAGCCAAATGTTTCTGTTGCAACAAACAGCACGGTGTTTCCTTATGGGCCCTGAGAAAGCTTTCAAGTTTGTTTTATTGAATATTGATGCTCACAAGTGACAATCAAGTTTGTGATTGGCATCATGTTCATGCTATCATATGTTACTTTGTTCAAAGTAATCCTATATGAACCAATGACTCACAGTGGGACCCAGTCAAGCTAAGAAACACATTCTTGGAATCTAACACTATATGTGGTATAATTCAAAAATTGGTCATAAAACCTAAGGAGGTTTATTGTCATGCATGCAAGAAGCGCCATCTCCACAGCAAGTGCTCTCTAGCATCTTCCAATGCCTTTAAGATTTTCTTTAAACTTGGGTTCACCAAACCTTTTTGTGATACAATGTTTGAAAATTCCCAGTGTTACATTCTCGAGTAGGCTGTCACTCCATAATGTGGCCATTAATTAAGGAGATGGAAGCCAGCTTCAAAGCTGAGACCAGAGAGAGCATCCTAAACAAGAGGCCAAGAAGTTGGTGACATTTTTATGGCCTCATAAAGACATGACACCATACAATCATCTTATGACATCATTATTGTGCTTATTTTAACAAAACTGGATATGATGACATCATCAAGAGTCCAACTATTAAAGACAAGGTTTACACGGTCCATAAATATAATAAAACAAGCTTCTACACAATTTATCCAGAAGCTTGTTTCATCAAGATTCAAACTAGTCAAAATCCTTTGATCCCTATGGCAGAGCCCATACAATCATCTTATGACATCATTACTGTGCTTATTTTAACAATACTAGATATGATGACATCATCAAGAGTCAAACTATTAAAGACAAGTTTACACGGTCCATAAATATAATAAAACAAGCTTCTACACAGTTTATCCAGAAGCTTGTTTCATCAAGATTCAAACTAGTCAAAATCCATGTGATCCCTATGGCAAAGCCCTAGAGTGCCAATTGAGGCAGCCAGCTTGCCAGAATCATAACTTTGCAATCTTATCTCAAAATAACCCACTTCAAAAGGAGTCAAAATGATTAGAATGGGTAGAACATGATGAAAGGGTGTTCAAGTCCACAATCCAAAAAGTTTGACCCCAAAATGGCTCCGGAAGGTCCAAATTTTTCAAAATATGATTCTGGCCTGGATTAGGGTATCACCTGCCTAATGAGTTTGTTCTTACTTTCCAACTCAGTTCGTTTTTAGCCATCTGTAGCCAATAGAAGACAAATAATCACATGGATGAGCAACTGTTCATCTTCTATAGTTGTCCCTTTGCCTTTTATTTCATTTTCTGAGATTTTAAAGTTTAGCATGGCTCATGTCAGCTGACAAGCAAGGCATCTCCACATTTGAATTGCATTAAATGACTATACGTCAAATGGATGATCCATTAGACCATCATCAAGTTTGACTGCAAATCCCAAGTCCCAACATAGAAATTGAGGCGAGAGAAACAGAAGTACAAATTGAGCAATGAAACAAAGCAGAAAATATATTAAACTTCACAAATGAACAAAACAGGCTGATGGGTTTTAATGTTAATGTTAAGCAGGTTAATGCGTGTTTTGAGTAGCAACTCAACCTTTGAGTTCTATATGCCATTGTTATACAACACGCAAGTTGCAACCACACCAACAAAATCAACTATGGTCTTCCCTTGCAAGATTGAGGGCCAACGCCCCTCGCAGTCCTCTATGCCATTGTAGGACGGGGTTGAGAATTAGAACCCTTGCGGACTGCAGGGAAATGCTCCGCACCCAGAATTCTTGGGCACCGTACAGTCAAAGATTTCGGCAAAAGTCCAATTCACTCACGCCATGTTAGCACAAATAGTTGTTATCTCTTAATGGGACACTTGTTTGATTGCTTTTCATATTCTCGAGTCGAATTGATTTGCCTACTCCTACAAGTTACTTCCTCTGCACCTTACACATATATACAAACATTTTCTACAGTTGCCCAGAGTAGAACAAAGCCAAGAGTGAATCAACATCTTTTCCCTACAGTACAGAGCTGTACACAACTTGGCACTATGCCTTCAATGTTGCAGCCTGCTCCTGCGTAAAATGAATACACACACCCCTTGAGGAACATGACTAATCTCATAGGTCCTGCCTTAGCATTGGATTAAATGGATTCTACTACATCCATTGGCACTTGCAAGTTTCTCACATTCTCATTACATCTGTTCTGTCTCAATACATATTCAAGACCGCTAATACTATCATCTTTGTATTTTAAATGTAGTTTACTATTACACTTATGCTCACTATAACATATCAATCATGCAATCGATGTTTTTCCTCCTACGTTGCTTTTGAGATCTGGATCAATGGAGATCAAAAGTACAAACATATTACGATTTCAAATCAAGGGAGCTAAAAGGGATCCAATAATAAAAACAATATATTCTAGCAGCAAAACATAAAAATTTAATAAGTAAAACTAGAATTAGGTTTTGAAAGAAAAATAACCTTAAAAGAAGGGTAAACCAAACATGTAAACAAATCAGTATATACAAGGTCATAGTCATACAACAGAAAATAATTATGTGAAAGGAAAGTGCCATGTTTAAGAAAACCGTTGATAGAGCTAGGAAAAAAGAACCAAAGGATGACAAAGGTTCTAGTTTGCATTAGAGCCAAGAGCAAAAGACGGACCACTATCCTTGTCAATCACCACAAAGGAGCCAATGTAAAGTCTGATATGTCCTCAGGGGAATGAACCTGGCTAAAAGGGCCCAATGAACAATACTACAAGGAAGCAAGGTCCTCCCAATACAACATCTACAACTGAAAATCCTTCGGGTGTAGAGAGAAAGTTGGTAAAATCCATCTGTCATTGTAGTTTGTACAGTGAGAGGTAAAAAGTAGCCGACCCTATACATTGGGAATGAGAATATAAGGTATGAGATGCCATGCTGGCTTCTAATAGGGGGGTGGCGCTCATTAATCTAATCACCATTTGAGGCCACCTATTGTGACTGAGACAGGTTGAAAGAAGTCAATAATCAATCTAGTGCCCCTGGAAGTCCCCTCAAGGCTGAGATCCTGATGTCTAAAAGTGACAATTTCTTGAAGGCAAAAGGCCAAACACCTCTAATCTAGATAATGAAAAGGGATAGAAAGGGACTGTCCTAAGTCTCAATAAAAATAGTAAAATCTCCACTGAATCTCATAGAAAGAGCAAAGACAATATTTGTCCATCTCCACCTTATGAGAGAGCAAAGACAACATATCCTATTGCCTCATGAAATATGATCTATCTCAACCATAATCCATGAGAATATGGGACTCAAGTTTCAACTAACGAAGGATTATACTTAGGCCATATGACAAAAGATGGCAAAGGTAGTTGAGGTGTGCAATGGTGCCAACAATTTGGTATTTTCTGTAGTATTGATCAGAATTGACTTCCCATCCATGTTTTAATTGTCCGGGTCACTATCACTGACCAAGTTAAAAAATAATTAGCTCTATTGCCATGTGACCTGCTAGAGTGATATTGATCAGAAAATACAACATTGACCAGCTGAACCAATAGTGACTCTTCTATTGAGGACCTGGGTTTCCACTCTGACTGTTCCATTGACTTTTGCAAAAGGTATGAGAACCCCGTTCAAATAATTTGTGTAGATGTTTACTTTCAAATGTAAACTGTTAAGTATTTTCTTCATGAGATTGACTTTGACTAAATGCTATAACTAATTACTTACCAAAATATGAGTTGTAGTTAAGTCGTGTGTATGTGCATGTTGTGGTCAAAAAGTTCGGAGATCTGCTACATAACAAATTTACATGTGGATAATATACTTCCTGAATTCTTGGTAGGTGTTGTCCACAAAATCATCCAAAGGCACCCTTTAATCTTATTTGAATTTATTGTAAAATAAAAGAGGCCTCCATATGGTATATTCACATGAAAATTACTTTAATTCCTTTCAATAACAACATGAAAAGAAACTGAAACGTTCGGACGGATAGCACATCCTCTCTGGCCAGTATGAGAGAGTCTGAAATGTAAAAGCTGATGTGAAAGTGGCAAAGCCACTCTCTCCAACTGTGGCTAAATAAAACCAGGTCCAACAGTTTTCCTCTTGGGATACTATAGTTGCGCTACCTAGAACATTCACCTATTTTTTGACAGTGAAATTTGTCACAATCAGCCTCAAAACCTGACGTGTTGTACACTTACTTGCCTTTGGGTCAACCCTAAGTTTTTGTGATGACGCTAAACTCCAAGAACAAGCATGAAGAGAAATTGTGCTTGAGAAGCAATGTCTCATATATGAACCCCAGTTTGTAGCCAATGTCGTAACATCTCCTGTTACAATGTCTCATATATCACAATGGTATTACCACATCCTCGCAAATGCCAACATGCACAAGACCGGTTCCTTGTCTTAGAATTATTATGTCCATACTTTCTTTTAAAAAGGACATAATCATATGACATCACATTCAATCGTAGGTGGAATATAAATAACATGTAGAGCAAAAAGAAATGAAGGGAAAATAAATAATATGTTGTCTCCAAGGGTCGGTATAGAGGGCTATATATAGAGTACATAGCAAATTTTTCAAGATGATGCAATGAAGACAATATATCATAATTTGAAGTATGCCGATTAAAAGAAGTAATTGTGTTAATGATAGTTTTGACAAGACACCGCTAGAGAGTTTCAGCTATGCTGCCCTTGGTGGTACCTTTTGAGTTGTATATACATGGCACTCCTATCTATAACGAAGCCATCACTTTCGTGTTATCATAGATGTTGTTCTATGTTCTCATTGTTGTAAAAGATGTGTACGTATAGTGGAATGCTCTAATTTTTATTTTCTTTCTTTGGAACTCTTGGGCCATGTGTATGTGTCCAAATGATGAAGGCATGTGTCTTCCCTAGAGAAGGTTGTGTATTCAAATATGGATAGAGCGAGGGTTGCACACCTTGTTGAACAATATATAAGGTAAATAGAAAAACAATCCTCTTGTTGACTTCTACAAGGGGGGTCTCACACAAAATTGGTGTCTCACTTAAAAACTACCTTTACCTTTACCCATGTCTACATGGGGGAACCTGATCTCACAACTAGCATCTAGTTTATGTTTATGTTCTTGCATACAGCGATATTGAAAATCAGACCAGTGAGAATACACCAATAAGTAGAAGACAAAAAATTCGGCATCAAATAAGATAAGTTCACAGATATGGTCGATTGTGGAAGACGAAGCATCCAAAGGATATTGACATCATTCAAATCCCTATATCCAAAGTTCATGTTGACACTGTTTCAACATAATTAGGACAACATAACATAATAGAGGACAGATCATTGTTAGGTTTTGAGGTAATTTCAGCTTCCAAGAAGAGTTTAGAGATTATTTTCTATACATGTAGAAGGAAAAATCCCTCGCTTGGTTGATTAATCTTGCCACAGAAAAACAATTGAGATCAACGAACAACTACTAAAGAAACAAAAGATGGAACCAAAATATCCTCTTGTATCTAAGCCATCCAGATTTGGTACTGAAAAGAACAAAGATCTAAAGCCTCATTGTCTCAATTGGGAATACTAACGGAAATCTAATGACATAAATGATGACAAGATGAGGATACGATATTTTCCCGAGCACAATATATGGATATGATATTAGATGGTATGGTCAGCTTGAAGCTAATGAGAAGAAACCTTAGTTACAGAAAGAAAGAAATTATATTAATGTCAATAGATGACCAAAAGTAGGTCAATGGGACTCAAGGATACAACCATTAACAATAGAAATTTCAAGGAAAGAGAATCCAAGAAGCTAAAGTACAAAAGACAAAGTAAAGTAGTATGCCACTAACAAAAGTGGTAATGTAATCAGTACAAATAACCTAAGTTGCCGATACGGATACAGGTACGGATATGGGTACGAGTATCGGATACGGGGATACGTCGATTTTTTTTTGTGTGGTTTGGATACGGCCGTACAAAAATATATATAAAAAATTAAAAATATAAAAATATAGCTATATAAGCAAAATTAACCACATAATATGCATAGAAGAAACATAATAAGTTAAATAACCACAAAACATAGTAATAATTCAATGCCAAATATCATAATATTCAATTGTCGAACTTAAATTAGTCTTATTTAATATTTATATTACAAGTAAATAATGCAAATGTTACAACTTACCCGTATGGACAAAAATAAAGACAAAGACAAAAGAAAATCCGCTCTCTGCAGTTTGGTGAAGATTACAATGAGATGACCTAACGTTCAATCAACTTAAAACTATGCCCTGTTCTTTTCTTTGAGCTTATTCACAAGGGGAGCGCGGCAACCGGCGGGGAGCGCGCAGGTCGGGCGGAGGCAGGCAAGCAGTCGCGAGGGCGCGCAGTCGCGCGGAGGCAGGCGCAGGTCGCGCGGAGGTGGGCGCGGGTCACGCGGAGGCAGTCGTGGAGGCACGGAGGGAGGCGCGGAGGCGGGTGCGGAACATTTAGGGTTTTCTTTTTTTTTAAATAAAGTGAAAAAAATTTAAAAAAAATTATTTTACACGGCCGATCCGCGGGGGATACGGCCAGGGTACGGCGTGCCCCCTACGGGACGCATCCGGCCGTATCCACAAGGGGCACGCCGTACCCTGGCCGTATCCCCCGCGGATCGGCGGCGTACCGTACCGGACCGCCTTATCCCCGCGCTCCCAGGGCCTGCTAGGGGCGAATCCGGTAACGTAGCAAATAACAATAGGGGGTGAACAAGAGCCCCCATAAGTATGTGTTGATGAAGACTGAAAGACCTCATCAAAAACCTTTGTTTGTGCCTAAAGTGGAGGGGTTGTCTGACCCATCATCAATCACTGTGAAAAGGTTTGATAGTGTTTGTAATGGAGTACCCAATGTTGAAGGGGCCTGGTTGGGAGATCCTAGAAGGAAACAAAGCATTTCCTCTAGAATCTCCCCTAACATCCAAGGCCGAGGTACTTCCTATAATACAAAATAAACTCGTAATGTGACTCTACCCCTATGGTCTAAGGGGTGGTCGGTAGAAAGGAGGAGCAACCTAGACTCAAAGTACCAATAGTGTAGGCATCTAGTGGGGACTAGTGAAGCAATTCTCTCTGAGGAGCAAAGTGCTAAGTATGGATATCTCTCATGGCCTGATGTTAAGTCCTCCAAGAACTTGAGTATGTGGATGTAGAAAGTAAGCCTAAAAATAGTCTCACGGCGTAGCCGCTGTGTGGCAAATTCAGCTTAGATGATGCACTGAGGAACTATCCGCTTGCAGCAGATCATGCATTGTAACATGAGAGTCTGGACCCTCTCAATATGGGCCTCGTCAACGACCCCCAAGCTAGGTCCTCACACCTCTGAGCCAAATAAAATTCTAGGTTTGATGATTGCATCAAAAAGGAGTAACTTGGAAGGAATGTCCTGGAAGTGGATCTGGAAACACTTACATTCTAAGATAGAAAGAGAGGCGTACCCCTTGCAAAGGTGAGGGTGAGAGGCGTACTTCATGTTAAAGCATGGACCAAAAAATTGGACCCCCAAATAAGTGTAGGTTGATGTGATCTTTAGAAGTTCCCCTTTGTAGAAAAACTAGAATTTGGAGAAAGAGCGCTTGGAGGATTGAAGATCATCATCTTAGTTTTACTAAGGTTGACCACAAGCTTTTGGAGTTCAAAAAAATGAGCAAGGGCATCAAGTTTCCATTGTAAGCCCTTGGCAGCGTGTAAGAGAGAACAACATCATCAGCAAAAAGAAAGATAGCTATAAGCACCTCATGCAAAAGACAACCATCATCCATATGGGGCTGTTGCGGAAGAAACTCCTCCAACTCATTAATGTAGATGTTGAATAGTGTTAGTCAAAGAGGACATCCTTGCTCGACCCCAATGGTACTCTTCATAAAGTAAAAAAACCCGTGTGGCATACGAAAGTGCCCAAAAATTGTCTCATAAAGCCTCCAAGCAGTAGTAATCAAAGAGTCTAGAATATCAAATCTCTTAACTTCTTGAAAAGCAGGTGTCTCAGAACTGAGTCAAAGGCTTGCTTGAAATCAACAAAACAACAAGACTCTGGAAGACCTGTGACAGGGTTCTTCAACAATATCCCGAAGTGTGAATATGTGGTCAATAGTCTGATAGTCCCTTCTGAAGCCAGTCTGCCCACTAGCTCTGATATTAATCCTTTCCAAGTACTCTAACAACTGCATGTTTAATACTCTAGCAGAAAGTTTGCCAAATGTATGCCCTATCATAATGGTTCTATAGTTACCAGGGATAGAAGGATCTTTGGACTTATGAATAGGTTGAATAATGTGATGGGATCATGACTGAGAGAACCCTGAATACACCACCTTATTGAAAAGCGTGGCAAGGGGGAAGGCAAGGGAATCCACATCATATTTGATGAACTCAGCTTTGAGACCTTCACAATCAGTTGCTTTGCTAGAGTACAATTTCAAATTAGCTCTCTTGACAAAAGAAGTAGAGAAAACAAAGGAGGATAGTGAAGGAGTGGGGGCAGTGGCAGTAGAATGGACAAGAACATCATAGACGGAACTACTGTAGGAGACCCATACTTTGGGGGTGATGTTAGAAACTGTGGTTTTTCTGGGGAGAAGAGTACGCCAAAAATTCTTAGGTGAGTGGTGGAGATCAGCAAGGAGTGTAAGTCGTTTAAACGTAAGAAACCCCTGTTTCTTATGTCAGAGAAGACAATGGTACTCCCTATGGAGGGTGGGTATGGAGGGAGGGTTATGAGTTAGAGAAAATTGAAGTCTCTGATGAAGGGGCTTGCACTCAACATCATACCACCGGTTCATGACGTAGGATTCGTGGCACATAAGGGATCTGGAGTAATGAATACTATGAGGACAAGAGTCAAGGGCAGCGTCCCAAAGGGTTTGATGTAAGAAATCATACATAGAATCAGTGGTGGGAAGAGGGAGAGAGTAGAACCCAAACATAAGAAGCGAGAGACGGGCAACATAGTAAATGGTGTAGTTTTCATTTGGATAGTGGTATGTCTAGTACTGGGGGGTGTGATGGAAACGGAAGGGGAAGAATGGGGAGGGTGAGAACTAGGATGGAGGGTGAATTTCAAAACGACATGGTCAGCAAGGGGGAGTTGGGGAGAAACAAGAAAGCCACAGATGCAGGGGATGAGGGATATGCTGGTGAGAACATAATCCACGACGCTCACACCATCGTCATGAGGAAAACAAGTGAATCTACTAGAGTCAGGGAAGTGAGGAAGTCCGTTGAGAATGTGGAGGCTCTAAGATTCACCCAATTGGAGAAGGTGTCTCCCATACGCCATAACTGTAGAATTCTTGTCAACATAATCTCTCTGTAGACCAAACTCCTCTAGATCCAACTCGTGAAGACATATATCATCTTGAGCAAGGTCATGAATAGGCGTCTGGACGTTCCCTATACAGGCATTAAAATCACCCAAAAGAATGACATCACCAATAGTGGAGTACCAAGAGATCTTTGGATAGAGGTCAACGTACAGGTCTCCATCAACGTGAATGGTGAATGGAAATGCGGCAGGGGGGAAGTAGAAAACAGCTATGAAGACATCTCGAAAAGCAGGTGGACCCTCTAATTATATACCCACAAGTATCTGGAGTGGGCATCAAAATCCACAAGTGAAACTCTAGACCTGAGGCTATCCCAAGATCAAGACTGAATTTTATAAAGAATTCAAGAGACCACATGCAAATGCCCAAATTTACAAACATTTGGCAAGCCTAAAAAAAGAGAAAGGCAAGTCGACAAAAGGTTATTATGAATGGATTTTGAATCTGGTGCAAATGATAGAGATAACTATCATAGATAAGCTCAAATAAAAATACATTGTCAATTGGCTTAGAAATATTTTTAGGAAGAGCCTAAAATTGTACTGATGGCCAATGACAAGGATCACATATGCTATGTTGAGCAGCAACAATTCTTGGAATTGAAGTGATGCTACCAGCTCCATAATAATAGCAAGATTTTTTCACAAACTAGAAAAGGAAGACGAGCATAAACCGAAAAATCCATGTATATGGTGTTTGAAGTGTTATACAAAAGGACATAACAAAGATAAATGTCCAATGAAATTATGCAAAGTTTGCAACATCAAGACACATGATACCAAAAAATGTAAGATATAATAAGAAATACAATGTTTATTAGCACACCAAGTACCAACAAGTGATGGGTACAAAAATCAAAGAACTTGAGGGCCGAAAATAACAATAGTAACAACAGCAGACAAGACGAATATCCAATGAAAAAATGCACAGTTTGTAACATCAAATCACACAATACCAAAGAATGTAAGACACAGTATGAAAGAAATCAAGTTGTCAAACAACGACAGAAGTAAAGGAATAAGATCACTAATCCCAAGCGGCGAGAACACTAGACTGTACAAACAAGCAGCAGGTGTAAAAATTTATAAAAAAAATCAAGGGTCAAACAAGATAAATAGTAATAACAATAGAGGAATAAGATCATCAATTCCAAGGGACAAGAAGGGTGGACCAATGATTCACTCCAAAAGAATGCAATAAATGGAGGTGTTTCCCAAGGGACGGCCCTCAAAACATGTTTGAAAACTATGTGCAAAATGTAGTCCAAGAAACCATGATGAGGATTGCCCAAAACTGAAATTAGCCAATATGGTTGAAATTGATGACCGACGATGAAATAAATCTGTTTGCAGTAACAGACAAACAAGAAAAAAGGAAGAAAGTGACATGTTTTGAGAAACCAGCGATACATTATATATACAAGTCAAATGACATTTATGATACTATAAATACCTAATTTTGGTAGAAGGCTTATTATTGCAATGTTTTTAGTACTGTTTTGTGCATATGGATTAGTGGTTAGAGTTAGGCTCTTGTTGGTGCTTGTTTGTGTGTTCTTTATATTCTTCTCTGTTTGGTTATGTTTCCACTCATTCCTCTGCTTTTGTTCTTTCGTTAATTATGCTTATGCTTGGAGGCCTCCTCTCTTTCTCTTTTCTTTGTCCTCTATTATTTTTTCTGCCGGGACAAATTCACTGGTCTCACCGAATGTGCCCTGTGCTGATTTAGCAGCCCACCGAATCCGTTCCTTTCTATTTTGTGGGCCTTTATGATCTCTTTCGCTCTTCTTTTATGTTTGGACCCATGATTATTGTTTGTTGTGTGTTTTGTTGGTCAACTTGAGCACCAATAAGCTTCTAATTCAAACTAAGGATGTCTATATATACAAATCATCTAGAAGCATTTCAATAACAAGCATCAAGAAGAAATTTATTTCCTTTCAAGTCTAGGCGCACTTCCTATTGCTAACTTTTTGCTTAAGGTCTCATTTCAAGGTTTTATAGATGAATCTTGTACCAAAAATAGGATTAAGCAAATGTCATGTAGTTGCATTATACTTGGAGAGAGAAAATGGATCTTTTCTCTCACACTGCACAAGAACTACGAGGAGTTTGATTCTAGCATGAAGGATACGTAATTGCAACTCCCCTATGGTTGCCCGACCCAACTACTTCTCTTGAAAATGTTTTGTGGATAATTAGGTCAAGGAATTTATGGAGATTGAATCGGCCGTATTTGCTCAGCAAAACGGAGAAGCAAAGGTATAAACATGTATGGCATCTGATAGCACATAGTCCTAAAAAATTTGCAAAACCTTAAAGATATCACAATACATATTCGGTGGAAAGAAACATTTCAAAAAGTAAACAACACCATGTAACTCATCTAGCATATCATCAATTACCAGAATAGGAAACTTAACTTTAATTGTGTACTTGTTGAATTCTCTATAATTGGGGCAAATCCTCCAAGAATCATCCTTCTTACATATCATTACCACTAGACATGAATATACACTTTGTCTATGTCTGATAATACCAAATTACAACATCTCTTATACCATATTTTCAATCTCACTCTTTTGGACATATGGGTACATGTAAGTTTTGAAGTTTCACATTTGACTCCCTCATAGTAGTTGAATGGAATGATCACGATCCCTTTTTGGTGGTAGTCCTTTTGGCATTGCTACAAAAACAACTAAGTGGTTATCAGCAATCACTTGTAAATCTCATTGTGTAGACATATTTGTTGGTTGTATTTCCAATGAAAACAGTGGTGCTACAAACCCATCCACTCCCTTTTTGAGAATCTTTTGCATTTGATGAAAACTAACCAGCTGTGAAGACTTTGCATGCAATGAACACAGTTCAATGTCACACCTTCAAAATGAAAATGGATGAACTCCAAGAAATTCAGTGCTATCATTCCCAAGGTTGTGATCCATTAAACTCCCAAAATGTTGTCTATCCCACCCATGGGAATAGAAAACATAGGAGAGTCTAGACTGTAGTCTCCCATGGAAATTTTAATACTGTGGCATTTATCCAAACAATTCACCATGCCACTATCTGCAATCATGCCCTGAAATTTTGGAGTTGGATAAACAAAACAGTTCAAGTGTGTCACCAACTTATTGTTGATGAAGTTGTGTACTCCTCGAGTCAATTGGCATTGTTACCTTTTGTTTCTTTAGAAAACCCACTACCTCGAGGGTTTGTGGGGTGCATGGCATGAGATAGTTTGTTGGGTATTGTCTAATTCCTCCTCCAACGCATCCTCAACCTCGCCTGCTACTTCCTCATCCTCCTCTTCTTCATTGGCACCTTCAATGTAGAAATATTTCTTCTCAGTACATTTCTGTCCTCTGTTGTATTTGTTGTCGCAGTCGAAATATAATCCTTTTACTTGTTTCTCTTCAATTTGTTGAGTAGTCAATCTGATTCACTAAGGGAATGATTGTGTTGGAGTAATGCAATCTTTGCTAGTAGTGAATGCCCACCGTTGGAGCAGATCTCTTTCCTATGCCCTGCATATGAAGAACATGGACTCTAATACTGAACAAGGATTAAACATGCAAACATCAAGTTGGATGCTATCCTTGAGCCCGCCCAAGAACAGGTCATTTAAGTTGCCCTCTATGGTGTTCTCCAAGAGTAAGGATAGGTTCTAGAATTGCTGAATATAATCCTTGATGGTGTCTATTTGTTGTAGTTTTACTAACCGGTTGAAGTAGTTGCATGTTACATTGTTGCGGTAGTGCATTTGTAGTTCATTCACAAACACTGACCAAGTAAGCATAAGTCCCTTCTTTTTCTTTTGAGCACATAACCATCTATACCAAATGAACTACTCCAGTTCCAAATATGTAGAACCCATTACCACCTTCTGTGCACATGGAGTCCGATGTAAATCAAAGAAAATCCCCATTTGATTGATCTAGGTGATTGGATCCTTACCATAAAACTTGTGCATGTCCACTTTTTTTAGAATGTTCCATGAACTTGTATTTGAAATTGGGTTGTTCTCGTTGGGAGAACTTGAGTGGCCCAAAGGAGGATTATTGGACGGTGGTGATGTTTGCATATTAGCCAAGGCCAATGTGATAATTTCCAATTTTGAATTGATGCTACTCAAATCTTCTTTCACTGTGTTCCAAGTCACCTTTGACCTCATCCAAATCTTCTTTTTTAGCTATGCTTTGCACTTCTACTTGGAGTTGGGTAACCAACCTAAAAACCCATGTATTAAAAATTTCGAACTCCATTTCTTCCTTGCTAGGCATTTTTCCTAGAGTGGTTGGCCCTTTTCTGCGACCTTTAGTGTGTGCACTGGGCATGGACAAACTCTAGGGTGTAGGGTTCTAGATCTAGGGATAGGTTTTTGGGGTCAAAAAAGGTATACCAAAGGCTTATACCATTTCGATCATCTCTTCGTGACGAATCCAATAGCTTCTATTGCTAAAGCACGAAAAAAATTAAAAAAAATATATACCAAAGGCTTATACCATTGTGATTGTCTCACCGAGACAAATCCAGTCACTGCTATTTTGCGCAAGGGTGCGATTTTTTTTCCAAAATTAAAAAAAAGGCTCAAGCAATACTATGCTAATGGAAAAAATAAATTCCTTTGGGTCATAAGTTATGTTTTTTCAATTCTTTAGCCCACAAAACAACCATTATGCTAGATCTAAAAAAGATGTGCTACAAAACCTTGCCCAAATCGAAGCTTCGATACCATTGGTAATGAAATTACTTAGACAGATCAAGCTAAATCATAACAATGGATGTAAATATAAATATCAAGAGCAGAGCAACAACAATAGATCGCAATAATAAGAGCATAATAGAGAAAATCCACATCAAGTGTTGACAACAATGTAGAATACTAGAAATATAAGACTAAGCCACTTTGAGGGGGCAACCTCCACAACCATGCAGTAAAAACAAAATTTGGAATATGAACCTCAAGTACTAACCACTACCTCCTATATATACCCTACTTATGCTATAATTACTCCATAGGTCGACCCTACTAACAATATGAAAACATAGAGAATTATGAAATGACAAGGTAAAAGATTATGTTAGCCACAAGTCGGCCTCACATATCCCTATACGCACTATAGGTTAAGGACAGCAATTAAAGGATTTGATAATCAAACACAAAGCCTCTTAGGAACAATTGAATTGGACATAATGTTGGGCCTAAGACTTTAACTACCAAGTGCCAAGTAATACCTACTGAGCTTATCTACAATCTTTTGCTTGGTAGACCTTGGATTCATGCTATAACTGATGTCCCATCTACATTACATAGATGCTTTAAATTTTTACATGAGGGTTACAAGTACACTTATCCTGCAGATGATGTCCCCTTCCAATATAGCAAACATTTGGAACCCACGGAAGTTAATATTCTAAATTTGAACATACCTCAACTAGAGATCATAGCACCTCAACATTTTATTCCTAAAGATCAAATGCATACATATGATGTGGGTGAATATAGTAAGATGAATGATGATACTCATGCTCAAAATGATAATGAAGACAATGATTACAAAATTGATTGCAAGATGAACATTTATCAAAGTGTAATTTTACACCATATGTTCCTGGTGAATATAGAGATGACATGCATACATTTGGTAATGACCAGTTATATTGTACTCCTCAAGATTATGGGCGACCTTCCCCTTATTTTGTGCTCAACAACACACCACCTCTCATGGATAAGCATAAGTGACCTATGATCAACACGTGTCTAAATGCCAATCAACCCACTTAGCCTAGTGGTCCACCAAAAAGTACTCTAGAACAATATGGAAAAGGTTACATTTGTGCAAAGAATATGGGATACAAAGGTAGTGGGTTGGGGAAAAATGAACAAGGTAATACTAATCCAATAGTTCCCACTCCTAATCAATTTAAGCTAGGTCTTGGATATCATGCAGACTCTTCAAGTAATGAGAAATCTCTTAATGCTTATTATCAATATAATACTTTAAACAACAAATATTTACATGCTCACTATTCCAAGTCTCGTACAACACATCAAAGTGAAGTTTATCACGTCACATCTTTAGAACTTGTGCATCCCGAGCTAATTGACGAAGATGCTTCATCTGAGCTACTTACACTTGATAATTTTGCTAACGATGAGGCTCTTCAAGAATATGTGAGATTTCCTGTTGATTTACCATCTTTTCACAAAAAATTAAAATTCCCTCGTAAGCCTAGTCATTGTGCTTACTTTGGTGAGTGTGAGCCTTCTATCAAAATATTATTTGATAATTTGGATTCCTCGGAATTCCTTTTGAAATAATATTTTGCAAATATAGATTTGCACTTGAAAATAATAATTTAAATAATAAAATGTAATTGATTAATGGTTTACTTCAGAGTTTCAAATTTAAAATGACAGAATGTAAATCCTCAAGGGGTTTCGTCCTTGATTAGAGAGATGACAAGGGTTTTCATCCTTGAAATCAGATTTTACAATTAAGGGGTTTTGTCCTTAAAAGTAGTGTAAAGCATAATGCTTGTACATGGTTTATATATTTGAATGCATAATTGAATGATTTCTTCCATACCCACCAATCATGGAATATTTGTACCTTCAAAGCTTTCAATCGAAAGATGTGACTCCTCCCAAATGTCTTTTTCCAAGTGGTATGTCTTCCCAAGGGTGGCGTCTCTTAATACTTCCATTTGAAGAATGGTATTTTATTAATTAATTAATAATTAATCAATGACTATTGGTCTTTGGCGCTCCCCACAATGGGCTGCGATTTTATTTATTAATGACGCTCTTCTTTTCCAGCGATTGTCTTTTAGTTAGTGATTTAATTGCAAAGGCTGTGATTTACTGGGTATTCGCAATTTTCCACAAGAACTAAGTTGGGGATATTACAGACCTCCCTTCCTCAAATTGCTTGCCCTCAATCAATTGCAAATTATTTTGCCTTGACTCATCCATTCCGTCCACCTCTGAAATGCCTGGATTCCACTGCAAGCTTGAAAATTTGTAATCCTTCATACCAAAAGTATTCTTCTTCATCCTTGCCTCAAAAAGACTAGAATGGAGCTATAAACCCACACTTATGCAATTAGAGTGATAGCCAAATTCGTCGGATTGCACCTGAATTTTACTTCTATCACTGGTTGGAAGTTTTAATGTTGAAGATACAACAATAGATGTTTTGACTTTTCCTATATGGTGCTTTGAGTGAGTTCTCCCTAGAAAAAGTAGGCTTTGGATTTGAACTTAAAGAACCTAGGTTTAAATTAGAAGTTCCAATAGCCAACTTTTTGGTAGCAGGTCCAACTTCAAAAGCCTCAGCGTGTATTTTTGTAGATAATAGAGAGCTAGGAATACCTTTCAAGGCTCTCTTTCTTTCAAGCACTAACTTCTTATCCAATTTCGCGGAAAGCCTAGAATGTGTTGTGCCATAGGAATACTGCTTCCTTCTATTTAAGCATGTAGGCTTAGACATGATTGTTAAGCTTGGAGGTGTTTGAATCCTTTTAACATTAACATTTTGCTTCAACTTACAACCTTTACACAGCGAATTACTTTCTAGCACCTTATCTAGCATAGTTTGCATGCAGTAGGTGTGCTTAGCACAATCATTGCACATGTTGCATACAACAAGCATTTCCTCGCAACCTATGTTCCCACAAATATCGCAAACTTTAACATCATCTTCTTCAGAAAGACGTTCACAAGATTTTTGAGTTTCTTCACACTGAAGTGACTCGTGAAGGGCTAGCGACTTCAGAGAGATCAACCCTCTTGCTGGCTTCACCAATACCAACATAAAAATCCTGGTTCAGTTTGTTTCTTTTCAAATAGTATTGAGGAGAAAGAAATGTTTTTGTTTCCTGCTTTTGCAGGCTCCATTTTTCCCAAGGCACTCGACTTGGATATTTTGCTTGAAGGCCTTGAAGTTGTAGGAAAGTTTGATTGAAAAGTTGGATCATAGCTGCTTCTAGAGTTTAATGGGGATGGGACAATAGGAGCCCCTTGTCCATTCTTAAACTTTGTGCCCTTTGAGTCCAAAGTTACTTTCACTTTTGTTTGTGAATGGTTTTCCATCATACTTACATCCGATTTCTCTGGCATGACAGAAACGTATTCCAAATAAGGGTTGGTTTGAGAGTCTCCAGACATAGCCCTAGAATTGGTAATATCAAATTGTTCTAGAATAGTAGCTTCTTGAATTTTAAAAATCCTTTGTTTATAAACATTTGGCAGGTCCCATGATATTGTTCTGCAGTTTTTAATTTCCAACCCATCTTCAATGAAACTTTTTATGCCATAATCATTTTTTGTTCTTAGAGAAACAAATTCAACCAAATGCCAAATATCGCAAACTTTAACATCATTTCCTCGCAACCCGTGTTCCCACAAATATCACAGACTTTAACATCATCTTCTTCAAAAAGACGTTCACAAGATTTTTGAGTTTCTTCACATGGAAGTGACACTTGTGAAGGGCTAGCGACTTCAAAGAGATCAACCCTCTTACCAGCTTCACCAATACCAACATAAAAATCCTAGTTCAATTCATTTCTTTTCAAATAGTATAGAGGAGAAGAAATGTTTTTTGTTTCTTGCTTTTGTAGGCTCCATTTTTCCCGAGACACTCGACTTGGATATTTTGCTTGAAGGCCTTGAAGTGGTAGGAAAGTATGATTGAAAAGTTGGATCATAGCTGCTTTGGGAGTTTAATGGGGATGGGACAATAGGAGCCCCTTTTTAATTCTTAAACTTTGTGCCCTTTAAGTCCAAAGTTACTTTCACTTTTGTTTGTGAATGGTTTTCCATCATACTTGCATCCGATTTCTCTGGCATGACAAAAACGTCTTCTAGATAAGGGTTGGTTTGAGAGTCTCCAGACATAGCCCTAGAACTGGTAATATCAAATTGTTCCAGAATAGTATCTTCTTGAATTTTAAAAAGCCTTTGTTTATAGAAATTTGGCAGGTCCTGTGATACTATTCTGCAGTTTTTAATTTCCAACCCATCTTCATTGAAACTTTTTATGCCATAATCATTTTCTGTTCTTAAATAAACAAATTCAACCAAATGCCTTGGAATGTTGTCAAATGATGAACAGTTTCTTTCCACAAGACGGTCATGCAGCCAAGAAATGTTGCCACTGTTGGCCAAAAGAGATTCATCATTGGAAGCACCCCAAAAATCGTTGCCATTTTTTGTTCCAAAATTCAATGTAAAATGTGGGCTAAAGGTACTTGATGATGAACAATCCAGATCAATGGCTATACGATTCACATCTTAGGGTTGGCATTTTGTTCACTCCATTATAGTGTGGCTTATTAGTGTAAAGTCTTCTGGAAAATCCATGGGTGTAACTTCAATAACCTGTCTAGTAAATCTGCAATCTTCCTCTTTTGATTCAAACTCTTTGCACAATGTAACAGGACTCCAACCTCATTTAATCTTTTTCTTGTTAGCTTGTTTAATCAAGGGCAATATTTGCGGAAGAAGCACCATCATCATTGACTTTGCTAACCCCTGACACATGAAATCTGAATTCCCCTCAGAAACATATGTAAATTTGATTTCTCTTTATATTCAGAACTGCCATACTAATGATTCAGAACACACCTTCCTCATAGTGTCCTTTTCCATTCCATGACTCACTCAACTCCATAAAGTCTAAAAAAGAGATTTATTTTTGAATCTCTACAGAAAGGGTTTTATACGAATTGAAATCAGCCATGATATCCTTGTATAGTGACCCCATGGTTCATACACTGGCAAGAAAACAACTCTGATACCACTGTAATATTCCTAATTGGAATATTATTTGATAATTTGGATTCCTCGAAATTCCTTTTGAAATAATACTTTATAAATATAGATTTGCACTTAAAAATAATAATTTAAACAATAAAATATAATTGACTAATGGTTTACTTCAGAGTTTCAGATTTAAAATAACGAAATGTAAATCCTAAAGGGGTTTTGTTTTTTATTAGAGAGATGACAAAGGTTTTCATCCTTGAAATCCGATTCTACAATTAAGGGGTTTCGTCCTTAAAAGTAATGTAAAGCATAATGCTTGTACATGGTTTATATATTTGATTGCATAATTGAATGATTTCTTCCATACCCGCCAATCGCGGAATATTTGTACCTTCAAAGCTTTCAATCGAAAGACGTGACTCCTCCCAAATGTCTTTTCCCAAGGGGTATGTCTTCCCAAGGGTGGCATCTCTTAATACTTCCTTTTGATGAATGGTATTTTATTAATTAATTAATAATTAATCAATGACTATTGGTCTTTGGCGCTCCCCACAATGGGCTGCGATTTCAATTATTAATGACACTCTTCTTTTCCAGCGATTGTCTTTTAGTTAGAGATTTAATTGCAAAGGCTGTGATTTGCTGGTTATTGGTGATTTTCCACAAGGACTGAGTTGGAAATATTACACAAAGCTAGTCGGTTGGGGCAAAATGAACAAAGTAATACTAATCCAATAGTTCCCACTCCTAATCAATTTAAGCTAGGTCCTGGATATCATGCGAACACTTCAAGTAATGAGAAATCTCTTAATGCTTATTATCAATATAATACTTTAAAGAACAAATCTTTACATACTCACTATTCCAAGTCTAGTACATCACATCAAAGTGAAGTTTATCATGTCACATCTTTATAACTTGTGCATCCCGAGCTAATTGACAAAGATGCTTCATTTGAGCTACTTACACTTGATAATTTTGCTAACGATGAGGCTCTTCAAGAATATGTGGGATTTTATGTTGATTTACCATCTTTTCACAAAAAATTAAAATTTCCTCGTAATCTTAGTCATTGTGCTTACTTTGGTGAGTGTGAGCCTTCTCCTATCGAAGAGGATATCCCATTAGATGGTCCTAATTCCTTACATACTACACCATACATTGAGGACCAATCCACATCACTTAACAAACAAATAAGTGATTTCAACTATGGTACCAAAGAAGATCCTAAATTTGTATTACTTAGGGCATCATTAACACGAGAACCACATACAACTTTTGACATAATTTCCTAAATCATTTGTCTGGGATTATTCTGATATGCCTAGCATCAATTCATCCATCGCAGTTCATAATCTAGTAATCGATCCAAATGCTAAAATGGTTAAGCAAAAGATTCGAAAGATGCATCCTAAAGTTGCTTTATTGGTTAAATACAAAATCCAACGGCCATTAAAATACAAGGTTTATCTGACCCATAAATAATTCACCTTGGATGTCAAACATCATCTTGGTTGCAAAACCTGACGAGTGCATACACCTTTTTAACGACTTTAGAACTTTGAACAAGGCTTGTCCCAAGGATGCCTTTCCTCTACCCAACATTGATATGATTGTTAATTCTACTAATGGGTATCAAATGCTCTCCTTCATGGATGGATTTTTCAACTAGAACTAAATTAAGATCAAATCCGTCAATCAATATAAGACTGCTTTCCCTACCCCATGGGGCACATTTTGATATGATCTAATGCCTTTCAGACTTTAAAATGGTGGAGCTACTTATCAAAGGATTATGACACATCTTTAATGATTACATGCATGATAATGATGAGGAATATGTTGATATATTGGGAAAATAAAAAATGTGTATAGACACTATAGCTAAAGAGAAATCTCTTAATACTTACAAAAAATATTTGAACGATTAAGAAAATATTTCTGGTTAAATCCTATGTGTGTCTTTGGTGTCACATTTGAAAAATTATTGGGTTTTATTATCTCCCGACGTGGTATTAAGTTTGATCCTAAGAAAGTAAAAGCTTTTGTTGACATGCATCCACCTATAGGATTAAAACAATTGAGAAATTTGCCAAGTAAAATTAAGATCATTCAGTGATTCATAGCTCAGTTAGCCAGCAAAACCCAACCATTTGAATGGGACAAACATTGTCAAAAAGCTTTTGATGAAATCAAAGAATATCTAGCTAACCCACCAGTGATGATGCCACTTATTCTTGATAGGCCTTTATTATTATACATATCTACGACTGAGCATGCCTTGGGCAATTTGTTCGCACAATATGATGATGCACATCAAGAGAGAGAGAGTACTTTATTACATAATTGCACATTGGTTGATTATGAATGAAAATATAACTCAATGGAAAAGTTATGCTTAGCTATTGTGTTTTCTACATAGAAACGTAGACATTATATGCTTAATACACACCGAGACCCATGTTATTGCAAAAATTGATCCTTTGAAATGCATTATGTCTAAACCTTACCTATTCAAATGCATAGCTAAGTGGCTCATGTTACTCATGGAGTTTGATCTTAAGTTTATACAACAAAAATCCAATGGACAAGTTATTGTTGATCAACTCGTCGCAACTCCTTTAGTAGATCATACTCCCATGAATGACGCTTTTTGAGATGAGCTTTGCATGTATACCAATGAGAACAAAACATGGACCACGTACTTTGATGTGTCCAAATGTGCTTTAGGTGTTAGGGCTGGTATTTTATTCGTAACACCCCAGGGACAAACTATGCCACTAGCATATCACTTGAACTTCCAACATACCAACAATATTGTGTACTATGAGACTTTGATTCTAGTTTTACACATCACTCATGCTTTAAAAATAAAATCCATAAAAGTTTACAGTGATTCTCAACTGGTCATCAATCAAGTCACAGGTGCTTACCAAACTAAGGAACAAAAATCAATGCCATATCAAGACTTGGTCCATAGTTTGGTTGACTCCTTTGATGACTTTGTGAGGCCACATCCCTAGAAGAAATAATCACCACACCGACGATATGGCTAGTGTTGCTTCACTTGTTCCTATGGACATTGTGTACAAAAATTTGGATTCAAGAAATATTTCCAAAATAAAAATAAAATCCAAAACTTTGATAAACACTAATAGAAATGGATAGATAAGATAAATCAGAACCAGTATAACATTTTTACCACGCTCTTTACCTTTTCATGCCTCCATTCTAGGATTCGAATGCATGTGATTAGACTCAGATTGACAAAGTGATGCTTGATGTTGGATGCTTGATGATTGATTATGGCTATGCAATAGGATTTCTAGAATGATTTTGGCATGGTTTCCCTACAAATTTTCTAGATGGTTTGAGAGTGGAGGGAGAGGTTGGTTTTATAGAGGAAAGGAGGGAAGATCAAGGGCTTAGATTTGAATTTTAGAATAATCAGATCAATGGTTAGTAATTTTCCAAGGAATATTAAATTCCTTGGGAAACCTCTAGAAATAGAGGTTTCTAGAGACTTGGAGGGAAGTCTCCAATTCTAGAGACTTCTCCATTATCTTAGAGATAATGGAGGATTAGGTGGGGATTAGGATAGGATTAGGGTCATAGGGATGTAGGAATACCTAGGGGGTAGGCTAGTAGGTGGTTAGGTGGGGTTATAGGAATTAAAAATTCTCATATAATAGATAAACAAAATTAGGTTAGGATAATGGGAGATTAAGGAAAATTAATAAAGAGATGGGATGAATAAGATTAGTGAATGTAGATTAATGGAAGGGGATATTAGATTAATGGAACAGGAATGGGATAAAATAGGATAAACGGAATTAACGTCGACTAATAGGAATATTCGTCGACTGTAATGAAGTGAGCTATTTTAGGTGCATACATTTTGCCCCTCTTTGAAAAGGCATTGTGAGTGGATGAAGTGGAAGGAGTAATGATCTTTTAAAGAAAAACCATGTCATGGATGAATGTTAGTAGATGATGTTAGTGGGTATGATGCCCCCTAGAGGGGACATGCGGAGAAGAATAAGCCGGATGGCCACTCGAATGAAGAAACGATGGGTGGGATGAGATGGACAGATGAGGGGATGGGATGTCAGATGTGGGATAAAAGGTGAAGAAGATGAGTGATTTGATTCGAGCAATGAGCTACAATTTGATAACGATACCCCTAGCAAGGACACATGCACAGGGAATAGAGATGATGGGTGCTACAGTTGTAGACACATCCCAAGGGGAATCAACTGCAACAAGATGATAGAATTAAAAGGCCGTAAGCTTTGGACATATCCCAAGCAAGGATGCATGCAAGGGAGAGCTATAGGCCAGGATAAGACTGATGATTTGATTAGATTAAGGATGGGTGTAGCTCAAAGCTAAATTGATCAAGATGATGGAGATGATGATAGAGAAGAATTGATATGATCAAGTGACCAAAAGATTGGGGGATGAGGATAGATGATAGAGATAGTGGTTGAGCTATCATTGGTCACGAAAACGTGGCAAAGTGTTGCCTACATAGTCTGAAAAGACCTCAGGCCGATGTAGTTCTGACTAGTGGATGATGACAATGATGATGATTATGATTAGGGATTAAAGGGATGATATTAGTGATGATAGTATATGGCTTAGATGAGGGAATGATGATAAAATATTGGATGTTAGTTGGATGGGTTATGATGGAGAGAAACAATGATGAGATCAAACCATCACATATGTCATAAAGCTCATCATAGTCTAAGTAATCCAAAAATATGGCACTTGGCAGTATGCCCCATGATATGGATATGACCAAGAGGACATTGTGCCAAAGTGCATGGGCAAGTATCGAACTTTGCATCCTCGAGGGCACTTTGGATGTCTTCATAGCATCCTCGTTCATTGCCCAATAGACAAAAAGAGACACGATGCAATCAAAACATAAGACAAACAAGATATATATACAGTCATACAAACAAGACAAACAACAAACAAGCAACACGTACAAATATATATACATGCAGTACCTCGTGATGGGATGAGTGAGTGGGTGATGGGATTGTGGATTTAAGATGGACTTGGATTTGGATAGGATGATCATGATTAGGATTAGGATTTGGATGTTGCCCCTAGTTTAGGATGGAAGGATGGATGAAATGATAAGGTCTCTGAACATTGATTTGGTCTTGAGATCAAATCGAAAAGTGGTCAAGGAAGGTGATTAGACAAGTGATGGCCAAGGATTACCAACAGACAAGGCCCTGCAAGGATTCCAATCTAGCAAGGAGACTAGGAGATGATGGGATCAAATACCTTTCACTCTAGCAAAGAGTAACTAGATGGGTGCTAGGTATGAAGAGGCAATGATAAGGACAATGATGGGACCAAGTACCTTTCACACTAGCAAAGTGATGATTGATGGGTGCTAGGTATGAAAAGGCATTGATAGAGAAGTGATGGCTGCCAGATTAAAATCTTGACAAAGGTGATGTGTGCCAATAATACCTAGGCCAATAGGATGATGAAGATATGATGGGTGACCACTTAAAATTGGTTCCACGACTGAAGGTTGTATCCAAAGATGGGGGATAAGAAAAGACACATGACATGGAGATGGATGCGACTAGGGGATTAGGCATACGACAAGACACGATGGACTACTTTTGGCTTTTTCAAATTTTATGATTTTTAGGGTTTTTGACATTTTTCAATTTTTAGGTTTTTTTGGGATATTTATATACACTCTACAAATGAGGTTACTAGCAAAGGGAATGCCAAGCCTAGAAACCAGGAGAAGGATGGAGAGATAGATGGATGGGATGACAAAGGATGACAATGATGGGGACCAAGGATGAATGAACTAGGGATAGCCAATGACCACATCATGAAGGAACCAGATGGTTATTTGCCCGAGTGTCCATTGGAGGATATGCCAAGATGGTTTGAGGACAATTCTTAAGACACCTTCTACTTGCTTACGAAGGTCAAGAAGAAGAGATAGGATGCATGATATGATGGTGGATGATGGGGAGGAACAATGGATCAAGGGATAAAATGATGGGTGACATAGACAAGGTGGATAAGGGATGTGATAAGTGGGATGGATGGATGAGGATATGAAATAGATGAATTTTTCCCAAAGTGTTGAGGAACAATGCGGACAAATTATTATTCTACCATGACGTCAGAAACCGGTTTTCATCATGGTAATTGCCCAAGGTGCCAGAAGACTAGTTTTCACCATTGGGTGAATGATTTTTATTTTTATTTTTTATTTTTCGACTTTGATTGGGCATCTCGATTTATTAGATGATGGGCGAGATGCAAGGTGCGAGCATGGGATGGATGATTTAGCCGACACCTGTTCTGGAAAAAGGTGATGCTAGGATCATGTGATGGTGACCAATGTTGACTCTTGATTTAACGTCCTCAGAACATTTTAACCAGGTATTTTTGTGATCCCCATGAGGGACAATGTTGCTTAGGGATTTGAGATATGGTATGGATGGTAGGATGTCATGATTGTGGTGATGGGATATAGGATGGGAAGGAGGGATGTGATCGTGAATGATATGACGGGGTGGAGAGCGGAAATGGGGTTCAACAGTTGCATACACCGTTGGATATGGTGGAGGGGATTCTTGAGATTGGTGCCATGAGATTAAGGGATCCAAGACCTTTTGATTTGTTGATTCTTTGATCCAAGCATTAAGAGGATGATCGGCCATATGATTTTTGACTTTATTATCTCCTAGTGCCAGTTTTTAGGCTTCACCAGAGGGGATTGATTTTAGACTTGATATATAATGATTATTTTGACTTTGACATGCCCCTAGTGCCAGATTTTGGGCTTCACTAGGGGGAGACATTGTGTGATTAGGCCGATGATTTGACTTTGCTTGATTTTGATTTAGGGGATCAAAGATAACTGGATCATGATTTATGACTTTAGGAATATGGTCTTGGACAGTTGTATTTGTGGCATGTGACATTAAATGCAAAGGGGAATCCAATGATGCATGTTCCTGTTTATTCCCTTCATGTAGTGGGATGGAATTATGGAGGCGAGGTGGATAGTCAATGTTGGGTGACGGATTAAGGGTATAATGGGCAGCATAGTCCTCATAAAGGTCACTAGGAGTCCTAGCCTCAACGTTGGAAAAAGTGTCCTCAAGAATCTCAAAAGGATCATTAAGACACGCATCCAAGGTAGGATCAGATACACTCTAAAAAACTTCAATAGATAAAGCATTCAAAAATTCAGTTATGACTTCATCATCCTGATTGGAATCTTCAAAAGAGTAGGAACTATCATCATTTGTTGCAATATTGATAAGGGATGATGATTCCAATGAGGAATCTGATTCGGATGCTAGTGCAGAACATGATCCAGATGCAAATAAAACTTGTTCTAACTCCAATGCTGACTTTGATGTACATGATGCTATACTGCTAGTAAAGGATGATTTATTTGTGATTGTCCTCTCAATGGGGGGTATTTGATGTGATGAGTGAGAAGGAGATGATGGAGGAATAATGGACGAAGCAAAGATAGGTCCATGAAAGGGATTATGGGATATAGAAGGACTAGGTTTATGGGGAGTGGACTTGTTTTAAATGGATAGGTGATCGGAGACGGGGGGATCATGGAGGATGGATAGGATGTCTTGACGTTGGCTTGGAAGGGGAAGGGCTTGATCGTGACCAGGAACAGAATCTTGGCATTCCTCTTCTTGTTCACCCAGGGATTTGAATTCATCTGATTCATCCTCAATTATTATGTCACCACGATTAATGAGGTCTTGGACATAATCTCGGAAGTTTTGACATCGTTTAATGGAATGCCCTCAAGTTTGATGATATACACAATATCAGTTTGCTTTATACCAAGAAGGCTTAGGCTTGGTAGGATCAAGATGTCAAATGGGTGGATAGACCATCATGTTGGCGGTGACTAGTTGTTGGAAAAGGGCTTCCAGGGATATAGGAAGGGGAGTATAAGGGCGCGCTTCGCTTGTAGATGTGGAAGTATTGGACTTTAGATCAAATGGAGTTTGACGTGACTTGGTGGATGGTTGGGTGGCCAACAATGGATTCCCTTTGCTAGTAGAGAAGGGGATAGATGACTAGCAAAGACGAGTGGATGAGGGATTGGAAAGGGACTTGCATGAAGGGGTTTGTGTTGGGGTTTCAATGAGTGAAAGGGGATCAATGCCTTCAGGAAGTGGTACACCCATCGTAATGAATTGCAAGAGGATCTCATCCTTGTTGGCAGCTATGTATTGGTCTATGAGAGAGGGGTCCAATTGCATGGTGGTGGGTGATAAAGGACGAGGGAGTGGTGATGGATTAGTAGATGGAGGATTTGACTGCGGATGGTTACGAATTGGGGCCAAGGGGTTTTAAATAGGGCTAGTAGATGGTGGAAGGGGATGGGATAAGGTTTGATGTTGGGCTTGTTTGGGAGGTGACTTTAGGCTTATGGGGTCAATATCATTGGGAAAACAGGCACCCATATTCCATAATCGCAAAAGGAATTCATCTTTATTCTCTTAGATGTATTGATTGATTAGGGTGATCGCATCAAGGAAGGTCGAGGCTGATTTTGATGAGCTAGGGGTTTGTGGATGGGATGTTGGTTTGAGGCAAATGGGATCAAGGCCAAAAGGTAGGTGGGCACCCATCTCTAGTGCTCTCAGAAGGACTTCATCCTTATGGGCCAAGATGTATTGGTCTACGAGGACCAGGTCCAAATCCATGGGGAAAGATGGATGATGATGCGAAGGTAGACTAAAGATTTTTTGAAAAAAGTAAGGCCAAAGGACCGAGCTAGTAGGATGGATGATAACGAGAATGGGAGAGACTTGACAAATTAAATACTATGATCAGATTTCAAACTGGTAGTATAATAGGTGTTAACGACCTATCAACGATGTCTAGTTTTCAAGCCAGCAAAAGGATTGAGGGATTTTGATGGGTGCCTAAATTCACACTAGCAAGAGGATGATTGGATGGGTTGCTAGTTATGAGTAGGCAAGAAGATTGGACTAGATTAGATTGATGGGTTTGATAGATTGAGACTGACAGGGTGACAAGATGCTAACAAGATATTGACTAGGTATGAGTATCTGACCAAAGGATAAATGATAGTGGAGTAGTATGATAGGATGATGTGGATGATAGGACTAGCCCAAAACCTTAGACCAATTTGCTCAAGATGGGCTGGGGTAGGATTAGGTAATGAAGGTGATTAGGACAATGGAGTAAGGATAAGTGTGATGATGAAATGATAAGGGGGTAATGAAAGGTGGATGGTTTAGACCCGTATGTGACCTAAAAGCCAACTAGGATAAGATGAGGTGATGACTAGATGGGTGATGAAGGCAAGGTCAAGACGAGCGATCGAGTATGGATTTAAGATAAGATGTGGATGATAAGTTATGATTAGGATGTGATTAGGGGATGACTAATGACGTATGGTCTAATGATAAGATGTGATTAAAGGATGCACAAGAGAGCAAATTATATACAAGAAGGAAAACAAGAACATACAAGGTGATGGGATAATGAGACAAGATGATATGGGGATTATTAGGACTTAAAATGAGGTGGACTTAGGATTAAATGTGGATGGTGAGACAAGATGGGATTAGGATAGGTTATGGGTTATGATTGAATATGTAAGGGGGCGGTGTCAATAAAATGATATGGGAATGATCAAGACTATGGTGTGATTGATGGATAAGGCAAGGTCAAAGTGAGGTGTGATTGATTATGAATGAGATGGTCTTATGACAAGGTGTGACTAGAAGGATGAGCGAATGTGACTAATATGGGAGTCTAGTAGAATGTACAAGAGAATAAATTATGTACAAGAGGATGAGATTAGGATATACAATAATGATGATTAGGATGATCAATGATAGGGGGATATGGTTATGTAATGACCCCTTCTAGAATCTGATCTCATAATGACCGTTGGCCTATTCTCGGAAATCCGTAGGCTACTCGGAAGGTGTAATTAAGGGTTTCCTATTTTTTAGGATGTCTTTGCTCAAAGTTTTGATGGCAAATTCCTTCTGGATTTTTCAAGAGCTTCGCGGAGGTATGTTCGTTTCAGTTTTCTGAGCATTTTCAGGAATTTACTATTTTTAGTAAATTCTATTTTTGGCAGCTAGCAGGTTTGTCGCAAGGAGTTAACTTTCCCTTTTGAGTTGATTCATTCAGTTTTGGGCTTCAGATTTCAGTCTTGGCGGAATAAGTGAATTTCACTTATTATAAAATAAAATAATAATAACGTTATATTTTAACGTTGACCTTAGCCTAGACTTGATAACTTAAAGTTATTTTTAAAAGGGGGACTTGAAGGGGGGGGCGCCACATTGCATGGAAAGGGGGCGCCACTCTTGAGGATAAGCTTCTAGAAGAAGCCAATTGAAGCCTATAAAAGAAGGCATTGGGCTACCATTTGGGTATCTTGGTTTTAGTGCATTGTTATGCTGCAGCTTTGGCTCTGGAACTGCTTCGGGGAATGAAGGCCTCCTAGCAAAGGCATCTCTTCATGCTTGAAAGACAGCATCTAGTGGTGAAGTAATATCTGATATTTGTATTTCCTTAAGTAGTACTTTCAGTTATTGCATTATTAGTTCCTTTGATATTATCAGAATTTCCAGATATTGTATTAAATAGATCTAGGTTTTCAGTCACAATTCAGAAAATACAAAAAAACAGGTTGTGGGTATCATCTTATTGTGTTGGGTAGGCCTAGGCGCCCCTTTGCTTAAATTTTTAGAATTTCTGGATCAAGTATTGATTTTCTAGAGGAAATCGCCCTTCTTCCCTTGGGACGCCCCTGTGGGGTTTGGCATTGGTTTTTGTATAACTTTCTGGATGCAGATTTGATCAGTTTCATGATGCTAACTTGGGCGCCATCCTCCAGAAGAGATTTTGCAACAGAAATCAGGAAGTTTGATTAAGTTTTGCATGAGTTATGAATATTTGAAGAATTTAATAAGTCGCTGGTTTTTCCTCTTTCTAAAAGCAAATTCTGCTATTTTTGTAAGCTGACAGTAGTACTGGCAGCCCTTCTCTATTTGTTTAATTTGCCTTTAAAATATTGTAATAATTTACAGCTCCGCCTTATGGTAGCTACTTTCCCTATTGGGTTAGCAAGCACATTCTAGGTGTAGAGCATCCACCCTATGGTAGCTACTTTCCCTTCTGGGTTAGCAAGCACATGCTGGGTGTGGAGTAGTTTACTTTTCAGTGTTTCCATCAAAGCACTGTTATTAAGCTCACTCCGTCATATGGTAGCCCCTCATGGGTAGCACATACTTGACGTAGAGTTCTTTATTTGTAATTACTCCGTCTTATGGTCGCCCCTACTCCACCTTGGACTGGGTAGCACATACTGGACGTTGAGTTCTATTTCTTGCATTCTAGTGGCAAAGTTATTTCAGTTTATTTGAGATTAACATTTAATCTTGACGGAACTTGCTTATGTTATAATCCAAAATCTAAAAAGTTGAAAAAATTTGGCTCGAAATATTTCAGTGGTATCAGAGCCACGTATCCTGCCATCCTGTGGACAAACCATCTATGAGTGACCGCGAAAAGAGATATATTGCGAGAGAGGATAAGAAAATTGCAAAACAGTTCCAGTGGTATCAGGTTTCCGAAGGTCAAACTGCTTCAGAGATCTTGAGGGCTCATTGGGAGTCTTCTCAAGAAACAAATATGGCAGAAGGTGAGAGATTAGTAGGGGGTAACGAGAGGTTTACCAATCCTAGAAATGATAGTGGGAAGGGTAGAGAAAGATCCCTAAGTCCGGAAAAGAGATTTGAAAGGAAAATGGATGCCTTAATGGATATGGTATCCCTCATGTTGGGAAAAGTGGGTCAGAACCCAAATCTCCAAACCAATTCCGGCTATAGAGGAGAACCTAGTGCCTCAAATCAATTTGATGCAAGTGATGCTCAACCTGTTTCAAACAACACTTACATTTCGTCAAGGCCCTTTAAACCCACCTTTTTAGCTCCAGCAAATACCCAACCTGATCCTGAAGAAAATTCTTCATTTGTGGAACAATTGAGACGTGGTCATGCGGAGTATGACTCTCTCCCTGAAGAAATCAAAATGGACATGTCCTATAATGAATTCATTGATCATAAGAGAAAGAGTAAGGGACAAGGGAGAAATTATGATCACAGAAGAACTCCAGCACAAGGAGACTTGCATCAAGCTATCAACAAGCTAATGCTTTCCCACTTTGATGGAAGTGACAATAGTTCTGCTCGAGCCTGGATTCAAAAATTAGACAACTATTTGGCCCTTAGGCCAATGGCTGAAGAAGATGCGATTAAATTCGCCACGCTACACCTGGATGGGGTAGCGCATGAGTGGTGGTACCATGGTCTAGTCACCTTGGGACATGGATCGATCACTAGCTACGATGAATTCTCCAATAGACTCATTGAGAGGTTCGAGAAGGACCCAGAAGTGCATTTTAGGGAGTTGGCCCAGTTGAAGCAATATGGCACTGTTGATGCCTACATAGCTGAGTTTCAAAGACTTTCAGTTATGGTCACTGGAATCACTGAGAGAAGATTAGTGATCTTATTCAGCGAAGGGTTGATGGAACCACTCAAGGGAAGGATCAAAGCTTTTGATCCACCGTCCTTACAAGAAGCAATGAAAAAAGCTAGAAACATGGAGTGGGCAGCTCCTAAAACTAAGTTCCATCCTAAACCATCCTTCCACAAGAAGGATCGAGGGAGAAGGTTTCAACAAAAGCCTTACCAAAAAGAGTTTAACCAGCAGAAACCTCTTGGCAAAAGATTGGATCCGGAAACTATCAATGAACTCCGAAGAAAGGGGTTATGTTTCAGATGTAAAGATAAATGGTCTCCAGACCATGTTTGCCCAAAAGGAGTCAAATTCCACCAGATTGAGTATTACTCCGCTGGTGAGAGTAATTCTGATTTTTCGGACCAGCAATCTGATTCCGAAGATAGTGAAGTTGAAAGAGTCCCTGAAGAGCCTGAAAGCGAAAAAGAAAGTAGTGGCATGTTGGCTCAACTTTCAAGCTTTCAAAAGAATGAGTCCTTCAAAATACGTGGGATGATCAAAGGGCAGCGTATCGTTGCTCTAATTGATACTGGAGCAACCCATAACTTCATTGATGAAGCTGTGGTGGCAAAGAAGGAGTTGCAAACAGAAGATTTTGAAGGGTTCAAAGTTATGGTGGTGGATGGATTCCACATTTCTTGTACCAAAAGGGTTCCCAACTTGTCAATGCAATTGGGCAATTATGAAGTCAAAGATGACTTCTATGTGGTGAATATTGGAGATACGGATGCTGTCCTTGGCATTCAATGGCTGCGTTCTCTTGGAGACATCTCTTTAAATCTGCAAACAATGGAACTCAGGTTTCAATCCGATGGAAAGAAGGTGGTGTTGAGAGGGATGTCAAATGGTGGCCCTCGAATTGTATCATTCAAAAGGATGGCAAGATTGATACGACATGATCAAGTAGATTGGGCCGCAGAATTCATGGTTCTTCCGACTAGTCCTGTTGAAACAAAAATAGAGCATCCTCCAGATATTCAATCTTTGCTCACCAAGAAGAGTAAAGTGTTTGCTGATTTACCTCCCGGACCACCTCCTGATAGAGGATCAGAACACATCATTGAGCTCAAAGAGGGAGCAAAACCGGTGATCATAACTCCATACCGGTATCCGAAGCGGCAAAAGGATGAGATCGAGAAGAATATTCAAGAACTCTTGAAGATGGGTTTCATTCGTCCAAGCAAGAGCCCCTTTGCTTCTGCGGTGGTTCTTGTGAAGAACAAGGATGGTACCATGCGCATGTGCGTGGATTATCGTGCTTTGAATCAAAGCACCATCAAAAACAGATATCCCATTCCCAAGATAGATGAGCTCATTGATGAGCTACATGGTGCCAAGTTCTTCTCAAAAATTGATCTAAGATCGGGTTACCATCAGATTCGAATGAGGGGATCGGATGTTGAGAAGACAGCCTTCCGATGCCACTATGGCCATTTCGAATTCTTAGTCATGCCATTTGGATTGACTAACGCCCCGGCTACCTTTCAGTCTTGCATGAATCGAATCTTTCAGAATCATTTAAGGAGGTTTGTGTTAGTATTTTTTGATGACATTCTGATTTACAGCAAGACTTGGGGAGATCATCTTAAGCATTTGGAGGAAGTGCTTAGTATTATGGAATCTGAGAGTTTGTTTGCAAAAGCTTCCAAATGTGAATTTGGGATGACTGAGTTACTATACCTTGGCCACATAATCAGTGCTGAGGGAGTAAAGGTGGACCCCGAAAAGATCAAGGCGGTAGTTGATTGGCCACCTCCTGAGAGCTTAACTCAGTTGAAAGGTTTTTTGGGTCTATGTGGGTTCTATCGGAGATTCGTAAAGGGGTATTCACAGAATGCTGCTCCCCTTACCGATCTTACCAAAAAGGGAGCCTTTGTTTGGTCAGAAAAGGCTCAAAGTGTTTTTGACAAATTCAAGAAGATCATGAATTCATGCCCGATTTTGGCAATACCGGATTTCTCCAAGCCCTTCGAGCTGCAATGTGATGCATCAGGTGAAGGTGTGGGGGCTGTCCTGATGCAAGACAAACACCCTATCGTGTTTGAGAGCAGAAAATTACGAGGAGTTGAAAGAACATATTCAATCTATGACAAAGAAATGCTTGCTATTATGCATGCATTAGCCAAGTTCAGACAATACTTGGTGGGGAATAAGTTCGTGGTTAAGACTGACCACAATAGCCTCAAGCATTTCATGCACCAAAAGGATCTAAATGAGAGGCAACAGAAATGGGTGAGTAAGCTTCAAGCTTACGACTTTGATATTGAATATGTCAAAGGAAAAAATAACATAGTGGCCGATGCTCTCTCCAGGAGACCTCATCTTAGCTCATTGAGTGAGCTTACTTCAGATTGGAGAAACATGTTGCTTGCTGATTATGCTAAAAATCAGTTTGCAACCAGCATTCTTGAGGGTACTTTTCATGATGAAAGGTACAAGGTGGTTGAAGGATTGATACACTATAAGGGAAGGATCTTTCTGGTGAATGATTCTAAGTTGAAGAAGAAAATTCTTTTGAATTTTCATGATATTCCTGTTGCTGGCCACCAAGGTTTCTTCAAAACATATCGACAGATCCGAGAAAGGTTTTCTTGGAAGGGATTGAAAGGAGAGATTCAACGCTACATTCAGGAGTGTCCTGTTTGTCAAGCGAATAAAAATGAACATACTTTACCAGCTGGTTTGCTACAACCACTCCCTATTCCCAATCAAAAATGGGAAAGTATTTCAATGGACTTCATCACAGGGTTGCCCAAAGCCCAAGGGAAAGATTGCATCTATGTAGTGGTGGATCGGTTAACTAAATTTGCTCACTTCTTCGCCATCACCAGCACCTTTTCTGCAGCCCAAGTTGCAGATCTCTTTTTTCGAGAAGTGTTCAAGCTGCATGGATTGCCAAAGAACATCGTGAGTGATAGGGACAGCAAGTTCCTAAGTAAGTTTTGGCAAGAAGTCTTCAGAATGAGTGGCACTGTGCTTACCCCAAGCACTAGCTACCATCCGCAAACTGATGGACAAACTGAAGTGGTGAACAAGTGGTTGGAGGGCTACTTGAGAAATTGTGTCAGAACAACAGAGAACCTGGGTCAAGTGGCTGCATATTGGTGAGTATTGCTACAATTCTACTTTCCATATGTCTATTAAGATGTCTCCTTTCTTGGCACTTTATGGGTATGAGGCACCTAGTTTTGCAGATTTAGTGTTTGGTGACAGCAAGGCACCACTAGCTAAGGATTTGTTGCACCACTAGCTAAGGATTTGTTGCAGAATAGCCAGGATATAATGAAGTCCTTGAAGGATAATTTGCAGATTGCACAGAATCAGCAAAAGTTGTATGCGGATCAGAAACGTGTTGAGCGTTCTTTCGAGGTTGGAGATATGGTATATTTGAGATTACAACCATATAGACAATCTACTCTCAAGAAGAGTGGAGCTGAGAAGCTCAAACCTCGCTTCTATGGGCCCCTTAGGGTCATCAGAAAAGTTGGAGCTGTAGCTTATGAATTAGAGCTACCTTTTGATAGCAAAGTGCACAACATCTTCCATGTGTCTCGCCTCAAGAAGGCACTTGGACATAATGTGATTGCGTCATCACAGCTACCACCTTTGGACGAAGAGGGACAGTTGGCACTAATTCCAGAAGAGATACTTGATGTTCGAGAACGTTCTTTGAGAAAAAGAACCATCAAAGAGTACTTGGTAAAGTGGAAGGACCTTCCGATGGAGGATGCAACTTGGGAAAATGATGAGATTTTGCATCATCCTAGTTTACAATTGCTTGAGGACAAGCAATTTTGGGAAGGGCGGACTGTAATGACCCCTTCTAGAATCTGATCTCATAATGACCGTTGGCCTATTCTCGGAAATCCGTAGGCTACTCGGAAGGTGTAATTAAGGGTTTCCTATTTTTTAAGATGTCTTTGCTCAAAGTTTTGATGGCAAATTCCTTCTGGGTTTTTCAAGAGCTTCGCGGAGGTATGTTCGTTTCAGTTTTCTGAGCATTTTCAGGAATTTACTATTTTTAGTAAATTCTATTTTTGGCAGCTAGCAGGTTTGTCGCAAGGAGTTAACTTTCCCTTTTGAGTTGATTCATTCAGTTTTGGGCTTCAGATTTCAGTCTTGGCGGAATAAATGAATTTCACTTATTATAAAATAAAATAATAATAACGTTATATTTTAACGTTGACCTTGGCCTAGACTTGATAACTTAAAGTTATTTTTAAAAGGGGGACTTGAAGGGGGGGGCGCCACATTGCATGGAAAGGGGGCGCCACTCTTGAGGATAAGCTTCTAGAAGAAGCCAATTGAAGCCTATAAAAGAAGGCATTGGGCTACCATTTGGGTATCTTGGTTTTAGTGCATTGTTATGCTGCAGCTTTGGCTCTGGAACTGCTTCGGGGAATGAAGGCCTCCTAGCAAAGGCATCTCTTCATGCTTGAAAGACAGCATCTAGTGGTGAAGTAATATCTGATATTTGTATTTCCTTAAGTAGTACTTTCAGTTATTGCATTATTAGTTCCTTTGATATTATCAGAATTTCCAGATATTGTATTAAATAGATCTAGGTTTTCAGTCACAATTCAGAAAATACAAAAAAACAGGTTGTGGGTATCATCTTATTGTGTTGGGTAGGCCTAGGCGCCCCTTTGCTTAAATTTGTAGAATTTCTGGATCAAGCATTGATTTTCTAGAGGAAATCGCCCTTCTTCCCTTGGGACGCCCCTGTGGGGTTTGGCATTGGTTTTTGTGTAACTTTCTGGATGCAGATTTGATCAGTTTCATGATGCTAACTTGGGCGCCATCCTCCAGAAGAGATTTTGCAACAGAAATCAGGAAGTTTGATTAAGTTTTGCATGAGTTATGAATATTTGAAGAATTTAATAAGTCGCTGGTTTTTCCTCTTTCTAAAAGCAAATTCTGTTATTTTTGTAAGCTGACAGTAGTACTGGCAGCCCTTCTCTATTTGTTTAATTTGCCTTTAAAATATTGTAATAATTTACAGCTCCGCCTTATGGTAGCTACTTTCCCTATTGGGTTAGCAAGCACATTCTAAGTGTAGAGCATCCACCCTATGGTAGCTACTTTCCCTTCTGGGTTAGCAAGCACATGCTGGGTGTGGAGTAGTTTACTTTTCAGTATTTCCATCAAAGCACTGTTATTAAGCTCACTCCGTCATATGGTAGCCCCTCATGGGTAGCACATACTTGACGTAGAGTTCTTTATTTGTAATTACTCCGTCTTATGGTCGCCCCTACTCCGCCTTGGACTGGATAGCACATACTGGACGTTGAGTTCTATTTCTTGCATTCTAGTGGCAAAGTTATTTCAATTTATTTGAGATTAACATTTAATCTTGACGGAACTTGCTTATGTTATAATCCAAAATCTAAAAAGTTGAAAAAATTTGGCTCGGAATATTTCAGGTTAGACTAAGATTGTGATGGAGACGATAGGATTAGATAATGGATATAAAATGGTGACTAAGATGTGTGAGTGGATGCGGTGGTGGGTAGATATGGTTGGATTAGGAGGGGATGGACAAGATAGCGATTAGGCAAGGATGTAGAAGATAATGGGGTGATGACCAAGGATAATGGGATATGGTGAGACTAAGAAAGGATGGGGTGACTATGATAAGTGGGTGATGACGTGGATTTGGGATAAGGATGTAAGATGTAAATGGCTAAGGATGAGTGGTTATGACAAAGAGAAAGGTACACAAAGAAACTATATACAATGATGACTAGGATGTACATGATGAGATGTAGGTGATGTAAGACGAGGATAAGATGAGGATGATGATTTAGAATGTACACGAAAAGGATAGTGGGAGAGATATGCACAAGATGATAGAATGATGAGGATAAAATATACAAGATGATATGTACAAAGGACCTAGATAGGCTCAGATAGGTAAAACGCTAACTCGGCTCACAAATAGCACGGGTCTAACACAACACACATCCAAACAAGTAAGCCACAACCTATGATTAGTAAACTGATGGATGTGTAACCCAATGTCCACACCATCCAACGGCTACACAAGAGAGGCTGTAGGCCGGTGACCCGTTACGGAATCGACCGAACCATCTCGACCTTGCTTGCACTTGATGGTCACTTTGGTGTTGTTCCTGATGCCTACAGTGGAACACCTGTTACGGTCAGAAGGTCCTATGCTAGATTGAACAAAGATCTAGGAGAGTCCCCGATATACACGATGGTACGTTGGGGCCCAAGTCTGTATAGGTTGTTGTCTAATGTCTAGTTCAGAGAGTTAACTCTTCCCCTTCACGAATGACCTGTATGGGGTCCATCACTTAACCTAACGACAGTTGTCCCTGATTGTTATACTCCGTTGAAACACGGAGTTTGGTTAGTGTGCGGTGATGAAATCCACAACACTAGCCCCTATAGACTAAACCCATGCATGGGTATCAATTTCACATCACGTGCTATCCTAGGGGGAGGGCTCAACAAATAGGCAAACACACGATACGATTAATTAACCGTTCTAATTACCTATGAGTGATTTGGCATGATACGACAAATTATTTACAAGTTAACACATACACACAAGTATACACAAAGAATGATTTTTCAAAAGAAACTAATATATACAAGACAAGATGATTAAAAACGATATATGCAATACAAAAATAATGTGGAAAAGTGGCACTCCAAAGAGGTAACTTGCAAGACAAAATGTTAGACTTAAAATATGTCCCACAAGATGATGTTTAACAAAGATGACCCCTACAAGAAATAAGATGTTAGCCAAATATGCCTTCATAAAATACTCCTAAAAAATTGTGGTTTGGCTTTATAATTTCTTTGGGGTGAGCGGGACACGACGCAGGGGTATGGGGGCGGTAGCCCCCAGTGAGGTCAAGGGGCAGAGCCCCTTGCGAGGTCTGGGGGTAGTGCCTCGAGCATCGCAGTACAATGCGGGGTCGAAGGGCAGAGCCCCTTGCCGCTAAAGGCAATTTGAGCTTTTCGGGAGGCTCAGAGTGACTCAAAATTCACAAAAACTGACTCAAAAAATGATCTCAAAAAGGACCAAATTAAAGGTAAAAAATGACTACACAGTGCAAAACTGTGACTTGTAGGACAATCCCGTGACTAGGAGAGTTGCGAGATTGTAGATGTTAGCTAACCGCGACAGTTAACCACAAAAACCATGGTAGTCTGACAACCCCGTGACTGGGAACAACCACCCTGCGACTAGAAGCATACCAATAGTAGCGGTTTTGTCATAAACCACAAAACCACGACTCAAATCAACAAACCCGTGATTGATAGCAAAAACAAAAGTAGTGATATTGCAGTTCTAGACTAAATTAATATATATATAAATGTCTTAAGTAAAGAGAAGTCCAAGAAATTAAATAATTACAAGGCTTTGGTTTAAATACAATTATTTGATGATAAAATATACTAGAAAAACCTATTACTAATCTGAACTGGCCTAAACTACAATGTCGTGACTCAGAATGACAATCTCGCTAGTTGCAAGGCAACCCTATGAATGAGAGAGTAGTGGTATTGCAAAAAGGGGCTAAGGTAGCCTGTAAGATGAGCCTCCAGCCAATCCTTTTGCTCCTGTGTCTCGCCAATACCCTGCAGGACAAAAAACACCACTTGTTAGGCGTTGTTTTCAAATATGGAGGGTGAAATGTTTATGTATAGAGGTATGTTCGAAATTTTCAACCAAAGGACAAAACCTCTAGTTTACAACTTACAGACCCTCAAAATTCTCCAAACAAGTCCTAGAAACACTATAGATGATGATTCAAAAATGATAGGGATAGTGTTTTACCAGACTGTTAATAAAGACAATACTGTCACTAGGATTTACAATCCCGCTATTACCATGGCAATCCCGCTACTAGGATAGTTGCGAGATTGTCAAAAAGGTGCGGGGAGTTGATTTTCGAGGGGATTCTCTCTTTGACCTGCACATATAATCAATAACAGCAGACAAACAACCTACAGGTGCAAAAGGGTTAGCAGAAACAGGATAAATTATGGACCCAACTATTGGTTTTAACAACACCGCTACTAAAAATGACAACTCCACAATTATCAGGGCAATATCGTGACTAGAGAAGTGGCGGGATTGTCGAAATGACCTGCAGGACAAACTGTTAGTGGTTTACAATATCGCAACTGGGATTGACAATATTGCGATTCACAGGACAACCCGCTACTGAGAGAGTAGCAGGATTGTCGAAATGCTAAGTCCTTCTAAAGCTTTACCCACTAGCAGCTAAGTCACAATACCGCTATTGGGTTTGACAATCTCGCCACTGCAATCTCGCAACTAACAATGCAATACCGTGACTGAGACCTGTATACGCAAAAAATTTAAAATGTCGAGATCTTCGCCCAATCAAACCTGCAAGCTAGTGAAAACCACACTAACAAGCAAAAATGGTTAAATGGGAGAAAGAGGTCCCAACATGGTCGCCAAAATGTGTACCAAATTTTGGATTCAAGAAATATTGTCAAAATAACAATAAAATCCAAAACTTTGATAAACACTAATAGAAATGGATAGAAAAGATAAATCAAAACCAGTATAACATTCTTACCACGCTCTTTACCTTCTCATGCCTCCATTCCAGGATTGGAACGCATGTGATTAGACTGAGATTAACAAAGTGATGCTTGATGTTGGATGCTTGATGATTGATTATGGCTATGCAATAGGATTTCTAGAATGATTTTGGCATGGTTTCCCTACAAATTTTCTAGATGGTTTGAGAGTGGAAGGAGAGGTTGGTTTTATAGAGGAAAGGAGGGAAGATCAAGGGCTCAGATTTGAATTTTAGAAGAATTAGATCAATGGTTAGTAATTTTCCAAGGAATATTAAATTCCTTGGAAAACCTCTAGAAATAGAGGTTTCTAGAGACTTGGAGGGAAGTCTCCAATTCTAGAGACTTCTCCATTATCTTAGAGATATTAGAGGATTAGGTGGGGATTAGGATAGGATTAGGGTCATAGGGATGTAGGAATACCTACGGGATAGGCTAGTAGGTGGTTAGGTGGGGTTATGGGAACTAAAAATTCCCATATAATAGATAAACAAAATTAGGTTAGGATAATGGGAGATTAGGGCAAATTAATAAAGAGATGGGATGAATAAGATTAGTGAATGTAGATTAATGGAAGGGGATATTAGATTAATGGAACAAAAATGGGATAAAATAGGATAAGCAGAATTACCGTCGACTAATAGGAATATTAGTCGACTGTAATGAAGCGAGAAATTTTAGATGCATACAGACATAATGGATGAACATGCTTTACTTACCATCAGGAGATAACAACAATTGACTATTTCACTTCATACATTAGATGAGTTAGATGTATTTTCTATTAACAATGCCACCAATATTCTAGAATGGTATACCAATATTAATAACTTTTTATCAAATGAGACTATTCCTAAACATTTTACAAAAAGCGACAAAAGAAATTAAGAGATGTTATTCGATATGTTATCATTGGTGAGGCTATTTTTAAGAGGTCCTTTGACAACCAATTACTTATATGCCTTGGGCGTGACGAAGCTAAAATAGCCTTACAAGAAGTTCATGATAAAGAATGTGATAGACCATTTCAGCGGAAAAGCAATGTCATACAAGTTATTATGAATGGATTTACTATTGACATTCTGTGGACCAAGAATATCAAGAATAAGCAAAAGTTTGTAAGCAATCCCAACAACAATGATTTAACACATGCATCACCTCAAGAATTACAACCCATTGTATCACCTTGGCCATTTTCTCTTTGGGGTTTTGATCTAGTAGGCAAAGTAAATCCAACATCAACAAGGGGTTAAAAGTTTACTATTACAACTACCGAGTATTTTACCAAATGGGTTGAGGCCATTTCTTTAGTGTCTACCTCCAATGATGACATTTGTGAATTTCTAATGATGCATATCATTTCTATATTTTCCATCCCATCTCAAATTGTTACGGACAATGATTCATCATTAAAAAATAAGACAATAAACAAATTTTGTGCAAAGTATAAGATTCGATATACATTCTCTACTTATTACCCCATGGAAATGGCCAAGTTGAGGCTACAAACAAGACAATTGTGAATATCTTAAGTAAAACTATGGAAAAACATGGTGACGACTGGCATAATCAGATCATCTACACCTTTTGGGCTTATCATACGAGTGTCCAAACAGCAACAGGGGCAACCCCTCATTCTCTACCATACGATGCAGGAACAATTCTTCCCTTGAGCTTGAAATTCCTTCTCTATGTGTATGCCTTAAAGGCATAATCAGTGATGAGCAATATAGAGAAAGTGATTACATCAATTAGAAATGCTTGATAAGTCATGAATACACACTCTTGGACACTTAACAATTTATCAAAATCGCCTAAATCTGCCTAAAGAAAGCTCACGACAAAAAGATTAAATCAAGAGAATTTCACATTGGTGATTTGATACTTAACGAAAATCAAAATAATACAAATGCAGATAAAGAACATAAAGACAAGTTCAAACCAAATTGGCTAGGTCCCTTTGTTATTATAGACACACTTGGTTCACAAGCCTACCACCTAGCTATACTAGAGGAAAAACCCTTGAAGATTCCAATGAACACCGTACACTTGTGTTGTCTTTATACATGAGCTTTGGCTCTACCTACAACGGCAAAGTACCAATAGGTTCCTCGTGAGTTATCCATTTTTCATATCTTATACTAACAAAGACATTCTCTCCATGTTACGTCCTATAGGGACATCATATTCACACTAATTTTTGTGAGCTTCATTGATGATATCTATATTTATCTCACCATTCGAGGGCACTAACCCTACATACCTCTCCATGACTTGCGCCAATACATTGCCTATGAGGGTATCATACACAAACATATTCTCCATGAGCCTTATTGATACGTTTAATTCTCACAAGTCACAACCTTATGTCTAGCGATTTTTACACTATTTTACACATCAAAAATAACATTATCTTACATACACCTTGACAAATGGTTGGTTTTCACATAGGATAAATTGTTATATCTTGCTGTATTAAAGCACCTATCCATATTAGGGCATACAGGTACCCTGCTCCACCTCATTCTCATACAAGGATGCACACATCTTGAGCTTTATACAATTTTACATGGTTTATATGGGCACGTTATTTGTCCATCTCTCATTCATAAGGTCAAATACGTAATTGTCATTGTTTTCATTTGATGTTGTGCGTAAAAAATGAATGAGTGTTTCATGGAAACCGAGTACAATATAATCATTGTTTAAATCAAGTGCCGCACTAATTTCTCTTATCCATGAATTTCTCAATATGGATTTTGTCTTTATCTAAAGTAACATCAATATGAAATGTAACGAGACAACACATTGGTACAAGTTGCACTAGTGACTCAATCGATCATGTCGTAAGTGGCAGGGGTAGATTCGTTTTAGTTAATTGTTTAATATTGTATCCTAATTTTTCTAATAATGTGAGACTACATACATTTACTTCATGAGAGTTGTCAACTAGCACATTACTACACAGATTGCCATCTGTGCATGGGGAAAGGGTTACCTTCAAATGTTACAATATGATTTTCCATTTTTTCATAGAAACCTCACTTGTTATATTAGTTGCTTTAGGCACACATTTGAGAATCTCTTTCTTAGGTAAGCATGTTACGGTTAATTCTTTGGTAGGAGAATGTACAATTATTGCACTATGTTTTTCATTTGTAGGCAATAACACCTCTTTTGGAATAAGCTCTTCTTTCATAGGGTGTGAAACAATTTTTGAAATGGGCGACTCAGTAACAATTGGAAAAATTTAGCTCTTCTTGTATAGGTAAAATCACATTGGTTGTTATAGGCATTTCTTGCGCAAGAGTTGAAACAATGTCATTGGGGTTTGTTCTCAATTTTGCCTTCATTGATTAGGCTAATAATTTTGTTTTTTAGCGCAAGACACCTATCCGTGGAAGGTCCATGGAATCTATAGTAAGCACAAATGTATTTAGCCTTATATGAATGACATGAAATGTGCATAGGACGAGTGCGAGGTAATGTTATCAGTTTGTTTTGAAGCATGTTTTTAATAATTTCACTTGGAGATTCATTAAGCTCAATGAAATGAGGTTGTTTAGTAGGCATAGACGAGCATTGCTTTTAACCAATGTTGGAGATGAAACCATTGGTTTTTAATTAGAGAGATAGAAATAGGATTGCTATCAATGTGATTAGTATTTTGAGAACATGCAATATCCTTTTCTAGCAATAATGTTTTATAACAAAGAGAGTTAAACGTGTCACAATTATGATAGAGTAGTTTCTCTTGTAGAGGCAAAACAAGGCTTTTACAGAAAAATTGTTGCTTTTCTAAGTCCCTTGGTATATCAAATGATGCAAACAAGATTTGAACCATAAGGTGTAGTCAGTAACAAGCCTAGTTTCTTCTTGGCGAAGAGAGGAAAGATCAAAAGCAGATTTCTGATTAAGCTATGTAAGAGATTTTTTTACCAAAATTCTGCTTTTTATTTTAATGGACTGTGGAAATACAATCTCTCTTAGAGAGGAAAGATGTTTAAATGCAAGTCTTGGTCCTTTATTGTGAATATTTTATGATTAAAAAATTTCTTCTAATTATAGATGTGTGTAAAGATCCACTAGGCAAATGATGGAACCATTCTAGAGCTTGACGTGTGAGGCGCTTAGGGAATGCTTTTAATAAGATTTTATCAATGTCATTGTATTTTCCCATGGAAGCCCTAAAGTTTTTAAGGTGCAACGAAGGATCACGGGGAAATGGAGAATTCAGGATCTTACGTGTTATTGGATTTCCATATATCATATTAAAATTGATCCACAGGTTACATGCAGCAAGCTTTAAAAATTAGCTATGTATTTTGCGTCATAAGTCACCTACTATATGTGCTAAGGCCAAATTCTCTTCGTAAGATACAATACTCATTAAGGGTTAGGAAGATGAAGGTGTATTATCACAAACCCTAGGGGAGTCTATAGTTGAATTTTCTGTATTTGTCACCTTTTGCACATTTTTAGTATCCATCAAAGGCACATCATTTGTATCCATTTCATTAATTTGAAGCATGATTGAATTAAAGCAAAGCACAAAAAGATAAACCCTAATGTTAGAAGCAAATATGAGAATCAGATTTAAAGGAAGGAATGAAACCCTAGGTGCAATAGGGTTTGTAAAACCATAGGTTGAATATGCAAAAGAGTTAGGGTTCACTATTTATGTTTACCCTAATTATGGTTTTAATCAAAGTAAAGAATAAACTAGTTGCAATGCAAAATAGATCTAAGCATACATGCTTGAACGTACATAATTCAAATCTATCTCACAAGCTAGGATAGGAAACAAACTAGACTACGCAATGTAAATGACAAAGGGGCAAGGAATGATCATGCCTGTTTCTTGTTTTAGACATCTGAGACTGTAGCCAAATTGTGCAGTCTGTGTGCACCCTACTTCTAAAATCTAGAAACTGTATGATGCTCTGGGATAGATCTGTACAACCATGACTATCTAACTGTGATCGGGTTTTTCCTACTGTGGCCAAGTTCACCCTACTAGGGTTTTGCAATCTAGTTTTTTAATACATGTGCACTACCACTAACCTGTTACACCTATAACTTCTCTTCATGGATATGATGGGCAAAATGTGCAAAAAGAAGTAATCTTTGTCCTTGACCTAGCTTCACATGGAGATGTCAATCCAAAACAAGACAAGGGAGAGGTAGTTAGGTCAAGCATCGAGCAACCACCAAGGTGGGGTTGCAAGCTACATATCCTGGATGCTCAGAATTAGACCCCTTGTAGTTCATGCAAGGTGTAAATAAATATTTGAGGTAGGGCTTCAACCTACTCTTCCCAAGTGGAGATGTAGCTAGCTAATATTTGCTTAGGCCTTCCTTTGGTACAAGATATATTTGCAGACTTTAGTAGTAGTCCTTATAAGCATAATTAGATCCTTATGAGTGTGCCTAGACTAATCTTGAGGAATATGATGATTAGTGGGTCCCTGTATTTTTGTTCCTCCTCTATTAATCCCTTTTAGGACCTTTGTATATGTATCCATCTCTTGATTTGAATTAGGATATATTTGCACACAAGACGACACTAAATATAGGGAAAAGTCCGAAAAATTAGGCCCAATCAAGCGTAAAAAAAGTAGGATCAAAGGACCCACAAAAAACTAAAAGAAAGAAACTCGTACAATGTATGGTTCTATCCAAGATGGATAGGTACATTGTATGGATCTATCCAAAGACAAAATCAAACACTAGAAAGACACAAAAGAGAAGAATGAGATAAGATAGGAGAGAGGAGGGGATCCCCAAAGCCAACAAACAGGAAACCAAATAGAAAATGGAAGAATGGCACTGTTGAATCAAGACAAAGAGCCATTTATACAAAGCAATGCCAAAAGTATTATAATAATGAGGCTTGTACGAAATTTAGGTGTCTACATCTACGTAGTTGCACTTGAACATATTACTTGTCTTACTATTGAGCTTTGCATGACAATATTTTATGATAGTTACATACATGTGCTTGTACGAATTTGTAAATATTTTCAAAACTTTTGCTATATAATATTATATCGCATGTTTCTTTTAACTCTATCTTTTGAGATGAGTGACCATAGGAGCAGGTTTTACAATCCCTCACCTCAAAAGGGGGGCATATATACATATTTTCAAAAGGAAAAACAAAATTGAGCAAAAGCATTGAGGAAACAAAAGTGAGCAAAGTTGAGCGAACTAAGAGCACCATAAATGGTCCATTTCTCTACTTCCCTAATCAATAAGTGGATTGAGTTGCGAGAATTCCCAAAGAAGTGTTCGTTATGTCTAAGGCTTGTCTAAAACTTTCCCATTGGAATCATCGGAATAGTGTTTTGTTTTTAAAAAACAACAATATGGTTTTATATACCACCAGGTGTAGTTGTTCCTATCTTCCCCTTTCAATTTACTTTTTTCAAAATATCTACATTTTTACATTGATACAACAATGATTACTTGTTGCAGTTGGACATTGTTTTCAGGTATGCCCGCTTTCCATTATACATCAAATCAAAGTGTGGATAGATGCATGTAAAAAACTTCGTCCATCTCTCCTTAGGTAAGTCAAGGCGTGTGCTTAAATTATGTATTATTTTACTTTGGCATATGCATGCAATCACTCACAAGCACACATAAAAGTAGGGGCATTACGTAGACACCTAATTTTGGTACAAGGCTTATTATTGCAATGTTTTTAGTATTGTTTTGTACATATGGATCACTAGTTCGAGTTAGGCTCTTATTGGTGCTCGTTTGTGTGTTCTCTCTATTTGTGTTCCATTTCGTCACGTTTCCACTCATTCCTTTGTTTTTGTACTTTTGTTATTCTATTTAAGCTTGGAGGCCTCCTCTCTTTCTTTGTTCTTGGTCCTCTGTTTTTTTCTCCACTGAGATGGATTCATCGTTTTCGCCAAATGTGCCATGTGCAGATTCGACAACCTTTTGAATCCATCCCTTTCTATTTTGTTGGCCCTTCTACCCTCTTTCGCTCTTCTTTGTTGTTTGGACCCATGATTGTCACTTGTTACGTGTTTTCTTGGTCACCTTGAGCGTCGGGCAAGTTTCTAATTCAAACTAAGGGCAAATTGTATAGAAGCATTTCAAAAACATCGTCAAGGAGCAATCCATTAACATTCAAGTCTAGGCACCTTTATTATTGCTAAATTTCTACTTAAGGACTCATGTCAAGGTTTTATAGTTGCATCTTGTAGCAAAAATAGAATAAAGTGAATTTCATGTAGTTGCATTACACTTAGAGAAAACAAAGCTTTTCTCTCACACTACACAAGAACTACATGGGGTCTATTTTCTAGCATGTAGGATACATAGTTGCAACTCCTTGTGGTTTCCTGACCCAACTACTTCCCTTTCTCTTGCAAATGTTTTGTGGCGATTTAGGTCGAGGAATCTAAGGAGATCAAATCAGACCTATTTTTCCTGACAAAACAATGAAGAAAAGGTACAAACATGTATGACATTTGATGGCACATAGTTCCATAAAAATTGCATACCTTGAAAGATAGTGTAGTAGAGACAACACAAAGACCAATTCGGCAGTTTGTTGAATCTGTCCTAGGCATATTTGATGGTTCATAGGCAAGTGCCGAATCCATTTATGTACAGTTGGCCTCCCAAATTTTGCATAGAGTTCTATCATCATTCACAGAACAATGTTGCACTTCCAGAATCTCAAGATTCCCTAGGACTCTGTCAAGGTGTGACCATTTCATCTCTCTATCATTTTGCTTAGTCATTACTTGTTCAATTATCACATTTATGTTTCTTTACTATTCTTAGCCACTAAAGCAGGTCCAATTTACTATTTTAGATTGCTATTTTCCAGATCTCCCTTGTGCACTTAATTTTACAATTTATTTAGTGTCATTATACCATCATGTCACATTTTGGTAAAATAGATATTTCATGTCCTTGCAAGGTGATAAGTAGTGTTTATTGATAGAGACCCTTGACAACTAATGACGCTTAATTAGGTACATAAGTATTGTTTATTATATGGATATTAAGTCAGTTGATCATAGTGAAGAGTGTGTCATCCATAATGTTGGGCACCCTCACAACTAGTATAAGTAAGGCTATCCCATTCTTCATAAACAAATCAAGTCATTATTGTCTCCTCTTGTAAGTTTTTCAATTTGGAGGGTTCTTCCTCCATTTTTATTTTCAGGTGCACCCATCTCTACCTTTTAGATCCATCCATCACTACTATGGGAATGCAAGTGTGAATATCCCTTTTTGGGGTATTTTGGATCAAAAGGGTTTTCCAACAAAACCCACTCAAAATTGTAATTTTCTGAATATCAAACCCTAGCCAATAAATTATAATTTTTTAATTTTTCCTTGCAACCCTAGTTAGCAAACTTTCACACCAACTTGTGATATAAATATTCTAAACCTTAACTGCTGCAATAGAATTCAGAATACTGGAAATGCTCCAATTTAGCAAAAAAAGATAATATTCAATGCTCCATAATTTATAAAAAAATCTCAAATATTACAGCCAACATCAATCATCCAAAACCTGATTTTATAGCAATATTCAATGTCTGAAAATCATTACAGTATTATAAAAAATACCAGGCTGCTGTTCCAAGTTCAAACAGCCCACCAAAGGCCTAGGAAGACCCTCGCCTAACCCTAGGAAGGGTTTGCTAGGGTCTAGGAAGGTTCGCTGCTTGCTGAGTGGATTCGTCAACCCTCTTTAGACCTCAAAACCTCTTCGCCAAGCCTCCTAACTGAATCGCCCCACCTGCAAGTAGAATGGTGTTCAAATCACCTTTGTAAATGCAAATAATCTCTGCACAACCTCCTTACGATGCTGCCCACAACTGAATTCAAGGGATTTCATCCTTAATTCCAGCACTTTGAAGGTTTCCATCTTCAAAACAAACAAGCAAAGCTTTTTGTGCTTCCACCTGAAAATCAAATATCATAACTTCCTCTCTTGTCAATGAATGCTCAATCCCTTTCTATATTCTTCCCTCCACGAGGGGCATTGCACTTTTGAAGGGAAACTCCACTTTTAAAAGAAAAGATTAATTAATTTATAACCCTCACTTAAGGTCTTGGGTACCCATGACCCTCAAAAAATCACAAATTAAGTGAAAGTTTAGACAATAAAGCAAATATTTAAATTTTATAATTAGAACACCATGTTTCCTCTTTTTTCAACTTCCTTTAGCCTTAAGAGACAAAGAACAAGTAGGCCAAGGGTCTTTAAAAACCCCATGTCCAAAAGGGGGACATAACAATCCTCCTTGCCTGAAATTGCTTGTCCTCAAGCAATAGCAACAACCATGGAGCCATTCCAATCATTGGACTTGTGCACAACTCCACTCTAGCTTCTTCCCATGGAAGGAAGACCTCTTGATGTAGCCCTTTAGTGCTGTACTTGAAGATTCTTGGCTGCTTATAGAATCTGGAAATGATACAACAACAACACCTATTCTTCCTTTCCCTTCCCATTGAGGCCTTGTACTGCAAATATGCCAAAAGGATGATGAGAAAACGAAAATGCTAAGAGGTGACAGCATTATCGATGCTGGAAATGTTTGTTCCAGCAACGTGATGGCTGAAAAACTGCGTCTTGATTGTCCACCTGTCAATACCTACCAAGACACAAACATGTTAGTCAAAATGGAGGACCTCCTTCCTTTATGTTCCATGTGGGGGTGGCTCTCTTCTTTTCCCAAGCTTGCATACTTGACCAAGTTTTCCAGATGTTGAATGGTTGGAAATATGTGCAAGGCTGCCTTCGAAGGTCTAGCAGGGCTGCTCATGCCATTCATACACTCCAAATCTGCCCTTAAACCCAAAATATTCCCCCTTATGAGGGCTAGAAACTCCCCCACCTATACACTCATGTTCTCTTATCTTGAAGAAGAATTCTCCAAAAGTAATTTTGTACTTGATGTTTATAGGACTGTAATTGAAGATACGGCCTTGTATTTGTCAAGAAACGTGGAGTTACTCACTCCCAACTCATTCCTTGGGAGATCCCTCATGCATCTCACCCTCAATGAACATTTTATGAGCCTACAACTCTCCTTAGAGAGGCTGATACCGTCATGAACAGCATCACTGGAGATTATCTCATGGCTACCTATCATGATCAGTTTGCCTTGCATGTGCACCTTGGAGTGAGTGCTTCTTTGGCAAGTATCTCAATGCTCCTTAGGGCTCTCAGTATGCCTTAAAGCTTCTTCCTTATGCCAAAGGTGTTGCTCAATGATTTGCATGAAACCAATAACTTTGAACAATCTTGAAGATATGCATTGTGTGTGTATACCATGAAGAAGTGAACAACCTTGCCATAGTGCCCCAGTGAGTGTCTCTTGCCTCTCCTTTTGCATCTTTTTACAAACAAGCTTTCCACCTTCCATATGAGAGCATAGAGATTGAGGGTGTTCTTCCCTCAAAGAGTTGCTCCTTCTTTGTCTTCCACCCCCTATGAGTTGGAGACCTTGAGCAATCCTCCTATTATTCATCAATTTGCATTTTTGGAGCTGCCCCCTTGTTGCAAGCTCATACCAATTCAATTGAATGCCCAATTGGCTACCTTGCTGCCCAAACACATAGTCAACAATCTTTGAAACATAAATTAGGCCTAAAAAGTGTTGAAATTTCATGCCTTGGGAGAGCTGTTCATTCTTTGCACATAGCAACTTTTTGTCACAAGAAACAGACCCAAACTCTCTTGCATTTACAGAATTTATAAGGGGCTGTAACATGCCAAAATTTTCAGAATTTCTTGTGCACATGAACATTTAAGTTTGCCTATTTGTCACTTCATTGTCTCCCACACCTATTGTCCTATCACTTTCAGATTTCATGGTACATGTCCCTGTCTGAGTTGGCACACTTTTCAAAAAAAAATCTGCACATACAACCAGCTGAGTTGGCATGAAAAACCCAATTTTCTCAGTGTTTTATGGGCCTATTCCTCCTACAAAATTCAAATTTCCATATGTTATTTGCCAACTAAGTTTTTGCCCATTCAAAGAGTGGTAATAATTCATCATCTTCAGAATTTGTCATGCTTTTGAAGCATAGAATTGGATGATTTGCACAATGCCTTGGTGGTTGCCCATACTCAGAATGTATCATTCTTTTAACCTCTTTTGATGCAAACCACTTTCCAACTGAGGTCTTTACTGAACCAACAGTATGACATAGCTCTACAAGTAGAGGTGGCTATCCCTACCTAAAAAATGCATAACAAAAGACACTTAAACAAGTTTGTAATAGGCTGAGACTTCATGTGGTGCAAGCGCTGTTCCCTTTTTGAAGTTTCAAACTTGGTGATATAAGTGATGAGCTGAGTTTCTCCACTATTTATAAACGTTATCAAGCATGCATAATTCTGATTTTTTAAAACAATCTCAAATTTTTCTAGGCACACCCTAGGTCTCTTCTCCATGCAAATTTCAGACCTACTTCCCTTGCTTACAAGCTGAAAATTAATCCCTTCATAAACTTGCTTGGCATCTTCATTTTCAGAATTTGCACTATTATTAAAATATGAAATTGAGTGGTCTTCAACATACCTTAAAGCTTCCTTATACTTATTCAAAACCAACTCTGATTTTTCCCTTACTCCAATGAAGGGAACAGCTGCAAATATGTTGAAATCATATTTGTTACCCTTTGTAGATCTCGGAATATTACTGGGATCCCACACCTTTTGGCAACAATTATTACCCATGCCCCATATTGTGAACTATATGCCTTATTTTATCACCCCTTTTAGCATGCTTCTTATGAGGACAACGAATCTGAAACAACATAGTGTGAAACAATGAATCTGATATGTTACCAAACCTTTCATACCTTGGGCTCCAATCAAAGAGTTTACCTCCTTTAGCTGAGGTGGAAGTTTTAGATGGGTTTGTACTTATATCATTAATCTTGCCAAGAACCTTCCCATGGCTTTTTTGAAAATCAGCCTCATGTGATTCTTGAATGGATGCATACTTCTGTAGAATGGACTTAGGGACAACGTCCTCACTTGTGCAATCAACAAGTGATGTGTTTTCCTTCTTAACTTCCTCTTTAGTCTGTTTGTGCATGCAATCATTAGTAATTACTAAAATATCATTGTCATCTCTTGGGCTACCAACAACAAGCTTGTCCTCTTTTAGCAAAATGGGGAATGTGGCAACCCTTCCATCCTTGTGATTCCCCATTTCCTCTTCACACACGTCTCTCCCCAATGTTGTTCTGAAAATCAGCAAGTTCTTTGTCAACATTATCCTTCAACAATTGGGCTTTAATCACAACATTCTCTTCTCCCTTAGGCTTGTGCTCCACGATTTCTCCCTCTTCTTTCATTGTCAAGAAGGAATCCCTTCGTGGTGATGAAGCATTCATCACTTTTGCTAGTCTTTTTTCTTTTTCGAAGGGAGACTCTTGATGCCTAGGGCTTAGCCCAATAGCTTTTATCAATGCCTTGGGACCCATTGCCCTTAGTTCCTATTGATAATTTTGCATAGCTTGCAACAAATCATCCATGGCTCCATCCATTGTCCTCTTCTTCATCGCTACCTTTTGAATGGGATCTTTGTATTCCTCTTTTGGCAAAAACCTAGGTTGTCAATCCATAGAAGTCACTCACACCCCACAATTGACCAAGAGATTGACTCTGATACCACTGAAATATCCCTTTTTAAGGTATTTTGGATCAAAAGGGTTTTCCAACAAACCCCACTCAAAATTGTAATTTTCCGAATATCAAATCCTAGCCAATAAATTATAAATTTATGATTTTTCTTTGCAACCCTAGTTAGCAAACTTTCACACCAACTTGTGATAAAAATATTCCAAACCTTAACTGCTGCAATAGAATTCAAAATACTGGAAATGCTCCAATTTGGCATAAAAAGATAATATTCAATGCTCCATAATTTATAGAAAAATCTCAAATATTACAGCCAACATCAATCATCCAAAACCTAATTTTTTTAGCAATATTCAATGTCTGAAAATTATTACAATATTATAACAAATACGAGGTTGTTGTTCCAAGTTCAAACAGCCCACCAAAGGCCTAGGATGACCCTCGCCTAACCCTAGGAAGGGTTCTCTAGGGTCTAGGAAGGTTCGTTGTTTGCTGAGTGGATTCGCCAACCCTCTTTAGACCTCAACACCTCTTCATCAAGCCTCTTAACTGAATCGCCCCACTTGCAAGTGGTGTTCAAAACACCTTTGCAAATGCAATCAATCTCTACACAACCTCCTTACAAAGCTGCCCATAACTGAATTCAAGGAATTCCAGCGCTTTGAAGGTTTCCGTCTTCAAAGCAAACAAGCAAAGCTTTTTGTGCTTCCACTTGAAAATCAAATATCATAACTTCCTCTCCTCTCAATGAATGCTCAATCCCTTTCTATATCCTTCCCTCCAAGAGTGGCGTTGCACTTTTGGAGGGAAACTCCACTTTTAAAAGAAATGATTAATTAATTTATAACCCTCACTTAAGGTCTTGGGTGCCCATGACACTCAAAAGACCACAACTTAAGTGAAAGTTTAGACAATAAAGAAACTTTTTGAATTTTATAATTAGAACAACATGTTTCCTCTTTTTTCAACTTCCCTTAGCCTTAAGAGACAAAGAACAAATAGGCTAAGGGTCTTCAAAAATCTCATGTCCAAAAGGGGGACATGACAAAGTGCTCCCCTTGACATTTATATAATCGCATTCCCTTAAAAAAAAATTATTTTTTTCTACATTCCCTTATTTTTAAAAAGAAAGTGCATTATTTAGCTGTCCTCTAACACATTATTGTGCAACAGTGATCTGTAATTGGCTATCCCATGGATTAGTTCAATTCAACAAAGAATTTTTGTTTACCAAATAAAAAATGAGATATTGTATGGAATAAAAAGAACTACACTGTAACTTTCTGTGTGCAGGAAAACAAATACAAATAATAAAAACAAAAGCTTGAGAAATCAAAAGTCTACACATGAACCATAGATATTTATATGGAGAAAACACCTGTAGGTATAAAAAAACTCCATCAACTAAATTGGGAACCCTTTTAGATATTGAGATATATGTTACAAAAAGATAACAAATGCATCCTTTGTTTCTACCTACATTCTCTATGCCCTCAAAATCGCATTTAAGGATCTTTTATGGTTGCTTCTTCTAAGTTCTTTGAAAGGTTAATCAATTTTTGTTTCCCTTGTCTTCCCTCCAATGTGGTTGTGCTAAAGGGATGTACCAACTGGTGCTTTAGTTACTTTTGACCCAAATAATATACGTAGTCAGTTTAACTTTGTTTTGCCTTGATTTTATTTGTTTTCTTCATGGGACATATCTACTTGAAAGTTGAAACCCAATTTTGCTTTCCTCCAACAGTCAAACTCAAATTTGTAATATCCCGATAAAAGAGCTCCAAAAGGCTCACGATCGACTGGAATCCCTATTGAATAATACAACAAAATGACCAGCTCAAAGTAAACTTCGCAACCAAGAGCCCTTAAAGGCACCTTAGCTTTTTTCCCTTATCGGAAACAGAAAATTATGCTTTGAATAATATATCTGGATTACAGTGTTGTATCCTTTAAATTCCTAAAGAAATAAAGAAAATTACACTACTAGGTCCCTCAAAAAAGGGAAGCAAGTTTGTTTGTGCTTTGAGCCATAGTTACCAAGTTCAGAAATCCAGGTTTGTATGGGAGGGGAAAAATTCCTAAAATCTGGACTTTTAGAAACCAATTCCGGAAGTTTCATTCAGAAAAAAGTATATAGCATAATCTTATATTAAACTTATGTAAAAATTTAATAGCCAGGATGAGCAGAGTACCATGGGTTTGCAGAGAAATGAAATTTAGTTTAAAAATATAATAAATAAATTGTCTTGATGAGATCGGACTAATTTGGTATGTCTGACAAATGTGGATCCAACAGGATTTGGACCAGGTCCAGAAGGATTTGGTAACCATGCTTTAAATACCTTATCTTTTTTATTTTTCTTTTCATTTTGGTCCATTTCAGATCAAACTGGGACATGACATATTTGTCCTAACCAACCATATTTGAGCCCTAATAATAGAACATTTCAGAAAAGAGAGAAAAGGGCCGTGTTGTGTGCCTTTATGTGAGAGAGAGAAGGAAATTTAAAATATGCAAGAATTAGGGCAGTTAAAATGGGAGCTAACCTTTCCAAGTCTCTTGTTGTTAAAGTTGCACCCTGCAATCACAATTGCATCTTTCGATTGGATAAAAAATAAAAATATATTTTGACAACTTTGCCTTGAATATGGTTGCATCAGTGCTTAGTAATTGAATTTGTTTTATTATTTTTTCTAACAGAATAATGAACCATACAACATCTTGAAACATGTAGCTAAGAATTCAAAAACAGCTTACAGGCTGCAAAACATTGCCACCTTCATAATGACATCCAATGCATGCTTTTTTAAATATAGTTCCTCCCTGTTGACTGCCTAGCATCTGCGCCAATGACTCTGACATGACACAAAGAAAGGAGTATGTACACATAAGTATGTCAGATTATGCACAGTTTTCTTCTCTAAATTGAATACAATTTCATGTCTCAAAATCCTTCTTATATTTTCCGTTATACATCCATAACCAGCATTTGTTTAAAAGATGCAAACAATAGTGCAAAAATTAATCTGATCAGAGTAAAATTTCTTGGATACCTATTGATCGTAGGGTTACCACCCACTTGTGGCAAAAATTGAGTTACAAATCTAAATCATGGGAATAATGCATGGTCAGTCTTCTCATGTAGTAGCAAGATATGAGTTACAAATCTAAATCATGGGAATAATGCATGGTCAGTCTTCTCATGTAGTAGCAAGATACAACTCACATCCCCACAGCGTGGTACTGCATGTTCAACAATCAACTAATCGTTTGCTTTTAAACCTAAAATAAGAAGAGGACATGAGCCAAACAGCACTAGCGAAAATTTGAGAAGGAAGCGAAGAAACTGGAAGGAACAACAGAAAAAGAGAAACTATGACACCATATAAATAGCACATAAGAAGGAACCCTGTAGGGAAAAAGCCGCGGTAAAGGTGGTCCAAAATCTGTCAAAAAATCAATTTGGGGCCTTTATTAATCATTTTTGTAAGCAAAAAAAGTGCAACAATCATAACCAAACCACCATTAGTTTCTCGAAGAGCAATAAATGGGCCAGAAGGTAACTCTTCCATGCGTTATTGACAAATGTCACAATGGCCAACCTTCAGAACATTTTTGTTATAGAATAGTGTATGAATAGAGAAGAATTGCCTTATTCAGAACTTATTATTCATATGCACAAAGCTTTGTAATATTTAAAAAAAATACGCAATGTTCCCGAAAAACTCTCTTTCTAACATTATGGATTGCAAAAGCTTGAAGTCATTAACATTTATATGGTTGAAGGTTATGTTGGCCAATAGTCACGTCACTCTTATTTTTATATAATCATTCCCGAAACCACCACATAGCATAACAAGTTAACAAGGAGAGCAAAGACTCCATCAATTTACTTACCTACCTCAAGATTAACTTCAACTGCAAGAAGGTGGAAATTGCACTTACTATCAACTGATTGTGCTTGCATATACCTCAACTAGTTCTCATGCTACCTGAGAAAGACTACTCAGCATCCGCTATGGCTGTACAAAGTCCTTGATTATGGTCCAAAACGTATTGACAAAGATTGGAAAGTTAAGCCTCTCTGCATTTAGTAATCAGCTAGAATCCCAAACTGCAAGGAACAAATAAAGTCAATGTATACATAATCTGTCTTCCCTTGTTAGGTCACCGGTCTTGTGAATCTGTGATTTATGCACCATCTCCAGTTTACAGCCATCCACATTGTCTCCACTACATTCAATACATCCATGTTGATGAACTTGCCTTCTCAGCCTGTTAATCCAGTCACTGGCAGATTGTGTGGGAGCTCTTTGACAGTGCTGCTAATGCAGTCCCACACTGAGTAGCTCTATAAACTCCATGAAGTTCTCTTTTCTATCACAACAGCTAGACAGCTGACATTAGTGATATTAGAGAAAAAATATGTGATTAGTAAGACATCAGATTTGTGTGATGTTATCTACAATTGCTTCTTACTTCTAATCATTTACCATTGTGAACCATGATAAGTTATAGCTGCACTATCCTATTGGAAATATAATGGTATCAAATACCCAAGATCTTGCTCTATTATCTGTAAATTTCCATGTTCACCCATAATTACTGGTGATTAGACTTGTATCAAAATGTAGTGTGTCAAATGCCATTGAAATTAATTTTACATAGTTAACTTGAGGCTAAATTAGTAATTAACCACTCATTCACTCACATACCTTTATTTTCGGCATGCAAATTGACAAATAGAATTTTGTTTCAACATCATATATTTGCCTCCCTTAAAAAGTAGTATACAAATAAATATAAATGCAGCCTCTCACCTTCCCTGATAATGTCGTCAATTGATTTTGCTAATTGTGTTCTATGGGTAATCAATATAGCTCTTTCCTTTCTAGGACCAAAATTTCCCCATGTTTATCATCAGAGCCATATTTGGCTAAAACATTCACCACCTTGTTGCTTGTCCACAATGTATGGCAATATTGGATTTGCGAAAAAAGCAGTTGCAGCGTATCTGCATCTATAAGAATCACGACTACATAGACTAAAGGGGCACTTGCACACTCAAAAGTTGAGGATTGCACGCACCAAGCTTGCCATATCAATGTCATTTATCTTGGCCAAGAAAAATTGCAAAACTTCAACAATAGCCTCTATTGTTTATGTAAATCAAACATGAGTCTTCAATAACAAGAATTTCCTCTACCTGCTTCACATCAAGCCATAGAAATATTCAAAGTCCCTACACATTTATTTTTCCCTCCCACCATTGAGATCTACGCATGATTGACATAGTACTTTTGCCCTCATCATTTCCACCAGTGACCACAGAGCTAAAACATGGCAACTTATATGTTATGACAGATATTTCTCAAGTCCAATTTTTTATGTAACTTTGGGACACTAAGGGGGAAGAAGCAATCACAATCAAAAGTGATTTTAGTGGCATTGCATTGATAAAGGCAATGTGCATACGTAGAGCATAGGGTGGCCACTGAAGTTGGGTAGGATACCACAACATGGAGATTACTCTACGATGATTATTATTGTGATAATTACCATAGTTTCAAGTCAGATCGTCATAAGGTTCCCATACAAATACAAGCATTTGGAAAAACTTCTCACCAACTATCCAAATCTTCATTATAACATCCTATACTTAATTACCTATTTGGAACAAAAACACCAACATAGGGAATCCAGAAAGTATGGGTAATGCATTCTCCTATGGAAACCTTCACTAATATATTTTATACTTAGTTCATCGTGTTACATATTACGTTAGTAACATTGATACGTACATGACACTAAGCCTTAACTTTAATCACAACTTGTACAACATTGGTCTTGAGTTGTTTATAAATAACTAGAAAAATCTAAATACAGAGCTTCATTGCAAAATAGGACTGTGAAGGTGATGCAGGGGCATCCGAGGTGAACAGGCAATCTTGCCTCATCCAAAAAAATGGTAGGTGTGTGTTTGTGTGGTCTTGTTAGTTTTGTTGTTGTTTTGGCATGGTGAAGATGATCCAAGAGAAGCATCAATACTCCAACATTTCAGTGACATAAAGTACATCAAAGAAGGATCAATTTCAAGAAGCTACATGGTTCCAAGTGAGTTGGTTGAGTTTCTTAACCAACAGTACAATCCAGGAAGTGGTTGTGTCCATTGAAGGGATAAAACGGATAGGTTGTGGGGCAGAGGTACAAAAAGCATCAAGGACTTCCCTAAACCTGAATATGACTGCATATTGGGATTTCCCTTGAAAAATTATGCACTTTCCAAAAAAAAATCATCTTGTTTCGAGTCCATATGCAGAAGTCATGGCCTCCAAAAGTTGGCAGACTTTGCACAATAACAATACAGCCAGTCTACACTAAACGGCGGTTTTGCAAGCTTAAGTAGAAGTTACGTAACTGCCCCAACAGTTTTTCAAGCTTAGAGACAGTTACGCAACCGCTAGATTGCATATAGTGGCAGTTTTACAACCACAAGACTACGTAAAGTAGCGGTTTCGCCCGCGTGAATAGTTAAAAGAAAGTAACAGTCCAAAATGATGAACCGTCGGTTCTTGAACATTTCTAAGAGGCAAATGAAGGCGAAGAAGCACTTCAAGAGTCAAGGGAAGTCAAAGAAAGATTCCAATTTGGCAAAGGAGTGTGTTTCAAGGCACAAGATCAAAGGAGTTGGCTCTAAGAGGGAGAAGATAGAGTTTAGGAGTTGAGTTCTCCAAGAACAGAGTAGAGAGCGATTGTGTCAAGTCCAAGAGGGACTGTGAGAGGGATCAAGTCTTCTTCATGTAATGTAATAGGACTATAAGGCAATTGTGTGAGTTTGTGTGAAGTGTGTAAGTTTTGTAATGCATTCAAAAGTAATGAAAATCAGAGTGTGATTGGAATCCAAGTTTAAGTCTAAGTATGTTGTCTAAACAAGTGGCATGGTTTAAAGGTTGTCCTTCATTGGACCCCTTACCGTGTTTGCATGAATTGGTATCAGAGCAAGGTCTTTCCTTGTTGGGTTGTGTGTGTGAAGACTCTAGTTGAATCAATTGGCAAATTGTGAAAGAGAAGCTTGCATTTGGGGAAAGCGATAGCACACAGAGGTAATTCAAGTGGAAGAGGAACAAGACCAAGGGGACCTAGAGTTGCAAACATGGCAGAGATGATGAAGGAAACCAAGCAAGATTGGATGCAATGGAGACAACACAAAGTAGGGGAACTCATGTTGAAGATGTATGTGAAAAGGAAACAAAACCAGTGGTTCAAGAACTTGAAGTGGAAGACATGCAAAATGAAGTTGAGAATAGATTTTTCAAAGTTGTGACAAGGATTAGCAGTAAGCCAAATTTAGACATCCCTTGATATAATGGAATCCTAAATCCAAAAGAATTCTTAGATTGGATCACAGAGATGGAAAAATAAATTGACTATGAGTCAATGGAAGAGCCCAAGAAGGTGAAGGGTTGTGCATCCATATGGTGGGATCATGCACATACTAAGAGGCAATGAAAAGGTAAGGAGAAAATCAAAATTTGGAATAGAATAGTGATGAAATTGAAGGCCAAATTCTTGCCTTTCGATTACCATAGGAGTTTGTTCAAGAAATTGCAGAACTTGAGACCAAAGGAGATTAACATCAAATAATACACTGAGGATTTTTATAGACTCACTATAAGAGTTGGACATGTGGAGGATGATCTGAAGAAGGTAGCAAAATATGTGAACAGTTTGTGTTTTGCCATTCAAGATGAAATCGGTTTGTTGAACCTGAGAACTGTGGAAGAAGCCTATCAATGCACATTGAAGGTGGAAGAAAATTTGTCAAGAAGACAACAAATGAAATCTAGAGGTAGAGGGAAGTCCTCGAGGAAGAGGACAAAGTAGTGGTGGAAGAGGACAACAAACCCCCGATGGAGAAGCGAGTAGCTCTCAAAATCAAAATTCTAATAAAAGAGGAGGGGGTTATTCTTCTAGAGGGAGAGGATCCTACAAAAGAGGTAAAGGCTTCACAGGTAAGTGTTTTAAATGCAATAAGTATGTTGGACATAGAGCTTTTGAGTGTCCAAAAGAACCTTAAAACAATGGTAAAAGAGCTGAAAAGATAGCTCATATAGCTCATGGTGATGAAGAAAGTGTTGAATCTCCAACACCCATGGAAGATCTAGAACAAAGAGAGGCTCTATTGATGAAAAGAGTGTTGTTAAAACTAGCCACGGAGGCGAATGAACCAGCACAAAGGAAAAGTCTATTCCAGATTGTTTGCAAAGCAAGACACAAGCATTGCAAGATGGTTATTGATGGTGGTAGCATGGATAATTTGGTTTTGTAAGAAATGGTGGAAAAACTTGGGCTGAAAAGGTTAGTGCATCCAACTCCAAACAAGGTTTTGTGGTTGCTTAAGGGTCATCAAGTGTTGATGAAAGAGCAATGTATGGTGAGTTTTCAAATTTGTTCATATAAGGATGATGTTTTGTATGATACTATGCCCATGGATGTGTGTCATGTGTTGTTGGGAAGGTCATGATAGTTTGATAGAAGAGTCGTGCATGATAGTAGAGCGAACACCACACAATTATGAGGGATGGAAAGAGGTTCACATTGATCCCATTGAAAGATAGAGGAGACGAGGTGGAAAGCAGTCCCAAAGTAATGATGGTTTTCGATAAAGAGTTTTTGAAGGTGGCAAATAAGGAAGAGGCATGCTTTGCTTTAATTTCAAAACCTATGAAAGTTGTAACAGCCACTGAGGTAAACGATCTTCCTATTGAAATTCAAAATTTATTGGAAGAATATGTTGATATTGTGTTACGTGAATTGCTAAAGGGAGAACCACCTATGAGGAGCATTAGCCATCATATGGATCTAGTGTCGGAAGCAAGTTTGCCAAACAAGGCAAATTGTAGATTGACTTCAATGGAGAATGGAGAGATAAAGACACAAGTGTAAGACTTGCTGAAAAGAGGTTTAATCCGGGAGACTTTGAGCCCATGTGTAGTCCCAACTAGGGTAGCACCTAAGAAAGACGGAGAATGGAGAATGTGCACATATTCACATGCAATAAACAAGATCATCATTAACTACAAGTTTCATTTGCCAAGAATGGATGACTTAATGGATTGTTTGAGTGGATCCAAGTACTTCATTAAGATAGATTTGAAGAGCGGATATCACCAAATTCAAATAAGAGAAGGTGATGAGTGGAAGACCACATTTAAGACCAATGATGGATTGTATGAGTGGTAGGTTATGCTATTTGGTTTGTCAAATTTCCCAAGCACATTCGAGACTCATGAATGAAGTATTGAGGCCTTTTACAGGTAGATTTGTGATGTTTATTTGGATGATATTTTGATTTTCAGTCATTCAAATAATGAGCATTTGAGAATGGTTTTGGATAAGTTGAAAGAGGAAAAATTGTTGGTCAATTTGGAAAAGTGCAACCTCATGCAATAGAAGATGGTATCATAGAATAGGTTAAAAATAGACCCAAAAAAGTGAAAGCAATTGTGGAGTGGTCTTCACCAAATAGTATGTGTGAGGCGAGAAGTTTCCATGGGTTGGCAAGTTTTTATATAGAGTTCATAAGAAACTTTAGTGGCATATGTGCACCGATTATAGAGACTGTGAAAGGAGATAAAAATAAGTTTTAGTCGACAACTACAAGGGAGGCTAGCGTTCAATTTTTGAAGAAAAAGGTGACGAAACACCCTGTGTTAGCTTTACCAGATTTTGGGAAAGTGTTCCATGTGGACTGTGATGCAAGCAAGACAGCCATAGGGGTTGCACTAAGCCAAGAAGGTAAGCCATTTCTTATTTTAGCTAGAAGTTGAATGAAGCAAAAAGAAAGTATTCAGTCTATGACCAAGAATTCTATGCAATGATGCAATCCTTGAAGAAGTGGCGACACTATTTGTTGCCAAAAGAATTTGTTTTGTTCACATATCATCACACCCTGCAATTTATAAACAACCAAGGTAAATTAAATAAAAAAGACATGAAATGGGTGAAAATTATTAAAAGCTATTCTTTTGTTTCGAAACATAGAAGTGGGCAATCCAATAAGGTTGTGAATGCCTTGAGTAGGCAAGCTTTTGTTGTAAACGTCATGGTAGAGGTCATTGGATTTGAATCAATGAAATATTTGTATGAAGAAGGCTTGGATTTTCAGGATGCATGGACATCGTGCATGAATTCAACGAATATAGACAAAACTTCATGGCTGGAGTATATGATTCAAGATGGGTTGTTATTCAAGGGAAAGAAGTTGTGCATACCTCAAGGTTCCATGAGAGACAACCTATTTTAAGAAAAACACAGCGGAGGCTTAGCCGCTCACTTTGGGTATGATAAAATATTGGCACAACTAAGTAACAAATATTAATGGCCACGGATAAGCATGGACATGAAGAAGTTCGTGCAAATCTGTAGAGTTTGCCAACATGCTAAAGGAAAAAGTCAGAATACCGGATTAAATCAGCCATCACCTATTTCGGATAGACCATGAAATGCATTGAGCATGGATTTTGTTCTTGGGATGCCAAAAACTCAATGAGGTAATGACTCTATTTTTGTTATTGTGGATAGATTTTTTAAAACGAATCACTTTGTAGCATGCAGGAAGACTAGTGATGCCACCTATATTTCTAATTTGTTCTTCACAAAGTTGTGAGATTGTACGGGTTGCCAAAAAGTATTGTATTGGATAGGGATACAAAGTTTGTTAGACACTTTTGGAGGATGCCATGGTGAGAGTTGGGCACAAGATTGGACTTCAATTTCAACCTATCACCCTCAAACGGATGGGCAAACGGAGGTTGTGAATCGTAGTCTTGGCAAATTGCTAAGATGTTTGGTTGGTGACAAGCCCAAACAATGGGATTTAGTGTTAGCCCAAGCTGAATTTGCATTTAATGATTCAGTCAATAGAAGTACAGATATGAGTCCTTGTTAGATTGTGTATGGGAGTAGCCCTAGAGGTGTGTGTGAATTGAGAAGTACAGTTGATATGAGTAGAAGAAATGTTGTAGGTGAAAAGTATGCACAAGCTATGCACAATGTGCACATGGAAGTGAAAAGAAGAGTGAAGGAGAGTGCTGGAAAATATAAAAGGCATGTTGATCAGAAAAGATGAGAGCTGAATTTTGAAGTTGGGAGCTTGGTATTGGCACTTTTACATAAGGAGAGGTTTCCCAAAGGTGAGTATAACAAGCTCAAATGGAAGAAAATTACTCCTTGCAAAATTTTAAGTTCTCAGCCAATGCTTATGAGATTGAGTTGTCAGATGGGGTAGGTATTTCATCTATCTTCAATGTACCTGATTTGTACCCATGTGGTAGGCGAAACACATGAGGCAGGAGAAAGCATGGATTTTTTAGCCATTGATTCAAAGGAGCAATTGCCACCTAAGGCAAGGGAAGAGATGGAAGACATTTTGGACATACGGATTGGCAAGAAACCCAAAGGCAACAAGTACTATGAGTACTTGGTGAAGTGGAAGGATCGAACAATTGAAGATGCAACTTGGATGAATGCATCCAAAGTTGCAAAACATGGAAAAACCATTGAGGAGCTCACAACGGGTTCGTGAACAGGGGCTCATGGACAATTTCATTCACCTAGGTATTTGATGTAAGAGTATCCAAGATGAACAAGCAATCTTGCATCATCCAAAAAAATAGTAGGAGTGTGTTCGTATGGTCATGTTAGTTTTGTTGTTGTTTTGGCATGGTGAAGATGATCCAAAGGTAGCATCAATACTCTAACACTTCAATAGCATAAAGTACATCTAAGAAGGATCAGTTTTAAGAAGCTGCATGGTTCCAAGCAAGTTGGTTGAGTTTCTCAACCATGGGTACAATCCAAGAAATGGTCGTGTCCATTGAACAACTAAAATAGATAGGTTGTGCAGCAGAGGTAAAAAGAGCATTTAAGACTTCCCTAAACCTGAATATGATTGCATACTTGGATTCCCATCGAAAAGTTATGCACTTTTAAAAAATGATTATCTCATTTCAAGTTTGTATGCAAAATTTATAGCCTCCAGAAGTTGGTAAACTTTACACAGTGATGAAACCACCAGCCCGCACTAAGCGATAGTTTTGCAAGCTTAAGTGATGGTTATGTAACCGCAACGATAGTTTTGTGAGCTTAGTGGAGGTTACGCAGCCACCAGTCTGCATATAGTGGCAGTTTCACAACCGTCGGACTGCATAAAGTGGCGGTTTTGCCCATATGAATAATAAAAAGAAAGTTACAGTCCAGAATGATGAACCGTTAGTTCCTGAACATTTCAAGAGGCAAATGAAGTTGAAAAGGCACTCCAAGAGTCAGAGGAAGTCAAAGAAAGATTTGAATTGGGCAGAGGAGTGTGTTTCAAGGCACAAGATCAAGGGAGTTGGCTCCAAGGAGGAGAAGATAGAGTTTAGGAGCTGAGTTCTCCAAGAACAAAGTAGAGAGAGATTGAGTCAAGTCCAAGAGGGACTGTGAGAGGGATCAAGTCTTCTTCATATAATGTAGTAAGCCTATAAGGCAATTGTGTGAGTTTGTGTGAAGTGTGTAAGCTTTGAATGCTTTCAAAAGTAATGAAAATCAAAGTGTGGTTTGAGTCCAAGTCTAAGTATGTTGTTTGAACAAGTGTGTCTTTTGTGAGAGTAATTCAAGCTGCACAATTTAAAGATTGTCCTTCATTGGACCCCCTTGCCGTGACTGCATCAGAAAGGCCTCAAGCAAATATTCTCAAGATGGCATTGAATAGCTTGTTTTCTATTACAGATTTATCTAATGAGATTGTTTGTTCAATCTTACCTCTCTATTGGTTGCAGTGCATCCTTCACCCCATTCACAAATCAGGAGATAGATCAGACGCAAAAAAACCAAAAGACAATCATGATTGGACACACATTTGCAAGCTTTATGCCACAGTACTGGACATGAAGTTTTTTGAAATTTCACCTTAAGCCTTACGGATACGTTTCACACTTAAATCTGCCAGGACTTGTGAGATTTCAAAACCTATGGGCCGAAGGCTCAGGGCGTCATGTGAAAACTTGGACTTTCTTCTTTTCATTCCTGTGAATAGTTCCCTGGATGACAGGCATTTTTGTGATTTGGAAGCACTGTAGCTCCAAGGGGGGTTTGGACTTCTCTCCCTTTCTCATTTTCCAAGTTTCCACTTGACACCTGGGAACACTTAGCCTTTTTATGAAAGTGTACGGGTTCAATCCATAAACTCGTGTTCTCTATCTCACACACAAGCAATGAATGTTTCAACTTTTCAATCCCCACCTCCATCTTTGCTATTATATGTGTCTGTTTTATTATAACTTTGTGCTTGCCATGCTGGTGGACGATCATCTTCTCTCCATCTGATTTAGCAGCTTCCTTCTTTGCCAACATTTGCTTAACTTTCTCAAGTTTCAATTCTACTTGAATCTTAGCAGTACTTACTTCTTTTTCCTCCTTCTCTTCTATCATTTTGGACCAGATGACTTCATTCAGTCAGAAATATTGGCCAATCTCATTGAATAGGAAAATAGATTTTTGACAAATCTTAATAGTGTCTTCATTGTCCAAAATTAGAGCTGCCAATGTGGGTGTACTATTTATTTGTGTGACTGCTGCCAATGTCAAAAATGCATGTTTTCTTTTTATTGCCTCGTTCTGTGTTCCTTGTTCTTGCAGTGCTTGTTCAACAAACTTATTCATTTCTATCACATTTAATTCATTCTTCATTTAATTTGTTGTCCATTAAGGTTTCAAGAATAAACCTCAGACTAAAATACAGATTAAGGCAACCATCAGAATAATATCAAAACCAGAAATTGAAGAAGATGAAGTCACTCAACTTTCATCAAAAATAGAATAATAATTTACAGTAGTGGACTGCTGCTCCCTATGTCTACTAGAAGTGACTACAATACCGGAAAACCAATAATGCTAGAACCCCAACTCCCTTCCCAGTTTAATCCTGCTCAGGAAGGGTCAATTACAAAATTTCTTCCACAAATTGGCTTCATACTTGCAGTGATGGTTAAAAACTCTTGTTAAAACATGTTATAACAATTACAAGGTGTCTCATAACTCTAGTGGGCATATGGCACGGTTGTGTGTGACCCGTTGTTGTCCAACCTTACCGTGCACTGCATTTACCCCAGATTTACCCAGCTTAAGAAGAGAGAGAGATGCAATTTTAAGAATTTCCAGTTGCCCATTACCTCACCCAAGATTTACCCAGCTTTAAAAAATGAAAATGTCAATTTGATAAATTTCAAGTTGCCCATTGCCTCACCCAGGATTTACCGAAGCAAAATATTAAAGATGAAACCATTCTCAGAACTTCAAAGCTCCTACATGTATGATATTGAAATCACTTTCCAGCATGAATAAATTTTAGTTTTACTTTTCAATTTTTATAATGACCTTGTGTTGCAGTGATAGCTGTTATACTGATAATGCAAGCCACCAATGACGAACTAAGTTTGTAGGCCCTCTGGTCCTTGTGAAATCTTGCTCCTTTGCCCAAACAAGCTCCATTCCCTGATACAATAACTCCACATGGGCATGACCAGGCAAGCACTGTAACTACATTTCAAAACAAAATTGGGCATAACATAATGCGTACCTTGACAACAATTTATAATGCAAGGTCTGAATAACGGAGGTGTTAGGTTCTGTTAAAAAAAAACACGGCTATAATAGCATTATCATAAAATTCAGTGAATGATGCAGTGAATTGTTGAAGGGTGGGGCAAGGAAGAAAGCGTGCCTTGTACAGCAAACGAGGTTGTTTTAGCACTGGGCAACTGCTCCACATCATTATATTCAAATGTTCTTGTTTCAATTTTTCAGTGAGATGATATGATGAAGATTTTGTTCGTTCTAAAACAAAACAAGTTAATGTGACGCAATGGATATCTTCATTCCTTGCCTCCGGCTGAGGGACCTGGTCAATTAAAAAATAATAATAATAATTGAGATCTCAAAGAGGATGATAATTGTTAAGTGTTTTTCTGTTTTATTGATTCATATTAGGTTTTATTTGTGTAAATCCAAAAAAAAGGGTTTAATGATGGATATTAGAGGCTCAGCAAAATACTTGTTAGGAGTTTTTATTTGTGGATGAGGATCTTCTCGCTGAGAGAGGATGGGGTGGTAAGTTGCACAGTTCGTCGTCTTCATCTCTTCCCCCGTCTCTCGTAATATTCATGTTTGTTATGGCTGTTTAATTATTCTAGTTATTGTTATTTGTTCTTTATTCTCTTTGTTTTGTTGTTTATATGTTGATGTGATGTTTCTTTTTGTGGGTGTGGTCATTTTTTGACCACTTTTTAGACTTTTCTCGAAGCGTTTTTGCCTTTGGTGTGCTTATGTTTTTAGGGTGTAACTTTTCCACCCGCTTTTTTTTGTATGATTCACATTGTACCATATTTTGTTTGATTAAATGTATAGACACCCTTCAATCAAAAAAAAAATGAAACCTTCAATTTTGTGTTGTTTGAATATACACTCCAACCAAGACACAACTCAAACCTTGATATAAAGAACATTTTATTTTTTATTGATTTGAAAACATTACAATGATTGTATGGTACACACATAGAACTTGTGTGCCTTATAAGATTACTAAGGGATAAACATGAAGAGGAACATACATTCATAATCTCTCATGGACCAATTTTTCATACACTAACTTTTCTCTTGTTGGAGCTCTCACTTCCCTTGCCTAGTTTGAATATTTCAAATGATTTCCATTTCCTCTTAAGAGTGTTTCATCACCTTCCTCATCCTACTAGAAATGCATAAGACTTGACTATTTTTCATTATGGACCATTACTTTCTTTTTACAATTCATGCAATGGAAACTATTACTTTAAGCAATTTAGCAGTTTTGAAACCATTGCAATAGTTGTAAAACCACTTCTATATGCAGACTAGCGGTTGTGAAACCACTATGGCAATTTTGAAACTATGAATGACGCTTGTGAATCTACCATTCAATGCAAACCAACGGAAGTCCATGAACTTTTGAAGGCCATAATTTTTGCATACATATTTGAAATAAAAATGTTTTTTTTTAAACTGCATAATTTTTCAAGAGGAATCTAAATATTCAATCAAATTAAAGTTTAGGGAATTCCTTGATGCTCTTTTTACCTCTGTCTCACAACCTATCTGTTTTAGCTCTTCAACAAAGACTGCTCTTGAAACCAATCATTTTCTAGTGTACTTTATGAAATCGAAGTGCTTGAGTCCTAATGCTTCCCACTATCAACTTCTCCATGTCGAATGCCAAACAAAATAACAAAAATATGAAAACACACAACTACCATATTTTTGGGTGATGCAAGACTACCCTTCACCTTGGATGTGTTGAACATGGTCTTGAGATGCATTGATTGTCATTGATGTCAAGGTGATCTTAGTACATAATGCATTAATGATAAAGTGATACGTTCTAAGTGGATTTGAGAGTGTATATCATGTGTGCAGGTTTTTCAGGTGATTGACCATGTTTGAGGGGTCATATGAGGTTTCAAGAGTGATTGGAGCACTTGTGGAAGTGAAAGGAATTCATTGGAGTAGTCTTGTGAAGGTCTAGGTTATCCTAGTCAACTTGGCAAAACTTCCTGAGTAAGCAGATTGATGACCTCAAAATTTGCATGTATGAAGGTGTCAGAAGAAAGTGGTCACATAGGTTTATTTATATTTATGCCTAGATCATGTGGTTCAAATTTTAGGGCTTGATATGGTGTCTAGAAAAATTTATGTTGGTGCAAAGTTGGTATCTCGAGGAGATTTCACTGTTTTCTATACTTAGCCAAATTTGCAATATCAAGTGAACAAAGGAAAACCAGTCAATAGTATTTTATTTGTAACTTTTCATAATGGATGAATTTGATTGTGGTGTAAAAATCAAAGTGGTAGAGGACTTCAAGGGATATATAATATAATTGATTAGGAGGCTTGACTAGTCGTATAATTGCATTTATTACATGTGAGAGTTGACTATTGTTGACTGTGTTTTTTTTTAATAAACCAGAGTGCAAAGAAATGATTGTATAAGATAAAGTATTAATCAAATATTGATGGTATAAAAATAAAAATATAATTAGACTCCATATAAGTCATTCTCAAAGTTATTTTGAGTTTTGAATGTTCGTACAAGTGTAGTTATTGCAAGTTAAAATTGACTTTTGTTGACTATAATTATTACAGGTTTGAGTAGGCTTCTTACAGTAGTGTTTATGATCCTTTAGAGGTTGAATAAATATGTCTTATGGATTGTATGATTTTCCTGAGGTCTTGATTTTTCCATCCATATTTGTATTGTATATGGAAAGTTTATATATAGTTAGTTTGAGCCTCTTTTGTGAAGACAATATTTCTAGGCTAATTAAGCGTAATAGGTATTTAAAACCTAATGGAGGTTTTAGAGTATGAGCGAATGACTTGATGTTTCTTAAGCATGGAGAAGGTTCATAGAGGATGAAATTAAATTGTTTGAAGTGGTTTGGGTCATTGGTAAGGGCCATCTAGACCATAGTGGCTCAATGTGTTCCATGAAGATGAATTAGGTCTCCATTGGACATATTGAAGGCTTGAGGGCTAAAAGAGGTTTCATAAAGTGAGTGAGTGTCTTGGAGTGTTGTATGACTTGTTAAACATAAATATGGCATGGATGAAATTGTTTTAAAGTGATTAAAATGGATCCATATTTGGTTAAGGGCTATTGGTATTTAAGTGTAATGTGTGGCCTAATGGAGGATTAATTGTTTGGGTCTTGCTTCAGCCTAGTGTGTTGTTTTGAGACATTTGAAGCATGAACAACCTAATGAGCTGACATATATTGTATTTAATGTTTTAAAATATATTTTTTTATGTTTATCCATGAAGGTAAAGTGTTGTGGCCGACCAATATTGATTGGAGAAAGAATCATGCATATGTATTGTTGGTTGAATATTTTGTCGATCAGCGTACTGATAAACAAAATAGGTATGATCAACCAAAGTAGGAAGATTAATCGTCCAAATGTGTAGGTTTACCACATCAGAAGGGGACTGATCTCTCCTCTCATCAAGGGGAGGTTCCCTATAGATAGGCTATATATATAAAAACAAAAAATAATATTCAAGGGTGGGACAAATCATCCATCTCTCTTTCTTCAGAGATGATGCATACAAATCAAAAGAAAAACTCAATGGAAATAACAGACAACACTCCTCTTCTTTCAGAAGTACTATTCAACAAACCAGAAGAATACTCCTGGTAGTAAATGCAAAATGTAGTAAAGGATGTAGTAACCAGCAAATCAAGATGCAGCACAAAGTCTCCCCCTGAATTGCTCAAGAGTAAGATATGAAAGACAATGAGGGCACAAAGTCTTCCCAAAGTCCTTTACACATAAATGAAAATAAAACACACTAAAAGGCAATTATGGGGGCACAAAGTCTCTCCACAGTTGACTCTTCAGGACACCTTCCTGACTAATTTCACTAATCATGCTTGTTGAATTAAAGGAACATAAAATATATTAAGGAAAAAGACATAAGAACAGTTTCCCCAACAACAAAGATATCACAGCACAAAGTCTGAAAAATCACTTGCTTTCTTATTCCAATAACAAACTATGATTAACAAACTGAACTCAAAGTCTCAGAAGTGCCTTTCAATTTGGGCAGAGGTTCGTTCTGATTGTCAAAAAGAGATCCCTTTACAATAGAAGAGAGTTCCTTATATAGCCATTTCAAGAAGGACTCGGGAACAATAACACATCATGTTGTGTTGGAATCTGTTAAGAAGACAAGCTGGAACTTAGGGGCATTTTACCCATTTGGTTTTATCAATGCAGGGAAACAAGTCACACTTATTGAAAGTTTGCAACTTTCAATGTCCACCTGGCGATCTAATCTTACCTTCATCGTTCCTCCTTTTCTGGTTAATTGAATCGGGTCCTAGATTCAGTTTGCTATTCTATTCCTTCCTCGCTTTCTGCTAGTCTTGGCCTTGAAGTCTATGAATGCATTTTGGTCTGTAGGTTCAAAGGATCAACAATTATTTTGTTGTCTTGATTTTGACGTTTGCCTGCCCGTCACTATGTTTCCAACGGCTAGTTCACTGTGTTGAATTTGACGTCTTCTAGCGCGTCACCCCTTGGTCCTCATTTGGCTCTCTGTTTGGTGCTTTTCTAGATTAGACTTGCCCTTTCATGCCTTAAGAAATGATCCCTGAATGGCCTTCGGGATTTTTGTTTTACATCCTTCTCGAAGGGAAGGTGACTCTTCGACTTCAGGAAGTGCCCTTCAAATTGGCAGTCGAGAGTCCCCCGCAAGGGCACTTGCCCTTCGGGGTCCTTCGGCCCTTCATAAATTCCCCTGGGCTTTTCCTTGGGTATAATTCTGTGGACAAATTCCCGCAGACAAAAAGTCTGCAAAAATTGTTTGCCTCTGTCAAGTCTTGAATTTTCCTACACCCGCGGCCGATTCTTGAATTCTTTCAAACTTTTTGTCTGAAGGAATTCCTTCAGACAAAAGTCTGAAAGAATTATGACTGCCTTTATTTGCCTTAGTCATTTTTGAATTCTGAAATAATTACCTTTGCAAATGACCCTTTCGAAGGGTACTTTCATTGATCAAGTGTCCTCTGCAAGGACACTTGTCCTTCGAGAAGCTTTTTTCCTTTTGCATTGAACCACCCCTTTGAACTTTGGCGATGAACCAATTGTTGAACCGTTCCATTAAACCTCTTGATTGAACCGAATGTTGAACCACTTGGTTGAACCGAAATGGTTCAAGCCAAAGAACCCTTTGTTTGAACTAACCGTTGAACCTGCTCGTTGAACCAATCGATTGAACCAAGCTTTGAACCAAAATGGTTCAAGCCGATGGTTCAATTGAATGAACCAAGCTGATAAAACGCTCCATTGAACCAAGACATTGAACCTCTTCATTGAACCAAGACGTTGAACCAATCATTGAACCAAGTTTTGGTTCAACGGTTCAAACAAAGCCTTGAACCGATTGACGAACTATTCAATTGAACTAAAGGATGAATCAAAGTGTTGAACCAAATGAGTGAAACAAAGCGTTGAATCACTTGATTGAACCCACCTTTGAACCAATTGACGTTGAACCAAAGGATGAACCAAACGTTGAACTTGTTCTTGATGCTTGCCGATGAAGATTTTTGTTTGAACCAAGGCACTGAAACAATCTTGAAAATGACCAAGTGTTAGAAATTGATTCTTTTGGTTAAACCTACCTGCAGAAGCCATGATGCCCGTTGAACTTGTAGAAATGAACCTGCTTGCAGAGTCCGTAGAAATGAACCTGCTTGCTGAGTCCGTAGATTCAAACCTGCAAAGTCAGTAGATTTCTGAGAAGCTTGAAAAATGAGGATTTTGAATGCCCAGAACAAATTTTGGAAAGGGAAGAGACAATTTTGGTCTATAAGACCAAAATAGTTCAAATGTTGTCCCAAAAATGAGATATTTTTTTTGGGGGATAGCAGCTGGCTCCAGTTGGGGAACTTCTGTCAATTGCAAAAGGAATTGAAAGGAGTAGAATCCATAATCTCCAGTGTCTTCATGTGTACCATTGGGTTATGGAGTCATGCTACCCAGAAATGAAAGGCATCAAAAAAGAAAACAAACAAAGCAAAACAGAACTAAAAACTATACAAATATACATATATACAGATGGAATGATCTGATACTTCAAGATTTGAAGTGTTTCGGATGCTGCTTCTTGGAAGATAGTGAAAATAGTGCTCTATTTTGATAAACTAGCAAGAAGACATTTTGCCCCCAGAAACGGTGACGGGCGAATGGAGCTCTCCACTAGGAAACCAATTTTCTATGTTTTCCCCTTAGATTTTTCTTCTTCTTGCCCTGTGGTAGGATGTGGTCGTCAATTTGAAAGCCATAACTCTTTGCTTTCTTGGAGAAGGGTTCCTTTGCCTGATTTTGATTTGCAGCAGCATGGTCTATTACCATAATTGGTTGTTCTTCTGGTTTAGTCCAACATATGATTAGATTGTCCATATCAAACTCCTGACAAATTATCAGCTTAGCATCTCCTTTGATGTGAAGGAGTTTGATTTCTTCATCTCGAGCAATCTTCAATCCGAGCAATAGAGATTCACATCCAGCTATGTTGTCGGTGTTGCTGATTTACAAATTATATGAAGGATGAATATCTCCTTGAGGAGATATCAGCACAGTCCCAACTTCACCATTGGTGGAAGAATTGCTATCACCATCAGAAGCTGATCTCCTATCAGATTTCTCTTCATTAGAGATGGAAGATCCTTCCTTACTTGTACTATGTCCTACCAATTCTCCTGAAGTCTTGTTTGGATCAATTCTTGGATTGTCAGCTACAGGACTTTCATATGTAGAAACATGAACATCCTCTATGGTAAATAAATAATTACCCCTGCCTGAAGACTCAAACAAAATTTGTGTTGCAGGGGTTGATTTTTGGATGACCACGTATTTTGATTCCTTTTCAGGGAACAATCTCTTCATCACGCCTTGGACAGGGATCCTAGCTTCAGACAGGTCCATGCTTAGTTCTCCTCCCACGTTCTTGTAGAAATTTTGTCCAAGCAAAATGCCATAGGATGCTGGGACGTCAACCACCAAGACAGTCATCCTGATTCTCTTGTCTGGAAAGGCTGCCAATGCAAATTGGGCATCTTTGATTTGCCCTAGTAGTGGTACTGCTTGTTCTCCATAGAGAAACATCTCCCAAATGTCTTGGTCAGTGTGAGACCAAGAGACTCAACTACTTTAGCAGGCATGACATTGTCAGATTCCCCAGAATTAATGATGTAATTGTTGAGCTGATAACCATTTATTAATGGGAAAACATAGAAAGGTTATATTTTCCCAAGGGCAGCTAGAGGAGTAATGACCAAATTATTTGGAATGGGCATGTTCTTAGGAGAATCAAGAGTTACCTTCTTAACCTCTTGTCTTGCAGGGATGGTCTGGTTCTTGACACATTGGACCAACTTATCTAATTGATCAAGATTGGACTGTAAGTATTCAAATTTAGACATTTGTATTTTGGTCTTTTTGACATGATCAATTATGTCAAATGGTTGAATTAGACTAGGAACAGAGGAAAGCACTTCAACTTTCTGAGTTTTAGGAGGGATGGGAGGAGGGTTGATTTGCGAAATGGGAGTAGAAGGTGAAGGTGAAATTGATGTACTTACATTTTGAGTGATCATTGGATCCTTTGACTGAAAAGGAAGAGGGGTTCCATGCTTAGCAATCGTAACTGCTGGTTGAGGTTGCTCCTCTGTCTTCTTTTTATCAGCTTGCTGGACTGATTGGTTCTTGGACTTGGTAAACACTGCATATGATCCATCAAAAGCTTCTCCTTTGCTTCCGAGTTCATCCTGATAATTTAGGAAACCAATGTGGGAGTCGCCAGTTGATTCTTCTTGATTGTCTTTAAGGAGATCAACGTCATTTTCTTGATTCAATTTAGGCTGGAAAGAGAACTCTGATTTTGCTTCAAGATATCCCATTGTTGAATTGGTTGGAGGAGCTTCCAGGGCAAGTTTCCCTTGTGGGGGAGGAAGGTGATTCTGTTGTCCTTGATTCTTGGCAGCATTGCCCTGATAAGACTGATTTGGGAATGTCCTTCTGTATGAAGAAGCAAAAGACATTCTTTGAGCCATTTGTTTTTTAGAGAAAACACTTCATTTGCCAGCTTTACATCATTGGATCAGTGGTCCCTGTAGATGCATATTCAGAAGATGATGAAGATCTATTTCTGGTTGGATCTTTTCTTATCTTTCCTGCTAAGATGAGATCATCTTCTACCTCAGTGGCCAAAAGTTGAGCTGCAGCAAAATCTATTTGACCAGCACGCCTCAAAAGAAAACTGACTTCAGGTAACTGAGAATTAATGAAGAAGCATTTGAGATTCTCAGCTGTAGGTCAAGCAATTATAGGAATTTTGTTCCTCGGTTTGTCAAATTTGGCTATGAAATCTCTCATAGGCTTATAAGGCTCTTTCTTCATCTGTGTAAGTTGAGCCAGAAGTGCATGTGCATCTTTTGCAGGTTTGAATCTGGCTTCAAACTTAGCTTTGAGAGTATTCCAATTAGTTATTGACCGAGCCTGTAGATGATAAAACCAATCTGCAGTAGCACCTTGTAGTGTCTCTACAAAAATCCTGACTGCTACATCTTCAAATTATACTCTGATTACTCCACAAGCTATGCTAAAGGCTATAATGTGTTCATCAGGATGAACTTTCCCATCACCATAGAATTTGGGGAAATTCTTCCTAGAATTATGTGGAAGCTCATGTAGAGGTGGAGTAAGATTGAGAGGACCAAAAGCATTACCCCAGGGGCCTTGTACTGCCATTGTAGGAATATGAAAAGGAGGGATAACAAATCTCAGAGGGGTAATTATAGGCAAAGCTTTATCAATAGCAGAAGTAGATACTTCATCTGGAAATGGAGATCTGACTTTAGTAGGAGGAAAACTCTTGGTTCATTGGAGACGAGATGGTGAAGGAAACAGATCAAAATCACTTTGCTGTACCAACTCGAATACAGGGTCAATGATGCCTTTAGCCCTTTGGCTTCGTGTATACCTTGAATTTTCTAGATTGTGAAACAAAAATGGAAAAGAATTGACCTTGCTTCAGTTAAAGCTTGAGGCTTTAAACTGCGCACTCTTTCCCAACAACTCTAGTTTTTGCAGACTAGATAAAATAACAGAGGTGGAGGAAGATGGTAAGGCCATAAATGGATAATGGGTAAGGCATGAAACGGAGTTGCCAGAATTTGTAATGGATAAGGGTTATAATGATAATGGGTTATATCCAGGTGATGTTTCAATCTGAAACTTGAGGTTTCAGAATGCACATAACTATACCCCCAGTGGAGTCACCAAAAACTGTTGGTTGAATATTTTGTCGATTAGCATACTGATAAACAAAATAGGTCTAATCAGCCAAAGTAGGAAGATTAGTCATCCAAATGTGTAGGTTTACGACATCAGAAGGGGACTGATCTCTCCTCTCATCAAGGGGAGGTTCCCTATAGATAGGATATATATATATATATATATATATATAAACAGAAAATAATACTCAAGGGTGGGACAAATCATCCATCTCTCTTTCTTTAGAGATGATGCGTACAAATCAAAGGAAAAACTCAATGGAAATAACAGACAACACTCCTCTTCTTTCAAAAGTACTATTCAGCAAACCACAAGAATACTCCTAGTAGTAAATGCAAAATGTAGTAAATGACGTAGTAACCGGCAAATCAAGATGCAGCACAAAGTCTCCACCTGAATTTCTCAAGAGTAAGATACGAAGGACAATGAGGGCACAAAGTCTTCCCAAAGTCCTTTACACATAAATGAAAAGAAAACACACTGAAAGGCAATTATGGGGGCACAAAGTCTCTCCATAGTTGACTCTTTAGGACACCTTCCTCACTAATTTCACTAATCCTGCTTGTTGAATTAAAGGAATAGAAAATGTATTAAGGAAAAAGACATAAGAATAGTTTCCCCAACAATAAAGATATCACAGCATAAAGTCTGAAAAATCACTTGCTTTCTTATTCCAATAACAAAATATGATTAACAAACTGAACTCAAAGTCTCAGAAGTGCCTTTCAATTTGGGCAGAGGTTCGTTCTGACTGTCAAAAAGAGATCCCTTTACAATAGAAGAGAGTTCCTTATATAGCCATTTCAAGAAGGACTCGGGAACAGTAACACATCATGTTGCATTGGAAACTGTTAAGAAGACAGGCTGGAGCTTAGGGGCATTTTACCCATTTGGTTTTATCAATGCAGGGAAATAAGTAACGCTTATTGAAAGTTTGCAACTTTTAATGTCCACCTGGCGATCTAATCTTACCTTCGTCATTCCTCCTTTTCTGGTTAATTGAATCAGGTCCTGGATTTAGTTTGCTATTCTATTCCTTCCTCGCTTTCGACTGGTCTTGGCCTTGAAGTCTGTGAATGCATTCTAGTCTGTAGGTTCAAAGGATCAACAATTATTTTGTTGTCTTGAATTTGACATTCATGCACCCGTCACTATGTTTTCAACGGCTAGTTCGTTGTGTTGAATTTGACGTCTTCAGGCGCATCACACCTTGGTCCTCTTTCGACTCTCTGTTTGGAGCTTTTTTGGATTGGACTTGCCCTTTTAGGCCTTAAGAAATGATCCTTGAATGGCCTTCAGGCTTTTTGTTTTACATCCTTCCCGAAGGGAAGGTGACTCTTCAGCTTCAAGGAGTGCCCTTCAAATTGGCAGCCAAGAGTCCCCCACAAGGGCACTTGCCCTTCGGGGTCCTTCGGTGGCCCTTCGCAAATTCCCTCAGGCTTTTCCCCGGGCTTTTCCTCGGGTATAATTCTACAGACAAATTCTCATGGAAAAATTCCCGCGGACAGAAAGTCCGCGAAAATTGTTTGCCTCTGTCAAGTCTTTTGAATTTTCCTGCGCCCGTGGCTGATTCTTGAATTCTTTCAGACTTTTTGTCTGAAGGAATTCCTTCAGACAAAAGTCCAAAAGAATTATGACTGCCTTTATTTGCCTTAGTCATTTTTGAATTCTGAAAGAATTACCTTTGCAAATGACCCTTCTGAAGGGTACTTTCATTGATCAAGTGTCCTCTGCAAGGACACTTGTCCTTCGGGAAGCTTTTTTACTTTTGCATTGAACCACCCCTTTGAACTTTGGTGATGAACCAACTATTGAACCATTCCACTGAATCGCTTGATTGAACCGAACGTTGAACCACTTGGTTGAACCAAAATGGTTCAAGCTGAAGAACCCTTTGTTTGAACCAACCATTGAACTTGCTCATTGAACCAATTGGTTGAACCAACCGTTGAACCAAGTTTTGGTTCAATGGTTCAAACAAAGCCTTGAACCGATTGACGAATTGTTCGATTGAACCAAAGGATGAATCAAAGTGTTGAACCAAATGATTGAAACAAAGCATTGAACCACTTGATTGAACCCACCTTTGAACCAATTGACGTTGAACCAAAGGATGAACCAAACCTTGAACCTGCTGCTGATGCTTACCGATGAAGATTTTTGTTTGAACCAAGGCACTGAAACAATCCTGAAAATGACCAAGTGTTAGAAATTGATTCCTTTGGTTGAACCCACCTATAGAATTTGTGAAGCCTATTGAACTTGTAGAAATGAAGCTGCTTGCTGAGTCCGTAGATTCAAGCCTGCAGAGTCCGTAGATTTCTGAGAAACTTGAAAAATGAGGATTTTGAATGCCTAGAACAAATTTTGGAAAGGGAAGAGACAATTTTGGTCTGTAAGACCAAAATTGTTCAAATGTTGTCCCAAAAATGAGATATTTTTTTTGGGGGACAACATGTATAAGGCTATTTTGGCCCCATTATGCTAGTTAGATAATTGGTGTGTGAAGAGAATTATATATGAGTTTGTAGAAGGGTAAGAGGCCATGAAAACTATCATAAAGTCATGTTGAAGGTGTGACAAGTGTCTAACATTTTTTATTTCAGGTCATGAGGAAGTTTGAAGATTGAGGATGAGCAAAGAGTTGTATAGTGATCCAAAAGATTGTTTTGAATACATTGTGTATAGTTAGACAATGGGATAGGCAAGTGAAAGGTTTGAGAGTTTTTAGAAGTGTGTAAGGGAATGAAAATCATCATAATAATATGTTGAAAATGTCATGAATATTAGACTATGGTACTGAAGGCGGTGTTTTATTAGATTGCTTGTTTCAAATCTAGATAGGCCTATTTGTCTAGTTGAGAGATATAGAAGAAGCAAAGGCTTGTATGATATAGAAATGTAGGTGTGAAGGTGTAAAAGAAATAGAATACCATCATTAGGTGTGTAAAACATTATATCAAAGGTGGAGATCATTTTGGAGGTGATTGAGTTGGTACTTGATCATCTAGGGGATTGTAGCCTCCTTGCTAGTTGGTGTTAGCTAAAGGTCAAGGGGTGCTTGACTAAATCGAGGGGTGGGTGCTCCTTGATCAGCTAGTGATGATATAAATTGAAGAAATATCTTTATATAATAGTATTCCAAATCTTGTTTCAAGTGGGTTTTCTCCTCCATGAGGGTCTCTCACATAATTCATGTGTTATGTGTTTTGATCTTGCATATTTTTCTTTGTTCATTGCAATGAATGGTTTATCTATTTCATAAATGATTATGATGAATTGTTAAGAGTTTGAATAATTGGAATTAAATTTGATTTTATTACACACTGATTCACCCCCCCTCTTAATGATTGTGTTTCCAACAATTGGTATCAGATCAGGTCCTTCAAGAAGGCTTAATAGCTAGAAGGTGGTCCTTGAAAGACAAAATGGCTAAGAAACTAAGGAAAGAAAATCAAGAGTTGAGGTCTATGGCTAAGGCTTATGAGGATCAGATTTGTATGACATGGTCATAACAGCAAAAGAGGATAAGAATTCTATTGAGGATCTCATATCTCAGTTAGAAGTTGTTAATTTAAGGATAAGTACTTTAGAGGCTCTTAAGGAGGTGTGTATCTTTAACTCTAATGTAGCATTAGAAATCAAAGAGGATAATATGACTATTCATGATCTTAAGAATCAATTAAAAGCTACAAATTCAATTTTGAGGGCAAAGAAGGATGAGTGTGATCGATTGAAAACCGAGCTAGGATTCTTGAAGGTTGAACATGGGAAGCTAGTGGTCAAAATGAGCAAGGTTGAGCAAGAGAAATCAAATCAAGTCAATAAGGATGATATAATGAAAAATAAGGTGAGAATACCAACAAGCATCCCAATGCCATGAGGTTTGTCAATTCATCTCATAATCAATGTTATGGTTACAGTTAGTTTGGTCACATTGCAAGAGATTGCAAAAGGAGAAGTAACTTGTCAAAATAAAATAACACCCATCATCAAGCAAAAGGTATGAATGATATTATTATTTTTAGATCTCATAGAGTTTGTCATATTGCAAAATATTGTAAAAATAGGTTGAATGAGTTCTCAAGGAAAAATAAGGTGTATGGATCTCCTAGTGTGCAAAGAAGAGGTCATACATGGATATGGAGACCTAAGACTATCAAGAGAGACCAGATTGAGACCAAATATGAATTGGTTGATGAACATATTAGTCAAGTTGGTTTGTTTGCTGTGTTAGATATGAAGGCAAGATAAGAATACTATTTATCAGGGTATGTTGACAAGGGAGTCAAATAGAATATGGATGAGCCAATCAAGCCTATGAGGAGGCTTAGGAAAGACAAGCAAACTAGTGAGAGTATGGAGACTTGGTAATCTCCTAAGTTTTAGGTGTTCTACATGCCTTGATAGGTGAGGTGTCTCTATTAGGATTCATAGAGGCATTACTCAATCATTTGAAGCATCATGGAATGGTGTTGTAAGGTTGATAAGTGAGAGACTAGTCAATGGGTAAAGGTATGTTCTTTATCTTGATATGCATATAGTTGAGTATAGATTATTTAAATTGATTCAAATCTTGTCAAAGATGTATATCACCTATTCAAAGCTATGAGAAGAGATTTGAAGATCTAAAGTTTTTTGTGAAATAAGATCTTACTTTGAGTATCCTCGGTTGGTGTAAGGGTTCTAATGCAAGAAACCCTTGACATGGTGTATCTTGGGTTGTCCAATGAGTTGGTTCACCAAATTTGGTGAGCATGTATAAAATTATGATATACAAGTATTCAATGAAGTTATGGTGTGCTAGAGGCAGTCCCTTGGTGTAAAGGTATGAGAATTTTAGGTTATGTATCTTTGTTTGCAATGTACCTCTTTAAAGTGACCTAGGAAAGGAGTATCTTTTCTTGTGCAAGAGAGAGGTCCTTGAAAGGCCAAGCTTGGGAAGGTAAATTAAGATTGCATTAGAATTAATGTATGAATTCAATCAAATTTCATTCATATATATCCTAATGAGGTAGTGTAGTCATATAAAATATCCAAATTGGTAGTTTGAGTGTGGCTTGTGACACCCAATCCATAAGTCCTTTTTGCATGCTCTTATGACCCTTCTAGACACCTTTTTGATTATTCCCAGTCAACTCGAACCTTCTAAATGATTATTCCACCTCACCCAAGTTGTATTTCCCAGACCAATCCCATCTCCCTAGGCCTCAAACCTGTAGGATAGGAACACCATTTCTAAACTATACATCAGACCCTAGGGTGTCGCATTTTTGGTGCTCTTGTCCAATTTCAATTTGAGCCCCAATGATCATTTTCGTCTGATTCCTATCCTTCATCATGTCATCCTATCATGAATACATCTAACCCATGACCAATAGTTCCCTATAAAAGCCCATCCAAAGGTCATTTACTAAGGGAGGTGACAAAATCTTACAAAGCAAGCAAGAACACAAGTAAACTACTGAGACAAACTTCTCTATCCTTTACATAAAATCACCCAACATAGCTACAAACATATTCAAACTCTCATATTAGTCCCTAGCCTCCTAAATTACTCTTAATTCATTATTATTGCATCTGCATCACACTATTACATAAAATACATTAGGTGGGAAAACTACATATGGCTTGATCCCTCTTCGAAGTATTGGTATGTAGGCAATGTGCCCACATAAGGGGTATGGATCACACGTTAAGTGCATCTTACACACAGTAACCCCTCCTCTTTCTGAAGTTTTATCAAGCATAATGAAGGTCTAACATTTTGAAGATTAAATTATCTCTACAAGGAGTTTTGTCGACATTCAACATTCAAGATTGCACAGGCAGGCTCACACAAGAACAACACAAAGAACCTAGAAAGATCAAGTCTCTATGACTATTTTGGACAATAACAACAGGAGTGGACTACATCATCTAACCTTGAAGTTTCCTATTTTTGATGTTCCTATCCTTTTATCGAACAAAAATCAGATTCTAATTTACAACACTCTCCCAGTCCTGCACAACTAGTTTCAGACCCTGTATCAGCCATCTTAGTCTATTTCTAGATAAGTTATATTTCTCTTTATTTATTACTATTTTTAAAAAGGTAAAAAAGATAGATAAATTATATAAATCAAGACTGTAATTATTGCAATATTATTTACTGATTTACTAATCTAGACCCTTAACTAAAATAGGAATAAAACTCCATTATTCCCAAAAAAAATAAATCATTTGGTGAACCTGACTTCGTTTGTGCATAAAAACTCTACAAACCCTAACAATTTTTTTTGATAATTTAGTAGTATTTTTTCTAATTTTTCTTGCATATATAAATCAGAATTTCACATTTAATTTTTAAACTTTACCATAGTAATTTAAAAATTATTTCTTTCAAACCCTAGTTGCCTATACTAGGTCTCGGTACTTTCAAACCCTAGCCTAAGGTTTCAAAATTCAAATTATATTTTTTGCACATTGGATAGAATATTCCAATTTTATCATGATTTACTTTTGGAAATTTTTCTAGATTCTCTTGCATGCTTTTTTCCTTTCATTTGGCATGAATTCAAAAATGACATAAATACATATGTACATGCTATTTTGAGACCAATTCAAATATATGTCATATTTCATTACTTATTTAACATGATATCTCTCTATTATGTGTAATTCAATTAATAAAAAAATCTTTACATACTTAGAGGATCCATTGCATAAGCTAACAACCACTTGTCAATTTTCAACGTCATATCTTATGCACAGGAAAGAATTTTCTTCTCCTCCTCTTCCCCAAGAGTATGATAGCTACTTTCCCTCTAACTAGGTCCATGCTATCACCTCTCCAAAAGGTGAGGCAACCTATACTATTGTTCCTAATGCATACATTAAACCTATAGATTCTTTAAACCCTCTTCAACATATGTTCTTACATGTTCAATCAGAAGCAACTAGGGTTTGCACTTGCGAGACTCTAAGGGATCAAATCACCAGTATGAGCAAGTTAAGTTTAGATTTACAAATGTAGAATGAGCTATTATATAAAAAGATCATAATATTAGAAAATCATATTATAATACAAAAGCTTCAAAGGCACCCTAGTTCCAATCATGTATATGCACCTTCACCTAGTCAATTGGTTGCAAGCAATGTTACATATCAAAACAAGAAATCATAACAAAGTAACTCTACAACTAATTATTCAAAAAGCATTCAAAGATCAAATAATATTCTAAGTGAGGTACTGAGGAAAATGATTAAATCTAAGTTGATCAAACTACCTCCTCTACATCCAGTGAGAAGATCTAGATATTGTTGTGCATATCATAGAATGCATGAGCATCACACAAATTCATGTTTGGCATTAAAAAAATGTATACAATAGATAATTGCTAATAAGGACCCTATACAAGGTAAATTAGTCAAGCAATCCATAGTGACATAGGAACACATTCACAAAGGGTCAAATGCAAAAACATTACAAAAGTGGTTACCAAAGCATAACTTATAACAACAAAAGGATCAAAAAGCAAAATCAAAGCAAAAAATAGTACCACAAACACAGGCAAAACATGAAAAAGATGCAGATCTACCTCTCCAAAATGACACTCAAATTTCAAAGTAATATGGGTTTGGTTAAAAATATCTAGAATAGTTTGATTATCAAGGTCAAGGGTTGGCCAGGCATGCTCAAGGTATCACTACTCCTATTCTAGCAGTTGATAATGTTTGTCACCAAGATTTGGGATTTATTGAACATCCTAAAGCAAATCATTCACAGACACAACTTATCAAAGGAAAAGATCCAAATACAACAAAAGTCAACACTAACATTCCATTGGTTCAAAATCAAGATGATAATGATGAGTGAAACAATACATGTTATTATGATTTCCAAGATATCGACAATGAATACAAATATTGAGAATTATATTCGTAGCCATTCCCTCATGCTTCATAATCATGCACAATTCCTTTGTTTGATACAAAACACCATGCCAAGGAGTCTCTTCCGAGGCTCATCAATTAGTATCATTTTTTCTCAGCTTACTTGTACATAATTTCTCAGCTTACTTATACATAGTTTCTTTTCACTTTCTTGTACATAGTTTCTGTATGCTTACTTGTACATAGTTTCCTTATGATTACTTGTATATAACTTATTTAAAAATACTAAAAACAATACAAATGTGCAAAAAACTAAAAACAATATAACATGTCAAAATACAAAAACATTCAAATAACTCAAAACACCAAAAAAACTTTTTCAATTACATGCATTATTCATGCTTTACATTTATACTACCATGCGAGATTTACACTTTGTTGTTCTATGCTATTATTTGTTGATTTATCTACATTACCATGCTTCACTTGATCTAATTTGAGTATGTGTAGTGACACCCAGATCGTTGATTGTTTCACTTTACTAATTGATGGGGCATCCTACTTCTACATTTGAGACATACATCGACATATCCACCCATCGGAGGCATCTTGTACATGAATACACCATCCAGGTTATATTATTCCTACATGACACACTCTAGTTATCATGTTGATTCACATTACTTACTACCTCACACAAATTATTTTATCGACACTCACAAGTATATATCACTTGTATATGTCTTAGCATCTACCTAGTCTTGTACTACATGTTTTACATACTTTTACTTCTTGATTTGATTAGTTAGATGTGATAGTGTTTCCAGAATTTACATGCCTTCTTTTCTTGCTTTGAGTAACTAGATGTGATTTCATTTATCAGTTCCTATCTTGTCTCTTGTGTGTGCCTTAGGATATTTGCCAATGTCCTTTACTTGTACTCTTGTATGTGCTTGTGGCCCTCGTGCCAATCTTGTTTGCAATTGTATGTGTATGTGGCATTTGAACATGCCTTGTATACTTTCTTTCCCAATTTGAGTGACATGTGTCCATCTCCCTTGTTTGCTATTCCCCTTGGCCACTTTTGTATGCTTCTTTCTTCTTGCCTTGCATGCTTGTTTGTTTGTTTGCTTCTCAATTACTTGTAATGACATGATCCACATCATGCATTATCTTGCCTTCTTAGATTCCATGATGGAAATCATGCTCCATCCCTTCTTTACAACTAACAACTAAAATTTCTAATTTCAAGTTCAATATACTACCCATGCTATTATATTGTTACATCTATCTAGGCATACCCTTGTTGATCTAACAATATCCAATACAAACTATGTTATATCTTGAGACATATTTTCAATTAGAATTGCTATATCATGTATTTCATAGTACAATACACTTATAGGGATATTTATTCTAAGGGAAACCATTGTAGGGTCTTAATTGCTACCCTCAAAAGAGGGCCAACAAACAGGGGTTTTGTCATAGATTTCAAAGCCCTCTACCGATCAAAAATCAATTTTCAGAACAACTTTCAGAATCAAAAATAGAAAGAATAGACCAAAAAGATAGTGACAAACACAAAACAATGATCAAAAATAGCAAAAGATAAGAGTGCTAAAATTGGATTATATTGTTGGACAATAAAGTGTCCTATTTTTGGTGTTCCTATCCAAATAATAGAAAACCTAGATTTTCTAGAAATAAATAGAAAGGTAAGTTCAGGTACAGTTTTGTCAACTACAATTTAGATTAGATTCAATAGTTTTAGTATAGTTTTAATAAAAGAATCCATATATAGGGTCATCATGTGTGGTATGATGGCTTTCACTTCTAGTTTCAGATTGGACAGTTGGTACAACTTCTAGATCAAAATCCATGTTACAAACATCAGTGATTGGGGGCAATGTGCACGACATGTTTACTTTCTTTTTTTTTCGAGTTTATTGCATCACCAAGGTATTCTCAGTAGTTGAATGCCTTATTTCATCTATAGGTGGTTGGCATCATGTTGAATTGGCTTTCATAGAAGCCTAATTCCTAGTTTCAAAGTGGCTTTTATATAAGCCTAATCTCCACCTTTTGGAGTGGCCAAAATTGGCCTAGTTTCTAGTACATATTTAGTTATCCATGCCACATTGTCAAATTTTAGAGCATTCATGGGCTTTAAGAACCATCTCATATGACATACATTCATACCAATATCAATTCATGGCTTCACTTAGTGGGCAATGATGGAGCGAAAAGACTAGCTAGCCTTTGTATTCTTGAGCCACCTACTTAGAGGGATTGGACACATAGTCTAAACATTGATCAACACACACATAATCACATAGCTTCACTTAGTGGGCAAAGATGGAGCCAAAGAGTCAGCCTTTGCATTATTGACCCACTCTCAACAAATTGAGCACTCAACTCCATTCGTGATATTACTCTTGGTATAACATATATCCAACACATACCCAACATCATTCAACATCACACATCTCCATGGGCTTCACCCTTACAGGTAAATTTAGGTACATTTTTTATTTTTTCTTTATCTTAGTATTTCACTTTGTTGCATCACTAGAATAAAGGGGAGAAAATCTAGTCATATAAAATATCTACATTGGTAATTTGAGTGTGACTTGTGACACTCAATCCATAGGTCCTTTTTGCATCCTCTTATGACCCTTCTATACACCTTTTTACTTATTTTCAGTCAACCTGAACCTTCTAAATGATGATTCCACCTCACCAAGGTTGTATTTCTCAGGCCAATCCTATCCCCCCATGTCTTGAGCCTATAGGATAGGAGTGCCATACCTGGACTATAGAATCGAACCCTAGGGTGTCTTATTTTCAGTGCTCCTATCCAATTGAAATTTGAGCCCCAATGATCATTTTCATCTGATTCCTATCCTTCATTATGTCGGCCTAGCATGAATACATCTAACCTATGACCAATAATTCCCTATAAAATCCCATCCAAAGGTTATTTACAAAGGGAGGTGACAAAATATTACAAAGAAAGAAAGAATACAAGTAAACTACTAAGTCAAACTTTTTAATTCTCTGCATACAATCACTTAACACAACTGTAAACATATTTAAACTCTCATACAAGTCCCTAACCACCTCAAGCCTCAATTTGGAATTATTGTATCTACATCACACTATTGAAAAAATCACATTAGGTGAGATAACTACATATGGCTTGATCCCTCTTTAGAGTATTGGTATGTAGGCAGCATGCCCACACAAGGGGTGTGGATCACACATTTAGTACATCTTACACACACTAATCCCCCCTCTTTCTCAAGTTATATCAAGCATAATGAAGGTCTAGGGTTTTTAATATTAAATCATCTCTACAAAGAGTTTCATCAACATTCAAGATTACATAGGCAGATTCACATAGGAACAATGCAAAGAACCCAAAAAGATAAGGTCTTTTGACTAGTTTGGATAACAACAACGAGAGTGGACTACAACATCAGACCCCAAAGTGTCCTATTTTTGACGCTCCTATCTTTTTTCCAAATGAAATCCAAATTTTGATTTATGATACTATCCTAGTCTTGCCTAGCCAGTTTCAAATCTTGTATCAACCATCTTAACCTATTTCTAGATAAGTTATATTTTCTCCTTATTTATTGCTATTTTTAAAAAGGTAAAAAAGATAGATAAATTATACAAATTAGAACTGTAATTATTGCAATATTATTTACTGATTTAATAATCTAGACCCTTAACTAAAATATGAATAAAACTCCATTATTCTCAAAAAAGTTAAATTAGGTAGCTTGTTCATGTTGGTAGCTTGAAGAGCTCTTGAAAGCATGGATTCATGTAAGTTTAGTTGCTTTTCATAGGAGAAGGTTTGTTAAGCATGTTATTATTGTTTAAATCATTTATGATTATTTGATTCATATGAGAAGGTTTTTAGATTATTGAAAGAGGTCATTTGGGCCCACAAAAATCAATATTTAATTCAATTGTCTCATGAAAGGATATTGGATAGTTGTGGTAACCTATGTGTGGATGAAGATGGCTCCATTTAAGGTATGTTCTTGTAAGAGAGGTTGTTTGTATATGTTTGGAATATTTTGGATTTATTCAAATGGAATATAGAGTTAGGGGGAGATAAGTCAGGTTTTTTGTGGAGTATGTGAAGTTTAGGCATGTTTTCTATATGCTAAGAATCAAGGATCAATTTAGATAGAGGTATGTTCTCTTCAATTGATAATATTCAAGGTATGAATAGAGTGAGGGGGAGCACATGTGAGATGTTTCAATTCTAAGGAGTTTTTATGGTTTATTATGGTTTGATAATAGGTTATATGAGATGATCATGATGTGAGGGAGAGATTTCTAAGCTCTGTGAACAGTTTGACAGGTCCAAAGATCTAGTTGGCATGTTGTGGAAGACACCCTTTGTCATTAATGTCTAAGGGGGTGAAAGTTTAAAATGAAGGAGTTGTTCACTTTGAGAGAGAGCATTCTGAAATTTATTTTACATCAATGATAAATGGGGATATTTTTTATCATGGTATTGATTTGCATTGATTTTCATTTATGTCAAGGTGATCTTAATACATAATGCATTAATGACAAAATGATAGGCTCCAACTAGATTTAAGAGTGCATATCACGTGTGTACGCTTTTGAGGTGATTGACCATGTTTGAGGGGTCATATGAGGTGTCAAAGGTGATTGGGTCACTTTTTTAAGTGAAATAAATTTATTGGAGTAGTCTTGTGAAGGTCTAGGTTATTCTAGTCAACTTGGCAAAACTTCCTAAGTAGATTGATGACATTAGAATCCACGTGTGTGAAGGTGTCAAAAGAAAGTGGTCACATGGATTTGTTTATATTTATTCCTAGATTATGTGGTTAAAATTTAAAGTATTTATATGGTGTTTAGTAAAAGTTATGGTGGTTCAGAGTTGGTCTCCCAAGCAAATTTCATTATTTTTCATAACCAAATTTGCAATATCAAGTGAACAAAGGAAAACCAATTAGTAATATTTTGTTTGTAAATTTTGATAACAGATGAATTTTATGGTTGTGTAAAAATAAAATTGGTATATAAATTCAATTCACATGAATTAAAATTGATTAGGATGTTTGATTGGTTGTATAATTGCATTTATTGCATGTGAGAGTTGATTGTTGTTGACTGTGTTTTTTCTGAATAAACTAGGGTGTAAAGAAATGATTGTAGAAGACAAAGTATTGGTCAAATATTTTTTTGTATAAAAATAATTAATTAATTATACTACATATAGGCCATCCTAAAAGTGATTTATATATTTGAATGTCTATACAGGTGTAGTTATTGTAGGTCAAAGTTGACTTTTGTTGACTGTAATTATTGCAAGTTTGAGTAGGCTTCTTACAGTGATGTTTATGATCCTTTGGAAGCTGAATAAAGGTGTATTATGGATTTTATTATGTTCTTAAGGTCTTGATATTTCCATCTATATTTGTATTATACATGGAAAGTTTATATATAGTTAGTTTGAGCCTCTTTTGTGAAGACAATGTTTCTAGGCTAATCAAGCATAATAGGTGTTTAAGACCTAATGGAGGTTTCAGAGTATGAGTAAATGACTTGATGTTTATTAATCATGGATAAGATTCATATAGGATTAAATTAAAGGGTTTAATTGGTTGGGTTCATTGGTAAGGGCCATATGGACCATTGTGGCTCAAAGTGTTCCATGAAGGTGAATTGGGTCTCCATTGGACCTATTTAAGGCTTGAGGGCTAAATGAGGTTTCATAAGGTGAGAGAGTATCTTGGAGTGTTGTATTAATTTTTAAACATAATTATTTAATGTATTAACTTGTGTTAAAGTGTTTAAAAGGGATCCATATTTGGTTAAGGGCTATTGGTATCTAAGTGTAATGTGTGGCCTAATGGAGGGCTAATTGCTTAGGTCTTGCTTAAGCCTAGTGTGTTGTTTTGAGCCATTTTAAGCATGGCCGACCTAATGATATGATGCATATTTTATGTAACATGCCAAAATATATAATTTTATGTTGATCCACGAAAGTAAATTGTTGTGGTAGACCAAGATTGATTGGAGAAAGAATCATGCATATGTATAAGACTATTTTGGCCCCATTATACTAGTTAGAGAATTGGTGTGTGAAGCGAATTATATATGAGTTTGCATAAGGGTAAGATGCCATGAAAAATATAATAAAATAATTTTGAATATGTGAAAAGGTTCTAACGTTTTTTATTTTAGGTCATGAGCAAGTTTGAAGATCGAGGAGGAGCAAAAAGGTGTAGAGTGATCCAAAAGGTTATTTTGGATACATTGCTTATGAGTTAGACAATGGGATAGTGAAGAGAATGGTTTGAGAGTTTTAAAAAGTGTGTAATGGAATTAAAAGAATAAGAATAAAATTTTGAACATGTCATGAAGATTAGACAGTGGTGCTGAAGGTGGTGAGCTATTGGATTATTTGTTTCAAAGTTCGATAGGCCTATTTGTCTAGTTGAGAGAAATAAAAAAGGAAGAGACTTGTATGAGGTATAAAGGCAGGTTTTCAGGTTTAAAAGAAATAGAATACCATCATCAAGTGTGTATGACATCATATCAGAGGTGGAGATCAGTTTGGAGTTGATTGAGTTGGTGCTTGATCATCTAGGGGGTTGTAGCCTCCTTGCTAATTGGTGCTAGCTAAAGGTCAAATGGGTGCTTGACTAAATTGAGGGATGGGTGCTCCTTGATTAATTGGTATTGATATAAATTGAAGTAATATATTTATAGGATATTATTCCAAAGATTTTTTCAAGTGGGTTTTCTCCCCCTTGAGGGTTTCCCACATAATTCATGTGCTAAGTGTTTTGATCTTGCATAGTTTTCTTTGTTCATTGCAATGAATAGTTTATATGCTTCATGAATGATTATGATGAATGGTTAAGAGTTTGAAGAATTGGAATTGAAGTTGATTTTATTTCATCATTGATTCACCTCCCCCCCTGCCCCCCACCTCTTAGTGATTGTGCTTCTAATATGATGCTAATGCATCACTTATTTGTGCATTTTAATTTTGTGTTAGATTAGTGTAACCTTCCCTTTCTCTTTAAAAATTTATTTTTAGTCATCTAGGGTCAATATTCATTTTATTTATTTATATGAAATACTTGAAAAACTTTAGATTAGTTATTTATTTGCCTTGAGATGCTCACAGATGCTCTTGCAATCTCTAAATGTATGTTTCTAGGGTTTATGTTCAGTTAACCAAAATTGAATGGGTATGATAGTCATCATGGTGGTTGTGGGTCCTTTTGACCCCTTGCCTCAGTTTTTCATGTTTTATTATGCCTTGATCGTTAACTTTCCTGCTTTCATAATGTTAACTTGTGCACTATAAGGTCTTAGTTTGAATTCAATAAATTTATATATACATGAGCATGCTAAGGTATTTATTATCAAGGAGAATCAAGGATCACAAATAGATCTCACATCATTCTAGTTGATTTATCTATGCACACTGCATTTTACTATGTCTTCATTTATTGAAGTGTTATAAGTGCATGTTTGTATCAAGAGGAGGATGATTACTTGTTTGCATCTTATACATATGGATAAGCATTGGGATATTCATACACATTATATTATTTTTTTAATAACATAAGTGTTAAGTGCCAAAATATTTAAGAAAAAGAGTATGACTGAGGCAAACCTCTCATAACTACCCCAATTTTTAATGCTCTTGCAAGGTCTCTTGGAGTGGATTAAGGTTTAGAGCAAGGAGAAGGAATTTAAAAAAAAAATTGTATAAAATTGATAATCTAAGAGGTTTCTAGAAAGTAAGCGTTGATGAAGACATATGTAAAGTTTCATATTGATTTGACATCGTCTGTGGATGTTAAACCAAATGACCAATATTAAACTAGTTTTTTGTATCAAACCAACTCGATGTACTATCAAACCACTTCAATATTAGTCTTTTTCTACACATCACCATATTTCTATATTTTTTGGTTTGGCTTCTATACTACATTTTTAGTCACTATTATAACACAAGGAACTAAAAAAGCAAGAATTTATTTATAAACCTCTTATGCCACTTTTCCAAGCATCTTAATCTTAGTTTTGACACATTTTAGATCTTTATTTAATGTTCTTTGATTGTATATAGTTTATATTTGATTTGTTCCCTCATTTTATGGTTATGTGTAGTGTGCTAAATTTAAAACCACTTTACCATAAGATAGGTGGTAAGACAAATAATCAAGCTTCTTCCATTTAGTCTTAAGGTATTGAGGGGTACTTACTCAACCAATTTTTTTGTGAGTTGAATCTAGACTCATCCTTGTCTATTCAAGTATCTCTAAATATTTTTATTTTGATATATAATTTAATATTTATGACTTACCATTATTTAAACATTTGTACATTGGTAGATGACATAACAATCATGATTTACCATCATCCTACTGTGACTTGAATACAACCTTTAATTGATTGGAGCCATTTATATAATTCCAAGAGTATGCCATTTTATATGGTATTATGATTTGCAAAATTTTAAAAAGTTTTCAAAATTTTAAATTAGTTTTTTTTCAATAAAACATAGTAAAATTCATTTTCAAAATGAAGTGATAATGAAAAACAATTGCGCATATTTCAATACATTTAATATTAATTGAAAATAAAATCAAATTATTTTAATTACAATCATACTATCCAATAGTTTACATGAATGTAAATGTTACACGTACCTCAAGTCTTAAGAGTGGTTGAGTTCTTAACATACTTATTTGTTCCCACCAAAGTAGGATTATTGGAATCACCTAATTGATCTTTTTTTTGAGGTCAATTAGGTGTTAGTTTTTTTAAAAATACCTTAAGTCTTACTATGTAAAAACTTTTGCATGTAATTTTCAATATCTTCAACCTTTTATTGTGTCATCATTAATAAATGTTATTTTTATAGTTATTAAAATTAGTGGATTTGAATGCCCTTGACACAATACATTATCTCTTTACATATATAATAGATGTCAAGCCTTTAGAAGTAGAGATGTTTTATTTTTCTGATAACCTCAATCACACCAAAAAACTTGAGATTTATGGAATCCCAAATAAAAATAAAGGCATTTATAATTTATCATAATGAATTTTTTATGAGATCAAGATTGTGTAGTTATATTAATGGTATATCAACTTTTCACAAAAATTGCTTCAATAATTTAAGTTTTTTCTAACATTTAATAAAAATTATTCCATTTAGTGAGTTCTTGATGAATTTATTACAAATATCCTACTATATTTTGGTTTTGTAGAGTAATATTTTTTTATGTGATGGTGGTTATGTTCAGTTTGGTTCTTGTTTTATTTTGCATTTCCTTTTTCAACCCCAAAATATTGACTTGTTTGGCATCTTCAAATGACAAAATTAGCAACAATTAACGATGATTTCCTTAGTTTTTGTGTTGATTATTTTTTGTTACGAGCATGGTGTATGGTGATAACTATGCTTTAGCTTCCCCACCAAATTTCTTTGTCTACTAAATTTGAGGTATTTATGACACACTTACACTATGTCAAATTTTTGTTCCAAATAAAAAATCTCAATTTCTAGGTATATTTTATGTTTTCCTTGCAAAACTCTACCATGTGTTTACTTTTAGAACAAAAATAAAGACTTAATTTTTTTGTAAACATTTTCTTTTATAAATCTCAATGATTTGTTTTGTCATATTGATGAGGTTTAGTGATGTAGTCATAGTTACAGGGTTCAATAAAGGATAACCTTAGACCATGCAAGCTCCACAATAATGGAGACATACATAGATCATGTGTATGTCAAAATAAATAGCTCTTATTTATTAATCTTAATGAAATATTATAATGCACACATACAACTATCCCTAAAACCCAATAGGCTAACAAATGTTCACAATATTACAATAACCTAATTCCATTCAAGGGCATGATCACCCTTACAGTTCCCTCCCCTTAGATCTAGGAAAAAATATCTATGTACACTCTCTCCAATGGTTGCACCCTAAACTATTTCTATAAATGGGATTGAATCCCTTCCAAAGATGATTCAGTTTCATTATATAAGTGCATTCCAACAACCATTATGAAACTTTAAGTGTTTTAGTTCCCACATGTGATGTTTCATATTCTTCTAGTGACGTTTACTTCTAACAATTACCTACTCTAATAATTGGTATGCACTATCATGTAGTTTTACATGCTCTTGTGCACATTATATGCATATTGGGAACTTTCATGCAAATTCTATGCAGTTCTACCTATTCTAAAAAAAATTTCACACATGTTGCACATTTTAAAAATTTGTGTGCACATTCTACGCATTTTGGGAACTTTCTTGCACATTTTTACAAATTATGTGAAATTTTGTGCATATTTCATATATTATAGGAATTTATTCACACATTCTCTACATTTTGGAAACTTTTTCATGTTTTGTGAACTTCTATGAAAAGGTGGTAACTTTCAATGGCCATAACTTTTGCATACAAACTCAAAACGAGATTTCATTTTTTTGAAAGCGCATAAATCTTTGAGAAAATTCAAATATGCAATACTATTATTATTTGGTTGTGTTCTTCACACCCTTTTTTATTTTTCTCCAAGACCTAACAGGTTTAGGCCTTCAACAGGCACATCAACTTCCTGTATTCCACTAATTGTTGAGAAACTCAACCAACGCATTTGGAACTATGTTTCTACCTACAAGTGTTTTTATTTGATATACTTGATTCCCTTGAAGTGTCGTAGTGTTTATTCTTCTATATGATCAACTTCTACCATGTGAAAATGGAAAACATATTGACTAATATACATAAACACACCCCTACATATTTTTGGTTGATGCAAGATTACTTGTGGACCCAAATGCTCCTACATCATATAACCCAAGCAAGATTTTATGAGAATATTTCTCACAAATTTGGGCTAGATAGTAGAACCATATTTTTGAATTTAATGGTAAAGCCACAACATGACTTTCAACCATATGAGGTATTTTCATTCTTTTCAACCCCCTGTTACACCTCAGACCATCCTCCTCCTCCAAACATCTCTACTTCTCTCTCTTAATCCTCTTGTGGGATTTTTCCCACCACTATCCATCCTATTCCACCAAGTGAATTTTGGATATATTAATATACTATTTCCCTCCAAGAGTATTCCTCCTCCCCTACCTCTTCCTTTTTATATTTATTGTGAAAGAATTCAATACATTCTTGGGCATCAAAATGATTACCCATCATCTCCACAATTATCTCTACAATAGCCTTCATGTCATACTCTTTTATTGCCCTCTTTTTTATATCAAATATATATACCACTTCTATTGTAACAACATCTTATTTTATTGTTTCCACCTTTAGGATGTCTTCAAAAAGTTCATCCACATCTTCACTCTCTCCACCTCTAACCTCCTTCATGGCGATTTCTTTTTTCCCTCCTTAATTGCTACATCTACTACAATCTCCTCATCATCATAAAATATATGTTCCTATTATTATTCACTCAATTTTCCCTCCAAATCCATATCATGTGCATTCATATGCACATCCTTCACCTTCACCTTCATGCCTTTTAAAAGACATGTTTTAGCTACTCCTTCTTCCACTAAATCTTCTTTTAATAGCTCTAAAGTTTGTATGCTTCTTGGGACCCTTCTTCTCTTCATTTCAGCCATGTATGGAGTGATCCATGCTCTCTATCTTATCTTCTTCCCTTAAAAATTATTGAATATCAACTTCTTTTTCTTTCTTCCAACTCTATGGCTACTACTATTTCCTCTTCAAGGATTTTTACCATATCTTAGACCATTCTCAGCTCTTTCTTTATTCCTTCCAACTCTAGTTTTGGTAGTTTATAATTACCCTTCCTCCTCCTCTTTTCCTTAGCTTCCATTTGGGCTTACATTTCCTTCAACACAAATTTGAAATCATCCACTTGGGATACACACTTATCATCCATATATCTTACTTTCCTCACTCATACCTTGAACCCGCTACTATAATCTCTCCCTTACAATCCTACACAAATTATACACTTCTTTATTTAACTATTTGATAAATACCCACCTACACAATATGGAGAATAGATTTATGCACCCTCTACGCACTATTCACTCAATAGATGATGTCTCCTTAGTTATTTATGCACATATGCAAGATAAAGAATATTCAAATCTCTCTCATTTCACACATGTCATCTACCCATTCTTTCCTAAAGGAGGAAAAACACACACTCATCCGAGAGTTATTACCATCTCTAATACCATCTGATGCAATCACATTTAGTGGGTCAAATAAAGGATAACCTTAGAATATAGACTACACAAAAATTAGTGCACAAATAGATCATGCACAAGTAAAAAATAATAAACTCTTTTTTATTACTCTTAATGCGAGATTATTATATACACATAAAACTACAGTTGAAAACCAACAAACTTACAAACACTTAAAGTGTTAAAATACTCTTAATCTAATCAAGGATGTGATTCACTCATACAGTTCCCTCCCCTTATATTTGCACACAAATATCTACTTACAACTCTCTCGATGGGACCTAATTCATTACAAGGATTAGTTTATTTACTTATGTACGTAAGTTCCAAGAATCGTTATGGAAGGTGAACCATCCTAGTTCCCATTTGTAACATTTCATATTTCTCTATTGACTCTTCAACTTCCAATCATTACCTAATCTAAAAATTGGTGTGCACTACAATACACTCCCATGCACTTTTGTGTATGTTCTATGCATATTGGGAACTTTCATGCACACAATGTATTTTTTATGCATTCTGAGAACTTCTACACACATTTTAATGCATTCTAGGAACTTTCACACACATTCTATGCATTTAAGCACATTCTAGGGACTATTGCACACATTTTGATAATTATTGGAACTTCCATGAATGTTATGTACATTTTGAGAACTTATGCACATTTTGGGAAGTTTTGTGCATTTTTTGAACTTCAACGCAAAAGTGGTAACTTATGTAGGCCATAACATTTGCATACAAGCTCAAAAAAATATGTCATTTTTTTGAAACTGTATACTTTTTTTTGGAGAATATAAATCTATAATAATATTCTTGTTTGGAGTGTTTCTTCACATTTTTTTTTTAACTTTTTATCCAAAACTTATTGATTTTTGGCCTTCAACAAACACAACCACTTCTTGGATTCCATCAATTGTTGAAAAAGTCAACCGACTCATTTGGAGCCATGTTTATCTCTTAAAGTGACCTTCTCTAATATACTTAATGCCCTTGAAGTCTTATAATGATGATGTTTCTCTAGGATTAACTTATACCATGCCAAAATTGTAAGCATGTTGACTAGTCTACATGAACACACCCTCACATAAATTTTGTTCATACAAGATTGCATATGCATCAGGATGCTCATGCATCATATCTTGGCCCTAAAAATAGAAATCAATAAACTTAACCATCTTTCCTTTCTATAAAAAAATTATCTTTATTATGTTGTGGGCTTATATATTTTTAGGTTAAGCTCAATGATTCTTTGTCATATGGATTAGGCTTAAATATTTGTTTGTGGAAAATAATGTCTTTTTTAAATTTGGTGATAAATTAAATAGTACTATGTTTACCATTACTCTATTTTTATCTTTTTTTAGGCTTATCTTTGTCCTCTAGCATCTTGTTTAACTTGTAATAGAAACAATGCACTATTAAATGTATTTTTATTAGGTTTCACATCTAGACAAAGTCCATTAGAGTACATCTCTTTTAGGCATTTTATAAAACATTTGGTGCTGATCCATTATATAATCACATTTAGTATATATGTCAAAAAACACTACCCATAGTGACATCTCAACCAAATTCATATTTAATAACATGGATATGGACCCATTTTCCTTATCTGTAGACACACAATTTTGGTACAAGTCCTTTTTCCATATCATCCTTTACCCTTTTTTCACATTTGGTCCACTTTCCTATATTTGGCTATTTTTAGGACACTTTCTATCCTACATTTCTCTCTCTCTAGTAGCCTGCCCTCTAGATGTCTTCAATATTCACCCATTTCAGCTTTTGAGCCTCATTTTCATATCTTTTATGTTGTTTGCAACCCTCCTAAGCATTTTTCTCTCCTAATATAGATTCAATAACTAAAAATATATCATTGAATATGCCTTATGTTGATTTTATAGGCTACTAAATCCATCCCCTCTATTTTTTTGGGTTCCTCTTCCTTGGCTTGATTTCTCACACCTTTGATTTCACATATCACTACTTTCTATAGTCAGCCATTACACATGTCAATTCTTAAGATCCATATATATACAAATCTTTCCTATTAATTTACCAAGGTGTATCAAGCATAATTCAAGCATCAATCCTTTAATCATATCCTATGTTTATCTCTCCAAATAAAGTTAGAGCCTTCAACTTAAATATCTATCGCTACACTTTCATCTTGTTTCTTCAATCTTCTTCATGCTATTGTGACATCATCCATTTTTATTAAAAGAGGGTTTAGGTGAATGTTCATATAGTTTCATAATCACATAAATGGAATAGAAGGTTGAAAACCTTACTTGAGCTTCCATTTACACTACAAAAAAACTATGTGGGTCTGATTATAACATGTGAGATATGTAGTTCAACTCCATTGAGGTTGTCAGAGTTTACTACTTATATCCCTTCTATTTTACATATGTGTAATGGAAAATTAAGTAAATAAAAGAAGAATAAAATCAATTTAGATATTATGCCCACCAATTCTAAAGATCATAAAAACATGACTACATGGCACCATGAGGTGAACATGCATAGAAAAATCCATAACCCAAAAAGGTGTGTAGTATAGAATCACCACTCAGTAATAGATTCTCCAGTCATAGCAAAGGGACTGATTCAATGGAAAATATATCTTGAATAGATTTTTTAATACATAATCACATGCTAGATTTATCCTTTGATAGTGAGAAGTCCATATTTTTTAGAGTTGATTCATATCTTCCAAACCACTGTTGTAATTTTATAATCCTAAGATTCTTTCTATGTGTGACTGTTTTATGACTTTTATTTTTCATATTTTCCATTGATTGTCACATCAATTCATTTACATTTATTTGTTATGTTTACTCACTAGAGAATATATGATTTGTTATTTATATTTTTATACTCGAGATCTCCTTTATGCAATAGTTTGAATTATTTATGTGTAACTTAGTTTATCCTAAACTACAAATAAGTAAAAAATATATGCTACTCTACCAAGAAATATTGAGCCCGCCTATTTTTCTTCTCTTATAAAAATGTTAAATATAGAGAGCATCTCACATCTTTTGAATTAAATGATTTAACCTCCAAATACATTTTTTTAATCATAACCTCTCATTGTGCAATCAAGTTAAAATCAATCATTTAGGAGTTAAGAGGGTCCTTGTAGATAACAGTTCAAGATTGAACATATGTAGTGATGCCTTCCTTAATTTACTTGGAATTGCTATCAAGTCTCTTATAACATTAAATATGATCATTAAAGGGTTTGATAATCAATGTTAGTGTAGTCTATTTTATCATACATACATGCTTCACTTGTTCTCTTCAAGTGTTTACAGATCATTACAGGACTCATATCCATCATACAGATCTAGAGTTGCTACTATTTATCCATAGGGGGCACATACATAGATCCATAGATTCAACATTGATATATTTTCCCATTGGGGGAACTATACTACACAGATTCTGATTTACCAAGTTATATCATTTTATACTACACTATTTTCTTACTAACTACTACTACTATAAACTCAACTTATTTATGTCTTTACTCTTATATGGATTTGTACCACATGTTCATGTACACTTTCATTTCTATATTTCCTAGTTTAGATTTGATTGTGTCTCTTTGCTTCTACATCTATTTGAGGGAATTTGAATATGCCATTGTTCTATGTCTTTGAGCCACTTCCTTTCACTATATGTATACGTTGGACATGTATTCATGTCCTTGTGTGTGCTTTCTTGATTGTGTATGCAGACATTTGAACATGTCTTTCTATGTGGCTATAAGCCAACCTTGTTTATTTTTTGTGTATGTGGACATTTGAACATGTCTTTATATGTATCAATTTCTCTAACTTAGTGACATGTGCCCATGTTCCTTGTATTTTATCCCCTTGGCCTACTTTGCATGCCTCATGTATTTATATGTATGATTTTATGTATGCATCATGGCCATGACACTTATTTCTTACTTGTTGATTTTACATCTAATTTGTGATGCCATGAGGGACCTCATGCATCTCCTAATCCCCCTTGGGTGCCTTGATGGACATCATGCCCCATCCCTATAGGTAGTTTACATAAATTATAACCAGATTTTTTTTTCATATACATTCTTATATTATTTTATCTATCTTGATAACCTTGTGAATGATAGATCTAACATACATCATACATTGCCAACTTATGCTCAATCTATTTACATGCTGATGTCATTTATACACACTATTTGGTTTATCACACATATATCATATATTCTCAGTCTAACACAGATGATTCACAGCTTTTATTTTTGAGGAAATTTATTTTATAGGTTCAACAACTCCCCTCAAAAGAGGGGGAATTCATAGGGGTTTGTCACAGAGATCAAGCCATCTTAGTGCATTTAGAACACAATTTTTAGCATACAAACATATAATACAAAGCCTAGATGAGATAAAAATAGATAGTCAATATAATAAAAAATAGATGAGATAAAAATAACAAAATAATAAATACCTTTGGTGGTATGCAAATCATGTTGTCACTCTCAAAACCATTGATTTTGGAGATTTTAACTGTAACTAGAAACTAAGATCGAGTGATCAAGTGTGTCTTTATATAAATAGAAAATGAGCCAAATCGCTTAGGGTTGAAACTATAAGTGGAACTAGAAATGAAATTTAGGAATTAACAACATAGGGGGAAAATACTCTACACTTTTATTATGGAAGTAGACATCTGGTGACTCTTAGTCCTCTTCATTTAGATAGTTCAACTAGAATTTGTAACTAGTGATAAAATATCTAGATATACTCTCCCTTTTGAGGTGAAGGATGTACTTATTATTGCATATCACTCATCTCAAAATAAATAATCATTCACACCATGTATAAACATATAAAAGATAAGCTTAGTTATTATAATCAATTCAACGTACATCTATAACATACCCATGTAACCAAAAATATATATATTTGTGTAAATAACAATAAGAATAAGTGGTCCTTGTGAGGATGAGATAATAACATGTGACCCATGTCAGGGTGGAAATAGTGGGAAGGAGGGAAAATTAATTTTCCCTAATAACACCCCATATAACTAGATAAGTGATATGATCCAATATAATATGATGCCCCAATATAGTTAAGATATGTTAACATATGTGTCAAGCATAATAACCCTAATATGACTAGGTGTAAGAAGAATATGAGCTATCTGAGCCCATCTTGATATAATAAATATAGGATCAATAAGCACACAGGTGTAGTAAGCCTTGTAAAAGTAAGATATAATCAATAATGCTTGTAGAGAATGTATGGTTATGATGCGTCCAATGGTAGTAAGTAATGTGATTATAGGAGGACATACCCCATGGAGGAAAATAAGATGTCTATAATATGGGGTGTCTAAAACTAATGTAATAGTGTGGAATCCTTGATAGAATAAGATATGATTAGTGAAACTTGTGATAAATATGTGGGATTCCCACAATGTCAGTGTATAGGTAGCAAATCCTATGAATGTACGCATATGATGGCCCCAATGGCAATGTACAGATGATAAAACTTGGAATGATAAATATATATGCAAATGGTAATGTACAAATGATAACATGTCACCCAAAATGACAAGATTTAGGTGATAATTTCAATAAGGAGAGAGAAAAATGACATGCCTCAATGTAATAATATGCCCTTAAGAGGATGAGATATAAAAATAAAACACACACACAAAAGTAGTATGTACCAATAGATACATGTTAGAGACAATGACTACATATGAACTAATCATAATATACTATAAGTAATATCATTCATGGTATAGACTATGGCACCAGGCATATGATATAACATAGTATACTAAATGCAATCACATATTATCATGTAACCACACATATAATAGATGTAGCCACCTAGTAATAAATATGCCTCATAAGCAGTCAATGAAATGGCATACGTACTAGAGTATCTTATATGGATAACATTAGACAAAAAAATGATAGGAGACATACACAAGTACAAACACACATGTGTAGGAAATAATGTAATTAGAAGACATGAAAGAGATTGGATAATGTATTCATCTAAAAACCATATATAGAAATGGAATGTATATGTCTAAGTAACACAATATAAAAGATGTAAGCTATATAAAGATATGTATAAGCAATAGTATAAATATCTATATGAAAATGGGAATTAAGAAGGATAAAATATGAGACCCACTGAAAAGATGCTATAAGTATGGGCATGCCCCCTATGTGTCCCTATGTGTGGGTGTAACGAAGTTGAATATCATATTTAAATCCATGAGCACGTGTAACATATATATATATATATATATATATATATATATATATATATATATATATATATATATATATATATATATATATATATATATATATATATATATATATATATATATATATATAGCATCTAACCCACTTAGAGAATAACATGAGAATCACATGCATAATTATGGATCTATAAAACTTTAGTATAGGTAGATAAGCATGATATATATCAGTTATATGCCACTATGTAATCAATAAATATATAGTCAATTTTTTCTTATATTTTATATTTTATTACATTTCATGATTTTTTAAAAGAGTCATGCCCCCTATATGGGAATTATATAGCCAATGTGAAAATAATAATAATATATCATAAATGTAGATAATATATATTCAATTGAAAGTATCTAAGTTTCATGTTTATTATAGATGTGTGTTGTGTATCATGGAATATAGGGAATTTTTATTATTATATGGATCATAGTGAATAAAGGATCCAAGGACATGTGGCAACCAAACAAAGAAGTTAAAAATAAAGATCAAGTGTGTGCACATAAAGCATAACTAGACAACTATAATTTTGAAAAATTAAAATCCTAAGAGGAATAATCAAAAGGAAACAACCAAATCCAAGTGGCAAGAAATCATTAAAAATCATCAAATTAGATAAAAATGAATGGTCAAGAAAACATAAATCAAATCAATGTAATATGGAAAAATGAAATGCCACCAAAATGTACCTGAAGCCAATTACATATCCATGATCATAGGTATATAATATAAGTCCCATATCCATTATGTGAATAAATTATAAAGCATTGAATAAAAAAATATGTAAAAAAATCTAGCAAATGATATTTTCAAGTCCTAAAGTGTCAAAATAGATAATACATTGAGGCATACTTTACACATTGCTAACAAAATTAGAAGATGTTTTCAACAATTCATTATGTTTTGAATTGATGTTTGATGCATGGATATGTATGATTGAATTTATTTTTCCCTTAGAGATATATTAATATATAATTTTTTATTTTATGTTTGGATTGTAATGCAAGAGCGTTCAAGGGTACATGCAAAATTGTAACAAAAAAAATAGTAGTTGTGTGCTCATGTGGTCTTCTTGGGTTGTTTATGGTTTTAACATGATGAATATGATCCATATAAAATAATTAGAGATTCAACACTTTAGTGGCATCATTAAATTATATAAGGATCAATTTTAGGGAGATACATGGTTCCAAGTGAATTGGTTGAGTTTCTCAACTATTGGTACAATTTATGAAGTGGCTACATCTGTTGAAGGGATAAATTAGATAGGTTGTAAGGCATAGGAAAAAATGACATCAAGTACATCCATAAATCTAAATTTTATTGATATTTTGATTGATCTCAAAAAATTATACACTTTAAAATAAAGGCATCTAGTCTATATGAAAACTGTATGACCTCCAAAAGTTGGATGAACTTGCACTATGGAAAGCAGTTGCAGTGATTTTTCAAGCTTATGTGGTAGATTCAAAACTTCCTATAGATTTTTCAACCAATATTATTAATAAACTGATGGTTTGATAACTGCTACAATGGTTTCAAAACTTTTAGACTACATAAAATAGTAATTTCACCCATGTGAAATAAAAATGGAAGTCATGTTACAAAATGATGAACCATTAGTTATTGAGCATTTATAATACTATAAAGAAAGTGAAGTAGCTCTCCAAAAGGCTAAGGAATATATTGGAATATTTTAAACTAATAGAAGAGTAATATTAAGGCACAAACACAAGGAGTTGACTCCAATTGAAGAAAGGAATCCAAGAGCTAAGTTCTCTAAGGAGAGAATAGAGAGATTGTATCAAGTCTAGGAGGAACTCTATGTGAGAGATTAAGTGTTTTTCATGTAATTTAATTAAATTATTAATGCATGTGAGTGAGAGGATGTATGTGTATGTAATCATGTATCTGTAACATGGTGTTGAATTCAATAAAGTGTATGTTTGAGTTACAAGTATGAGTAGTGTGCTTGTGTGTGTGTAACCATTAGAACGTAAGTGTAAGCACTCAATGGGGAATGAGGCAACCATTCACTTCACTCCATTTTTCAAGTTTTCACCAATTAATATTAGAATAAGGTTTGATTTTTTAGATGATGTGTGTGAGGCTCTTTTTGAGTCTAGTTATAGGTTTTAAAAGAGAAGCCTATATTGGAGAAAAGATATGACACACAAAGGAATAATAACATCAAGAGTATAAGAGTTGGAAGAGATGTTGAAGGAAATCTAAGTGAGATTGAATGTTACATATTTTTCACAATTTGGATGAATTGTTTTAACTATGAGTGAAGATGAAGAATAATAAATGTTGTAGATGTTAATATCCATATAAGCAAAATTGGATGCTTTGGGGAGAAGAAAATAAAGCAAAGAAAATAGACCAACATAGGTCATGGTAAAGGGGAAAATTATGAAAAATATAATTTTGTTTGATGGTAGATATATCCTAGAGTAGGTCATGAAATGGTTAGTGGATTTATAATTTTTTTTATGGATAAAAGTATTCAAGAACCCAAGAGGGTAAAGGTTGTAAGCCATATATTTTATGGTAGTGAAACTATGTATTAGAGAGTTTTCCAGGTGAGGAGACAAGAGAAAGGAGTGAAAAAGGTGAGGATTTTGGAACATATGGTTTTTAAGTTGATGGGTCATGTTGTACACCTCAAAATGAAATTAGTGTGGTTGAAGAAGATTTAAGTCTTGAGGCTTGAGAGAGAAGAGAATAATATTATATTGAAAGGCAATAAGAGAGTGAATTTTCCATGTGAGAAACTTAATTATATTTTTAAAAAATAGAAAGAATAAATAAATATGTGAGAAGTATATATAGGAATAAATCCTCATGAAGAAGGATATAGAGGCAATAATTGTTGAATCCATAAGAAGGATAAGAATTAATGGATGATGGGAAAGAGTTTGTTGTATCCCCATACTGGGAAGATGCAGGAAATCGTTAGAGAAGAAAAGAAACAAAATTATTTTTTCTCTTATATAGTAAATAAACAATATGTGAAACCAATGAAGTTACAAGTTTTCTTAAAATAAAAAATAGAGATGAATGAAGAGGTTAATAAAGGAGAGTTTCATGTTTCCATGAAGGAAAACATATAGGTGGATGAAGTGCAACTTAATGCACGTGATAAGAGTATGGTTGAAGACTATATATATGGGGAAGATACATCAAATAAATTGAATAATAAGGAGATGAAATCAATGGAGGTTTATAGGAATAAATACTTGATATTCCATCATGTGACCATAAATTATGATGATAATGAAATCAATTGAGAAGAGTTAGACATCATGTCCAAGAAGCATGATGAAGAGGTTGAAGAAACATTTGTTGGAACTATTGATTCTAGTAATGTGTTTGATGAATGCACATACATAAAAATATAGAATATGGCAAAGAAGATTAAATTTTTTGGTTTAGTTTAGCATGCTCATATGCATGAGAAACAAGGAGAAGAAGTGGAACAAGAAGATACTATTGCAACAAAAATTGAATAAATGGTTGGTAATAGAATGCAAACAACAAAGGATTATATTAAAGTTAACATAGAGACAAGATAGAGTGGGAAGTTGATAGTACAAGAAATTAATTAAGAGAATATGTAATTGTGAATTCATTTATAGTATTTAGAAGTGAAAGAGAAGACTCTCACAAGAGAAAGTGAAAGAGATTTGCAATAAGAATAAGACCTTATCAATAGGATAACAATGGATAGATAAGGGTATGAATTAAATATCCATCTTAAGAGATGGATTGAGGGTAAAATGGTGGATGAAAATGTTAAAAAATTGTTGGTTGATGCAAAGATCATTTGGACAAGGTAAGAGGAAGAATATCACACACATGGCAGAGAGGCAAAGAAGGATATAAAGATGGAGGATGTATTTCTACCAAGAGAAATGAAGGATGAAAGTGTTGTTGCATATGTGAGATTAATCCATATAAGTATTAGAGAAGAGACTCTGATCAGTCAAGGTCTTCATTATTTTCAAATGGGAAAGGTATTGCAAGTTTCGTTGCACATGTCATACATGCGATGTCAAAGGATATGAAAAAAGAAGAAACTAATTATCTTAAATTTGATGCAAATAGGAAAATAATATAATAAGACAAGGATGACATTAAAATAGATATATAATTATAGGATGATGAAATTAAGGAGATGTTTCTACAAGTGTTAGAAGCACATGGAGGAAGAGATATGGTAGAGGATTAGAAAGTTACAACATGCGATAAAGAGGATGAAGAGAGGCTAGTTAGGATATCATTCCACAATGAGATGGGTGATTTTTTAAGACATATTGAAGAGTAAAATTGGAGAATAAGATAATGTTACTAGAGAGGTAGTAGAGAAGTTTTACATAGAAATGAGGACAACAAGAGATGAGGATATGAAGACTATCTTAGAGGTAGCTTTGAAAACCATGGATGATAATTTGGATGCTCAAAATGATGCAAGAACATCCAAGTTCACTTGTAATCCTACATCAACCAAATAAAACTTATTCTAAAACTTAGAAAAAAATAAAAAATTGTAGTCTGCACAAGTCTTGATTTTCACATAGTTTTTTTTTTTTTTTCACTTATTTTATGATGTGTATTTGTTTGTTATTTTTTGAAATTTTTATGGTGTAACATTTAGTAGTGATTCCTATTTATAGTTTATTGTAAAGTTTTGTGCGAGTATGTTTTGAAGGTCCTTATTTTGTCAATACCAATTTAGTCTTATGAGTTATAGTGTGAAATATTATGGCATATTTTGAAATATTTTAGGGTGAAATAGTGTGAATGTGAGGATCATTGACCAATGATTCTATATCACATCATTCTTATTGAATTATTACTACTTAGCCTTGTAAGTTACATCTCCATGTAGTAACTTCAAGGCACACATGTTATATGATTTGTTATGAATGAATATCTATTTTTATTTAATTCCTTGGCTCATGGAATGTTGTTATGGATTCATTTCATATCAATTATGATGTAGCATTCCATGATGCATTAAGCTTTAACATGTTATGTTGCCTTATAATTGTATGGCAGTTAATGTTTATAGCATAAATGTTTGTAGTGGGTTGTTGAGAGTATTATTGTAAATAGGTTAAATTTGTGCCTATATAAACATGCCCATACACTCGAGCCAACTAATCATAAATCTTAATCATGCTATACATTATTATGAGAGATAACTATATTTAAAAACACCATGATTTAGTAGATAGAGATTTGAGGATACATTGTAATGCATCTCATAAATATTGTTGTGTTAATATCATTGTGTGTGCAAGTTTTATCTCTTGTTATTGAAATGTAATAAATAAATAATTTTATTTGTTGTTGCATTTAATTTTAATATTATGCTATTTAATTATAAAGGTTATGTGGTTGAAGGTATCCTTTCATTGAGAACCTTAACCATGATTGCATCACAAAGGTATGTTGATTAAAAAGTAAGATAGTAAGGAATAACTAAGGCATGAGTTGCATGTTTCTATATATGTGATATTATAGATGAAATATGAGCCGAGCTTAGATGGATGTGGTTGGTTCAAATCCAATGAAGGATGAATAAATAACAATGTTAAAGATAATTAGTGGTGGTGAAAGGATAGAGGTGGGTTGAATCCCACAAAGGATAGAAGAGGAAAAAGAGAGATAATTGGAGGTGGTGGATAGAGTAAGCCCAAGAAATATATGATGGGAAAGGAAGGTTAATCAGAGCTAGGCACTAGAGAATGGTTTATCCTATAATATGTGGTTGGAAAAAGAAGAATTAAAAATATACAAACTTTAGAGGTACCTAATAAGATGGAAGGAGATATTGTGGTCAAGTCAGTTGGTCAAGAGAATAGTTATACCATTCACCCTATTGATGTGATATGGAGATCTCACAAATTTGAAACCTCAAGTTTCTAATGTAGGAGCATCTAAGGATAAACACAATATTATGTCTATTAAAATAATAGTTTGTTTGTTCATGTGGTCTTTTTGGTTTGTTTGTTATTTGGAATGGTGAAAAGGATACATGGGGGAACATTATAACTATAAAAATTCAATGGTATTAGTATATTAGAGAAGGATTATTTTTAGGTTGCTACATGCTTCCAAGCAAGTTTGTTTTCTTAACAATTGCTATAGTCTGAGAAATGGTTGTATCTATTGAAGGACCAAAGCTGATGGTTTGTGGGGTAGAGGAAAAAATGAAATAAAAACATCTATAAACCTATATGTGACTCCATATTTGGACTTTGATCGAAATGTTATGCACCTTTAAAAAATCAACTTCTCATTTCGAGTCTATATGCAAAAGATATGGCCTCCAAAAGTTGGCAGACTTTGCATAGTGAAAAAAACCCCGTGATTTATAAGCTTAAGTGAAAATTTAAAAATTACTTTGGTAGTTTCAGAACCACTAGTTTGCATAAATTGGTGGTTTTGTAACTGACACAAAGTTTCAAAACTTCCAAAACTACATAAAGTAGTGGTTTTGACCATGTGAAATGTAAAATGCAATTAATGGGCCAAAATGGCAAACCATTAGTTCTTAAACATTTATAAGATGATAAGGAAAGTTAAGAGGAACTCCAAGAGGTTGAGGAAGTTAGAGGAATATTAAAAATGAGTAGAGGATTACTATTCAAATAAAAAACATAGGGAGTTGGATCCAATTTAATAAATGAGTTTATAAGATGAGTTATCAAAGAAAAGAGTAGAGCGATTGTATAAAGTCTAGGATAGACATTGTGTAAGGGATTAAGTCTAATTAGTGTAATGTAATATGCCTATGAAGGGGTGTGAGTGATAGAATGTATGTTTACATAATAAAATCAAGTAACATGATGTTGAATTATATAAAATGTGTGTTTGGGTTACAAGTATTAGTAGTGTGTTTATGTTTGTGACCATTATAAATTAAATGTAAGTCTGAGATATGGAATAAAGTAACCATTCACTTGGCCCCATGTTTCCAATCTATACTAGATTCAATCTTGTTGAACTTTTTTTTTGGTACCCATTTTAGTTATATTTGAGATGTAACAGGTGTAGAGAAGGTATATTCTAATGTTATATGTTAACATGAGGATTTTTCCTACAACTTGTGAGGCTATACCCCAAGGGGCAACGACCTGACACAAAGACTATTAATCCTTCATTTAATGGTCAAGCTAGGGATGTATTTAACTTGATAAGGTGTTTGCACTATATATGTAACATTAAACTAAATGGAACATTAAGAATTCTAATGAACACTTTTTGAAAGTAAATGACAGGGAAGTAAATTCTAGGAAAGGAAATATGGGAAAGCAAATTACAAGAATTTATATGCCAAAATATGTTTGAAAGCTTCCCACATGGAATTGAAATACATAAATGGAATTGAAAGGTACAAACATTTATAAAACTTAAATAGAATTAATGCACATGCAACATAAACAAACTAAGTAATGGATGAGAGATTAGATCATTGAATCTTTTCAAGTGATCCCTATCTCAGTTGGACTAGAGCTTGACTCCTGTCCTTATTTAATACATGATTAAATCAGAGTAACTCTTTATTGATTCCATTGTAGCATCAAATATAATTGATATAGGTACCTTTCAATATAATCATAAATCTTCACTCAAATAATATCGTGATCTAATTTAATAACTGAACTAAAATTCACTATCTAACTACTTTGTAGCATGTAGCTTCTCTCTTAAATAGAGAAGGTGGTGTTTTATTTATATATTTCAATAAATCTATGGTTATTATCTGTATGAAATACATTATAAAATTCAAAAAAATATTATAAAATAACATAAGTAAATTAGAATATATCCTAGGATAATTAGACGTTGCAAAAAAATTTAAACTAACAACTAGACAATAGGAAAAAATAGGAAGTCCAAGAAAATAACACATTCATTTGTTGAACCACTTATGATGGATAACCCAATGAATAAGGAATAATCTAAGTTTTCATTTTCATTTTCCTAAAAAATATGTACTCTCACAATCTTAAAACCATGGGATTTAATTTCTTAAAACCTTAATCTAACCATCAATCCTTCAAGAATGTATGCACAGCTTTTGCTACAGGTGACACCTAGTTGTTGCGAGTGAATCCCAATTATTACGAGTAGATCACCTAACTACTAAAAGCAGGTCACCCAGTTATTATGAGTACACAACCAATTTCTATAGGTACATAAATAGTTTCTACAGGTGCATAAAACTAATATCTATGTGTGCACAACTAGTTTCTATAGGTGTGCACAAGCAATTGTTATGGTTGGCAATGAACTTGATGGAAGCCTTTTCTCTTATGGCCATGGGTATCTTGGACATTATGCACTCTCCATTCATCATTATTACTATCATAAACATTCAATTCATTAAATCGTGTGTGTGTGTGTGTGTACATACATACATACATACATACATATATATATATATATATATATATACATATATATATATGTATACACACACACACACACACACACACACACACACACACACACACATATATATATATATACACATACATACATACACACACACACACACACACACACACACACACACACACACACACACACATATGTATATATATGTATATGTATATGTATATATATGTGTGTGTGTGTGTATATATATATGTATATATATATATGTGTGTGTATATATATATACACACATATATATACATATATATGTATATATGTGTGTGTGTGTATATACACACACACATATATACATATATATATACATATACATATACATATACATATACATATACATATACATATACATATACATATATATACATATATATATATACACATATATACACACACACATATTTATACATATATACATATACATATATATATATATATATATATACATATATATATATATACATATATATATATATATATACATATACATATACATACATATATATATATATATATATATATATATATATATATATATATATATATATATATATATATATATATATATACATCATTCATATAATATGTGCATATATTAACATAGTGTAAGCCAAAGTAGTGTGAATAAAAATATAGGGAGGTATCTTAGGAAAGACTAAGAATAAAAATAAGGGATAATTATGGGCCTCATCACACCCCCAAACTTAAGTATTTGCACATCCTTGTGCAAACTATAGTAATTCAAATCTGGTCAGAATAGACAATGAAATGTGTACAAATGCTTTTCAAACCATAAGGTGGCATCTCCAAAGTATATCTAGGAAGGAATACTTTATCTTTCACAATTTAGTTTCATGTTTTTATCTCCTCCAATTCATAAATTTATCCTATTGTTTGTGGCCATGAATTTGTAAACAATGTATTTCTTTCCATAAGAATTGTATGTTGCCATGTATGTTGTATAGGAATGAAAGATAAAGTGGGTTAAAAATTTATTTTTGGAATCCAAAACTATTCAAGAATTTTTGAAAAAATGGTTAATTTATTCCATTGGTCATTCGCTATTTTTAGTAATGGATACTTTTTTATGAGATTATAGTCTTTACAAATTTATTTGTCTTGTATAAGCAATCAACTCATTTTTATTTTTTAATCAGCAATAAAATATTAATGAAATATCTCAATCAATAGTATTATCAAATATGATCACATATTTATACAAAAAAGTTGGTCTCTAAAAAAAATGAAAACATAATATTTGGAAAAAAAACTTGTAATAATTATGCATGTGCAATTCCTTTTATCTTTTAAGATCTTGATGTATATTTACATTTTTATATCTACAAAAAGCACCATTCATTTCTCTTATGATGAAATTTATTTAATGCTTTAATCTAGAGATGTAATAAGTATAAAGTACTATATGAGAAAGTACGAATGTTTAGAATAATGTTCTCTGGAGTAGTAGTATGAGAGAAATTTATGATGAGACATCTTGAGCTCACCTTTAGAAATAGGTGCAAAATTGTTCTTACTTGTATAAAAAAATTTCTTGTTCAATCATAGTGAAGAGGATTCTTAAAAATCATGTCCTAATAATATAAACAAAAATAATTTTCTTTTGAAAGCATCTTTAGTTGGACATGACTTTGTATTTCATTCAAACACAACATAAAACTATATATGTTTTAATCATGACATAAGGCAGATTTATTAAATATCTGCAACAAACAACAAGCTGCAACCATTGCTAGAAATAAGCTCCAATAGTGGTTGTAGATGTGCACAATAGTGGCTACAAGTATCTACACAATTTATACAATTATGAGACCCCTTAAAAAATAGGATTATGCTAGTGAATATTTGCATTCTTCCTTAATTGTATCTAGAGTTACATGTGTCTCAAATACTAAATTTGATGAGCTTGGTAATATAATTAATATATCATTATCACATTTTCCCATGTAATGATTGACATCCTTCTTAATTTACAATCCTACATGTGACATGAATTATTAGTACACCCCTAACTTAGTATTTGAAGGTCATATCAATCCAAATGAGATAAATATAATTTATATCCTTATTTTCCACCCAAACTAAGGTAGACACTTATCCTCAAGTAAATTGCATGGTTTGATTTTGGGAAGGTGGTTAATAAATGAGGCTTACTCAGGTGGGACTATTAGAGTAAAAGGTGGGAAATATGACAAATGCTAACACTATGAGGGTGTTTTAGGTGGATATGACAAGTGGGATGACTAGGCATTAGGGTGACATGATAAGATATATGAAGTGACTATGATAAATGACATGATTAATTCAAGGCTGGTTAAAAACTACAACATATAGTTGGAAATAAAACATAAAATAAAAAAATTATACATACCAACTAAAAATAGAAAAAAACATAATTATCCTAAATAAAGAGTACAATCTTGAATTCATGCAAAGGTTTACCAGTTAAAACAATAATACTACAAAAACATTTATTAGACTATTAATTGGAGTAGAAACATGTTGTCTCTCAGGGAATGGAACAAAGTGATGTATTCAACAATCTAGCATCCTGAGTGATGGATGACAATGAACAATTGAAAACTAAAGAGGGGACTATCAAAAGATTTAGGATCAATAACTTTTGAATTATGATTGTACCCTTATGAGTCTTGTGTAAATGTTTTGTTGAATCAACATGAATTGAACATCCCTATTATGTAGAAACTAGTTCTTGATGATAACCAAAGATAATACGCTTTCATAATAGCTTAAAATTTAGAAAAAAATAAATACTAAGCATGAAATATGAGCATGTCAAGGCAAATTGAAATGGTAGAAAGCTAGTGGCAATGGATATAGGTAGAAACTTGGGACTTATAGCTATTAAGTTGAGTGAGTGTAAAGCCACATAGGAAAAATGAGATCATGAAGTTGCAACCCTATAATGGATGGGATAAATCTATATGTGGGAATATACAACATGAAATAATATGTAACTTAAAAACCTTGAAAAATAGGTGTCTTGATCATATGCAATGATGGTAGCATTTATCTAAATTATGCAGGTAGGACATAGCAATGTAAGACTAACCGATAACCTTGTAATAATGATGCAAAGGAAATAGAGTCATGTAACTATAAGCATTGTATGTGTAACATATTAGAGATAATTACAAATAAAAAATACATAGAAAATTGTTTAATTGCTTTATTTTTTAAAATATATTTTACCCTTGATCAACCAACAAGTTCATTTTCCAATCAAGGCTATTTATGCACTATTTAGTTAGTTAGTAAGTTGGTTTTCTAACCAAGATTATCAACAATGCCCGGGAATTTTTATTATCATTTTTTTGAAATTATTTAAGAAATGATGACATTTAAGAAGAGGTTGTATCATAGCCTCTATAGCTTCCAAATCAATTAAGGAATTGAGTATATATATGTATTTCTCCTTATTTTAAACTCATTGAAAAAGATGGACTCAAAATTGAGTTACATTTTAAAAAATTAGCTTGGAAATCTTTTTTCATGAAAGAAGGAATCAATGTCTAGTTTTCCAATAGAAATATCCTTGTTGAATGAACCCATCATGCCACACATTTCTCAATTTTTGAGTAATCATTAGGTGATATAAGGCTTCTAGGTAGAATGCATCCAAACATGTGGGTTTACCCAAACACCATCACCTATCACACATGTGGGTTTATTTTATTGTATCTCTTAATAAAGAGAAATAATGGGAAGAGTTTCTTGCAACCAATTTGTTATAAAACCTAGGATATTTCATAGAATTCACAAGAGATGTTCATCACCACATGTAGGCCTTGTTTAGTAGATGTTAAAGTAATGAATTTATTACTTTAAGACTTATCTTGAATGTTAATATCAAATTCTTGAAATAATAACAATTGTATAATAGTGGAACCATTTAGATTTAGTTTTTGCATTAAATATCAGATAGGTGGATAATCAAGATGCACATGAACATGGAATCTAATAATTAAAAAAGTATGATTAATAGTATATATAACCTCAAATAATTAATCTCATAATCACCATATAGCAAGCATTGTGTCAATTTTTTTTGCTGATGTAATATATAACATGTGTCAATTATCCATTTGTTTGTTCAAAGACAACCCATGTTGCTTTTCAATTGCATAGGTAAGGATATGGAAATGAATTTATCCAATATGGGCCTAGGAGAACATGTATTGAAATTAATATGTCCTTAAAAATATAAAAGGCTTCCTAATATTATATTATTTGAATCAAAATCAAAATCATTAAATAATAGAAAAATTATTAGTTCCACTATTTTGATAAGATCTGTCATTAATACATGAATGTTCAAGAAATTTTTTAATTTTTATTTATTACTAAGTTGTAAAAAAATTCTAATTAAATCTACCTCAAGTAGGTATACATGAAATATTTTGGTTGATGTTAATCATTTCTCTCCTTAAGACTCCAAATAAATTACCTTTGAAGGTTGGAAACAAGCTTTGTTACTTTAGAAATGGACTATATTTTTTTCACTAAAATATTCCCAAGGAAAAATGATGTGGCATAAGATGATTAAGAGCATAACATCCCCAATAGGATTTGAGGGTCTTGTAAGTGGGATTATATTTCAATAAGGACAATCAACATGTTGGAGAAAACTATAAAATAATTGATTTAGTGTATGTGTATTATGTGCATAAGTGAAGATGAATGTGTCTACATTATGTATGTTTAACTTTTAGTCAATGGTGAAAATTCATTGAGTACTAGAGTAGTCATTGCTAATTATTTCCAGCCATAGGGGTAGTTTTGTCTCTAATGAAGGTTGGGTGGGTGGTTATCACACTAAATTGTGTTTATTGCTTTTGTCTATAAATGACCAAGGTACTCAATCTATAGGTCATTTATGCATTAGTTGTGGCAATTAAATCTTATTCTACGTTTAGCATCACATCATCTTAATATGAAACAACTTTGTAAACTAGTTTGCAACAAGCTACAATAATTTTTATAGGTAATCTACAATAATTGATACAAATAACCTATAATAATTGTTACATATAACTTACAACAATTACTACAGATAATCTATACTAATTGCTACAAGCTAGTAGCTTATGCTTAGAAAATTAAATCAATAGTAATACCAAATGACCAAAACTATAAATCATACTATTTTATTTATTATTTTTAAGTATTAAACCATAAAATTAAACATATAACACATATGTATTATGTGTTAGAATGGATAAAACATGGGTTTATTAAGTGGTAGAATATTGAGGTGTTTTATGGATATAAAAGTGGCTAAAAGAAAATGATCTGGGATGGCATGAATAAGTAAAATATTAACATAGTTTCATAGATTATTGCTAATATAACAAGAAATTAGTATCTAGATAAAACATTGGTGAAAAACTAAGGTCACTCAAATATTAGTGGGTGCCTCTTCGAGTAAGATCTGGGTTGTAGTATCATGCAAGCTAAAAGTATTCCCATGAGTCTATTGTTGTGATAAAACCTCTTACAACCCCCTCAAGTGTGATAGTTTTATACTCCAACATTTGAAAGAGACAAGGGACATGGTGACAACATTAGAGTTTTTGTTATTCCATTGTTTTGTTTGTTATAGTTGATCCTAAGGACATTATTTGATAATCAAAACAACAATGTGTATCCTAAATAGTGATGAATGGTTTAGAGTGCTTGAGATAAACTATGTTTTCGAGTGTAAGATCAACAAACTCTCCAATTACTTTGGTTGTTTTGAAAACCTTTGATCTTATGCTTACGATTTTTCAAACATAGTTCTGGGATTGCATTTGCATTAGGTGGATACATATATGATAGAATTAAGATAATATAATATATTCACAAACATTCTTCAACTTATTTATAGCTTCAAATTTGAGTACGACTCTTCCCCTACATGATTCAGACATTTGTGATAAGATAAATTTATAAAATTGGTAGAACCTTACTTATAAGTGTTCATTATGGCCTCATAAAATTTATCGGTAGGTTCTATTATAATGGTTTATGTGGATGTGATCCTACTACAATCCTTAGATGTGGATGGAACTCTACTATTTTTTTGGTATGTGTGGTGTGTCATCAATTCAATATTATAAACTGGTTAAGTTGGATTGTAACTAAGGTTATGTGTATGAGTGGAGCATTAACCATTAGGTATTATAGGGGAGGTTAGATTGGGTTGTTTGAAAAATTTCACAACTTATTATGGCTATTAGTGTTTGTTAAACCTAGTGTGTTGTGGTTGTTAATTTTGGTGTGGTGGCTACCATGATTGGCCTTGATACTACAACCATTGGATTTGTAGTTATCTTTAATAGTTTAGACAATGATGACATGGTGGTAAAATGTGATTATAAGCATGGAATGTATAATAAATATGTGCGTCATAATTAGAAAAATAAGAATGAAATAATAAAAGGCCAATAGGTAAATTTGAATTTGGTTGCACTAGTGGCCAAGATTCTCTTTGAGATGCAAAGAAAACATACTTGTTTCCATCTCCATTTCATTGAGTATGATTTTCAACTAGTGACTCCTTTCATATGTTATCCTTATTTTTTCAAACATCTTGGCATCTAAACTCAACTCTTTCCTTGCAACAACTAAGACAACACATGGTCAGAACTTTCAATGCTAGTTTCTCTTGAAAAATAATCTCTACTTCTAGGAATTCTTCAATTATACTTTCTTGCTTAGCTCTAGGAATAAGATATTTATTTGATTTCAACACTTTTGATGGAAAATAATTAATATTTGAGTTATATTCCATAGGAAAAAATGTCATTAAACTAATAGATCCATCAATTTATTTTTTGCTTATAGAATTCAAAACTAGGGGTTTGGGGGTTACAACCCCCAGTGAGGTCAAGGGGTAGTGCCCCTTGTAAGGTCCTAGGGTTTCAAATTATTAATTTCATCAAAAAAATTCATATTTGGATGTATCTAAACTACCCTAAAAATGTGTTATTTTTGCTATTTTATGATGATCTGCTTATCCTATAGTATTTTTGGGTTCTTCATTTGTTTAGGCAATTACTACAGATGGATTTTTCTCATGTGTAGGACTAATTACTACATATTTCTACTCGTTATCAATAGGTTCAAGATCTTTTATAAATTTAATCATTGCATGTTGGTTCTCACAAATAGGTTTTTGATTTGTTATAGGACTAATTCCTGTAAGAAATCCTCCTTCATTAACAACTTTAGGCATTTTTTCAATAAAAATTTGTGTTAAGTTCATCGACAATTGCAAGACTAATCACTATAGATTTATATTATTTACCAACAAATGTAGATATATCTATAATCATAGGTGAAAATGTTTATAGAGGATAAATTTATATAGGTGGCCATTCCTCATTAACAAATGTAGGAATTTCTACGTAAGAAAATAATGCAGACAACCTTTCCTCATCAATGTGTCCTACTTCCACACTTGATGCACAAATTGCAGTTGTAACCTATTATTATTATGTATTTATTTAAAAATAAACTTGGGGGAGTCTATCTCTTTTTAAACAAAACCCAATTTATTATTTAGCCACTTTGTCTCAACATTTACAATTAGAGCCTCATCAAATTTGCTTTTCTCAGCCATTGCTTCAACTAAACATAGTTTGTTTTTTTGGTGGGGGAAATGGGGGTTTCCTAATTAGTGCTAGATCATGCAAAGACAAAATATATGGTACGAGCTTCCCTAGATTATCCCTATAACAAAATATGGAAATTTATAATTTATAATTTATACCTATGGAGAAAAGAAATTTAATTTAAAAAATAATAAATCTAATCTAAAAATTAATAAATTTAATTTAGAAAGTATGAAATATATTCCCAGATTTTCAAGAGATTAGTACTTGACACATTCTTTATAAACAATGAAAAAAATGTAGAGAAGATATAATATACTGTTATATGTTAGCTTGAAGATTTATCCTATAAGCTATGAGGATATACCCCAAGAGGCAACTTCCTAACACACAACCTATATGATCCTTCATTTTATTGTCAATCTAGGGATGTAAAAATTTGTAAGGTGTTTGCATTGTATATGCAATACTAAAATATGTAAATTAGAAAGGATAATGCACCATTTCTGAAATTAAACATACTTGTGGAAAGTAAATGAGAAGAAATTAAATTTAAGGAAAGAAAATACTGGAAAACAAATCAGAAAAATTGAAATGCCAAACTATGTTCAGAAGTTTCCCACATGGAATTGAAAGGTACATAAACTTACAAAACTAAAATAGAATGAAATGCACACACAACATAAACAAGATGGGATATCAGATCAATGATTCTTTTCTAGTGGGCCTTACCTTGGTTGTATTAGAGCTTGACTCTCCTCCTTCTTTAAGACATTATTAATTCATGGTAAATATTTATTGATTCAACTATAGTATCAAATGAAATTGATATAGGTACCCTCAATCTAATTAGAAAGCTTCACTCAAATAATATTGTGATTCAATTTATGACTTGAACTAAATTTCAATAACTAACTAATTACAACCTACAACTTCTCTCTTAAATATATAAGACAATGTTTTATTTAGACATGCCAGTATCTAGAGGTTACAATAATAAATATATGGTTATTCCCATAATAAAATAAGTTACAACAATCCAAAAAACTATTCTAAAATAACAAAAAGAAATCAAAATACATCCTAGGACAATAAGATGTTGCAACAAAGTTAAGACTAACAAATAGACAATAGGAGAAATTAACACATTCATTTGTTGCAGTTGTTTAAGATGGATGGCCCAATGGAGGAATAATATGAATTTGAATTCTCCTTTTCCTCAAAATGAGGAACTATCACAATCCTAAAACCGTGAATGTTAATTGCTCAAAACTGTCATCGAACCATAAAGCATTCAAAAATGTATGCACAACTATTACTACAGATGACACCTAGTTGTTATGGGTGATAACATTTGATATAGGTAGCTCACCTATTTTCTAAGAGTATCTCACACAGTTTATATGGGTGAATATTCAATTGCTATAGGTGCACAAAAATAGTTACTATGAGTGCATACCTAGTTGCTATAGGGTACATAACTAATTGCTACAGGTGCACATAGCAAGTTGCTATGGGTCGATAATGAACTTGATAGATTCCTTTTCTCTTATGGTTATGTGTATCTTATATATTTTGAATTATTCATTCATCTTAGTAATACCATAAACATTCAAGTCATTAAATCATACTAATACATATAAAGATAACTAGTTTAAACTTAAACAATGTGCATATACATTATTCATATAATATGTGCATATATCAACATAGTCTAGGCCCAAGGAGTGTGAATAAAAACATAGGGAGGTAGTTTAGGAAATACTAAGAATAAATATGAGTGACAATGATGGACCTCATCAATGAGATGCACCTTGGGAGTTTTTTAAGTCTTTCTTTATAAATGTTCTATCTCATTAGATTGTAACTATATTGCCTTGATATTTGAATGCAATGCACTGATGTGTATTATCAAGTGTTGTTTTCATGTATTATAACAAATGAGTATCAATTATAACATTATATGGAATCATAATAGGCATTATAATAAATGATGTAGGAAATGTGTACATGGACAAACTATAACTAGTAATGTGAAATGACCCAATGATTTAGATATATTTTCAGTTAAATATGTCGATACTTGAGTTAAATCCACTAAATCATATCCTAGTGTCTTGAGAGAGCTGATAGTGGAAATATTAATGTCAACTTGATAATCTATCATGATTCCATCTATTTGTTTTCTTTGTACAAATGCATAAATGACGAAAGGTTCCACTTGTGAAGAATGAGTTAATGTAGTATTATTAAGAACTGAGATTGGAACATCTTTATGATTATGTTGATCTATTTTAGAAGATGAGAAAACATGTTTTATAGATCATTATACATTGGACGATGTGCTTGCGACTTGTGGTTTCATAGGTATACTAGGCTCAATGTCACCATTAGCATAAAAGTCTTTTTATGTTTCAAAGAAAATCATTTATCCTTTGTATGAATGATGATTCCGTGATAAAAATAAAAATACGTTGAATCATATGTTTATGGAAAATGAGTCTGAGTATAATTTCTCGTAAATGGTACAACAACCATGTTCTTATCAAGTAACCTTGAAATGCATCAAAATTGTCACCCATAAGGTTATGATTATGAATACAGTTATATGATTACCTTTTGTGTTTTGTACCACTTTTAATATTTATGGAGATTAAGTTTTCCTTTGGATTTAAGATACATTCAAATATTTTTTATACATTGCTTGTTTATTTATTTGGTGCTTTGATTGCAATACTTCCAAATATTTGCTATACATTACTTGTTGATTTATTTGGTGGTTTGATTCCAACATTACTTGTTGATTTAATTGGTGGTTTGGTTGTAAGCTTAATTTTTCAGGGGCTATTTGATTATTTTCATTTTCAAGGTGAAGTGCAATTTGTTTTTGGGAAGACAAGGTGAGGGTCTTGCACCTTGCTAAAATAGTGATCAATATACTTGACTTGATGGTGCTCTCTTTGGCCTGCATTAGGCAATAATTTTTAATCAAGATCCATTTAGAATCATTTCATTGATTTTGATTTTTATCAATATACTTGATTTGATGGTGCTCTCTTTGGCCTTCATTAGGCAATACTTTTTAATTAAGATCAATTTAGAACCATTTCATTGATTTTGATTTTTAGGCACTTTTTCAACTACTTGAAAATGCAAATTAGCCACTTACCAAACCTTATGTTTTTAAACATATTATATTTTCTTTTGGAACTTGTTAAGCCCTCAACCCATTTGTCATTGGGCACACTAATCTTGCTGGGATTTATTTATACTCTTAGAAATATGTGAAGCACAATTTTTTAATTAAAAAATCATTATATTTTAACCCAAAATTCCTATCTATGATTTTAAAGGCTTCATAATGGCCTTTCATAGTTCTAATGGAGAAAAGTATATAGGGATCCTACCATAGCCACATCAAAATACAAGATTACATTAATGAAGTGAGGACTTTACGCATAAGATTACTTCATTTGCTCCATTCTTGGTTTGTTGGTTGCCATTTTGGGTGAGTGTTTGTGAACTGATGTGGGCATTATGGATTTCTTTCCTAGAGCATTGTGGATTTGTTGCTTGTGCATATGTAAGCTCCTCGTTTACATCACATGTGTTGTAAGTTTTGCAAATAATTTTCAAATAATGAAGGAAATCAGTTTGATTTGGTTTTAGTAGTTTTGGTCCATTTTTGTTTTGTATGTTCACAACAATCAAATACTATTCAAGTATATAATCATACAAAACTATTTATTTCTTTATTCATTTGATCATCAAAACATTACATGTTTGGTCCATCACATGACTACACCACCTTTATTGAAGAGTTTGTTCTTATTTCTTCATGGCTCCTTGTTTCTCCTTTTTGGAGCTCTCTCTTCTCCTCTCTCTCACCTCCTCTATGCCATAAAACTCACTTACAACTTTCTTTCATCCAACTTCAACATTGGTTCTTTGGTGGTTACATCAAAACTTCCTTACCATAACTAACTCAATGCATAAGGGTGATTACATGACTAATCTTGACTTTTTAATTGTTACTATCTTAATGACTTATCATTAAATATGTTCAAACCTTCCTTAAATGACTTTATTGGACCTCTTACACAAACTTTACTCTCCTAACCACTACAAACCTTGCTCATGCTCTTCTAGGCTCTTTTCAAACATTTGAATTTTCAAATTCCTAGTTTTGGAGGGAAAACTCCTAACACTTATAGAACACATTCCTATGACTTAATATGGCTTCTAATACAAGATAGGGATCCTAGAGGATCCTTCAATTACATTTCCATTACAAAATTTGACCAACTTTGACCCCTATCAACTTATGACCTATAAAAACACAACAGGATGTCTATTTGCTTGATGCTCTTGCATCATACCTCCACACTTGGTGTGCAAGTTGTGGCTTGTAACCTATTATTATTATTTTAGTTATTTAACCATAAAATTGAGGGATTCCATCTCTTTGTATACATAACACAATTTATTATTTAGCCACTTTGCCTCAACATTTACAATTAGAGCCTCCTCTAATTTACTTTGCTCAACCATTGCTTCAACTACACATAGATGGTTTGTTCTGGGAAAAAAATGGGGTTGTCCTAATTAGTGCTAGATCATGCAGAGACAAAACATATGGTATGAGCTTCCCTAGATTATCCCTACAATAAAATATACAAATTTAAATTTTATAATTTATATCTATGGAGAAAAGAAATTTAATCTAAAAAATAATAAATCTAATTTAAAAATCAATAAATTTAATTTAGAAAGTATGAAATCCATTCCCAAATTTTCCAGAGTTTAGTACTCAACACCTTCCTTAGAAACAATGAAAAAAAATGTAGAGAAGATATAATCTACGGTTATATATTAGCTTGCAAATTTATCCTATAACCTATGAGGGTATACCCTAAGAGGCAACCACCTAACACACAACCTATATGATCCTTCATTTTATTGTCAATCTAGGGACATAAAAATCTGTAAGGTGTCTACACTGTGTATGTAGTACTAAAATATGTTAATTGGAAAGGCTAATGCACCCTTTTTGAAATTAAACATACTTGTGGAAAGTAAATGACAAGAAATTAAATTTAAGGAATGGAAATATTGGAAAGTAAATTGCAAAAATTGAAATGCCAATCTATGTTCAGAAGTTTCCCACATGGAATTGAAATATACAAATGGAATTGAAAGGTACATAAACTTACAAAACTAAAATAGAATGAAATGCACACACAACATAAACAAATTAGCTAATGGATGGGAAATCAGATCAATGATTCCTTTCTAGTGGGCCTCACCTCGTTTGGATTGGAGCTTGACTCTCCTCCTTGTTTAAAACATTATTAAGTCATGGCAACTATTTATTGATTCAACTATAGTATCAAATGGAATCAATATAGGTACCCTCAATCAAACTAAAAAGCTCCACTCAAATAATATTGTGATCCAATTTACTACTTGAACTAAACTTCAATAAATAACTAATTGCAATCTACAACTTCTCTCTTAAATATATAAGACAATGTTTTGTTTAGACATGCCAGTATCTAGAGGTTACAATAATAAATCTATGGTTATTCTCATAATGAAATAAGTTACAACAATCCAAACAACTATTCTAAAATAACAAAAAGAAATCAAAATATATCCTAGGAGAATAAGATGTTGCAACAAAGTTTAGACTAACACAAGGTATTCCTACAAGGACTACATTGTTGAAATTAGAATATATCCTAGGAGAAATTAACACATTCATTTGTTGTAATTGCTTAAGATGGATGACCCAATGAAGTAGGAATAATATGTAGTTGAATTCTCCTTTTCCTCAAAATGAGGAACTATCACAATCCTAAAACCATGGGTGTTAATTGCTCAAAACTATCATCTAACCATAAAGCATTCACAAATGTATACACAAATGTTTCTTCGGGTGACACCTAGTTGCTATGGGTGATACCAATTGTTATAGGTAACTCACCTAGTTTCTAAGAGTAACTCACATAGTTTATATGGGTGCATACTCAGTTGCTACGGGTGCACACAAATAGTTACTATGAGTGCATACCTAGTTTCTATGGGGTTCACAACTAATTGCTACAGGTGCACATAGCCAGTTGCTATGGGCCAACAATGAACTTGATAGATTCCTTTTCTCTTATGGTTGTGTGTTTCTTGGATTTTTTGAATTATTCATTCATCCTTAGTAATACCATAAACATTCAAGTCATTAAATCATACTAATACATATAAAGATAACTAGTTTAAATCTAAACAATGCACATATATATTATTCATATAACATGTGCATATATCAACAGAGTCTAGGCCAAAGGAGTGTGAATAACAACATAGGGAGGTATTTTAGGAAAGACTAAGAATAAATATGAGGAACAATTCTGAACCTCATCAACAAGATACACCTTAGAGTTCTTTAAGTCTTTCTTTGAAAATGTTTTATCTCATTAGATTGTAACTATATTGCCTTGATATTTGAATGTAATACATTGATGTGTATTATCAAGTGTTGCTTTCGTGTATTATAACAAATGAGTACCAATTATAACATTATATGGAATCATAGTAGGCATTATAATAAGTGATGTAGGAAATGTGTACATGGACAAACTATACCTGATAATGAGAAATGATGCAATAACTTAGATATATTCTCAAGTAAATATATTAATAATTGAGTTATCCACTAAATCATATCCTAGTGTCTTGAGAGAACTGATAGTGAAAATATTAATGTCAACTTGATAATTTATCATGATTCCATCTATTTGTTTTCCTTTTACAAATGCAGAAATAACCAAAGGTTCCACTTGTGAAGAATGAGTTAATGTAGTATCATTAGGAACTGAGATTGAAACATCTTAAATAATTATGTTTCTCTACTTTAGAAGATGAAAAATCATGTTTTATAGATCATTATACATTGGAAGATGTGCTTGTGACTTGTGGTTTCATAGGTATAGTAAGCTCAATGTCACCATGGATAAAAGTCTTGGATTTAAAGCATTTATCCTTTGTATGAATGATGTTTCTATGATAAAAATAAAAATATGTTGAATCATATGTTTATGAAAAATGAGTTTGATTATAATGTCCCATAAATGGTATAACAACCATGTTCTTATCAAGTAACCTTGAAACGCATAAAAATTGTCACCCATAATGCTGTGTTTATGAATATAATTATATGATTATCTTTTGTGTTTTACGCCACTTTTAATATCCATGGGGATTAAGTTTTCCTTTGGATTTAAGATACTTTCGGATATTTTTTATACACTACTTGTTTATTTATTTGGTGGTTTGATTGTGATACTTCCATTTCTATACATTACTTGTTTTATGTGGTAGTTTGATTGCAGTACTTCCATATATTTGTAATACATTACTTATTGATTTAATTGGTGGTTTGACTGCAAGGTTAATTTTTCAAGGGTTATTTGATTATTTTTATTTTCAAAATGAAGTGCGAAATTTTTTTGGAAGACAAGATGAGAGTTACACCTTACTAAAACATTGATCAATACACTTGACTTAATGATGCTCTCTCTAACCTTCATTAGACAATAATTTTTAATCAAGATCAATTTAGACCCATTTCATTGATTTTGATTTTTAGACACTTTTTCAACTACTTGAAAATGCAAATGAGCCACTTACCAAACCTTATGTTTTTTAACACATTATATTTTATTTTTTATTTTGTAACTTGTTAAGTCCTCAACCCATGTGTCATTGGGCACACTAATCTTGCTGGGATTTTCTGAAGCACAGTTTTTTAATTAAAAAATCCTTTTTATTTTAACCCAAAATTCATATCTATGATTTTAAAGGCTTCGCAATGGCCTTTCATAGTTCTCATGGAGAAAATTATATAGGGATCCTACCATAGCCACATCAGAATGCAAGATTGCATTAATGAAGTGAGGACTTTACGCATAAGATTATTTCATTCGCTCCTTTCTTGGTTTGTTGGTTGCCATTTTGGTTGAGTGTTTGTGAACGGACATGGGCATTGTGGATTTCTTTCCTGGAGCATTGTGGATTTATTGCTTGTGCATATGTAAACTCCTCGTTTACATCACGTGCGTTGTAAGTTTTGCAAATAATTTTCAAAGAATGAAGGAAATCAGTCTGATTTGGTTTTAGTAGTGTTGGTCCATTTTTGTTTTGTATGTTCATAAATTTTTGGGTTTACAAAATGTTTTAAATTTGAACTGCGTAAAGATTGCTTTTTACAGCCTTAAAGTTTTCAGAATTGAGAACTAATTTTCAGAATTAAGAATTAAAATCTTTGGAAGAAGCAAATGAATTTTGTAGATAAGAATTGGTCCTTGGAGCATGCCTGCAATGCTAATTTTCAATTGAAGTTGAAGAGGCTGACCTTAAAAATAAGGAGTGTTCATTGTGCATATTCATTTCATATATGTACCCGAAAAGGTTTTCTTTTTGGATGATTTTTGGTTTGTGAATGGTAACAGATCTACGATTTGTGCCCCTGTTTCCACTAGTTTTTAATCACAATAAATTCTTTTTTGAGGCCCTGAATATAGGGTAAAATGGGTTGGAATTTTGTTTTTATATGATCATAATTTATGTACTTCAGTAGAAGACAGAGTAGGGAAGATTCTTCTGGGCAACAGATTTCATAGAATCAAAGGATAAAAAGGAAGAATCAATAAGATCCGCCATTCTACCAAAGAAGGTTTCTCAACCTCAACCTTAATGTGGTTTCTTCTTTAACCAAACAACGAAAATGCGTAAACCCTTCTCATTTGCAACACTTATTCAGAATATAAAGGAAATCCCCTTTCACAAAATTCCTCTTTTGCTATATTGGCCATGAAAGGCCAGTCCGTCCATGTTTCCTTTGTGTAATTATCTACTCCGACTATGTTTTGGTTTCATATGTCACATTGCAAATTTGTCTTGCGTTGGTTGGAAGAAAGAGTCTCCATTTTCCATGGTGCTTGTGAATAGATCACACTTTCAGCTAGAGAAAACTAATCATCAAAATTCCTGCCAAGAAAAACTATCAATCAACTTTCAGTAAAATCTGCTATTCCCTTAAAACAATTAGTAGTCTAATGTATGACAGTTGATATGCATGGTTTTGATTGGATATCCCATGGTCTTGGCAAAGATATGTATCAACTTGATATAGAGTTAAAAAGAGTCATGTAGAATGCTGATTTTCTGATTTCATTTTCTTGGTTATTCATTTTCCTGAGTTGCAAAGATTTCATTTATCCGAGTTGCATTATTTCAATTTCTTTGTTTTTCCATTTACTTGATTTCATGCTTGGATTGCTCCTTCATTATTTTGGTTTCTCATTTGCTTGATTTGAGCATCTGGAGTGCTAAAACGGTAAGCCTTACTAATATAATTTGAATGGTTTGCAGGTGGCCAACTTTTGCTTCAATGTGTTCATTAAATGGACCACTTGTAAGTGGAAGTCTGTGGGAACTTTCAGAATGATAGATGAAGTTTTTGGTTGTTCAAACCTTCACCTATTTCAGGAATTGTTACATGCGAATTTGGAATGAAAGGCTCACTCCTTTATACATATATATACATAATGTGAACAGATGGAGATAAGTAGTTGAACGGTTAGCTTTTGAGTTTTAAAATATGCGTTCCTTCAGTACTACAAGGGTTTAGACTCTAGAGTCTGACATGTTTCGGACAACAGTTGTATGAAGTGACCTTTGTATGCATGACATTCCCATATGTTTAATAGTTGGAAATGCAAACACAGTTCTCGTTTTAAACATTATGAGCCCTGACAATGACCGCTCAATAAGTAACGGAGCAATATCTGAATCCTTTTAACATAATTATATGACATTCATCTTATGATTGATGGCTCCATTTTATTCATTTGTTGAAGTTGGCAAGTTTATTCAACAATCTCAAATTTTTTGATTTTATTTGGACAACCAATCACAATTTTTTTAATATTTAATATTTTTTTATATAAATTTTGTGATTTGTGAAGAGTGTGAACCCCACACAATTTATGAATGCTGATTAAGTTCAAACCATAGAAATGGGAGGACGTTCCAACTACTATCCCAACAAGCGGTCCCCTCAATGACTGGGGCCCTTCCCCATTGACTTCTCATGTAAAGTCACACTTTGACATGGCGTTATGCAGGTTACTATTTAGATGAAGATATCTGAGAATGGGCTAAAGATGCTACTTGCTACTCTCCTGAAAGACAACAGCAAGTAGAAACACACATGGAAACTTAAGAAATGCACTCCTCAGCTAACAGACTCACAAAGAACCCAAACAAATTGATTTGTGAGAGCAGTTTAATAATTGTCAATGGGTCAAGATGACCTATGGACACTGGGTAACTTAGGGAGGAAAGAACGTGGATAATGATGGACTACATCACCTTCAGGAATGTGCTAAAAGTGCTTCTCATGAGGATTCATTAGACCAAAGGAACTGAGAATAATGTTGAACTGTTGAATGCAAAGAACCCCAAAAAATTGATTTGTGAGAGCAGTTTAATAATTGTCAATGGGTCAAGATGACCTATGGACACTAGGTAACTTATGGAGGAAAGAACGTGGGTAATGATGGACTACATCACCTTCCGGAATGTGCTAAAAGTGCTTCTCATGAGGATTCATTAGAGCAAAGGAACTGAGAATAAGGTTGAACTGTTGAATGCAAAGAACCCAAAAAAATTGATTTGTGAGAGCAGTTTAATAATTGTCTATGGGTCAAGATGACCTATGAACACTGGGTAACTTATGGAGGAAAGAACGTGGGTAATGATGGACTACATTACTTTCCGGAATGTGCTAGAAGTGCTTCTCATGGGGATTCATTGGAGCAAAGGAACTGAGAATAAGGTTGAACTATTGAATGCAATTCAATGTATTGACGATGTTGATGAGAAAGGTAGGCAGAACTTTCTATTAGAAAAGATCAATTGTAGGGAAGTAATGAAAACAAAGCTCAGGGTAGCAAAATTTGAGGAGCGGGATTTGATAATAATTTTGGTGACAACAGCATTGGGTTTGAACGTGAAGGGAACGATCTTGCAGTCTAGCTGGTGCACCATGAGCAAGTGGCAGTAGTCAGCATACAAAAGATAAGGAGAGAGAAAGCTTCAGGAGTTCTCTTCTACCCCATTATATCTATTTGGGCCTCCCCTGCCTCTGCCCCTATAATCGGAGGACCCCTATCTCTATATGGGGCATTAAGTCATTTCCAAATAAGGATCATAGACTTCAGATGTGTTTGACAGAATGAGGGCAATGTTGAATCATGTGGCAGAACATTTGTGTTTGGCAATTCCTGATGAATTTACTGGTATAGACAGAGGCTTTATTTATGATAATGGTTCCGGATTGGATGGAAAATGGGACTATGGCTTTCCTTTTCCTAGGAACTCTCGTAAAAGGCAAGAAGATTATTGTTGTGAAACAAGCACTACAAATAATGAGGATGTTGAAATCATGTTTCATATTTGCTACGATGGTCCTTGAAGACCTGCCTGATGCTGCGATTGCTCCTGATGCTTTGAACATTTGTGATGATGCTGACTTTGGCTATTTCCCTGATGCTTGCCTAGTGGTCCCATGGATATGGGGCATTCCACAGTTTCATCAGCAGGTACTGCAGATAAACTTTGGGAGCAATTTTGCAGTGACAGTCCCATTAAAAATTAAACATTCAATTTTGCTACAGTTTTTTAGGGGCAAGTTTATCCAGCACTCGCAAACTCCTCTATATATATATGGGGAGCCCCAATAGATAGAGTTTTTTTGACCTCTTTATATATAGGAATCTAACTCAACTTCACTACACTTAACTTTATAGGGTTGCCAAAAAAACTATATATAGTTGCCAAAAAAAACGATAGACAGTTGGGGTTGCCAAAAAAACGATAGAAAGTTGCCAAAAAACTCTATCTAGTGGCCCCCCTCTCTATATAGATTAGAGTTAGATAGAGTTTAGTTGATTTTAGTTGGACAATCAATCACAATTTTTTAATATTTAACATTTTTTTATGTGCATTTTGTGATTCCTCGAAAGTGTGGACCCCACCAGTTTGTGAGTGCTGGTTAAGCTCAGGTTTTTTTTAGGGCCACCTCTAATAAAATTATTTCAATGGAATATATTATTAACAAAGTTACATTTCATATTCTCTCAAAAATAGTAGCAGCTCCCCCAAACTTCTTGCCCAAACATATTGCAAGGGATAGCTGAAATTCTTCTTTGTAAAGTATAACCGCTCTGAAAATCTTCAATTTGGCATATGCAGGATTTTTTATATTTCATGGGACCATTAATAGCGCGGCGGCAGCCTGCTCCATGGAATCTCACCCTTTGTTTTATTTAGTTTGTGGTTGAGATGTGAACAAACATACTTTTAATAGTTGATGGGTGTTGCTCTTTAGTTAAGCCCAATCTTGGGGCATGACTGTAGTTAGAATCTTTACGCAATATAAAAAATAAATAATTACGATGTTGTCTCAATATAATATCCTTTAACAAGATGAAATACTATTGTCCAGTCTGCCACGGTTTAACAATAGAGGAGCAATTGCTATCAGTTGGGCATGGTCTAGGGACAACATAGGAGCAATTGCAATGATGATTGCTAACAGTTTACTTACATTGATTTACTCTAGTACTTTGTAGCTGAACGAGATGGTGTCCTGCAGGACTAATCATAACCATGTCTATGATGCAATTCATTAATAGTCAATTAGGAATCAACAAAGTTTTTGTAATTGTTTTACTTGAAGTAGAATGAATCAGGATCACCCTGTTGTTTGTTGGGATATGCGTGAACCCATTTCCTATACTCCTCATTCATTTTCAATGTTTCTTCTGCAGTTACATGTTGAGACCACTCAGGTTGGAAGACTGGAATCATGGTAACAAAGGCTGCATACTCCTGCATCTTCTTTGTGCGTGGAATTCTCACTTCCTCAAACCTGGGACCAGACACAAAATTTAAAGTAATATGAGGCTTATAAATATGTTTTTAATTCACTCTTACATGTGAGAATTAAAAGTAGATAAAAGTTTTCTGGTTCACATTGCATTCAACTTTTCAGCGATTGAAGGATTTTTCCCATCTTATTTTTGCTGCAATGTGTAGTGATTGTCAATTTTTTAGATGTTATGTATGAAACTACAATAAAAATAAAAAACTTGTGTGTTTTTTCCTTTGTTTTTTGTGGTTTGAAGTTGAGGTCATTTTCTAATATTGGTGGAAAAATCATGATTGCCTGAGCCTCTATTAAAAAAGTACTTTTCCAGATTATATGTGAAATATTCTATGGTGGGTGCTATAACCAAGTATGGTGAAGCTCAGGTTTCCAGACTGTTTAGAAAAAAGGGTTCTTATGTTAACACCCACATTGCAAAAAAAAAAAAGTTTGAAGATTTTAGTGCAGATGTTAGATTTAGTTAATATTAATGACCTTTTAACAGCCTCTTGAATGCTTTCCTCTGAAAACGATGACCCACTTGCCACTTCAAGAAGAAGAGAGAGCTGATGTACATCTTCAAATGCAGACACTGCTCCCTGCCCTGGTCCAACAAACTGTGCATGTGCAGCTGCAATCATGACGACCGAAACAAATCAGTTCCTTGTATCTTATACATAAACATTAACACACTGCCTATACATAATTGATTATCCAGATTTGGAAATTGATGATTTATACCAAAAAATGAAAAATGAAAGGATTTTACTAAGCATGCCACATGATCTCAGGATTATACGGAAATGGAAATACCATCACCAATCAATAGGACATGTCCATCTGCATCACTCCATTTATTGAGTGGCAACCTGTCCATTATCTTTCCTTCTGTTATGATCTCTTCACTAGTTGCCTCAATGGCATTTCGCAGATCATCCCATAATTCAAGCCCATCAAGTTGTTGTAAAGCGCGATGTTTACAGCCAGGGCTTCCGCGGGTTGTTTTTTCTGCTAAGGCTGAGGTTTCCATAGCCCCTGTTTGGTCTGTCTTTCGGATTAACCAGAGGGTGTAGTCTCCTGCACAGTATTAGTATAATCCAATCAGCTCCCTGTTTCTTTTACTTGGAAGTTTAACACACCTTTTTATATTATATATAACCCCAACTAGTTTGGTGATCCACACATTGGACACTATAATAGCTATGAAGAAACATAGGTAGATTACATAAATATTGATACTGGGTTCACAATTTCCCATGAGTGACTTTGCTTCTTTTTGGCATTGAAATTGTTCTATTGAAACAGGTGGATTTTAATACATATGTATGTATGTATGTATGTGACAAACACCTTTGTTATTATTGTAGTATCTCATGATTTGGGCAGATGATGTTCTTAAGCAGACATGATTTTTCACTAAAACCAAAACTTGTGGACGATTAATTGCTTTTTTTTCTTAATTTTTATTAGATATTTTCAAGATGGGAAATCAATTTTCCACCATTGGTGAGAAAATGACCAATATGGAATGGGAAATACTGGAAATTTGGCTATAGCATTCATCCAATTATCTGAGAAAAAGGTCAAGGTTTTACTCAAACACTATATAAGTGCCATTCAGGACAAACAAGGTTAGCCTAACTTCTCTACTACAGATCAGTCTAAAGTTCATAAATTAACAGGGTGCCCACAAATACCTGAACTAGATATGGCCCTGGTTGTTTTGGTCCTGGTTTCAGATTCCATAATAAAATCTCCTTTTTCAAGGCCATCAAATAGCCTACGCAGCAGAGATTGCATCATTATATACCAAAAGATTTTCAGAATTTCATCAAAATTCAATTGTGTAGATGGGTTATTCTCACTCACTTGAGATGTGGATCATGGACTAATGCGCTCCATGTTTGCATTTTCAGGTATCTGGGAGCATCCCCAACCATCTGTTTGCGAACAGTTGACCATATCCCATCTGTCCCAATCAAAAGCTTGCATGGAACCACTCTGATCATATGATCATCCGTGCCTTCTATGGGACACTTAAAATAGGCCTCAACACAACCCTGCTTTGAGTTTCAGAAAACATCAGACTTACGCATCAATTGATCATCATGATGATTTCTATAACTCTAAAATATATCTTTTAAATTTTATACAGATAAGTAAAATATGGGGACCATAGTCTACTGCTAACGCAGAACAATGCTATGATGATGACTTGCGTGTCCAAAACTTGATAGCGCACTCTCCAAAGGGTGAGAGCAAGTGCTTACCAATTTACCAAATAAAAATAAAAATAAAAATAATTCATCATCATGATCAAACTCTCCCAACCACAGGATTTTATCCATCATCTTGTCGATGATAAAACTTTTTGGGACACACAAAATGATAATGATGGAGGATCGCAACAGTAATCCGAAATGTCTAATATAAAAAATTCTTTTTACAAAGTAGATCGCGGTAGGTGATGGATCGCACCGTCTGATATGAAAGGTAGATCGGAAAAAAAAAAAATACACGAGTTTTTTCAGAAATATTTGTTCAAATATTATTGAAATTTGTTAAAAAACAAATCCACTAACCTTGGAAGGCTTGTATGCTAGCAGCTTGTGAAAGAAGGAAATTCTAGATCTACTGACAAAGCTGTCCAAAATTCTGTGAACGGATTTCCATGTGAGGATCATGAGCTCCCCTGGGGCCCTTTTTAGTATTCTGGACACCTCAATGTCTGTGTAATTAACGAGTTTGGTTTTGGTGGACCAAGCCCCAGCTTGAGCTAAATCTGTACTGAGGCCGGGCTTAATTCCTTCAAGTGCAGCAATGCCATTGAGCCCAATGCCAATGATGGAGGCTGTATCTGCAGTGATTGATGGTGGATGGGTTTCGAACACATGACATGGGATGTTTCGTTGTTGCAGGGCTAGTGCAAGAGCCAGCCCTGCTAGCCCACCACCCACGATTCCAATATCAATTTCTGGAGATCTCTCTGTATTCATCTCCATTTCACCATGGTCCAGATTACAGGAATTTGAAGACATTTCTATCAAAATTTAGAAAAAGAGGTGATTTAAAGTAAGAATCAGAAGATATCGTTGCAATTGTAAGTGAAAGCATGTTACTATTGCAGTTAAAAAAGCAAGTCCAAATTGAAAGGCATCTTTTGAGATGTTGACATGTTTGCCGTGTGATTCTCGTGCAAAATATATTAACGGGGTTGATGATCACTCGTGGCTCACGTCATCAATAAATATTTTTGGAAAATATTTTATTAAAATAATATTTATTTATGGAGATTAATGTTAAGATGGTTTAAACAAATAAAGTAAGATTTCACAAAAATTAATAAATTATATATTTTGTTGGAAATGAAAGATTAAAAAAAGAACAATGATATTGAAGACTTTTAATGTGGTGTTTAATTGGTGGGGATGATGGTAAGGTGCATTGTCGTATCATGTATCGAAAGGATAGGAGACAAATACATTTGAATCTTTAACATTAAATTAAAGAAGGTGGATCATTTGCACATGATTAAGATTCACTGAAGTACTTGTCGACACTAAATCTAAATTATATAGCACCTTAGACTTGTATACCTAGCAAGTACTTTTTATGGTTGTACTTTTCAAATTTTAAGACCTTTTTACTATTGAAAGGCTCACATCTACTATCTCTTGTGTCTATTGCTTATCTCTTAATCCGGCCATGTGTTATTCTGATGACTAGGCTTTTTGTACTATTCAAAATGTTATAAACTTGTTTATTATCATCTTCTGCAAGCTTTGAACTTATACCTATTTTTTAACTTCTTGGACACTTGCGTCCTAATTGGATGCCTACGTCAATGTTAGTATCATGTGCCAAACTAAGTGTCCATTATCTTAAAGTCATCAAATTTACAAATAAACATATACCTATGGGCAGCCTAAATATTTTAATATGAGATATTTCTAAAAGAGATTGATATCTGTATATACAAGATAAACCCTCATTCATTATTCACCTAGCATAGACCTACCAACTCACAAGACAACTTACCAAAGGTACCCAATCAAACATTCAAGTAAGCACAATTTTTCTATTCTCTCCTATTTCAATATCAGTCATAGGGACAACCCATCTATAGGTCTAAAGTACTGAAGGGGCACTCCATGAGCCATCCTTGTTGTTGGTTCCCAGTTGTACACCTTGTACACTCGGCCTTGCACACTTGAGAGAAAATGGAAAGCAATCATGGAAAATCCGTTAGTATGTCGTTGTAGTCGAGGAAGGGTTTGACATCAGGATTACACCGAATGTAAAAAATGACTGAGAAGCACCTACAAAGGGTATGGTCAACGCCATGTTGCTTCTGCTCTCCTTGAACCAAGGTGAGAGGACCTATGGGGTAGTTTTCTTACATGGAGAGATTTTGCAATTCAACCTCCATGGAGATTTTTGGCACAAGGAACAAATATGACCAAGGCATAACCAAGTTTGCACACTTCCTTGTGAAGGGTTGTCACATGAAATGCACAAATGCTCTAAATCATATACAAGCTACTAAAGATATATGAGGAGATGATTGCAATCTTCATTCTATAAAATATTCAACATGGGTCGAATGAAAAACTACAACGTTAGAATTTAACGCACAAACTGCAAACACATTTCAAATATGTAAGATATTATGTATTTACAAGGCAAATAACACTTATAGTATGCAATAGGGTATATTATTTTTGGGGTAGGACATGGTAGAATAGTTAGATAATTATAAGATTGAGGGTGGCGTGTTGGTGGCTTCCAAATAGCAAGGTGTCTTGCAGTATTTCATGACAATATTACTTAGCAAAGATGCAGAAACACTTCAAATGCAAGATAATGGTAAATATAAAATGATCTCTAAGAGACTAAAACATACATTGAAACTAATCTTTCAAGTTCCTTTCCCTATTGAATCCATAAACTTAGGGTGCCCTTACAAGTTATTCAGCAATAGATTCTAAAATAATGTAAAAAGGGTTTTATAACCTAGATCCATGCTCAAAATAATAACTAGTAATGAACATAAAACTAGATATCCAGTCAACAATATTTGTAAAACAGATCGTTGCACTTCATCAACAGGTAATAGCAAAGAACCACAAGCATTTTTATTAGCTAATATATATATATATATATATATATACACTTCAAAACACTACCATGGGGACAACCATGGTGAGACTGCTCTTTTGACAAGGGAGACATAAAAATGCTTTCAAAGCTCACTAATGGATGTACAGCTGCAACCACATTAGCTAGGGAGACAAGATCTACACACAATAATTGATCTTAGAAATTGTTTTGCAGAACCTAGGCTTAGAGAGAGTGGACACCTAAAATAGTGACCAACAACAACCAACACAATGGTCAACCAACCCCTTGAATAGAGGAGAAACCCTCTATTTATACATTTTCAGATCTCGAACTGTGGGTTGCAACTTGTAAAATTGCAAAATAAATTTTCAAGTTCGCTAAGATGCTTTCAGCTAGAAAAATATTCCCTTGCCATGCCTGAAATCTTCATCCATTTGCAATAAAAATCAATGCTCTAACTGCCTCTACAAAGAATGATGAAGATTTGCAACAAAATTTTGATTTTATGGTGGGAGATGCCTTTTCACATGATCTGGAAGGAGAATATTCATGGTAGAGGGCCGAACAAACTTTGTCTTCATATGAAACTACCCAAAGATGCCCTGGACCACTTGCTTGCACAGTTGGAAAATCTTGGACAACTGCCCTCCCTCTCATGTACGCCATGGAACAACCTAATTTTATCATGATTCTCTGGGAATATTTTAGATCCATGGCCCTCTGAATGATCTTCTCTGGAGTGGCCCACCTTGGATTTTCAAAACTACAATTTCTCGCTCATGGAGGAACTTAAACAAGCGCAACAATGAAACAATGCAAAAGACTTAGGTCACTTTTAACTTTTGGCTCCAACTTGTTTTTTACATTTTACATCTTTGCATTTTCACTTTTGCACATCTAGCCTTTTAGGACTTCCCTCATATTTTTTTAATGCAAAAATGCATTAGTTTCAACTTTTGATTTACTTGGATAAATCCTAGTCCCTCTCACAAATTTGCCATTTGCAAATTACCAAGCTACTGTCAGGAGTGGAAGCCTTCATTAACTGTATTGCACAAGGTCCTTGAATGTGTCATGCATGCCTATGTGGCATCATCATGTCACTCAGTTCACCAAAATATTTGCTTTACACTGACTTTGTTGAAATGTCCATGATCATCTTGCACTGTCAGATTTGCTCATCTGAGCAAATGTGGACCATATATCTATGCCTGGATTATTAGGGTTGTAACACATGTCACTAACACGTTCAACCTAGTCCCTTTGAAAAGTCCATCTTGATTCACATCATTGGATCTATGTACACAAATTGACATGGATTGTCAATCTTGATCCAGAATACCAATCACTATTGGCTACTCGCTGTCTTTGGCCCCAAGGTCATGCCACTTAGCAGCCCTATGGGCTCTCTGCACCCTACTATGTTAGTCCTGTTGGGATAATGCACTCTTGACACGTGGTGGTCCCACATTCATTCTAGGCTTTGTTAAAAAGTCTTAACTTAATATGCATTATAGATCGGATTGTGTACCCCTGAATGCGTACCGTCGATCTATGGGAACATGCTCGATCTTTAGCGTGTGACCATGTATTGACTTTTCAATTATGCTCCTACACCATTAGATCTTTCCATTTGATCAAATGCACATCGTCATATTACAATCTGTGAGATTGAGCATGATTTATTCCTTTCAAACAGTCTTTATTACTTTGAACGCCATCGTACCACATGGCAACACCTCGCTAGATCTCTAGCCCCATTAAAATATCAAATGGTCGCTTGCATCATTGGATCTTTAGAACATGCTTGAACTTTTGATCATGTGCTATGATCTTGACACTTGTCATGCCTATGTTGGTCTTAGAACATTTGAATCTTAGTGACTACTTATCGTGCCTTAAAATTGATGTCTGCATGCAAGCTTTTTATCTTCGACACTTCTGCTTCAAGATTTTCTTTGGAAATTTTGTTCCACAATAATTTGATCGGGATAATTATTTAGAAATTTTATTTGAAACAATTTCTCTGAAGCATATAAGTTCTTTTGGACTTTTCTTTGTGCAAACATTTCATCGAGACAATTGTTTCGGATAAAATGTCTGAAATAATTTCTTCCAAGAAATTGTCCTTTGCATTTTCTCTGAAAAAATTGAGTTTACATGTTTACCTAAGAAATTGAGTCTTCAACATTTTTGTCTTCATCGGGACAATTGTTTCAGACATTTTGTCCGAAACAATTTCCCGAAGAATATGGACTTATCATTTTTGTCGAAAGATTTTGAACTTGACACTTACGCCGAAACAAAGGACTTTTTTCAGGTTTTTTGTGCTGCCAAAATGCTTGAAGGACAAGTGCCGTTCAAACTTTTTGCCACGGACAAAAATTAAAAAACAAATAAGGAATTTACCTTTTCCTGACATAATGCAATTCTTTTAGACTTTTTACTTGGGCAAAATGCCCGAAGGAATTAACCCTTTGAACTTTTTTGTGCAGGCAAAATGTTTGATGGAATTCCTTTGGGGCTTTTGTACAAAACATTTTCGCTAAAACAAAGTAAGACTTTGAATTTCTTTAGACCTTTTGTAACAAAGAAAATGTCTGATGGAATAAGTCTTCAGACTTTTTGTCTAAGACAAAAAGCTCAAAGACCTATTTCTATCAAGCATTGTGTTTGTGCAAAAAGCCCAAAAAAGTCTAAGGTAAAGACACATATGCCAAGCAAAGACCAAATTAGGACTTAGCCAATTTTCACATAAACTTGACCTTTGACACGAACATTCAAAAATAGGACTTGGACAGAGGACTTAGGATTTGATACTTGATAAGGGCCCAATTGCTTTAGTGTAATTTTGAGCACTAACACTGGCTCTCATTTGATGATGCATACCCCCTATAGGTGTGCAAAAAACCTCAAAATGTAAAACTAGATGCCAATCTATTTGGCCACATAGTCAAGACTTATAATTTTATCTTCAACACTCATGAAAGCTCAATAAAACAAAGTAGACTTAACAAAAATAGATCAAAAGGATATGAAAACAAACACATGATATAAACACAAAAAGAAATTGTACAAACAAGGCCCAAAGCAGAGGGAGGACAAAGAAACAAAACAACATAAAGATAAAACACTATACAATATATACACAATTGCAGATTATTGATTCAGTCAAGAAAGTGTTTTAGATGTTTGCCATTGACTATCAATTCTAGCATTTCACCATCTGAGTCTTTCAAAAAGAAAGTATGCTCCCAATCTGACAGTAAATAGAATAAGGACCCATCCACACGGCATCGAAATTTTCATGTTTTTCTTTCTCCTCATACCTGTTGTCCCAAAGTAGAACCATATCACCTACTTGGAAAGTTCTTGGAGTGACCTTCTTATCAAATATTTTCTTCAGCGTTTTCTTGAACTTGAGATGTCTTTCATGAGCTTGTCTTCAAATTTTATCAAGCTCAATATTCTAGGTCATCTTGCTTTCATAGTGGTTGATCAACGCATCATCCTCTAGTTGTTGCATGAGTTGATAGGTAGCAAATGCAAATTCATAAGCAAAACTGCTTGAGCTCCATAAATAAGCTCAAAAGGGCTTTTGCCTGTATCTTTCTCAAGCATGATCCTATCAACCCACAAGGCAAACTTCAGCTTTTCACCCCACTTATTTTTATTTGCTTCCAATGTTTGTCTAATGATTTTGAGCAAGTTCTTGTTCCTAGATTCTGCTTGCCCATTCCCTTGAGGGTTGTAATTGGAAGCATAGGTCAATGCAATCCCATCCTCTTTGTATAATGCCACTAAAGGTTTAGCTTTGAAGCTCACAGTATTGTCAACAATAACTTTAACATGCACACCAAATCTACAAATAATCTGATTCAACAAAAAATCCATAACTACTTAGTGTGTTGCTTTCTTTGTAGGGACACTTCAACCCATTTTGTGAAGTAGTAGTTGTAACTAGTATCCATCCTTGTCCAGCAATTAACGAATCAATAGTTTCTCCATTAAAATCCATTTTCCATTATCTGAATGGACCTTCAATCGTCACAGGTTTTAAGGCGAGAGAACCTAAAGCTTTCATCCTCCCAGCAAAGTGTTGATATTTCTCACATTTTCTAAATTTCTAAGTAACATCTTTAAACAACAATAGCTACCAATAACCAGCTCTCAGAATTTTATGAGCTATAACTTTAGGTGCAAAATGGATACCACATACTCCACTATGGAAGTCCTCAATCAGATCAAAAGTTTGTTTTTCCAGCATGCATCTTAGTAGAACCCCATCTAGATTGTTTCATGCTAGTCCATTCTCAGTCAAGAAGTATTTTTGGAAAATAAGCTTAAGAACTATTCTTTAATTCTTGTTCAAGTCAAGGGGGCAACTCATATTTTTAAAGTAATAAACAATGTCTCTATACCACAGAGACATGTTAAATTGACTCAAAGAATCATCAACATTAAAAATAGTAGTGTTTACCTCAACAACTTGCAAATTGGTCTTAGCCATAAGCTTGGTTAAACCCATCCCTCTTAATAACTTTGTGGTCTAAATATCCATGTCATACTCTTGCAGCTTGTTGACCCACCTGCATCTCTTGCTGGATACTTCAGTTTGAGTCAAGATGTCCTTCACCATGGTATGTAGGACATAAGCAACAATCTTTGAACTCAAAATATAAGGCATGAATATTTTAACAACCTTCAAGAGAGTGAATGATTGCTTTTCCATGATGGTATAATTTAGTTCAAGACCTTTCATAGCTTTGCTAAAGAAAGTTATAGTCTTCTCATGATTGTCTTCATTCTTTTACAACAAAACAACAACAATGGTATTGTATGATGCAAAAGAGAATATGTAGAATGGCTTTGTGTAATTAGGGATGGACAAGACAGGAGTAGACTTTAAAGCTCCTTTAATGTCACTAAATGTTTGCATGCCCTTCTCCTCCCACTTGATGATTTGGTCTTTCTTCAGCATGAAAGTAATAGGCAGAGTAATCTTTGTAAAATTAAACACAAACCTTACAAAGTTAATTTGTTTAAAGAAGGACTGAATTGTTTTATTGGATTGTGGAATAGACACTTTGACAATGGCTTTTACCCTCTTGGAGTCAATCATGACACCATCCTTGGACACTATATGTCTCAACAACTTGGTCTTTTGTACTCCAAAGTGGCACTTTTTCAAAGTAAGTGAAATGCCAAACTCCCTGCATTTGATCAACATTTTTTCTAGATGTTCCAAATGTTTTTCTCTAGTCTTGGAGTACACAGTAATATCATCTTGATACACAACAATGAATTGACTAATTTTCCCCACAAAATCAATGTCCATAGCTTGCTAGAATGTTGCACCAGTGTTCATAAACCCAAAAGGCATCCTCATATATACATACATTTCCCAAGGTGTAGTGAATGCAATCTTGGATCTATCAAATTCCTTTACCATAACCTGGTTGTACCTTGAGAAACTATCTAATGTGGACAACATCTTTGATCTGATAACACTTTGCAGTAGGTTCTCTATATTGGGTAGGGGATATTATATTTCAAATAATATTTATTTTAATTTTGAAAATCCACACATAAGTGGATGTCACCATTCTTCTTTCGTATAGGGACTAAATTGGCAACACATGATGAGTACTCAATGGGCTAAATGATACCACCGCCCCTCAGCTTCTTTACTAAATCCCACATCTTGGTGGCCAAGATGGGATTAATGGGCCTCTATTTCTGCCTAAAAGGCTTGTTATCAAGCTACAATGGAATGACATATTGGAATAAATCTTTCCTATACAATTTTATCTTAGAATAAGACCATGTCAGACAATATTGGTACTTCTTTAGCAACTGCATGTAAACTTTCTTCTCATTGCACTTAAGTGAGTACCTAGCCAAACCTTTATTGGATTCTGATGAGAACCCAAGTTTCACTCAGTCATGTCTTTTGAGATAAATGAGTCTCTCAACTTGATTCTATCAGATCCATCAAGAGATGCCTCCAAACTCACCAATCCTCTTAGGATCATGTTTGTCTTCAGCTGAATAATGTCTTTCCCAAACAAGGTGTTTTTTCCATTGCAAACTTGAACCATCGATTCCAAGTCTATGCGCTGATCATGGAACTCAACTTCACAATTCATAAACCTCTTATTCTATTCATCATCATCAAAGACCTGCCAATGATGAACATTGTTTGGGATTGAAGGCTTGACAAGCACCTCCACTTGGTATTGATAATGAGGGATCGCATTTGTAATATCAAATTGAGCACCTCACCCTACAAGTTTGTCAGCTTCTTCATTGAAACTTTTTCCATGATAACAAATGTTGAATGCATCAAAAAATTCAAACAAATCTCAAATAACATTTTGATATTGTTTCAACTTTTTATTCTTAGTGGCATAAGCATTACGGATATGCTTAACCACTAACTCAGAATCACCCTTGATAATCAAAATTTTAATTCCATATTCAAGAGCAATTTTTAAAGCAAACAAGAGTGCCTCATACTCAGTAGTATTATTCATGCACTCAAAAGAAAGTTGAAAAGAAAACATAAAAAAATTTCCGTTAGGGGCATAAAAAATAACCCTAGCTCCATTTCCAAGATTGGATCAAGACCCATCAAAACACATCTTTCAAACTACATTTTCTTTGTTAGGTTCAACATCAAGAACAACAGGGTGTTCACTAGTATCAACATTCCTACCAAAGTTTCCCAACTCAACATATGTGTATAACACCTCATTGAAAGCATGTTTTTGATCTTCAATCACATGCAACATATTCGAATCTACATAAAGCTAGACCATCTTACCCTCTAGTGGAATGGTGGCATCAAAAAGGTCCATTTGTACACTTCCACCCATGTTAGCAACCCATTTTCATGACAACATCCCCCACTTAGGCGAGTAGTCTACAATTACCACATCCATATTCAAATACTTACCAAGATGATTTGCCAACTATATAATTAATACCTTGACTTTCCTGACAAATATAACTTCTCATGAATCCATGACATAGCATTTGCCAAAGGCTGATGTAATCTTCACTTCGAGCTCATTCAAGACACCCAAGGGCATCACATTACAAGAATCTCCAGAATCAAACATACAGTTGTGGACAATCAGATCATTGATTAGTAGGGTTGTACAAAATGGATCCACATTCAACTAACTCTCCACTAATGTAGTCCCCAAATAGACCTCTGGAGTAGGTTCAACAACCTCTTCTAATTATTCATCACCTTCTGGGGGTGTTTGAGGCAAATCAATTTCATTCACAGCTAACCTTTCACCAAATTCTAAATATTCAAAGGCCCTCTTCCTAGGTTCAGGGATTCTTAATAATTCAACAAATGGTACAATGGATTTTAATTAGCTCAACACTTGGGTCATATCACATATGCTATATTGCGGAAGAGGCATATTCGATGGAAGGGTAACAACACATTCAGCTAGAATACAGTCACTCAAGATCTGAATTAGAGTAGGTTGGGGTGAATTTGAATCACTAATAGTAGCCTTCAAAGGTGGATTTTGTTTAAACTCATTATCACCCTTAAGGATACTAGACAATATGGGCATTTTATTGCTCTTAGTAGGAGCACCTCTAGGCCTAGTAGCTTGGGACATGGGTACTATCTTGGAAGCTTCTGGAACTGTTGTAGCTTTCTTTGCTTCCTTTTTTGCATTCCCTGATTTTGGATTTGCAGGGGCAGTGTCTTGAGCAACAACACCTAGTTGCCTACTTCTCAAGTAATATTCCTTCTTTTTGGTAGCTACTACATTAATTAATAATTTCCTGTCCTCAATTGATGTAATTCCTCCATAATATTTATTAATCATTATAGAGCATAAGATATCAAAATCATGAATGGGTAATTCATATGTTTGTGCCATATTAACATCACAAGCAAAGTCAAAAGTTAGGACTGTTATGATTCACACTTAAAAAACAATGCAAAATATAATGTAGATCAACACAACACAAAAGATATAGGTGGACCAAGATGTCCAAATATGCAATATATGCAGAAATAGAATACCTTTAAGGTAGGGCAACACCATACAATACTCCTTTATGAATGAATAACTCCACAATGTCTCTTCAAAGGGACAACCTCCAATATCCTCTTACAATAGAAGACTCAATGCTTACTTGATACATTTACAATGATAATCATCTTCTTTATATAGACCTCTATCTAACTAACAATGAATAGGTAACCTCTTAATCTCAATGTAGGCCGACCATTACCCAATGCACTAATTCCACATGTTACTCTATTATCTTAATATATTGGACCCACATCACTAACTAAGGGGGATGTGTGCCGCATGTCAGCATCTACATCAACCCATATACATTAATATATCATATCCCTAGGTACATAGCAGGGACACTTTCCATTTTGACCATGCTCCAAAACTAATCAATCATAGTATCATTCAAAAATTTCATGGAGGCAGTCAATTTGCTTTAGGGACTTTGACAATCGAACATAAAAATATCATACTCGGATGACGCATATTCAGGTTCATTCGAATCTTCATCAATCTATTCAACGGTATCACATGGAGGGTGTGGAAGGAAGCACTTATCACACCAATCAATGTTTAAATCAGAATTCATAACATTTACTTTGGCATTTAAAGGATCAGTCACCTCTTTTCCAGCCCCTCTATTCTAGTTTTTCTTTGATCTTTCTTCATGTCCAGGCCTCTTCCCTTTATCATTATCTCAATGGTGGAAAGCAGGCCTTCCTTGCACTTGATTTAGATTTGGAGCTCTCTCATAGCTTGTAGACACATAAGGGACCCCCTTTTTAGCTCTGGTAAGCTTGTAGGACATCTCTTTGACAGTGGAGGCCAAAGTCTTGACAGTCTCTTCAAGTTTGGTTGTCTTTGTGGACTGTGCCTTTTCTAAATTAACCAATTTTACATCAGCCCACTTGTTTATGGGCTTTCCCACAGCCTTGATATTATTTTCAATTTGGATGGCCATATTGAATGCCAACCTTAGGTTAGTGGAATCGTTGTCCCTCAAGTAGTACGCAACCTTCTTATCAAAGGCATCATGGTACTTTATCAAGCACATTGTATCACTGGGCCTGATGTTTTCAAGCAACCACATCATAGTTTTGTTGAACCTTGTATTGAAGTCCTACACACACTCATTAGGATTCTTCTTGATATTTTAAAATTTAGCCAAGAGAAACCTTGGATCAATCCTAGCACCATATTGAATTCTAAAAACATTTTGCATCTCTCCCCATGAATCAATGCATTTGGTGGGAAGGGAATTGAATCTTTCACGAGCATCTTCCTTCAGCGTTCACACAAACAACTTAATGCACACATCCTCATACTTAATCTCATAATCTTCAATGATATTTTGAAAAGCCCTTAGGTGTTGATCACCACTCATTGCATTGATCCCTTGGAATTTTGGGAAGCATTTTCTTACTTCATTCAAGACTTCATTAGGATAGTCATCCATTTCATCAAAATTGATATGTCTAAATCTAGGAAGACATAATGCAGGACGCTCATTCTCATCTTGGTCCTTATGCCTCATGATTAGTTCAATTAGAGGTTCAAGAACAAATGACAAAGAGATATGAGGGGGTGAATGAGGTAGACTTAGTGGATCAGACTTGGGAGGGGATTCGGTTGGTTGAGAAGGAGTTGGGTAATACACATGATTATAGGCTTCAAAGTTTTTAGGAGAGCTATGATAGTCCTCAATAATGGGAGGGTCAACAAAGATTTAAATATTGTCATAATCTTGACAACCCTTAGTAGCTAAACTTTTCCCTTCAACAGTCCTCCAGACTTGTACTCTTTTTCTTTGAGGAATACTTAAGGGTGTAACAAGTTTCTTAGATGTGTCACCTTAAAAATATGATCTCAGTCCTTCCAGTTTTGCAAACAAAAAAATACTCAAAGATGGAGGTTAATAAAGATATTCAAACTACGCACTGATCTTCTTGAAACCAGATGATAAAATGGAGTTGCCACTAGGATCAGAATTCTAGAACATAATAGTTGACAAACTGTTGTGATACATGCTGAAATTAAACTTGTTGAAGCTTAATGAGATAGAAAATAAAGAAACTATTTTTTTTAATAATGTTTAAAGGGAAAAAACACCTTTCAACATGCAATGTTAGCAAAACTTTGTAAAAAAATCTGTAAAAGTCAAATTGTCAAATCTTAAAACTTCCTGGCACATCGCCAGTGGAGTGCTACGACATTGATGTACCAAAAATAGTGAGAATAACACAAATAAAATGATAGTAAGTCTTTGCAAGAGTCCCTGATAGCATAATTATTACAGGTATATTTTCTTTCCCTGACAACAGTGCCAGTTTGGTGTTGATTCCCAATTATACACCTCATACACTTGGCCTTGCACACTTGAGAGAAATAGCAAGTAATGATGGAAAACCCACAAGTATGTCCTTATAGTTGGGGAAGGGTTTGACATTAGGATTACATTGAATGCATAAAATGACTGAGAGACACTTACAAAGGGTATAGTCAGCTCCCTACTACTTCTAGCTCTACTTGCACCAAGGTGAGAGGACCTATGGGGTAGCTTGATCACATGGAGAGATTCTCCAATTCAACCTCCATAGTGATTTTTGGCACAAGGAACATATAAGGCCAAGGCATAACCAAGTTTTCACACTTCACCCATGAAGGGTTATCATATGAAATGCATACATGCTCTTAGTCATATACAAGCTACTAAAGACATATGAGGAGATGACTACAATCTTCATTCTATAAAATATTTAACATGGGTCGAATGGAAAACTACAACACTAGAATTCAAAGCACAAATTTCAAACATATTTAAACTATTCAAGATCTTAATTTGTAAGGCAAATAACACTTATAGTATGCAATATGGTATATTATTTGTGGGGTAAGATGGGGTAGAACAGTTAGATAATTATAAGATTGAGGGTGGCGTGTTGGTGGCTTCCAAATAGCAAGGTGTTTTGCAGTATTTCATTACAATATTCCTTAGCAAAGATGCAAAAACTCTTTCAAATGCAAGATAATGATAAATAAAAAATGATCCTTAATAGACTAGAACATACATTAAAACTAATATTTCAAATGCCTTTCCCTATTGAATCCATAAACCTAGGGTGTTCCAACAAGTTATTCTATAACATATTCTAAAATAATGTAGAAAGGGTTTTATAACCCAAACCCATGCTCAAAATGATAACTAGTAATGAACATAAAACTAGATATCCAATCAATAATATTTGTAAAACAGATCATTGCACTTCATCAATAGGAAATAGCTTATATATATATATATATATATATATATATATATATATATATATATATATATATATACACTTCAAAATGATGTCATGGAGACAAACATGGTGAGACCACTCTTTTGACAAGGGAGACATAAAGGTACTCTCAAAGATCACTAATGGATGTAAAATTGCAACCACCTTAGCAAGGGAGACAAAATTTATACACATTAATTGATCCCATAAACATTTTTGCAGAACCTAGGCTTAGAGAAAGTGGACACCTAAAATAGTGACCATCAAAAACCAACAGAATGGCCAACCAACCCCTTGAATAGAGGAGAAGTCCTCTATTTATATATTTTTAGATCTAGAAATGTGGGTTGCAACTTACAAAATTGCAAAACAAATTTTCAAGTCCACCAAGATGCTTCCAACTGGAGAAATGTTCCCTTGCAATGCCTAAAATCTTCATCCATTTGCAAGAGAAATCAATGTTCTAATTGACTCTACAAAGAATGATGAAGATTTACAAAAAAAATTTGATTTCGTGGTGGGAGATAACTTTTCACATAAACTGAAAGGAGAATATTCATGGTATAGGGTTGAACAAACTTTTTCTTCATATGAAACCACCCAAAGATGCCCTAACCACTTGCGTGCACAACTAGAAACTCTTGGATAACTATCCTCCCTCTCATGCACCATGGAATAACCTAATTTTACCATTATTCTCTAGGATATTTTGGACCCATGGCCCTCTGAATGATCTTCTCTATAGTGGCCCACCTTGCATTTGCAACCCTGTAATTTCTCACTCATGGAGGAACTTAGACAAACACAACAATGAAACAATGCAGAAGACTTAGGTCACTTTTAACTTTTAACTTTTGGCTCCAAATTGTTTTTTACATTTTGTTATTTTGCATTTTTGTTTTTGCACATCTAGATTTTTAGGGATTCCCTCATATATTGTTTTATGCAAAAATGTATTAGTTTCAACTTTTGATTTACTTGGGTAAATCTTGGTCCCTCTCACAAATTTGCCATTTGCAAATTGCCAAGCTACTATTAGTAGTGGAATGCTTCGCTAACTGTATTGCATGAGGTCTTTAAATGTGTCATGCATGCCTATGTGGCATCGCCATGTCACTCAATTCACAAAAATATTTGATTTATACTAACTTTATTAAAATGTCCACGATCATCCTACATCATCAGATCTGCTCGTCTGAGTAAACACGGACCATAGATCTATGTTTGGCTCATTACCATTATGACACATGTCACTACTACATTTAACTTGGTCCCTTTGAAAATTCCATACTAGTTTGCACTATTGGATTTGTGTGCATGGATCGCTGCAAATCATCAATCTTGATTTGGAATACCAAGCATTATTGGCTACTAGTTATCTTTGGCCTTGAGGTCATGCCACTTGACAACCACATGGGCTCTTTGCACCCTGCTCTGTCAATCCCATCAAGATAACACACTCTTTCCATGTGGTGGTCCCATGTTCATTCTAGCTTTTGTTAAATTTTTTTGGCTTAATACATGTCATAAATCAGATTGTGTACACCTAAATGTGTACCATCAATCTTTGGGAACGTGCTCGATCTTTAGATTACGACCATGTATTGAATTTTCAACTATGCTCCTACACCATTAGATATTTACATTCAATAAAACACACATTATCATATTGCAATCCATGAGATTAAGCATGATTTATTCATTGCAAATAGTCTTTATTGCTTTGAATGCCATCACATCGCATGGTAGCACCTCGCTAGATCTCTAGCCCCATTGAACTATCAAATATCTATTTGTATCGTTGGATCTTAAAAACATGCTCAAAATTTTGATCATCCTCCATGAGCTTGACACTTGTCATGTCTAAACTAGTCCTGGGACATTTTAATCTTAAAGACTACTTGTCGTGACTTAAAATTGATGTTTGCACGCCTGTCAAAATATGTTTGTGAGACCGTCATATTTGCAATTTAGGAAAAATTCTTCAGGGCTTTGCTTGTTAGGTCTTATGCTTTGGGCCTTTTTTTCTTGATTTTACTCATTGGACCTTTTGTCTTCAGCACAATTGTCTTGTAATAATTGTTGCAAGCTTTTTATCTTTGACACTTCTGATTTAGGATTTTCTTCAAAACTTTTGTTCCATGATAATTCGATCAAGACAATTGTTTCGGATAATTTGTTTGAAATAATTTATCCAAATCATATAAGTTATTTTAGACTTTCCTTTACGTGAACATTTCATTTGGATAATTGTTTAAGATAAAATATCCAAAATAATTTTCCTGAAGAAATTATCCTTTGCATTTTCTCTAAAGAAATTGAGCTTACGCTTTTGCCGAAGAAATTGAGTCTTCGACATTTTCATCTTTGTCGGGATCATTGTTTTGGATTTTTTATAAAATAATTTCCTTGAATAATTTGGACTTCACATTTTTGTCGAAAGATTTTGAACTTGACACTTTCACCGAAACAAAGGAATTTTGTCAAGCTTTTTGTGCAAGCAAAATGCCCGAAGGGCAAGTGCCATTTGGAATTTTTTTCGTGGACAAAAAATTCAAAACAAACAAGGACTTTACCTTTTCCTGACATAATGCAACTCTTTCAGACTTTTTGCATTGAAAAAATGCCCAAAAGAATTATACCTTTGGAATTTTTTAGGTGGGCAAAATGTCTGACAGAATTCCTTTGGGTTTTTTATACAAAATGTTTTGACTAAAACAAAGTAAGAATTTGAATTTATTTGAACCTTTTGTAAAAGACAAAATATTTGATGGAAATAAGTCTTTAGATTTTTTGTTTGAGACAAAAAGATCGAAGACATATATTCGTCGAACATTGTGTTCATGCAAAAAGCCCAAAAAAGTCTAAGGGAAAGACACATATGCCAAGCAAAGACCAAATTAGGACTTAGCCAATTTTCATATGAACTTGACCTTTGACATGAGCATTTGAAAATATGACTTGGGTTGAGGACTTAAGATTTGATACTTGACAAGGGCCCAATTTTTTCAGTGCAATTTTGGGCACTAACACCTGCCAAGTTACAAGTTAGGTCACTCTATATACTTGCTTATCACATGTTTTATCCTTATGCACACACAAGTCAATACGTAGGAAATAACTACATAAGTTTGAGGCCCTATTTGGAGTATTGACAATGTAGATAGTGCCTATTGATAGAGGGGTCTTTGGTGTGGCTTGACATTGTGTGCTCATTAACCTCTTTTTTCCACAATCACTTTAAGGGTGAAAAAAACTAGGGTTTGATCATTTGATAAATTGTGATAGTGTGTACACAAGATTTAAACACACTAGATTAAAGGTGATAGAAAACCTAGATTTTTTAGGTCGTCATACCCAAATACAGTTGACACCTATGTCCAAGTCAGATAGTAGCATTGATACAATTATCTAGATCTGACTCAAGCATCTGAGGCCCCCAAAATATAATTTTTAGAATTTGACAATTGTTCTAGGACTTTGATCCAGTCCACTTCTAGCCTATTTCATCCCAGAGCTACATGTGTGTAGTAAAAAAAATAAGTACTCGTATTTTTTATTTATTACAATATCAATCAATATTCATACTTTTTATTTTTATCATATATCAGTATTATAAATTTAGAACATTATTTATCTAAGTTTACAAATTAATTTGCCTACTATAGATTTGTTTATCACCTTTGTGCTTATTCATTTCTAAATTTTTAATCTTATATTGACTCATCTTAATTTAGAATTAAATAATTGGTGAACCCGACGTGGATGTCTTTCCATGCAACTCCTATTGTAATCTAGGGTATTTATTGTTTTTTTGATCTTTTAATTATTGCAAATTATTTTAAAAATCAAAATTTATTTTTCTAAAATCATGTTTAATATGGATAAAAAATAACTTCTTCCTCCTCTTAACCCTAAGGAAGGTGATAGTTACCATCCCTATAACCAGGTCCATGATGTATACAAAAAGAAATACAATTGATTTATTAATCAATCCTAACTCAAAGAAGATAAATCCTGCTTACACTTTTGATTGTTGATACATTATATATTGAGGGTCATGACTAAGATGGATCTACTAGACTTAACCAAGGGATATCTTACTACAATAACATTACTAGAGAGGGTTCTAAATCTTCTAGTCAAGTAACACTATGCAATAACGCTAGATATGTCCTATGTTTTAATATTCATAAAGTAAATGACAAGTAAAGTAAAATATAATCTAGTGCTCACCAAAGCTTATGGCACAAAATGAGGGTAAAAAAATAAAAAATAAACATGCATAAAATATCTATACTCACGTCAATGTCTAGGAAATTCTAATGCATAGTAGAGAATTGCAAATGCTAATGTATCTACTCTTACATAAGAGGAATAGATTTAAGAATATTTATCTTTGAAGATCAACCCATCGAGCCTCAATCTCTCCCTTGGCCAAGGTGTTTTTCAAGAGGTTGTTGTGGTATGTAAGGATAACAAAAATAACTCAGTTTTATGATACACAACTTCTCTATGTATCCAAAACACTTCTCCATAAGACAAGATTTGTATCTCTAGAGAAAGTATTGAAACTCTAAGCAATGCTCTTCAATTAGAATGGTGGATAAATAGATGCACAATATATTATTCTTCATCTTCTCTTATTCATAAATGACATAAATAGATGTGTATATATAGTTGGTTTTAACCCCAAACCTTTCATAAAATTTAGTTGATAGAGTCAACCCAGTCGACTCTATATCGTTATTTGATAAAAATAAATTAGGTCTCGATTTAGGTCGGCCAGCGCTGACCTAGACCCGTAATGTGCTCTTAAAAAATTAAATATAGGGTCATCCCAATTGACTCTGTATTGTAAACTGCTAAACTCTTAGAATAGAGTTGATTTGGGCTGACTTAGTCTTGAAGACGGTAAAAGAAGGTTTTAAAATAAACATTTGAGTATAAATATAAGTTAAAAATAGGTAGTATAAATATAAAATAAACATTTAAGTATAAGAAACTTGAAGATGGTAAAAGAAGGTTTTAAAATTAAAAATTGGATTATAAATATAAGTTAAAAATAGGTAGTATAAATATAAAATAAACATTTAAGTATAAGAAACTATATGTCCATGGACATATAGTTTCTTATACTTAAATGTTTATTTTATATTTATACTACCTATTTTTAACTTATATTTATACTCATTTTGCCATCTTCAAGACTTAGTTTCTTATACTTTATGTTGTATTTTATATTTATACTTTTAGGATGTTTGAGAGTGGTTTTGGACCTTTAGGAGCTATAATGCAAATTCTAGATTTTGGAGGGTCCTATTAGATTTCAAACTTAGCCACATTTCAAGGTTCTAGGATTTTAGACTTAGCAATATTTCAAGATTCTAATATTTTAAGGAAGAATTATAGGAGGCAAATGGATAGACACTATAAAGAAGTTGATAAATGGTAGGAATGATACAAAGCCACAACAATATTACGAAGCACCAATGGTCTGCTCACCCCTTTCTCAATGCACCCTTTAAGGCATGTACTCATAGAGATTAAAAATTGATAGGTTCTTGCAAGAGAGAAAGTGTTAGTAAGTGATAAAGTTAATAAACATATTGTGTATACACATGCTATCACTCTTTAATGGGGTAGGATATATGGTACATATATGCATATTCAATCTGAATCACCAAGGGTTTGTGTTTGTGAAGCCCTAAAAGATCAAATCACCACTATGAGTAAGTTAATAAAAGAGTTACATAAATCAAATTACATATATGTAGAATATAAATTATGTTAGTGTTAATAATGTGTTTGCATCATCATCTAGCAAGGTTTCATATATAAATTAAAAACTATAAAAAAAACATCTCAAATAAATGATTTAAATAGTATACCAAAGGCTACTAAGAGTCCAAGTGAAATCCTAAGAGACATGTTTCGAAACAAAGTAATCCAATTACTTCATGTATATCATATATAAATAGATCTGATTACTATTGTGCATATCATAGAATGTATGAGAATCATACATATTGTTGTATTGTATTAAAAAACAAAATATAAAGTCTCAAAGATAGCGGTGATCCTATAATTGATACATAACTCAAACAAACCATACACATTAAGGGCACCCATTAGATGGGGTTATTGGCACTTTTATATGGCATACACCTCCTATGGTTCAAAGACTTTATATTAATTTTAATGATAGTGATATTTTAGATGATGCTCTAGATCTTCATTCCTTATTCATTCGAGCATACCTTGATCACCAACCTATACATAGTGTTATTATTAATAATGATGCACATGAGAATGTTTGCACAATGACATTAATTATGCATTTGTGTTATACACTATTGGATGAAGAATGGAGATTGGTAAAACAATGAATTATATGAGATGAATGCATGTGTGAAGTGTATGATTTTGTCTTTTGTATAACTTTTGTATGTATTCGACCTTGTAAGCCTATTCGAGTATTAGAAGAATATGACGAGTCTTTCCTATTATATCTCAAAAAGTTGAAATGTGAAGAGGGAATAGGATTATAAAAGACTATAAATAACACTTTGATGTAATAGAATCTAGTTCGATGTGTTGATAGATATTAATAGAATCATTATATTATGGTTTTCTTTATCTTCTTTTATGTATGGTTTGTGCATAGTGAGTACTCTATTTTAATTTAATTTGTTATTTAATGTGATACTAGTTATAGTTCATATTATATTTTTATCTAATTCATTTTTCTCTTCAATTTATTATTGTACATCATAGATGGTTTATAATAGTGGCATCTCTTCTATGCTTGTTAGGACTCTGCACTATGTAAGTTATCCCTATAATTAGCATGTTGTAGAGTAATTCCAAGAACCTCTACTAATAATGGTGTGGTGAGCATGGAATATATTTGGATGAAATATGTTGAGATGGAAGCTATGACAGAGAGATGTATAAATATGACTAGATGAGAGAACCATGAACTTTGCAGACGAAGAAACATGGAGAGTTGAAAAACTTACATAGGAGATTATCCAAGAACATCTCTATGACAAAATCTATGAAAATTTTTAATGTGAATTTCATAGATTTTTATATATGTGGCTAGATAGATTAGAATACTATTGCTTTAGTCCAAGTAGAACAAAATTTATAGTCTAGACTGAGAAAAAACTAGAAAGATTGTACAATCTAGACACTGATTAGTCCCAAGCAGTAAATTATTGGATAAAGACTATGATTGATAGTTATATCATAAAAGTCATAGTACAAGGATATGTAGCTTTTGAGACTACATAAGACTAATTTTTCCAAGGAATCATAAGGACATTTTTGCAGTGACTACCTTTGCTAATCAAGATGTTGGTTGTGGAAAAGACCATGGTGCCTACTCCAGCCAACATGGAGTAGTCACTTCGGGCACCATGGGGGTATGTGTGAGATAAAGTGGATGATGAAAAGTTAAGTAAAAAGAACTTTAACATGATCTTAGAAAATGGAAGATGAAAAGGTTTAAAATTGTAGACACCTAAATCTGGGCACCAATGACCTCCAACTAGGATTTTGACCAATTTCCACCTAAAGTACATAATTTGGCCTAAAAACACTAAACCACATTAAAAGCTTTGAATTAGACATATTCAAGTGCTGATTTTGGCTAGTGTATCATTAAATGGAGTAGTGAAATTTATGGGCCAACTAACTTTGATCAGATCATTCTGAGTCAAAATGCCAATTTTACACTTAGTGCTCTGGATTGCTCTTTTCTATCAAATATCTTGCATGAGACACATGCCTTTGTTATTTGGTGTTGGTAACATACTAAATGGGATAACAAATCCAATGCATCTGAAATCGACTTCTAATTTCAATCCAGTCAAAATTTGAGCTAATAACAAGGCATTCTGATTAATTTATGTAATTTGTACACAAAGTGCTTAATCATACTTAAGAGATAATTAAATCAAATTAGAGCCTAATTAAGAATTCCATGGAAAATTGTTGAATAATTATTTTTAGAAATAAATATTGAATATCTACATCATTAGGTGACCTCATTTCTTGGAAAGACATCCCTAGGCCATAAATATCACAAATATTAAGATTCGTGTCTCCTATGCCTCATCAATGCCCTCCATGCCTCTTAATTACTTCTTTTTCCAATGTCATGATGAGGATAATTATATATTTAATTATAAAAAATTAAATTAATTCTCAACCACACATCTTCATCTCAAGGTGGATGGTTCAGGTTGATTTTGAGCAATCTCAAAAATCTATAAATAGGAGGCCTTGTCTATTGAATTTTAAGATTAATTTGTGCAAAGTTATCATGTCAAATTGATTTTAAGAGCTCTCACACGCCAAAATTGTGATGCCAAAATATTGATCCAATCCAATCCAAAGTCACAAGGTGCCAAAGAGAAGAGGAGATAGCCAAGCCTCTTTTGATGAAGACTTCATGAGAACAAGCCGAGCAAGCCACTACAAAAGCATTTGGAGCATCCAAGGAAGGTGAAAGAGTCTTGTTTTTCATTAATTTTTATTTGTGTTTGTCATTTTTTTTTGTTATTAATTTCACCCGAGTAACTATACATGAAGATGTTAGTTTAATATGTTTTTTGTCAATTTATTTTGTTTATTTTGTCACTAACACAATAATAATCTCCCCTTATTACAATCCTATGTCCACAAATGGCATGCCTGGGGGGACCTAATGCATCCCACACATGAAGATCATTATGCAACCTTAAAATATTTATTTGGATCATTAAAACTTTTGCAATTTGATTTTCTAACTTTGTTTTACCATTTTTCTTTGTCACGAGTTTACATAGTAACCGTCATCGATTGAGTAAACCACCGACTAACCATTGTTGGATAAGTATAATAATCGTCAGTTAAGTTATTAAAATCGTCATTGATCTACATAACTATCATTGGTTAATAAAATCATCATCGATCTATATAAACATCATCGTCATCGGTTGGTATAATTGTCGATGGTCACTGTGTTTTTTTACACAAACCCAAGAGCTCATTTTTCTATGTTGGTTGTTTCATCTTCAAAAGTGATTCTAAGCTAAACATCTTGCTAACGTTTTTTTTGCAGGTTTTAATTTTAAAATCATCAAAGCATGCTTAAATAGATTCTTTTAAACTTCTTTTAGGGTGTTTTAAAATGAATCAAACTTTTCATTTTGGTGCTCAAAGGAAAATTATTTAGAGTGTTATTGCTTACATCTTGTAGTTAGCTTTCAAAGTTACAAATTAAGACCAAGGGGTCAAATGAACACCACCAAATCTTTTATTTGGACTTAAAATTAAATACACTTGTCAATTTTGTTTTCACTTGTTTCAATTAGCAATTTGTTTTCACAAAATACAAGGATGTTGCGTGTATGCTCTTCCATTTGTCCCCTTTAGGGAACCCTTGGAATCAAAAGTTCTTTTCTTATTTGTAAATTGCCTATTCCAAGGTATAAAAATAATGTCATCTAAATCACTCTCCAAAAACTCATAAAAGTATTGGGTGACTTTGACAATGACCCTAAAGTCTTTCTATTTTATGTTTTCTTTATTTCATGTAAACTTGGCTTGAGAGGGGGATGTCATTACCTCTCACGAGTTATTTAGGGAATATTTAACCCAAGGTTTCATATCTTGACATTGACTTCACTTACTTCTTCTAAATTACACATGGGACATATCTGTATTTGAACATCGTACTACATTAAGCAAATAGCAGGATGTAGTGGTTGTAAAAAAGACTAGACATTTTTACAACTAGTCAATGCCACAATCACCCAGTTTATATGCTTGTCTTTTGCATTGTTTGACATGAAAGTCATTATGCAATTGATTCCCCTAGAAATGTTTTAAATCTTGCTAATTTAGTCAACTCCACATTTCCATACCCTTGCTAAGATTTGGACGATTATACTTAGAGTATTTTAGTCATTTTTGCTTGATATGGTTTGAGACTAAAAATTATTTGTTTGCTCATAAAGGAATGAAAAAATGAATTTGTTTATATGTCATTATTTTATCTAAAGCGCTGTTATGTTGGCCATTTTACACCACACTTGTGCCTTGAAATTTTTGCTAAACTTGTTTATGTTTATGTCAATTTGAGTTGCAAGGGTAGTGTTATGCTACCAAAATCATATCAAAATATTTTCAACATTTTGAGTCTTTGAAACATAACATAGATCACATCATTAAAGCATGCTTACATTTTTAGGCTGCGCAATTTGTTTCAAGACTAGTTTACCTTATATCAAAAACTATTTTGTTTCAAACCATGTCATGTATACCATTTGGACCTTTGTCTTGTGCCGTCATGCTATCCGATCTTGTCTATCTTGTTTGGTCAAATCTTAGTTTTCACCATTGAGTTTTCAATTAGCCTTGTCAATTTTGGATTCAAACATTGATTGATTTATATTTAGGCCTTAATTCATTGGGCTAATACATAGATCTTTCTCTTTTAGGTTGCATAACTTCGATTAATCGATTACCAAAATTTGAAAACTATTGATGGTTTGTTTGTTCAGTACCTATCCTTATCATTATTTATGCCTTTATTTAAGAAAACACAATATTTATTTAAGGAGTCTTTTTTCTTATGCCTTATGCCAATTGATCATGTTTATGTTTGATTTTGTGTGTCGGGTTTATATCAAAGCTGTTTCCAAACTTGTTAGATTAAATCAAAGCACATGATACCTTTGTTTCAAGTCTAGATTTTGACACCATTTGGTCAAAAGTTCTAGCATATGCCTATTTGTTTGAGACTATCTTTTGACTCCATGTTTGGTCAAAAGACTTAGTAACTCAACTTTTCTCTTTCCTAGTTTAGACCTTTTTTGGAACATTTTGACCTAGACCTTTGACATGCCAATTTTTATTTAGATGCTTGTCCTTTTGTGCATATGACATTTGACATTAGACATTTGATGTTAGATTTTTTTATGCCAAGTCTTATCATAAACCATTTTATAGATACAACTCCATTTTCAAACCACGGTGAAGATACAACTCCACTTTCGACTAAGTTAGACCAAGTTTGAACCATTTATCCTTTGGACATAGTTTTTTGGAGTTTGTAGAACTCTAAGCATTTTTGTTTTCAGAGATTTCATCATTTATGTGGATATGTCTAGCTACACCTATGGTGGAGTCACATATAATCCAACTTATGATAGAATGGCCACACAAAATGACTTTTATGGCTTTAGTCAAGACCCCAATGATGATAATATGGTTTGTGAGATAGATTTCTATCCACCTCATAATAATCATTCATGAGAATAAAGTTATGAACCAGCTCACGATCTAAATCGAGATCTGGATTGGTACGAAGAGGCTTGTGAGGAGGAATTTTAAGACCCAACTACAGATAATTTTGTTTGAGATATAGATCCATACCCTCTTTATAGTAATTAGTACATAGAACATAGTCAAGAACTAGCTTATGAGCCAACTCACAACTGGGATGATATAGTTTATGAGGAAGACTTAGATGCTTTGGCTTATGTTAGCAATTAGGCTCCACCACATCATACCATTTCTATTCTAAGATCATAATGTCACACTATTCCCATACCAAAACCTCATCCTTTAGTTTGTGTAAATAATTAAGTTCCACAATGCCAAACCATTTCTATACCAGGACTTCATCTTTTAGCTTGTGTGAGCAATCAAACTCCACAATGCCCCTTCATCATTCTAGGACCTAGTCCTTTATCTTATGCCAATAATCAAGCCCCACAACACCCTATCATTACCATTTTAGGACTTTTTCCTTTAACTCATGCAAGCAATCATGATCTCTAATGCCCTACCATTATCGAACCACAAGCCATTCCTCATCCAAAACCAATCCCATCCAAACCTCAATCAATCCAATCTTTTAAAGGCCAAGATGTGTTTAAAACTAGTATTTTCTAACTCATTGGAAACCAAATCCAAGACAACAAATCAATCTAAGATGTTTTTATTGAACCAACTATTTATGATAAGTTAACTTGTGATGAATCACCTATTGATCCTATAATAGTTGTTGAGGAGTCTCATACTGACGAGCCAGTCTATATCGAGTCACTTTTTAATGATTATAATCATTTTTAGGCAAATCATTACCATGACCATGTGCCTATTTTTCAAGAGCCTCTTATTGATAAGCCAGTCTCTGAGGAGTTGTCTTTTAACCTTTTTCTCATCCTAGAGGAGTCCCACTCTAACAAATCAATTTTTGTGGATTCCATTATGCCATCACATGTTACTTATTCAAAACCAAATATTCCTCAAGACATCATTATAATAGAGTATCTGTCAGATGAATAATTAGAGTTAGAGTCAGGTTCCACTCTTAGACTGACATCATATTTAACATCAAAATCAGAATCAACATTAGTCACAAAATTGGAATTAGAGTCCCTTGGGTTAGATTCAAATTTAGAAGAAGAATACGTTCGTGGTTGTTACAACATTGGTTACACATGCCTTGTAGATTAATTTCAATATTTTTGTGATCCTTCTATGATTTTTGAGGACGATTACTTTAGCTTTGACACACATTATCCTAGTATCTTCTACAAGGATTATGCATCCTCTCTCCATTCCATTACCATTCTATAGGCCATTACCATAAACCAAAATAGCCATATCATTGACATTCCATCTCACACAAGTGTCGATTGGGATTGATGGAATCACACTTTGTTGAACTGCATCCATGGTGACATAGCAGTTGAAGAAGAGCAAGGAGGCCAAGACCACATTCATGTAGTAGAAGAACACTCTCCTAGTGAAACCTTTTCAAAGGTGCTTGGATACAATCAAAGTTCTAACTCAACATCTTCTAGTGAAATTTTTTTAGAAGCGCTAAAATAAAATCAAAGTCAAAAGCTAATTTTCATTAGTGAAACCTTCTCGGAGGCAATATGGGATAATCAAGGTAACTTCATTGGTGAAAACCTCATTGTGGCACCAATAACTAGGCACAAAAGTTCTTCACTGCTTGATGAAGACAAAATCAAAGATCAAATCAAAATAGACTCCTATCTACAACCTAATCAAATGGTAGCTACTCTCAAGCCCAATCAATAGAAAAATTTGATGGTCCTATCAAGAGAACAAGTCTTTAGCCCCACCACAACCAAAGTCATGTCGAATCTAAAAATTTGATGGTCCTATCGAGAGAACAAGTCTTTAGCCCCACCACAACCAAAGTCATGTCAAATCTGGCATAAACAACATTACATGTGATTGAACGTCTTGATCTTAATTTATTTTCCAACCATTCCACATTCCATTATCATCTACCATTCCATTTCTCAATCAAACCTACCATCCATTATTTTTCCTTATTTACCATCCATGGTCATGCTTTCCTTTGTAGAGGCTACAAAGATACCTTGTCTCGATGTTTGAAGAAATCAAAATCAATGACCAATGAAGATCACAACAACATTCTTAGAATCACATTTTATAGGCAGTTCTTGATGGAGTAGTTGTTTAGATGAGGTGTGGGATAGAAATTAACATGATTAAGTATTATGTTTGTATTATTTGTTGATTAGGATGTGCATCTCCATCTCAACAAGAAAAATAAAATCATATGTCATTTGTCACACCCAAGACAAAAACATACCATTTCATATTTCCATGTCATTGTCATTATTACATATCCATTTGCCATTGTCGTATATTCTTGTTATTCACCCTATCACTTAGGGACAAACCCTATTACCATTTTATACATCTTATCATTCCATTCCTATCTAGATCAAAGCCTATTTTTAGTCATCCTACCCAATCCTATTTTGATCTTGGTTCATTTGGTTTTTTTTGTACTTTTTACAAGAGGATTCCAATCAAGTTTCAACAATTAATAAAGTCTGTGTTTAAATGATAGTCTATGAAAGTCATGTGATAGTTGATTTGGCATTATATCTTTCATTTTTCATCCTGTATCAAGCTTGTTTATGTGATCTTGATTATAACTGCCAATGGGGAAATCAATGTTTCACCAGTCTTGCTACTAATTATAATAGCCTATGGATAAATTAGTATCATTGACCTATACCATTGTATCTTAGTTACAACTACCTATGGGAAAACTAGGGACAACACTTGTTTATCATGCAGTGTTGCATCACCTTGCCATTATTTTTTTCATTTGACTAGCCATTTGTCAAATTTGAGAACTTGTTGGGACTTAGTTGGTTTTTTCCTGCCTTTTGTGTTGATGGAATTACGATGACTTGAGGTAATTTTAGGACTATGTGGGTTATGCTCAATTCATGTTGAGGTCACCTCAGTCCCCCTTTCCATATGCTCTTGCGATTTTGGAAGCAACCTAAGCCAAATGCTCTCGCTATTTTACAAGCAGGTATCTTGTCATTCTCTAACGAGCTAAAATACTTCAAAATGCCAAAAACATTCATAATATTTAAAACTAAAAAAATATTTGTATTGTCTAAGCCTAGTTAATTATCCTTGATCCGCCTTACTCGGGCATTATCATTGTTATGATGCTTTATTTTTATTTTATTTTTAGGCTTTCTATCTATTTGTTTATTTCAGGTTATTTATTTGATTGTTTGTTTGTTTATTCACTTATCTATTTGTTTTCTTTCAGCACTGTTGCCTCAACTCAGTCTATATGAATTCATGAGTGATTCCTTGAGCATATTATTCTTGAGTCTATCCATATTCATATGTCAGTATTATCATCATGAATTTTATCATTAGTGTATTGTTTTTGAGTGTTTATTGGATCGAGAGTCAATCCTTATGCATATTTTGGGATAGTATTCATGGTGTTTTATCATGAAGCCTACCATCACATGCTATAACAAAAATTAGCTTCAAGAAGGTCTATAATAAATGGACCCACAAAAGTTTCTCCTTGGCACCTTGGCAAATCCTTCCATCCCACCCTTGATCAAATTAACCCATTGGCCATTTTAGTTTTATCATTACTAATAAGGATGAGCATCTCCTCATTGGCAAGTATAACTAAATTATTTCTAATGATCAATATTATTCCTCTATCCATCTCTTTCATCACTTTTCACCCACTCATATTTAATCTATATTCTAGGTTATATCCTTGAGTTATGCTTACTAATCATCCCTAACTAGAGCACCATCAGTTTTAGCTAATCTAGGTTCACTTAATGATTATAACCACCTATGGGCAATTCATTATTTTGACTTTTATTCTTAATTATAATAGGCTTTGGACAAATCAACATCTTTTTTATATCAATACATGCAAGTATTTTCTTATTTGGATTAATCTCAACCATGGGTTAATTTCACCTTTCTTCTAGTTTCTTTTCGAGGGACCACCCATCAACAAATGTGACGACCACTACCTCAAGGGGGCATCATCATAGGCTTCCCAAAACCATTTGGAGCTTTATTATTCAAACATCATCTTCTTTTTGGCATACTAGCCATCTCTCATTATTTGAGAAGGCATTGATTTGATTATAGCTTGCAACACCTTCCTAAATAGGGGCAAATTGTAGACACCTAAATCTAGTCACCAATGACCTCCAACCAAGCTTTTGACCAATTTCCACCTAAAGTGCACAATTTGGCTTAAAAACACTAAATCACCTTAAAATCTTTGAATCAGATATATTCAAGTGTCAATTTTGGCTAGAGTATCATTAAATAGGGTAGTATAATTTATGGGCCAACTAACTTTGATTAGATCATTCTGAGTCAAAATGCCAATTTTGCACTTAGGTGCTCTGGATTGATATTTCTTTTCAAGTCTCTTGCATGAGACATGTGCCTTTGTTATTTGATGTTGGTAACATCTTAAATGAGATAATGGATCCAACACATCTAACATCAACTTCTAATTCCAATCCAGTCAAATTTTGAGCCAATAACAAGGCATTCTGATCAATTTGATTAATTTGTGCATAAAGTGTTTAATCATATTTAAGAGTTAATTGAACAAAATTAGAGCTTAATTAAGAATTCTATAGAAACTTGTTGAATACTTATTTTTAAAAATGAATATTGAATATCTGAATCATCAGGTGACCTCATTTCTTGGGAAGACATTCCTAGGCCATAAATACCATAGATATCAGGATTCATGCCTTGCATGCCTCATCAATGCCCTCCATGCCTCTTAATTTTTCTTTTATCTAAAATATTGATGAGCCTATTTATGTATTTTAATTACATAATTGGATTAATCCTTAGCCACACATCTTGAGATGGACGGTTTAGGTTGATTCCATCCATTTGCAAAAAATTATAAATAGAGAGGCCATGAACATCATTTCTAAGATATTTTGATGCAAATTTATAATGAAAAAATGATTCTAAAATCTATTGCAATTAGTGTTACCATGCCAACTTAATTTCAAGCCAAGCTAAAGCCAAAGGTGCCAAGGGGAAGAGATAGCCAAGCCTCCTTTGATGAAGACTTCATTAGCACAAGCCGAGTAAGCCACTACTACAAAAACATTTGGAGCATGGAGCATCCAAGGAAAGTGAAGAATTCTTGTTTTGTCTTATTTTTTAGTTGCGTTTGCCATTTATTTTTGTTATTAAGCTCACCCTAGTAACTAGGCATGAAGGTGTTAGTTTAGTGTGTTGTTTGTCAATTTGATTTGTTCATTTTATCACTAACACAATACTAATCTCCTCTTCTTAGTCAAATTCCTAGTTCACAAGAGTGAGAATAAAATTCTAGGACTCAAAAGGGAATTCCAAAAATAAAGGTGGAATAGGACAAACATCCCCAAATTAATTACGAGTAGGATTAGGAGTAGAGAAGAAATTACTAGAGTTGGAGACATACAAGGAAAATATACTAGAGAAAAGAGGTTGCTAAGAGAAGGTGTGGAAACTATTTAAAGAGAAGGGTATGTGTAATATGAGAAAGGGCCTGATGAGAAAGAGGATGTTAGAAGCAATGATGTTGAGGTAGATTAGTTAGGAAATAGAGGTGAATCGTAGTTAAGGGAGGGTTTTTTAGCTGGAATTAGGAAGAAAATTTTCTAGAAAAATGTTAAAATTGAAGGTAGTAATATTGCAGGTTCAATTTTGAAGCAAGAATAAATTAAGAATAAATGTCATTTATTTCAAGGGTACACATCCCCCAAGCCTACTTACTGTATTTATAGAAGTTATAAAAAGTATAGAGAGAAAAGATGATTCAAGTTGGTTTGATTCCTTTATCGATAAGTTTAGAAGGCTCAATGTAGAAACCAAGAGGGCATTAAAAACAAAGAAGTTATAAGAAGCAAGGTTTATTATTACTCCTAAAAATAGTAGTGTGAAGTATCCTATAGTTAGAGTAAACACTTTGCAATCATTTAACAATGCAAAAACCAGTGTGCAAACACCACTAGTCATAATTGTTAGTATTTAGACATCTATAATAACAACTATTATCCTACTAACTATGGCACATCATGAAGGTGTGTTTGTACCTTTAATAATATATGATGGATCTTCAAACCTTAAACAATACTTGGTAACCTATGAAATGAAATGGGTCGTAAAAGGGGTAACATCGGATGATGTGAAGAAATGTGAAATTGTAGGGGCTTTAAGAGGACATGATTTGGAGTTCATTTTTAAACTAAATGTAAATGCTCTTGATTTTTCACAAATTAAAGATATTTTAGTATCAAAATTTAAGGTAAAAAATGTTTTAGTTAAGTGATTCATGACTTAAAAGAAATTTGGAAAAAAATCAGGAGAAATGGTTAGAGAATATGATTGCAGTTTCTCTAATGTGATGTATAAGATTTATTTTATTTTAGAAAATAAAGATAAGGATGCTTAGCTCATAGAGGCTTACAACCAAGAATAAGGAGCATTATTTCACAAACCCAGTTCTCCACCAAGTCTAATGCTTGATCTGCTACATTAAGAGTTGAACAAATAGAAGATTATACAGATCTTCCATCAGCAGGATAAAAAATAGAAGCTAATTTAGATGATTTTATGATGAGGATGAATGATATGCATGAAAATCATAAGCATAAATTAGGCTTATGGTGTGTAGAGTGTGGCCTCGAAAGACATCAGTGTAATAATTACCCAACAATTAAAACAAAATTTTATGAAATTTTCAAGGTAGTTGGACATCATACGTCCAAGTGGCATCTTCTCTAGCAATATATCCAAAAGTCACACATAATGTATTGCAATTTTTTCAAATCTAAAAATCATGATGAGGCAAGTTGTTGATCCTTACAAGAGTTAAATTAAGATATAACTAAAAATGTCTTCATAATTTTGGCCTAACAAATACCTACTACAAAGTAAGCATTTCCAGGAATAGACATGGAGATGATAAATGTGACTCAACGTAGTCCAGATGGGTTCCTTTGTCACCATAATACCATATGCATTCATCACCACAGTACCAACCATATGGCTTAGCAAGCTGGAATAATACATCATCTCCCTTGTATCAATATTCTAGTCAATATGTGTAACCCTAGAATAACACAAATATTTAGTAAAAATAGGTAAATTGGACTACAAGTTCCCCTCAACATTAGTATGGGGGATATGATGCATAGATGAATCAACAAAGAGGATATATTAGAAAACAATCCAAAGGGTGTGGATATCAACATAATAGAGGAGGATATAGAGGGGGATATAGGGGAGAATATCAAGGAGGTTGTAATAATGATAATTGACAAACTTGACCTCCCATAAAATCTTATCTATATAGAGCATACAATCATTATGCTAAGAATTATCCCAAAAATCCTTAGAGACAAGTTTATTATGTATACTACAAGGTCAAAGGTCAACATCAAATGAAAGATTGCCCTATTCTAGAGAAACAAAGAAAGGAAAAGCCAGAGTGTAATGAAAAAATGATTAATTCACAACCAAAGTAGAATACATTTGTGCAAACCATCACAAGGAAACAAAGAGCTCAACAAGGCTTACCTCCTTTAGAAATACCTCAGGATCATGGTATTTGAAAAATTCAGTAGGATAAATATCTCGTTCTTATAAAAAATAAATAAATTAATGTATCAAGTTGTGCAGGTATTATAAGAAATACAAAAGAAACTAATCTATGACAATGATAACACTACTATTGATGTTCAAATGTATGGGCAAATTGTTAACATAATGCGATAAGAGGGTATTATGACTGCTTTAATGGATATGATCAAATTAATTAATACACTACACAATGAGGATATATCTCACAATATCACTAACCTCCTACATAATTTTTTGGAGTGTGCACAATGAAGATAAATAAGGGTCGATAAAGTAGTTTGGTATGTCAAGACCAAAAATCCTTTGGGTGTGGATTCACAATTGGATATTAAGTTAGCTAGGTATGAAATCCTAAATTCATTATTTGACTTCATGAGTAAAGTTAATATGACTCCCTACTCAATATGAGAAGCCATTGGTTGACCAACTCTAAGCTATAGTCCAGTAATATTGAGTTTAGCAGATTATTTCAGAGTTGAACTCATTGGTTAGCTAGAATATGTTAAAATTAAAGTGATTGAGCTTATCTTGAGAGGATATTTTGAAGTCATCAACATGAAGATAGTAGAGACCCATTACCCTACCTTAATTAGTAAGAAATGAGCATACAATAATTCGATGACTATTAACACTATGTGCAATCAGTTAGAAGCACATCAAAAAGATAAAATAGTAGTCATACCTATAAATAAATTTGAACAAAATGCATATATCATTCCTAAAGATCAAGAGTCTCCTTATGCTTATGGGGAAAACAATTGGTTTAAAGTGGGGACATACGAAAAACAAAATGGGGTGTAGACTGTATAATGTCAAAAGTGGAAACTTAATATTATGTAGTAAGAACAACCACTGGTATTCAAACATGTTATAACAAAGTCTCCGATTAGGCAAGTTCACATCGAAGAATGTGTTTGTCCTTTAGTGCATTCATTGATAATATCTAAGGTAGACTTTTTGTATAATAATAGTGAAACTATGATGGAATATACTAAACCAACTCCAAAAATAATTCTACTTGAGAATATACATCATTTATAAGTGGTGATTCAGACATGCATATCTTGAATTGGTCTCATAGAGATCATGAATTACAATTTATGTGCATGATGTTTACTTTAGAATGCCAAATACCTTAATATTTTATGATAGAGGATCTCAATATATTTATATTAAGGCTTGAACACCATGTACCAAAGGTGGAACAATGAGGTAGCACACTCAACTATGCACTAAAAGGAACTGTTATAACATGATGGGTTGTACATAGAAACTTATAAATGCATTTGGAGGATGCATGTGAAATCTTGCATGCAAGGTTTCAACTACCAACTAGTATTAAATTAGAATGGATTTTATTTCAAGAGGGTCAATGTTTACAACTGCCATCAATCAGTGCATAGATATATGGACCATACAAGGAGTAGAGCCATGATACTGGGTGCACATATTTAGTCATACATTTGCACCTCTTCCAACAACTTGGTATATGCATCAAGAGCATAGAAGGGAAACTAAACGTTGGGCACCACTTCAAAAATATTTCATTAATACTTTTGTGTTTGAAGATGATAACCCATTATTACATTATGTCTTGCAAAAAATTAAGAAATTTCTATGTCATGGATTGTAGAAGATTTAAAAATTGTTGTTAAATCATCCTCTCATCAGGAATTTGCACAGGAGTTGCATCTTGCACTAAAAAGTTGCAAAGCTAACCAAAAATAAGAACTCTAGGTTTAACCATGTAATAGAATAAACAATGATTTAGCATAATCCAGTGACAATGACAGTGATGGAGATCTCAATTTAGAAGGGTTATATGAGCTACAATGTGAAGAGGATCCCAAATTAATGAAAAGCATAGAGCCAATAAAAGAGGAGAAATTATGAAATATTAACATTCTATAATATCAGGAACTATTATGAAACAATCAAAAAAATATTAGGATGAAAATTGTCCCTAAGCTTGCAACAGTGGGAGATTATTGGGAATAAGAGCAGATTTTTGAGGCCCTATAGCTGTTAATAGATTATCAAGATGCATTTCCAAGCTAATTATCAGAGGTAAAAGGCATAGATCCATATCTAGGATAAATACATATAATTTTAAAAGAATGTGTGTGCCCTATCCAAAAATGACCCTACAGGCTCAATCCTAATATGAAGACCAAAGTAAAGGCTAAACTGGATTGAATGCAAAAAACTAGAATTATTTATCCAATTGAAAATGTAGAGTGAGTGAGTCCCATGGTTGTTCAACCTAAGAAAACATGAGAAATTTGGGTGTGTTGAAATTATCATGCACTCAATGAGGCTTGTGTTAATGATCCATTTCCTATTCCTTTTACAGATAAAGTACTTGAGTTCATGGTTGGGCATGACTTATATTCCTTTACAAATGGTTTCAATGTATATCACTAGATTCTAATTGCTAAGGAGGATCATGCCAAGACCACCTTCACTATTGAATAGGGATTATTTGCATTCAAGGTAATGCCATTTGGTTTAAAGAACACACCTATTATATTTTATAGAGTTGTGGTAAATGCATTCAAAGACTTCTTTTATGATTTCCTAGAATTCTATCTAGATTATTAGTCAGTCTTCTCTCTATTTAAATAACACTTATCAAAACTAAGATTGATGCTAGAGTAATGTTAGGATTTGCACATCACTTTAATTAAAAAGAAATATATTCTTTACACCTTTTGGTGTCTTACTAGGCCATGTTGTGTGTAATGACAAAATTTTAGTTGAGTCGTCAAAAATTGTTGATATAGTAGGAATTCCACCTCCTACCAACTCAACTGAATTGCACACCTTTCTTAGTCATACCAAATATTAAAAGAAGTTTATAAAAGGGTATAAAACTATATTAATGCCTATGGACAAGCTACTACACAAGGATACCAAATTTGAATGGACACCATAATGTCAAACAACATTCATTGAGTTGAATAAGAGGTTGGTAACAACACCCATCTTAGTATTTCTTGATTGAAAGAAGTCATTCCATGTACATGTGGATGCTTGTGGCACTGTAATAGGAGTTGTCTTAGCACAACCAGGTGAAGGTGGGGTGCACCACCAGATACATTTTCTTAGTAGGAAATTATTGACTACAAAAAATAATTACATGACCATGAAGAGAGAAGCACTAGCCATGGTGTTTGCATTGCAAAAGTTTAGGCATTACTTATTGACTACTCCTTTTGAGTTATTTATGGATCACCAAGCATTGCAATACCTAGTTAATAAACTAATGCTAGGAGGATGTATATCAACGTGGTTGATTTTATTTCAAGAATTTTAATTTCAAATTAATGTTAAGCTAGGATGGGAGAATGTTGGACCAGATCATCTTAGTTGACTTCATAATGGGGAGGAACTAGATGAACTTGTAGATGAATCCCCTGATGTGCATTTATTTATATCATTTGTAGTTTCTAATAATATAAAGTACATAGAAAATTTATTATAGCAAATAACTTTTCTTGTACATTACATAGAGAAGGATAAGAAACATATAGTTACCTGAGCCATACCATATAGACTCATTAATGTATTATTGTATAAGCTTGGCAAAGATGATGTATTGTGTAGGGTAGCTCTAGAACATGAACAACCATAGATTATTTAAGAGTACCATCAAGGGATTGTATGAGGTCACTTTGTAAGAGAAGCTACTGCAAGGAAAATACTTCAGAGTGGTCTATGGTGGTCTACACTATTTCAAAATGTGCAAAAAGTTGCTAAGCACTGTGATGTCTATCAAAGAATGGGTAAGTCCAACTAGCAAGATGAAATTATTTTGGTACCTATGGTTTCATAATAACCTTTTGAGAAACTAGGAATTGATTTTGTTGGGCCTATAACTCCTCCAAGTAAATGTAGTCATCCTAGATACATTATCACCATGACTGACTATTTCACAAAATGGGTGGAAGTTGTTGCCAATCCAAGTTGCGATGCAAAGGATGTCACCAATTTTCTATATGAAAACATTATCACGAGGTTTGGATGTCCAATTAATTTGGTAAGTGATAGAGGTATGCACTTTCTCATTAATATTATCAAAACTCTCATTGAAGAGTTCATGATATTGCACTATAAAAGCATGGCTTACACCCATCAACAATGGATAGACAGAAGCATCCGACAAAGTTTTGGGCAAGATGTTAACACAAATTTACAATGTTCAGAGAGATGATTGGGAGGATCAAATTTTTACAATTATATGGTTTTATTGAACACATTATAAGAGACATACTAGGTTCACTCCATTCTAATTGGTATATGGCCTTGAGGCAATAATGCCTATGGAACATATTGTGCCTAGTCTACATATTGCGATGATCATGGGATTAGTAGATTGGGATTCATTAAATGTATGACTAATCAATTTCACCAAGATGAAAAAAATAGATTAAGAGCATAGTAGATGCAATAGATTAACAAATAAAGTTAAAAAGCTTGGCATGATCATAACATGCAATCTAAGCCATTTTACCTAGACCAAACAAAATTATTTTATGAGAGCATATTTAAAGCATTCTTCAAAAAGTTGTGTATAAGATGGAAATGACCCTACATCATTCATGAAGTATCACCACATGGTACCATAGTGTTGAAATATTTGTAGGGAACTATATCACTAGGATGAATAAATTTATGTAGGCTTAGGCCATATCATCTTTAATCTCTATCATTTATTAAAAAAAATGAGTGGGTACTGAGTAGCATCATGTAGTTAGGATTTCATTTAATGTTGTTTATTTTATATTTTTTTTCTTAAATTAGAATGTTTGTATAGTGTGTTCATTATTATGAAACACATCACAACCACTCGGAACCAATTATCATCACAAGATGCAATCACATTCTAGAGACAGTTCATCGAATAAAATTAGCCACAACTATACCTAGCATTGTAATTATGTGAAGGCAAAATAATATAGGTATGATGAATGGAAGGCCAATGGTTAGGTTAGACCATTAATGACATGACATTTCAAAAGATTGCATCCATTTTGAATCAAATTTGATAATAAAAAGGTAAGTGGATACATAAAGCAAATTGATTAACTAAGAGGACAACTACTCACCTATAATAACTATCAATAAAGTAAATTAAATATCCTAGGCACCAAATGTCCCTACTAAGGTGATTTCTAAAAACTAATATTAATTGAAAAGGGAACATTCATACACACATAATGAATGCATTCAAAGGAGGTGGTGACATAAAATTGGATGCCAAACAACTATAAAAGAGTAGGATATGGACAACGATTAAATATTATAACCTTAAGCTAACAAGAGACTTCTATGATCATCCTTTTGGAATATCTAATTATGAACAAATTTCAAACTAGAGCGCAATTACTTAGAGCAATCATTCAGCCTAGACTATTCATTGATCCATGGATAAGGGTCAGCTATTGATTCCACTATCAAATTCTCAAAAGAGGAAATAAGAATTGAGCAGGTCTATGATAGACTAAATACAATGATCCATAACTATTTAACTTCATAGACATAGTAGAAAATACTCTATTTGCCTTAAATGCTAAAGGGGAAACACAAGTAGGAACCCTTATACTCTAACATCCACTGCAAGGTTTTGACATTGAAATATTACTTAAGTTGTCTACATTTGGGTAATTAAATGAATTTATTGTTGACCATTTTGGTCCTACAAAGGTAAAAATCGATCTCCTTCTTCCCCTGTTGTCTAAGTCATCAGTCGTGAATTTGGTTTGCACAAGCCTTTCGCCAAAGAGATGGGCCAGTTCAAAGAATGCAAGGCTTTTACAAAGTTCTAAAGACAAAGTGCCCAAAGGGATTTCTTTGGACATTTTGCTAGAATAAATTCACAAGGAAAGAGACCAAAATTTGGAGGCACATTTCCTAAAAAATTGGAAAAAGTGGTTCAACGTCAGGGTTCAAAGATATGAAATGAACTACACAGACCGACCAATAGTCACATGATCTTTTTAGGAGCTTTGAACTTAGAAATATTTAAATATTGAACCATTGAACCATTGTTGGTTCAAGCGATTGGTTCAAGTAGTTGGTTCAACCAGTAGGTTCAATGATATATTAAATTCACAGGGGAACTAAGTGAACACGACTCTTTGCAGAACATAGAGTATTGAACTAGTGAACTGTTGAACCATTGAACTATGAAAAAGGGTTCAAGTTCAATCGAAAGGTTCAAAGTCATAATTGAAAAACCCAAAATGGCCTAAGAAGTTCGTAAAAAAGGCAACATAATTCCTCTAGAGGGCACTTTGGTCAGGAAGGACCAAATCAGAAGTTCCAAAGGGGCATTTCAAGACCCAAAGGGCCCTCGCAGAAGGCAGTGGGTAGATTCATCAAAGAGCAAAGAGAAAAGGATTCTTTTGGATTTTTTGTCTGAATGAAATCCATGGCAAAAAAAAGCAAAAAATTCCTTCAAAAAATACAAGGTAAAGGATAAAGGATTTCTTCAGACATTTTGTCTGAAGAAAATCCAAAGGAAAAATCCAAAGGCACATTTCTTTCAAACATTTTCTCTGAAGGAATTCAAGAAGAGAAAGGGCCAAGACTCCAAAGAAAAGATTTCATTTAGGAAAAATGTCTGAAGGAATTCCTTCGAACATTTTGTTCGAAAGAATTGAGAACCAAAGGTGCCCTTACGAGGGACTCTCGACTGGCCAAGAAGGGACTTTTTCCAATGCTGAAGGGACACCTTCCCTTTGGGAAGGATCAAATGCAAAAGCCTAAAGGAATTGGAAGGCCAAAGAAATTACCAAAGGGGTGATGCGTACGTCAAATTTAAGGCAGTGAAATAGCCATTGATCTTGAAATGCTTAAGGATGGGCCCGCACGTGGAAACTCAATGACCCATTGAGAAGATAGCCCTGAGAGCTCAGATTGCTAGAAAGAGACAAAATATAGCAAAGAAAGATGGAACAAAATAGAGAATCCAGAACATGACCATGCACACATACGACAACATTTGGAATGTTCCAAAAGATGCACCCAGCCAAACACATACATGAATCAAATCAGCCCAAGTGGTAAAAGAAGGTGTCGGTAGGAAGTTCCTAGATGGATGAAAAAGTCTCCACCAAGTGGCTGCCAAGGAGAGCATGGGAATTCAATAGAATGGACCATTTTTCCTCATTTTACATCAATGAGTAGAAAACTACATGAATTTCATTAAGAAATGGTCTTGTCATTTAAACAGACAAAGTGACCCATGCTCTTGCAGTGATATTTAATACGGGTTAGGCACCAAAGTCAAGACTTGTGACACCTACAACATGGTTCCTTCAGTGACTTCCTCTTCCCAATGCATTCAATGTAGCATGGGCCACTTGTTTTGAAAGGTGCCAAAGTCTTTTATTTTATGCTATATATTGTAATCTCTCATTTTGTAAAAGAGATCTCTTAGCTTGTATGGCAAAGCCCTACAGGATTTTACCTTGAATCAAGACATAGCATTTTTACCTCCATTTGAGTTTGCACTTTTGCATATGTCAATGGCTTTGTCTTGTGTTAAGTCATTTTCCTTCATGCTTTCACAGAATGATTCCAGCATGTCTAGTGTATTGTGAGTTCTTCTTTTGTTGGTCAGCCAAAAGTGTCCACAATAGAGTATAGGCACATGTGAACATGTTGCCATAGTGTGTCTTAGAACACCTCTAGTAGTTCTTCCTCCCTGTATCTCCAGAGGACCCCTAGCTCACTGATATAGAAGAGTTTCTCATGTTAAATGAAGTGTATAATCAGCTTGTTCTTGGTGGAAAGTGTATGTTAAAGCTAAGTAGATCAACCATTTTTTGGTGCATCACCGTATTAGTTTAGGTTCTATTTTCAGTAATCTTTCTCCCTTTTCACCCCCCCATTGTTAGCAATAGGAAATATAGGACCACAAAGATGCATCAAAGGGAGCTAGCTCTTATCTAGAGATTCTCTCCCCAGTTTTTCCAGACCCACAGTAAGAGGGGAGTTTCCATTGTGCCGCGTGGAAGAGAGGAGCTGAACCTCCTCTCAAGGGTGTAATCCACAGTGTCAACAGTTTTTGGCACACCTAGTGGGACCTATTTTGTCCAAAGATTTGAATAATTTTAGTGTGTTCTTCAACCAGCCAGCCTTTGGAGGATTTTCATCAACACCAACGGTGACATTGAGTTGAATTAGCTGGTTAAGTAGTCTTGGTGCCATCCAAAAATCACAATTTGGTATGTATAATTCCATTGCTCAAAAGAAAGGGCCTTGTGTTCCTTCATATAGTTTTGATCAAGCTTAGGTTATCCATATAATCACCTTAAGCAACAAGGATGCATATGGTTATGAGTTTTGCCCTTTGCAGGTTGGTGCAACATTGTCGACTTTGCCTCTTCCTCCTTAGTTTGAGCAAGTCCTTGGCCAGCCTAGTTATGATCCTTACCAGTCTTGTGTTGATCCTTATCGGGTCTAATATGACTAGTCTCAAACCTATCATGAGCTATATTAGTCTTATGCTCAGTCTTCTCAATGTGTTGCTTCTCCTACTCAACCTAATCTTTTTTCCAATCAGCCCATTTTCACCTTCAAACAAGCACTATTGGGATATGAAAAGTATGTAGTGGAGCTTGACACTAGAAGGGGATGTGGCCAAGAAATTCTTGATCATTTCATCCATCAAGTGAGAAATGCATTAGATTTGGTTGAGAGTGAATGGACTCCTATTGAAAGAGCCAATTGGCAAAGGCTTATATATGAGATGTTGGGTGTGAGTGGTTTGATTGCATCTTTGGAAGAGAAGCTGAGTATTCATGAGAGGCAACCTTACTAAGTCTATCAACCTGCATACCCACTGCCCCAAGTTTCATATCATCCATACGCAGCCCCTACTCATGAGCCAAGTCAAGCCTATCAAAGTCCTTTCCCCAATCATGTTGGGGAGAGTTTTGAAATAGTAAATCTTGTGTTTAAGGCAAATCTTGATAAACAGATTGAATTTGAAAATCTTCACATGCAACAGTCTATATTGGCAGCAAGGGAAGTGGAATCCAAACCCTCACTACCCTCTCACATCACAACCCCATCACCCAAAAAGGAGGCTTCCAGTCTTATGATCATGAGTTGGAGTAAAGTAGTTGAGTCATGGCATAGCGAGGAGGAGAAAGGCATTGTTTGAGAGTGTGAGGTACAAAATGAGGCTAGTCCTTCTCGAGTCCCTCCCACCCTTCCTTAAGAAGCTTTTTGTACTCCATGGCAGAATTCATGCACTCCCCATTTCCATGATGATTCCTATGAGCTCTAAGAAAGACTCTTTCAAGAAAATTTAGCTAAGCAAATTGAGGAATTAGAGGCAAAGGTGAGATTGCTTAGTGAAAGAGAGATGGAAGTTTCAAACCTTAGAGAGGAGCCTACACCAAAAGACACCCCTTATACCAATCCTCAAGTTAATTTCAATATTGATGAAGTGTTGGTCAAGTGGAGAGAATAAAATCAAGTGATTTTGGCCCAAGGTCTGCCCCCATTTTCTCTTAAGTTTTCAAAAAGATATGAAATGAACTACACAGACCGACCAATAGTCACATGATCTTTCTAGGAGCTTTGAACTTAAAAATATTGAACTGTTGAACCATCGTTGGTTCAAGCAATTGGTTCAAGTGGTTGGTTTAAGTGGTTGGTTCAAGCAATTGGTTCAACCAGTAGGTTCAATGATACATTAAATTCACAAGGGAATTGAGTGAACATGACTCTTTGCAGAACATAGAGTATTGAACTAGTGAACTGTTGAACCATTGAACTCTGAAAAAGGGTTCAAGTTCAATTGAAAGGTTCAAAGTCATAATTAAAAAACCCGAAATGGCCTAAGTAGTTCACAAAAAAGGAAATAGAATTCTTCCAGAGGGCACTTTGGTCGGGAAGGACCAAATCAAAAGTTTTAAAGGGGAATTTTAAGACCCAAAGGGCCCTCATGAAAGGCAGTGGGTAGATTCATCAAAGAGCGAAGGGCAAAGGATTCCTTTAGATTTTCTATCTGAAGGAAATCCAAGGCAAACAAAGGCAAAAAATCCCTTCAAAAAATACAAGGTAAAGGACAAAGGATTTCTTTGGACATTTTGTCCGAACAAAATCCAAAGGCACATTTCCTTTGGACATTTTATCTGAAGGAATTCAAGAAGAGAAAGGGCCGAGACTCCAAAGAAAAGATTTCCTTCAGGCAAAATGTTCAAAGGAATTCCTTCAAACATTTTATCTAAAGGAATTGAGAACCAAAGGTGACCTTGTGAGGGACTCTCGACGGACCAAGAAGGGACTTTTTCCAAGGCCAAAGGGACACCTTCCCTTCCGGAAGGATCAAATGCAAAATCCTGAAAGAATTTGGAAGGCCGAAGAAACTACCAAAGGGGTGATGCGAATGTTAAATTTAAGGTAGTGAAATATCTGTTGATCTTAAAATGCTTAAAGATGGGCCCACACGTGGAAACTCAATGACCCATTGAGAAGATAGCCCTAAGAGCTCAAATTGCCAGAAAGAGACAAAATATAGCAAGGAAAGAGGGAACAAAATAGAGAATCCAGAACACAGCCACACACACATATGAAAACATTTGGAATGTTCCAAAAGATGCACCCAACCAAGCATAGACATGAATCAGATCAGCCCAGGTGGAAAAATAAGGTGTTGGTAGGAAGTTCCTAGATGGATGAAAAAGTCTCCACCAAGTGGCTGCCAAGGGGAGCGCGGGCATTCAATAGAATGGCCCATTTTTCCTCATTTTACATTAATGAGCAGACAACCATGTGAATTTCATTAAGAAGTGGCCTTGTCATTCAAATAGACAAAGTGACCCATGCTCTTGTAGTGATATTTAATACAGGTTAGGCACCAAAGTCAAGACTTGTGACACCTACAACATGGTTCCTTCAGCGACTTCCTCTTCCCAATGTATTTAACGTAGCATGGGCCGCTTGTTTTGAAAGGCACTAAAGTCTTTTCTTTTATGATATATATTGTAATCTCTCATTTTGTAAAAGAGATCTCTCAGCTTATATGGCAAAGCCCTACAGGATTTTACCTTGAATCAAGACATAACATATTTACCTCTATTTGAGTTTGCACTTTTGCATATGTCTATGGCTTTGTCTTGTGTTAAGTCATTTTCCTTCATGCTTTCACAAAATAATTCCAACATGTCTAGTGTATTGTGAGTTCTTCTTTTGCAGGTCAACCAGAAGTGTCCACAATAGAGTATAGGCGCATGTGAATAGGTTGCCATAGTGTGTCTTAGAACACCTCTGGTAGTTCTTCCTCCCTATATCTATAGAGGACCCCTAGCTCACTGATGCAAAAGAGTTTCTCATGTCAAATGAAGTGTATAATCAGCTTTTTCTTGGTGGAAAGTGTATGTCAAAGCTAAGTAGATCAACCATTTTTTGGTGAAACACTGTATTAGTTTAGGTTCTATTTTCAGTAATCCTTCTCATTTTTCACCCCCCCATTATTATCAGTAGGAAATCTAGGACCACGGAGATGCATCAAAGGGAGCTAGCCCTTATCTAGATATTCTCCCCCTAGTTTTGCTAGACCCATAACAAGAGGGGAGTCTCCATTGTGCCGCGTGGAAGAGAGGAGCTGAGCCTCCTCTCAAGGGTGCAATCCAAAATGTCAATAGTTATGATGAATTTGTTGAGCCAATACAATCAAGGAGATATCCATTTATCTCAAGATGTTAAAACATGGATTTCTATGCACACCATGGCATGAGCAAGTAGTTTACCCAATTGAAACAAATTTATCATGTCTTATAAGTCTACAATTCCACCAATCCAATCAGATATCAGAGAAACATATATCATTAGGGCAAGGAGACGAAATCGTATTGATTCTATTGAGGATGCTTCACTACACATCATGGTGTTATGTATCACTAAAAGATTTTGGTAAACCACAAAGTGAGAAAAACAAGTGACAAGAGGCATCATTGACATTGCTTATCGAATGATGAATTAGTAGGAGGATTTCAATTGCCCTGAGTTTTTGGTAGTTGAAATTACCATGAATATAGAAAAGGTACCTTGTGGAAAGCACACAAACATTTAAATATAATTTTTTAGTCCTATTATTATGTTTCACACAATGAAAGTATCCACTAGGGCTGGTTAATGTAACTCTAGATTTTTGGCTAGGTAATGCATTCACAAGTATTGCATGGACTTGAACAATCCAATATTATGAGAAATTAGGGTGATTCAATGCATATGTCCAAGCCTTGAGCTTATCACACCCCAAGATTCCACATGATCTAATGTAATATATAGGATAACATGATTTAGTTACTAAACTACATAATGGTATACATATTAAGGTTCATGAGTTAGTTACCCCAACTGTCACTCCAATTCCATTTTCATTTTGATGATCAAGGCAAAGGCTGAAACCTGCTACCAAAAATCCCTAGATGTAAGGTCAGTGCCTATGTTACAAGTCATCCCTTCACAGGTGCAATAACCACAAGTAAAGTATATACCTTTGCAATAACCCACACATCTACAAGCCCAACCAACATAGCCATCACAACCACAAATTCCAGCACAAAAAGAGAAAGGAAAGAGGAAAGCATCTACGCATAGAGACTCACCACCTCTACCAAAGAAAATAACTTGACAAATAAATTCATGACTTGAGCATCTAATGGTTCCATAAATAACTGTTGAGTGCAACCTACCTGAGATGGGGGTAGAAGAATAGGAATTAATCTAATCGATGTTGGAAGACATCATAATAGAGGTGTATTATGTAGAGGAGTTTTTCTTTTATAAAGTAGTCCACACCTACCAAGTGTGAAATCAGGCATGATAAGACCTTTGGGTTGATATTAATCAACCACCTCCTTCTATCCTTGTTGATACTATAGGATAATAAATAACTCAGTGTAAGTTGGATTCCAAAATATTTTCAATAGAACCATCTATGAGATCATCCATTATGTATGCATTAGATTTATTTATAGAAAATAGTGTTACAAAAACTTTGTTTTAGTGACCATGCACACATTTGTCTGCTAAGACATCACAAATAGTGCCAAAAAGGATGGTCTCTTTTGGTAAACTTGTAGAAAAAATTAGTGCACAATAGTTTTAGGTAATTCAATAACAACCTCAGCCCTAGGGTGAGAATAAACAAAAGTAGACCTTCAAGCCTCCAACAAAATCTAGGAGAAATAAGCTCATATAAAAAGGTCAGCTAGGCGAAGCACAATCATCCGAGCATACCAAATATGATAATAAGTTATAAGGGAATGAGGAACCCATATATATTACCAAAACTAAAGAATTAGAGGAACAACAAATTGCATAGGGCACACTTGAACCTAAGGAGATGTAGGAGGAACAAAGGACCAAAGAAACATAAGAACAAGTAACAGTACTATAAGAAACATAATAGGAAACTATGTAGAGTCAACAACAAAAGTAGTATGGTACATACATTGAGAAACCAAAAAAAGATGAGGAAGTAGAGGATGCATAGAAGCAAGCTAAAGAAGTGGAATTAATTAGAAAAAAAGTTAAGAAAGCAAAGGTTTCACATAAGAGAGCTGAAGAAAATTAGTCATAAAGAAGTCAAGGAAGCAGAAGTCATGCACAATCAAGATGAAGAAGTGAAGGCAAAGAAGAAATAAAATGAGGAAACACAACGACGATAACAAGAGGTGGAAATTGTGATGTAGAAATATGAGTAGGAATCTCAAGCTAAGGTTGAAGCTGAAGCTAAAGCTAAGGTTAAGGCAAATGCTAAAGCTAAAGCGCAAGTTGATATTTAAGCTAAATCTAAAGAGAAAGCTAAAGCATAAGATGAGGCTGATAATAAGGCGAAGGTGGAAGTAATAACCTAGGCCAAGGATCTCAAGGATATGCAAACACTAGCTGAGGTGGATAATAAGGCCAAGGTGGAAGCAATAACCTAGGCCAAGGATCTCAAGGATGTGCAAACATAGGCAGAGGTAACAGTTATAACTCACACTAAGGGCACCAAAGAAGAAATGTAGATCTCTAACCAATGGATATGGGATGTCCCTACTATACCAACATGATAGACTACTTTCTTTTTCCCACTGGCTCAAGTCACACCTACTCCTAAGACATCTATGACCACATCCAAGGTACTTACCACCATTATGATGGAAACATCATTAGACATGACCCAATTATCACTCTCTAAATAGATTGAAGGAGAAGTCACCTCTTAAGAATCCATTGCATAGAAGGCCTTAGATTTAGAGTAGGAAGTCCTAAGGCTATAGGAATAAAAAGGATGATTTAAAAGAGAGGATATAAAATATGAGGCAATTGATAAATAACACTTATCCCACCTTGGTTATGCAAGTACTAGGTGATCAATTCATGTTGGATGACAAATAATTCACTGCTTTATTGATAAAAATCATAAAGAGATGGGGGGCTGCATAAAAGGTTTGGCATTGTGGACATAAGGACAAGTTCTTAAGACATAAATAGAGGTCATGTGTCAACTCTTTGATGAGTATGAGAAAGTCTTAGACACCATATGGATAAATCCAAGTAGGTATCCTAAGATATGCTAAACTAAAAATAACATTTGAATCAATCCTTGGCCACTATAAAGCATGAATTTGCCACTACTGACAAATCTAAATCCATACTGGAGGATCAAATGAAAACTAAGGACAAAATGAGTGACACAAATAATTGTTGGATTCTAGGGATGTTGCCATATAGAATTTAAAATTATGGCATAATGAAAAAATGCACAACACTTTTGCAGCCATCCAAACCCAAAGATAGTAGACAGATTGGATGAGCTCATATTGGACATTCAACATAAATAATCTAATACCTACAATCTTAGATGATGAATATCTGTAAAACATGATGTTGATCTAGGTACAATTATACATTCTAATTTCCATGGTATATGAAGTGCTCACCGACTAGAAAATGCTCAAGTAGGATCTCCCTCAAGTTGATCTGACCATTGCCTAGATAACATATGAGTCCTAGTTTATTCCTCCACAACAGTTTCAATAAATCATACAAGAGAGGAAGTCAAAAAAAATGTGTAGTCTTTGTGACTACCTTTGGTAGTGGATACATCAGAAGCTAGTGGGCTAATGGAAGCTCAACCATAACAACCTCTATAATCACCTAGCCAAACACCACCTCAACTGTAGCAGTAAGGTTTGTGTACTTTATTTTTGTGACTTCTATTAGACTAATTTTTTTGTAAGATAGTCTAAACATTAAGAGTAGGGCCAAAATAGTTAAAAATCAATAAATGACAGTCACTTGGTTATGCTAGTCTATTAAAAACTTAAAAATATGATAGGTTAGTATGTTACTTAGTTGAAAACTTGAAAGGGTAGCTAAGTAGCGTGAAAAAGGTGAAAACTGGTAAATGGTACCTAAAGTGATAATTTAAACTTTTGTTTATGACTTATATTTTCATCTCAGTTCAGATCAACTTATGACTATGTCTTGGGATGAGACAAATATTTAAGTTTGGGAAAGTGCTGGATGAAGAATAGAGCTTGGTAAAACTATAAAGTATATGAGATGAACACATGTGTGAAGTGTATGATTTTTTATTTTGTATAAATTTATGTATTTGGTCTTATAAGACTTATTGAGTATTATAAGAATGTGAAGAGTCTTTCAATTAGTTTTTCAAAAGACTAGAATGTGAAGAGACAACAAGATTGTAAAAGACTATAAATAACACTTTGATGTAATAAAATCTGGTTTGATGTGTTGATAGAGATTAATAAAATCATTTTTTATGATTTTTTTAATCTTATTTTATGTATGGTTTGTGTGTAGTGAGTACTCTATTTTGTTTTAATTTGTTAGCTGATGTGATACTAATTATGACTTAGTTTTTGTTTTTATTTGCTTCATTTTTATTTTTGATCTATTCTTGTACATCATAGATGGATTATAATATTATCATCTCTTTAGGGCTTATTAGTACTCTACACTACGTAAGCTATCCCTGTAATTATCATGTTATGGAGTAATTATAGGAACCTCTGCTAACATACACAATGATTTACATCCTTCAACTAAATCATTTTGAGCATTTGATGAGACCTCATAGAAGGTTCTCGGTGAGATTGACTTATCTTTATAGGTGGATATAACACATGTGGTTACTACATTTTTCATTATTCCTTACACATGTATTTTGGATATGTTATTAGGAAGATCATGGATACATACACTATGTGTAGTACCTATTAAAGTGCATGGGTGTGTTAAATAGATTTATGCCAGCAGGATAATTATAGTTTCTAGAAAATAATATGAACATCCACTTAAAATGGAGAATTTTATACCAAGATAGTTAATTATAAAACCTACTAAAGTTAATATTTTAGAAAAGGGTAAGTAATAGACAATCCCCTTTCCTAAGTGATCAGTCATTGAGAGACCCTTGCATTAGAAACACACAAACAATTCCATATAGTCCATATCCATTATGCACCACATTTAGACATCCAAAGCACTGAAACATGTTCTTATTACTACTACTTCAAAGAAACCACCAATCATTCAATGACGGGTTCCATGATCCCCTAATCCTATTATATCTTCACGATCATAGAGACCTATTATACATGTACAAAGCATTACTGATCCTATAGTGCCAAATATTAGACCTATATATGCTTCTTGATAGTATCATCAGTTTATTGCACCAAGTTCATAGTGGGGAGATACCTATGACCATCCTTTGGATGAGTTCATTGCAACAACCCCATTAGAGTCAACTAGAATCATGTGAACTTTTTTTTTATTAAACACATAATACTAAAAATAGGTTACACCACGCGAATCTATAGAGACCAAATGAAACACTCAAAGCATGGTAATAACAACAAGCATATTACATCACATATATCTTGATTTGTAATATCATGAGAGCACAATATAATGCATATATAGAAATTAACTATATTGATTCAACCATAGTTGATACAAGTCTACAACCACCACTGTCAATGTACAATAACAAGTAATTATAACTCTCATGTCAATATTTAATATTAAGTATAATACAATATAATGTACATATAAGATACATGGCTTTCTCAGAGCATAGTTTTCAAACTCAAGTATCTATAACAATCTCAAGTGTCATCTCAATACGTAATACTGTTGTAGGGAAGGAGAACATCATTCCAGTGCTTTTTCACACCAACCATGGACCAATGATCTTCCACACTAATTCTATCAAAAAATGTCTCTCCCTTCACAGATGAATAAATAGTGACAACACAAGAATCTAGAGAGACAAGAAAGTACCTATGTGTTGTATGATTTCTATACTAAACATGCAGTGTATCATAGAAAACTATTTTATTATAATATATCACACAAACATTTAAATCATACTCATGAAATGATAATGTCTCAATAAATATACTTTAGCCTAAATTTTTATGAATAATATAATAATGATATATAGATCAATTAAATTTATACACATCACTTGATCAGACTATCTTTATCTATCATTATGATACTAGTAAGCCAATGAAGTCTATCTCTCCTTACTCTATATTAGAACTACATATTGATCAAATACAATTCAACCATAAGATTTATTTAATTTACATCATACTATAAAACACATCATATAACATGTTACACGTAGGAGTAACCAAAGTATACATTTATTCCGTCAAATATATGAATGAATCTTATATTATTTTCTATCCCATACTATAAATAATGACTACAACTTATACCACCCGAGTAAATACATATTTAATTATAGATTTTTACTACCACAATTAATTTCCAAACATATTACATCTTATGATAACCCATATTACCAGAGTCTAGTATTCTAAAACATAACTACCAGTTTTCTATAATCAATTATAAAGTAGTCATAACTACAAAAAACACAATTTATATTCAAGAAACTAGATATGATGAAGCAATTCACAGTTTCTACATAACACAATAATATATTATCATGACATTCATTAAACTCTCAAGTTTGTATGCACACATACATAAAGTCCTACTAACTATTATAAAACATACTATTCATAGTAATAACCAGTATGCATATCATAAATCAGTCAAACATAGATGTAAGTCTAAATATAATACTTACAGAATGTACCATCCATGTATAACATATATTTATATTGCACTTAATGATATCTCATACTATCATAGTTCACAACTACATAAAAACACATAATAAAACTTATGATTTTAAATATCAAATGACTCACAAACATAATAACAATCAAGTAAGTACATGATTATACCACCAGGATATACCCTAAGTTTAAACTGCATACTATCATTTAAAATAACATAACTTATAAGTACACATCACTATGCACTATTATATGCTATACACAATCAAATATTTAAACATATTAACACTCTCATAATATAAACTGCACATAATTATTCAATACCGAATACATATAACTTAATAGCCAATCAATCATTTGCAGAGAACAAAAAACTCATAAACTCATTATAACATATATTTTAACATCTCATTCTATTTTCTAAAAAAATATTTTAATATGGTCATAGTTTCATAGCCCTAATAAACTTAATGATTTACTCAAACTATAGGTATAATCCTTATGTACAAATGCTTGTATATTATAATATGCACTACATGTAAGTACCCCAAAGCTATGAGAATACTAAATCTTGTTCACTCAAATATTTTAGTCAAGAATCTCTCATATGTCTAATTAAATTTTGTATGAACATGATCGTACACTAGGTTAGCAACTTATATTTTTGTTGACACTGTTTCATAATTCTTGAGGTCCCGTGACCACATGTGTTTATATTTGTTGAAAACTTAGAGGGATATAATCTGAAATACCCAATGTATGACAACTCTTACAATGACTCATAAATCCTTAGATTTATTGATTTCCTTTATAAAATATGTTCAACGATGACATCATTAGCCTTTATGACTCTCAACTAAATATTTGGTCAATACAACTTTAGTATTATAGAACTCATTCATATTATCCTTATTACATATATAATAGAGTTTTTTTAATACATGAAGTAAATGAATATAATATTAACATAATATGAATTTGAAGTATAGATAACTCATAATATGAAGTAATATCACAGTATGTACATGTAACACATGTTTTACTGAGCTGAGTATTTCACCATACCATGTATCATAGATGTTAATATATTTAGTGAAAACCGTTATGTAATCACCCTTGGTATTATAGTATCTATAATATTATAAGCCTTAAATAATAATATAATTTTAGCTAATAATGATATTACTATACCACAATATAATGATATTAACTTATAATATTGGCATATTAACTTATACAAGGTAAATCCTTAATATGTCCTTATAAATACATTAAAAAGAAATTTGATTTGCCTTGTTTTCCAACATGGTACCACTGACCCTGACATAATTAGATTCTCCCTAATGACGTAATGCTTAGAGTATTATAAATTAACTTGGTGTACAACATATCTTCCTCAATGACATATCTACAAGTTTAAGAACATAACTAAATCATTGTAAAAAGGTTTGTCGTTATAATTTACGCTAAGTAGTTACAAGCAAATATATAAAGATGTTACCATACAGACTGATTTAAATTTTGTTGTAGTTATAAATTGTTCAATGTAAGTCATTTAGCTTTATTCTTAGCGGGTCGCCACACTCCACTCTTGTAATCTTTCAATTTTCAATGATGCCTTAAGATACATTCAGGCTGAGACAAACAAGAATATTTATGTTGATTCAAATTATATAGAATTAAGTTGTCTTAAAAAACAACAAATCTAGTTGATGGACATAGTAGTCTAAAAAATTATTAAATACAATTCATTAAAAATAGATAATACAACTGAGTGATACAATTTTATTTTATCGATGCAATGAATTGTCACTCAGATCAATGATGCCTTTATAGGAATATAAGTTGGGAATGTTTTATAGGTGATGCCAATTAATATAAATTCAATTCAAATTGGTCAAAACTATATAGCTGACTTATTACAGTGATCCACCAAAAATTTACAATTGAAAATTGATTTCTTAAAATACCTAAGCTCTTTATAACAACTCAGTGACTTATTCTCGATTATAAATTGGTTGTGCTTGATTTTAGCGATGTTGATTACACATGCGGCTGTGTGGAGAGATTCTTATAGTGTTTCACCAAATTGCTACATTTCTTGATTGGATATTATAGTTAAGTGATTTAGTCTTGTATTTAAACTCCAATGACCTTCTGAATATAGTGACACCTTAAATAACCTATTATTTATTTAAACTGATTACAAATATTTGTAATATTCCATCGATTATTTATACCATGCAATGCATATAACTATATACGACTAAAATTATAATTAATATATATGCAACAATACAATAAAATAGAGTACACATCATAGTCATCTTGTTGTTCTTATAACACTCAGCTCGTTGTGCTACCAGATATAATGGGATCATATTATGTTACTAGATATCTTATTGTTTTTCCATTATTTTCTCTTATATTACTCAGATCGTTATTTTAATAGGTGTGTGATTTGACCTTTATTTATAGACCATCATTTATATATTCATTTATTCAATTCCATAAATATATATCCAGGTGTATGAATATATATTAATGTCATCCATAAATAGGAATCTACAAACAGTTATGTATTTATTCAACTAGATATATTTATATTTACAATTCATATAAATATATAGAATTAAATGCTAAGTCTACCTAGCAAAACACTCTCTTCCTCTTCTTCTCAGTTCTATGATTTATATTTTCCTTAGAATTGTGCCCTCATTTGCTTCCCCTCCATCTATCTTCTTATCCTTTTCATAATCCCTATTGAGATTAAAAGGGCTGTAGCTTCCTTTTAGTTTTAAAGTCTCTCTCTCTCTCTCTCTCTCTCTCTCTCTCTCATAAATAAATGTTCTTTCCCTTTTAAAAATGATTTTCTTTCTTTTAAAATTCTTACTTTTATTTTAATTCCTTTTTATGAGTTTCCTTTTTTATTATTCCATTTTTTTTATGCAAATTTATTTTATTTTCTATTATTTAGATTTTTCCTTTTTTCTTTATTTTTTTCCATTTAATTAAAATTTATTATATTTCATTTCTTTTATTATAATTTTAATAAGTATAATATTTACTAATTAAATTAGCATTTCCATATGCCTTGGTTGTTGGGGATCAACCAACAATAGATTACAATTGTGAAAGCAATAAATGTGGAATTAAATCAGATAGACAAGTAATTAGAATGAGATAATAGCAAGAACAAGAGATACAAGAAACCACCCTGAAAACTTGTATTAACAAACTCTTTACAAAAGGAATACAATTGAAGAAACTTCTTTCTTCCACACCTCTCTTAGATGTATAGATCTCTCACTAGATCTCTATTCCTCAAGAGCTCTCTCTCTCAAGAACAATCAACTCCAACAAGTCTGGATTGATTCAATTCTGTACTGTTCTTCTCATACAATTAATTACAACAATAATTCACAATAACTACTATCAAAACTACAATAAGCTAGGAAGATCTAATTCTACATATAGAATTAGGAGACTTGAGCATGCACTTCCAACAAGCAGTTAAGCCACTTGAACAAGGGCTCTAAAAATATTATTGCTAATAATAGAGACGTGAGCTTGAGACTACAACTCAAACTCATCATGCAAACACTCGCTTCTGTCCACGAAAATAGCTTTCTGGACACGCAGGTAACCAACGTCAGTTCTTGCTGCTTGTCTGTGACCGCCGTCGGCCGACCCTCTGCCGACGTCGGCGTCTCTGCAACTGCTCCTTGCCGACGTCGGTCGATCCTGATCGACGCTGGTGTCTGTGTAGACTCGAACCTGATAAGTGTGCTCCTTGGTGAAGCTTTTAGCTCCACACCCTAACATTGGTAGTTTAATGATACATCATTAATCAACAACTCCAAATTAATCTATTTAAGCAAAACATGTTACTAACAGTCTTTAATGGGCATATTCGCAAGTCAAGCAAGACAAATTTCATAGAACCATTAAACTATGCTAATAACCTTGTTAAACTAGACAATGCAAACCACATCAAAACATGTTATGCTAACCATTAATTATGTATCTAATCATCTGTTAGATAATGTGGTGTGTGTAGGGTACTAGCTTGTTTCTCTGTCATCATTCGACATCACAATATATGTTATCCTCTTTGATGATGCTCTTCCTATGACATGCTCCGAGGGATGAATTATCTTGAGTTCACCTCACAACAAATAGGTGGTTAGATCAAATCAACATGATAACCATTCATCATAAAATATAAATGAAATGACAAATCAATATGCTCAAAATGTAAATGCATACACTATAGTTATCTCATAGTAAAACAAACATGTACCATCATGTATCTAAGAAATATTCTACTATCCCATAATAACATATATCTCAAGATTAGTAAAAAATAGCTAAATCTAATTTGTTAACTATAAATATCCATATATACTCAGATAGTTTTCTTGACAAAGAATCAAAATGTAATATTCATAAGATTATTTTTTCTTATCAATATTCCAAAAATACTAAAAAGAATAAAAAATTAAAAAAAAACCAAAAATATTTTCAACTTTAACATGTTCTATTATCTCCTTGGCATCTATGTTACCATTTCCATGTTGGTAGATAGCATATCATCTATTTATATATACACATATGTTTTACGCATCCTTTGAATGTGATACATGCATACACAAGCACATGATCTATGCAATTTTGGATGTTGGGCCTTCTCTCCACTCATACCATTTGGACATTGGGGGAATCTACTTCTTTGATCATGTTATATCTAAATTATATCCTTATATGATAATTTTCTATTATCATGTTTGAGGTTATATACTTACGCATGTCTTTTTCCATGCTTATCTTTTATAATGTTTTGGATATGTTATGTACTTAAACATTTTTTGCTAACACATATATCCAAGAGGTAGTATGACATGTTTATGTTGGTCTCTTATGTTATATGCTTTCCATTTATTCACTTCTTTGAATGTTTTATCTTTTGTTTTATTACTTGTTTGATTATTTGAATATACTCCATTGTTTGTGGTCCCCGTGTCTATGTCTTCCTATTTGTGATGTTTGTATATGTCATAGTTTTTTGTTTGTTGATATATAAGTATTTTATTTATTTATCTATGGATAATTGAATAAGTCACATCCTTTTGATTATGTGACATTTGAACATGCCTCTTTTTTGAAGTCTCTTGGACTATTGTATGTTGATTTACTTTTAAATATTCTTGTATGTGTGTTTGATTGCTTGTTGATCTTGTATTGTTACTATTTAGACATTGCCATGATTAACATCATGCATGTTAAGACTTGATGTGATCACATATTATGTACTTTATTGATATATCTACCTAGGCATGAAACTCCTATATGTTACATGATACATTCACAAATTATACAATTACCTTATCCTTTTGAGGTAAAGTGACTACTAGTTTCTAATTCCCCTCACGTCAAAAGGTGGGGTATATCATTGGGAACATGTCATATAAGAATGAATTTCACACTTTCACAACTTTAGATTTCAGTGGGAGCATGCAAAAAATTCATAACTTATACACTTATACTAGTTCTCAATTTTAGATTACAGTGGGGCAATGTCATGGAAACATGTTCTCCCCACATATCACAATTCTCAATTTCATATTAAAGTGGGGACATGTTATGGAAACATATTATCCATACCTATATCAGTTCTCAATTTTATATTATAGTGGGGGCATGTCATGCGAACATGTTTTCCACACAAAATTTTAAAATTGACCCAATTACACAGTTATATGGTACAGATACACACATGTGGCAACATTCTATATATTGGTACCATTTTTATACACATGTTTTAGCTTAAGACGTATATTATGTGCATATGCCATGAAAAAGGGCACCTTAAATTATAAAATCAAATCAACTTTTAGATTTCAAATACTTCTACAGACTTTAGCCTACACCAAGATAGGCTTTTTTTGGATTGTTATTGAGCCAATCTATTGTAGTAGTGGGTTTACTTTTATCAAGGTTGAGGTGATTATATCACTCAATCTTACCAATTTTATAGGATAGAGTAATAAAATCATCCACCCACACTAGTTGTATAGTGTGAGTTGACTTGGATCACTCATGCTCATCAGGTTATAAGTATGATTAGGTCGCACGATTGAGATAATCTCAACTATCAAGTGGAAACTCACCTTTTTTCCAAGGTTGGGGATAAGTTTCCCTATACTCTTTATACATATTTGCATTTTTTAGGTTTTTAATATTTTTCTAATCTAAGTTTCAAAGCTTCACAATAACACATCTCTTCAAATAAATTACCGAAAGGTAAGATGGTTGTATCAATACATATGTACTCCTAACCTTGATCTCTTTACTTTCAAGCATTTAAAGTTATTTCAATTTTAGATTATATGTACTAATTATATACTATAACATGATCTTTGTTGCAGGACAATCACCAACAAATCACTCAAGTGGGACTCATGCAAAGACAAGGTGTGCTATACACACCTAGGTCACATTGATTACATTTAATAAGCTCAATTATAAATGTAATGTTCTTTCTACATCTACTGTCAAGTTTCAAGATAAGCCCAATTACAAGACCAAACTTAATGAAAAAAATGAGGCTAAAGCTAAAGTTAATGCTATATCTCAACCAACAAAAAATTTCCAATTGCAAGATCCACTAAGGAGGAAATTTTAAAGGTTACCTTCACCTCCTCATATGCTACTTCAAAATCTCATTGAATATTATTTTATTACACTGCCTTGTCATTGGAAGTAGATTTATCTAGACATCAATCTAGAAGCTTTAATGGAAATGCAATTTGTGATTATCGTAGATGTGTGGGACATTCCACTAATAAATGTATGAAGCTTAAGCAAACAATTAAATATCTCATTGATGAGAACATTATTGACATTGGTACACCTACAGGAGAGGTTGGGCCACAAGCAAATGATAATGCAAACTTAAAAATGTATCAATATCCTTTTCCTAATCATGGGGTACAAGATAACAATAAAATATATGAAGTATTATTCATATAATTCTTATCCACATCCATCTTCCTATGGACATCCTCTTGATAGTATTATTGCTATAGTCACAAGTAAATTAGCATCTCATCCATCTTTTACCTTTCATGATTATGAATTTTTTGATGATGATTCTAGTAGACATACATTATAAATCAGAGCATATATTTGCACACAACTCATTCATAGTGTTATGATAGATAATGGATCAAGTGAAAATGTGTGCACTATAACACTTTCACATTCTCTTGGATATAAAAAAGGATATACAACATACATTTGTATTTATGAAAGCATTTGATGGCCATACACAAGACACTATTGGGCACATTATTTTGAATTTTCAAGTGGGATCTATCGTATCTCTCACTTTTTTGTTAGTTTTACCAAGAAGAGGTGTATTTGATATGTTATTGAGAAGACCTTGGTTATAAAAAATTATAATAGTTCCTTCTACAATTCACAAGTGTCTAAAGTATATTCATGATAATCAAGTGGTCAAAATTTTAGGCATTCAATATGAATATTCAATGAAACCCATGGTGCTTATTCCTATTCCAAAATAGTTTATTGGTATAGTTATTGAGAAAATTGGTAATGAACTAGTTTATACTAATATTCAAGATAATGATTCACATTCAAATATGTATACTCCAAAATTAGTTTTTACATATATTCATGAATATGAGCATATTTTAGTTTCTTTATCTACTAATGAGCATGAATATATTTCAATTTTCCATCTCTTGTTGGACATTACATGATTTCACATGAGCATGATAATTTGTCAAAGAAAGGCAAGATATTTAACCCCACACAAGTACATGAAGATAGAATTTTTGACGTGTGTATGAGTAGTGATTCAGAAGGTTACTTTACAACATATGGTTCTTCTTCAGAATCATAAACTTCTACAATTGGCACTACTTATACAACACATAAAATTGCTCCTTTTTTATTAAGAGGTTGGGTATAAATATGAAAATCCCATTGATGATATTATTGATTGGACACAATCTAACATTCCTTCCCACTCTCTTAATTGGGATGAGGACCTTAATTAGATTCCTTGCCTAGTACTTACTTGTACATAGTTTTTTTGTTACTCATTTTTTGTTGCTAAATATATACCAAATCCATGCTTATTATAACCCTTGGTTTTATGTTTTTATTTTTGGATACTTACTCCCACATTTCATTCAACCCAATTTGAACAATACAAAACAAACATCTTACTAAGATTTCAATATACATCTCTTTCATGGCAACTTATTTACTTATTATTATGCATCTATGTATGTTCCAAGATATCATATGTATTATAATGCTCACATCTACCTTATTTTACATGATTTTACATGTCCATGCTTGACATATTTGCAACACTACATTTACATTGGGGTCATCTCATATGCCTTCCTCCTTGCCATGTTTTACTTCAACACATTGTTGAGGGTTGTTCGAATCTTCCCTTCCCATCTTCTAATTTTGTAAGCACATTTATTGATTTTTGTAGATTTTTTAATTTTTAAATTAGTCATGCTTATCTTTTTAAATATACAAAAAAAACATTCCCATATTATAAAAATACCAAAAAATTAGAATATTTGTAAAAAATAAAAAATTATGACCTATAGGCATCTTTTCATGTTGTTTGATATATCTTTAATTATGTCATATATCTTTTTATTTAAGTACATAGCATATTTTCAATACATAATTATTCACATAAGGTACCTGAGTGTGAAATAAAATAAATTTCTCAGTGAAAATTAGTCTTCATACACAACAAAATCTTTTATGATCAATTTTTTTTAATATATAGTCAATCTTGACAAGATCCCAATATGAGGACAACAACACATTGCACACCTATCCCTATGCATCTTCCCTTTTTGTTTTCAATTTAAACATAGTCACAAGAACTTCTTACATAGTTTTTGCACATGGAACAAAATTCATATTCAAATATCAATCAAGTTTCAAGCTTGTTAGGTTGTGGAGCTAAAAGCTTCACTGATGCAAACATAGAGGGGGAGGTCTGAGTGTCACAGCTGTCGACGTCGGTCAGGCCAACCGATGTCGGTCAGGGGAAGACAGCAGGGCAGCTGACATCGGTCAAGGATCGATCGACGTCGGTCATCTCTAGGCAGACAGGGACTGACGTTGGTCGCCTGTGCAATTAAAAACTGCGAGTTTTATAGATAGTTTGTTAACGAACTGGTTGTTTGCATGTTAAAGGCTAATTTTAGCCTTGGAGATGCGGATCTAATTATTTTAATTAGATGTCTAATTATTTTTTACATGAGATCTATTTAAGAGACTCATGGGCTGTATTGTAAAGTGTTCTAGTTGAGTTGAGAAAGGTTAGCTCCTTCAGAGGGAAGAGAGCAAGGTGTGTTCCTCCTAGTTCCACAGGGGTGCCGAGTGTGTATGATCAGGTAGATCTATGGGATAGCAAGATCTTGTAGAAGATCCACTGGGGTACTAGTTTGGAGAAGCATAAAGACTTGGTGAGACAAGGACAAGGGTTCTTCAGGGTGTAGAGAGATCTACATGTGTAAGTAAGATCATTGATTTGCAGGTGTCTATGCGAGGTCAAAGGAGGTTTGCGGGGTAGCAAGATCAAATGCGACATCAACACATCAAAGAGCAAGATCAGGAGAGATTTACTTGGAGTACAGTGTGTACTCAGATTTAGAGTGCATGGAGCACTTGTGTATTGGCAATAGTGATATTGACTGATGGTATTGGCAGTAGTGATACTGACTAGTTGGAGGTGAACACCAACTCTGTGTTTGAGTTGTGTGTTGGGATCGTAATTGAGAGAGTGAGCTCTTTAAGAGATTTACTGTTTATGCCCTAGAGGTGTGGGAGCCCTAGAGGTGTGTAAGGAATAAGACTGTGGCATCTTCTTTGTTGTATTTCCTTCTAGAAGAGTATTAATACAATTGGGTATTTTCTCTCATATTCTATGTTATTTTTGAATTCTAGTTACTTGTTACTTCTGGTTAAATTCCACATATTTAGTTGCTTGTACATGGTAATCAATTGTGCTTCCTAATCCTGATAGTGGAATCAGAGCATGTTTGTTTTTCTAGATTCCTGACAAGTGGTATCAGAGCTAAGGTTGCAGGGAGCAGATTTTGTGTTTGATTACAGGTCACTCTCAGGGGTTTCTGATTGAGTGAGAGTATAACAATGGCAGAAGAAAGTATACTAAGAATGGAGGAATTCAAAGGCACAAATGGTCAATTACGGTGTTATGGAAAGAAAGAGCAGGAAAATAAATATTGTTGGTTGGTAAAAAATCAGCATGAAAGAACTGAAGAAGCAGATGTTGCAGGTGTTGTTGCACAAGATGCTCTGGGATGTTCCTTGGATAAAGTAGAATCTTGGTTTTTAGATTCTGTTGCCTCTTTCCATGTAGCTGGAAATAGATTATTTTTCCATGTTAAGGTCTTTGGAGACTTTGAAAAGATTTATTTAGGAGCTGGTGTGCCTTGTCAAAGTTTTGGCAAAGGGGAAGTGCGGCTGAAATTGCAGGCGACCAACACATGGGTGTTGAAGAAGGTCATGTAGGTCTCAGTTCCGAAGATGCGGCTAATTGCTTCAGGAAAGTTGGGTGATGAGAGATGCACATGAACTCTCATAGCGGATGCACTTGAATTAGCATGTGGTAAGAAAGTAGGTACTCTTTATCTACCTGCTTATATTACTGATTCTTCTTTTGTTGCAAGGACATGGCTTTGTAGGCTTGGTCACAAGAGCAAGAAGGAGATGCATGTTCTTAAGCAGAAGTCAGATGTCTTTGACAGACTTAAGAACTGGAAAGCCTTGGTGTTCATGGAGGAGATGATGGACAAAGATCAGTGGAGAAGGCTGAGTAACTCTAAGCAAGGCAGTTTGGACAGGGTTTTGATCCAAAAAGAGCTTGCGAATACAAAATCATCACTCATAAGAGAACACAGGTACCAGCATCAGTCAAGAGAAATCGACATCAAATAGACAGATACTAATGTCGGTCATGTGCAGACCAGAGCTGGTGGTGTCGGGCAGAGTGGCTATCAGTGTCGATCAGGGAACCGACATCGGTGACCAGGTAAGACCAACATTGGTCAGGGAACCGACATCAACAAAAAGGACAGTCGCATGTAAATGATGTCAGTTGGATGCAAACTGTGTGGTGACTGAGGTTGGTCACTAGAATGGATTTTAGGCAGATAACAAGCTGTCAAGGAGTCTCAAACACCCATATGGAGGACTGAAAGTGTAAGTAAGCCTTAAATTCGTTATTCTTCTTCTTTATACTCGTTGCTCACTACAGAGCAGGAAAGATCTAGGAAACAGTGGGAGCATGGCATGAATGAGGATGCAGAACCAAATGAGAGATTTGGTAGGGTTGCCAGCTGATATGAAAGCACTAAAATATGAATGGATACCTTGGTTAAAGAATAGAGAGAATGGATACATGAGACAGAAGGCCAGGTCATATGGTCTTGAGGAAGCTCCAAGACAGTGGTACAGGTTTGACAGGTGGATGATAAAGCATGGCTTTAGTCAATGTCATTGTAACTACTGTGGTTTCTTTACCAGGTGGGTGATGATTGCAACATCATCCTGTTACTGTATGTTGTGTGTTTGCTTGATACAAAGTTACACATACAGTGTTTTTCTGAGCTAAAGGTAAAGTTAGTTCAGAGGTGTGTCATGAAGAATTTGGAGGAGCAAAATTCTTCGACATGAGTAATCCTAGAGACAGGGAAGATCACTAGGTGATGTTGTCACAAGATGATTGTGTGAAGGTAGTGCAAGATGTAGTACGACAAGCACACCTATGGATAGACAGTTCACAGAACAGGGTCCCCAATCACATGATGAGGTTGAGTACATGTGTACTCCCTGAGTTTGCCAAGCAATGGGTGCTGTCAGAAAATTTGTAGTCAATCCAGGAAGGAAGCACTGGAAAGCAGTTTAGTGGGTTCTCAGGTATCTGAGAGGGACCAGCCGCAGGTTAACATGCTATGCGAGGTTAGGCATTTCAGATATGGTAGGTTACTTGGATGATAGGTGTTGCACCACAGGATGTGTGGCAGTTGGTCTTCAAAATTGAGCTTGAAGAGGGATACAAGCTAGGAAACAAATTAAATGGTGTACATGTACAGGTATAGTGCAGTTGTTTATCTCCAAGTGGGAGATTGTTAGGTTGTGGAGCTAAAAGCTTCACTGATGCAAACATGGAGGGGGAGGTCTGAGTGTCACAGCTACCAATGTCGGTTAGGCCAACTGACACCGGTCAAGAGAAGACAACAGAGTAACTGACATCGGTCAGGGATCGACTGATGTCAGTCATCTCCAGGCAGATAGGGACCGACGTTGGTCGCCTGTGCGGTTCAAAACTACGAGTTTTACGAACAGTTTGTTAACGAACTAGTTTTTTGCATGTTAAAGGCTAATTTTAGCCTTAGAGCTGCGGATCTAATTATTGTAATTAGATGTCTAATTATTTTTTGCATGAAATCTATTTAAGAGACTCATGGGCTGTATTGTAAAGTGTGCTAGTTGAGTCGAGCAAGGTTAGCTCCTTCAGAGGGAAGAGAGCAAGGTGTGTTCCTCTTAGTTCCACAGGGGTGCCGAGTGTGTATAATCAGGTAGATCTATGGGATAGCAAGATCTGGTAGAAGATCCATCGGGGTACTGGTTTGGAAAATCATAAGGACTTGGTGAGGCAAGGACAAGGGTTCTTCAGGGTGTAGAGAGATCTACATGTGTAAGTAAGATCATTGATTTGCAGGTGTGTGTGCGAGGTCAAAGGAGGTCTATGGGGTAGTAAGATCAAAGGTGACAGCAACACATCAAGGAGCAAGATCAGGAGAGATCTATTTGGAGTATGTTGTGTACTTGGAGTATGGTGTGTACTCGAATTTGGAGTGCGTGGAGCACTTGTCTACTGGCAGTAGTGATACTGACTGGTGGTACTGGCAATAGTGATACTGACTGGTTGGAGGTGAACACCAACTCTATGTTTGAGTTGTGTGTTGGGACCGTAATTGAGAGAGTGAGCTCTTGAAGAGATTTACTATTTATGCCCTAGAGGTGTGGGAGCCCTAGAGGTGTGTAAGGAAGAAGACTGTGGCATCTTTTTTGTTGTATTTCCTTTCGGAAGAGTATTAATATAATTGGGTATTGTCTCTCATATTCTGTGTTATTTTTGAATTCTAGTTACTTGTTACTTCTGGTTAAATTCCACATATTTAGTTTCTTGTACATGGTAATCAATTGTGCTTCCTAATCCTGACAGTGGAATCAGAGCATGTTTGTTGTTCTAGATTCCTGACAAAGCTAAGTCATACTTTTACCAAGTTTTGATTCTGATCAAACCTTTCACCTAATAGCCTCACGTAGTTGAGGACATCATACTATTCTATATGAACACCTTACAGGGTTTTATTTATTCAAAACCTATTTTTCCTAGTGAGTTATAAATGAAAATTCACACTTTAATATATCATTCTATCTTCATATATGTCTTGTTGAATATGCTACTTTCTAAACTGAAACATAGATACATGTGCTTAACTTATTCTAGCTTCATATTATGTATGTTGTTATCATATGATTATTTTAGTTTCATAACATGATTAAAACTTGGTTGATTATTGTATGTGGCCCTTGGCCTTGTTTATGTTTGACATACACCTTGCCTATATGGCACAATCATGCTTTGTATGTGTGGCCTTTGTCTTTCTATGATTTTAAAATATTTTCATGTCCTTTGTATTTATCCTTTGGTCTTCGTGTGTTACATTTATGTAAAAAAATCACACTTTTTAAGAAATATTACATTTCTCTTGTATGTGGCCTCTAGGCCTTCTTACATGCCAATTATTTGATTTTTCTTACATGCTTTCTATTTTTGATACTTTGGTGCCATTATTATATCATGCACTACTATGTATTTACATTTTTTTCTATGGTTCCATGAGACGCGTCGTGCACATACTATATATGTGATTCAATGATTCATTTTTTCAACATGTTATGTTTACAATACATATGCAATAATCACAAGTTTTGCATGCTTCATCCATTACTGCAATGCTTTATCAAAATATTCATGATATAAATCCAATATACAAAATTTTCAAGTTCTTCAATGTTACATCTATAATATTTTAATACAAATTCAATATATGTAAATGTTATTACATTCTTATCTATCTTTCACAAATGCTCTCACTTTTTATTGTGAGATAATTGATTTTTAGTCAACCCCCCCATCTTAAATGGGGAGTAACACAATGGACTTTTATGAATAATAACTTTTTGAAATATGATAATTTACAATGTGTAAAAATCATAATTTTCATATTATGGGGCACTCAGCTTGTATATGCACTCTACTCTTACAACTACTTGAGCACAAACACACTTATGTGATTATGGTTACAACGCTTTAAATGGTTTTCAAAAGATAACATTTGTAACTCTATATAATACAAGGGGGATGATATGCATTCATTACCAAGCTACTACTTTATAAAAATCATGTTTTTCTCTTCTTCAAGAATTAACTATCAAGTTTCAAGAATTTATAGTTCAAATCTAGATCTTTCTATAATGGTGTGATTTGTCTTTTTCAAGTGAACCACATTTGATCTTTTTGAGATTCCATGTATTTGTTGTAAGTTATAAAGAAATGTACTAGTTCTCACCTCTTCCATTCAATTAAATAAGTGGGCCACAAGAGAGCTTAGTGACATTCAGTGTTATAGTTTCACTTTAGAAAACCACTTTGTTGGTTTCAATATCTTTACACATTACAGAGTACTCTATGAGGGTTGGAGTATATATCTTTCCACCTCAATTATCTACACTAATTTTTAAATTGAAACGTGATCACTCTTAATTCAAGACTTATCCACATGGCTCAACAATGGGGCATGCACATTTGCATGACAAAGACAAAGTGTGTATACACACTCAAGCACTGTAATTTATTTACTCTAGTAATTTATGCATCACTAGAATAGAAGGAAAATATAGAATCTAGAATCTAAATAATAAATGGAATTTAAACTAGAATTTAAATCCTGTTGTCATTTATTTATCAAATTTTATAGATTCATGTCCAAGCAATCAAATAGGGATGAAGAAACAATGCAATGAATATAATCTCAAGCTTGTGCAAATATTTTTTGTTCATGTTTTGAGTCCATAATGTGGATTTGAAGAGAAGAAGAAGACATTTCCTGCACAATGCAGCTAAGGAAGAAGTTTGTAAGGAATTAAAATCATTCCATCCAAATTATTCATATATAGTGGTTTTTATAAATGGGGTTTGTTGCATGAAGTGAATAATACATATGCCAAGATCAATTGGGATATATACTTGAATAAACCAAAGTTAAAAAAATATCCTCTATTTCAACATTTTAGTTTCCATTAGTAATTCGGCAATCAAATTTATCAACATATACATTTGTACATGTTCATTGTCTTAAACATGAGGATCAATTTATAATATTAGCATTAGATGGCTTATGGGAATAGATAAATGAGCAATAAGCTAATGAGATTGAACACTATAGTTCACATGTTAGCATTAACTAAATTGCTTGTTAGAGTTGTGCATATTTCTTGATATAGCTCCTACAAGACAAATTCTCAAACAAAACATCCACGCCTTGGAAATTACAACACCGATAAAAAATGGTTACGACACCATAATTTGTTTTAATGTTGATTATTGATAAGTTTACTATATATTTATAGATTTTATATTAGAGTCTACATGGTTAGCAAAAAAAGATTTTTTTTTTTGTAATTTTTTAGTTGTATCTATTGTTGATTTATCTTTAGGTGATTAGTTCAATAATTTAAAGTTTGTTAGTTATAAGTCTATAGACATTATGTGTTGTCTATTAAAATCAAAGAGTCAAAATTATCCTTGTATGGATGCATTATCAGGTGAACTCAACATCCATTTTGTAGGGGGGAGGGAGCGGAAGGGGGAGATTGGAGGGTTGTATTCACCTATGTAAGGACAAAGGGGAGGAATGTTATGGGTTAGTACTCACATTTGTGGTGAATGGTTATTTGTTATGTGAGTGGTTATGAGATTAGTTAATTATTATAGGCCTATATATATGTAACTTACCACATCGAATAAGGTAGAATGATGGATTAATATCATTTGAACTATTTGCTCTCACATTTGGAGATTTTATCTAATAATAAGTACATCATTGATGCAACCATCCTACAAACTATGCATGAAGCCAAAACATCTATCTATGAAGAATATTTAGCTACAATCTAAGACATCACAATCTAACAAAGATGTGAGAAGCTCTCGTGAATGTGTCATATGGTGAGAACAACTTGAATCTAAGATCCAATTGTTATGAAATGAAATCAATGTTTTAGCTAATAATGTTTTCCCTTTGCCTTTTGAGGGGTAAGAAGAAGAAATAATAATCTTGTGTTGTTTCAATGTTGCTTCCAAAGATTTCATTTTCTTCCAACACCATAAATCATGGTAATTTTTCTTGCCACAAAAACCACAAGGCTCAAAATACTAGAGTTAGATGATTCATTGGTCTTAATGGATTTAGAGGACTTGGAGGAGGACTTTGTTGATCTATTGAGGGGCTTAGTCTTTGGCTTAGGTTTTGATTTTTTCTTAGAATAATTGGCAACTAATTTTAGACTTGTAGAACTAAGAAGATCATCAAGTGAAATAATTTGAATTGTTTCCTAGTTAAAAATTCGTAAATAACTCAAAAATGAGCATTTTAAATTGATCACATAAGACATTCATAGTAGAATAAAAGGTAAATAAAAAGATATGAAAATCACCCTTCAATTTTGACAAAATAAATAAAATGGCTTCTTTATTATCTTAATTTTTTTCACAAGATTTTAATTGTAAAGGTATGGATTTGAACTTGGCAATACATTTTTCTATGGAAGAAAATCTACTAAGCATAAGGAAGCATAATTTTGTATCTAGATAAAGTTTTCTAAATTCATTAACTTTACCAAACAATTTGTCAAACTTCTTCCATACGTATTTTGGATTTTGGACATTTGTTATGTGAAATAACAAGCTATCTAAGACACGCATTCATATAAGACCTAAAGCTTCAAACTTATTTGTAGGGATATGCATATTTTTAAAGCATAATTTTGTATCTAGATAAAGTTTTCTAAATTCATTAACTTTACCAAACAATTTGTCAAACTTCTTCCATACGTATTTTGGATTTTGGACATTTGTTATGTGAAATAGCAAGCTATCTGAGACATACATTCATATAAGACCTAAAGCTTCAAACTTATTTGTAGGGATATGCATATTTATTTTTTTAAATAGTGAAGCTTGGGATTGAATATGAAAAATCCTTTCCTAATCCTTTGATTGCAAAAGTTTTATAATTTTTAAATCTAATAATTATAAGAAGGAATTAACAAAAGCCCACAAAAATATAAAATTTCCACCCCCAAAAAATAATATTTTGCACTAATTAATGCAAAAAATAATTCCATAACAGAAATAAAATGGCACTTTATAAATAGTGCAATTACAACATATTTTAAAGTGATACATGTAAAATTATAATTTCTTAAAATTAATATAATTACTTAAAAAAATTATTATATGTATAAAATCATGATTTTTAATAATTAATAGGAGCTGTTGTTGCTCCTATTACTGAAGCAACAGGGGGAGCCATCGATAGTTGTTTCACATATTGTGGAGGAGCAGTCAACATGAGTTAGGTCATGTTATTTTTATTATTATTTTTTTAATATTTTTTATTTAATTGTTTATAGTTTTAATATTTATTTTTAATTATGTATTTTAAATTTTTATTTTATGTTTTTTAATTTTATTTTAAATATTTATTTTTAAAATTTTTAATTTATTTTTTATATTTTTTAATTTATTTATTTTTGTTGATCAATGTTTTATAAAGTAATTTTAATTAAGAATTAAACTAAGGGTATTCACTCAAACCAAAAAAAATTAATTTATTTTATATTTTATAATTTTAGTTTAATTTTTATCTTTTTAAATTTATATTTATATTTTTTCTATTTAATTTTATATATATATATATATATATATATATATATATATATATATATATATATATATATATATCATTTATTTTTATTTTTTTAATTCAAATATTTTTTATATTTTTGATATATTTGTATTTTTATTTTTTAAATTATATAATTTTTTATTTTTATTTTCTACTTTTTTATTTTTTATTTTGGTTCATTTATATAATTTTAGCTTTGTTTTTTTTTAATTTAAATATATTTTGACAAATAAAATTTGCATTTAAAAATTGTAGAAAATTTCAGAGCACCTCATAAATCAAAGGTTGAGGGATGAAAGTATCTCTTTCAAACAAGATCAAGGAATGGAATAAAATGTATCTTACATAACAAAATATTTTATGAGACTATAACTAAGGCAATGGGCCACCTACTTCATAGATTGGGTGCCCCTAGTGATGGTGTTCAAGTATGTCCTAATATTATTCTAAAAATTAGAATCAAATTAGATAGAGAAGTGTATTTGAAGAATTTTTTAGGGACATCATTTTATATATGGATGTAATTATCATGTATACAATTAACACTTTTGATAGCAGAATAATTCTTAGTATAAAAGTAAGATGTGGATGATGCATTGATCAATTTGTTTTATTGAAAAACTATTCCTTTTAATGTGCTCAATGGTTCATCTTATACAAACGCAGTTAAAAAAAATTTGAATTTGGCAAAAGTATACTCCACCTAGATCTAAGAGGCTTAGGTTTACTCTTTTGAAAAGTGATACAGTCAAACCACTATTTTCTATAAAATAAAAGAAACTCAACTATTTTATATATAATTTTAGCGTAACATTAAGTGGGGAGACAACAGTAAATAAGTTTCATCTATTCTACAACATACATAATGAAACTCTTATTTACTCATGAAAGACAAATTACATCAGCACCCTCCAAAACTTCTCCCCATTTCTTCTACATCGAACATGAGTTGCTTTTAAATCTTTCGAAGGGTACCAAAAATAGACTCCCATCTAGAGTTACTAATTTTAAAATTAGCAAATGCAACTCCAATTGTTCCTTTGACTCCATAAGAACAAGACAATTAAATAAGTTATTAAGAAACAAACCCCTAGAAACACTCTTAAATAGTGACTCATAATTAGACTTCTAAAACAAACAACACTTAGTAATCGATTACATAATCCTTCAAAGGCCATGGGTGCTCCTGCATCAAACATCCGAGATATTTAAAATGTGAGCTCCTAATCACATGGATAGAATAAGTGGTAAAACCATTCTTTTGACCATGAAGCTTGATGGTCATAATGTCCCCTTCCAACACACCATGTGTTTCCGCTGATTCTCACATTTTTTCTTCCATTTTCAACCCCTTGATGGGCTAGAGACCATCCTCCTCCACCTAATTTTGATCACCATTATTTTTTCCTTATCTATGCTCCTTCTTTCCTCATTCATGGGTTGAAACCCACCTCTTTATGACCTCTTCCACCAAGATGCTATTTTGTGCATCTTGCATCCTCTTGTAGGCTTATACCCACTACCATCCAACCAGCTCCTCCTAAATCCTTATATGCTTTGGTCAATTGCTATAAAACATAATGTTGGATCCTTCCACATCTCACTTTTTTCTAATTGTAGCTCATTTTTTCTCATGGCTTCCATCTCTTCTTCCCTAGTCTGCTTGTAAAATAACTCCACATACTTTTGGGCATCAAGATGATCTCCCATATTCTCCACTACTATCTCTAAGATCATACTCATATCTTCTTCACTTGTTTCCCTCATTGCCATGCCAAATGGATCTATTACTTCTATGACAACATCATCTTCTTCACCATTTATAGATTTCAATATGTCTTCAAAAATCTTCATCTATTTTTGGATTGTTGTGCCCACTATCCTCTCAACATATTCTTCATTTTACTTACCACAATGTTCCAATGCTTGTATAAGAATCTACTTCATCCCATCATCCTCAACTTGTATATCTTATGCAACCTCATACTTTTCATCACTTGCTTAGGTTGATAACAAACTCAGATGCTTCATCTCATCATTGTGTTTTTTTTACCTCATCCATTGCATGTGAAAAGAACCTTGCACTCTCTTTGTCCATAAATGAATAATGCATACCTTGACTCATAAGAGTTTCTTCTCCAATACCTATATGGGCTGCTCCCACATGTTCAACATCACTTGAATCATTTAGTGATCTTGGTAGAAACGTGTCCACCATCTCTATCTCCTTCTTTTCCTCTATGCTACATGAGTGAAATTCTTCATCTTGCCTTGTCCAAGTGCTATTTAGACCAACCTCTATCACCAATTTCTGGACTTTGTCTTCTACCATTCCATTCTCTATCCATATCTCAATATTGATATTTGGTGCATATTCTTTTCTATCCATCACTATCCCATTGAGAATGTCTTCTTCTTCTTGTCAATCTCTTTCACTTGTCTTTGTGAGTCTTCTCTCCCATCTCTAGATACTAAAAATGAACTCCCTCTTGTATGTCCTCTTTAGAACATTATTTCCCACTATCTTATCTCCATGTTAACATAAAGGCACTCATCTATAACTTCCATTTCCATACCAACAACTTCTATAACTATTGCAACAATAGTATATTCTTGTTTTATCTCTTCACTTTGATTCTCATACATATGAGCATGTTGGACTCAACCACACTTGTGTCTTTTATTTGTCATCTTCTCCATTGTTGGACCTACACATAGAATAAACACATTAAGGGAATGAAGAGCTCCCAAAAAAACTCCTTTAACCACTTCATCATGCATCAAAGGCATATTGTTCAATTCTCTTTCATTTCTTACATTATCCTTATGGCTTCCACTCACATGATGGACTCCCAAAGGCCCATTCTTAACAATGTTCATGATTTTCATCTCCTCATTATTCTTCCACATATGGATGGTCTACAACCATGCTCTCCTCATGTGAATTAACTTGAACTTTAACCACTTTCATTGTCCCCTTCATGGAAACATGTGGATTTACTTGGTTGTCCTTAACCCTTCTGACCTCCAAAAGAGAAAATAAAAATGCATTACCTTCATTCATCAAGGGTGATTCTGCATCTTCCCACTTATGGGATACCTCAAGCTTGTGTCTACTATTAAATAATGTGCCTCCTTCTTTTGGTTCAAAAACTATCACATCTACCTCCTCCTTCATGAGGAATCCTTCCTCTATGGGTTGCTCACATATTTCTTCCTCGTTATTTTGGAAATCAAATTTGGGATCTTCACATGATAACCTCATTCTCTTGTTGTCCTTCAATACAACCTTCTTATGTTCACTCATATGCTTGTCCTTTATACTTGTCAAGGTAGATTTGAGCTATTCACATGTAACTTCCCTCTCATATTTATTTTCATGACAACCTTCTTATCTTTTCTCTCAAGCCTCAAGACATAAAGCTTCTTCATCCACTCTACTTGCATTTTTTGGTGTAAAACATGACCCATCAACTTTGAGACCATATATTCCCAACTTCTCACCTTATTTTTTCCTTTCTTCTTTTATTTTGTCTCTTGGATAACTCTCCAATACTCATATACAACTCCACATAACCTATTACTTTCAAATTTACCCTCATGAGGTCTTCAACATCCCTTATTCAAACGAGGTCTATAACTTAGCTATCCATTACATGAGTTCATTTGGGCTCTCTTTCCCATTTAGTAAAAGTATATTTCTAGTGGGCCTACCTATTTCCTTTTTGACTTTTCTTGGTCTCTTTTCCTCTGTAGTTTGTCCTCTCTCCAAGACGTCCAACTTTTCTTTTAGGGAAATCAACATCTCTTCTTCTTCATCTACAGTTGTAACATCTTCACTTTGTGCATCCTCCATTATTTCTAATTTTGTTTGGACTTACTCAACATTTTTTCCAAGTATTCTACTCATGGTCTCATCCATTATTGTGTGCCATAACTTCACAACCTGAAATAAACTAAAAATAGAACCTCTCTCACAATCTCTCTACACTTGCAAGACTTCTCTCACACCTGCAACAAAACTCACATTGACTGTAATGTATCTCTTGACACCTTCTAACCAACACCTCTCCTTTGTTGGAAAATGACTTTTCTTATCTTATATGCATAACAACATGGAAAATAACTCTTAGTAGGATTTAAAACCGGCTTTGATACCACTATTTTTTATAAAATAAACTCAACTCAACTGCTATATATAAAATTTTAGCGCAAAATTTAGTGGGAGACAACATTACATAAGTTTCATCCATTATACTACATACATAACTAAAATCTTACTTATTCATCAAAGACAAATTACATCATCTCCCTCCAAAACTTCTCCCCCTTTATTCTACACCAAACATGTGTTGCTCTTATATATTTTTAAGGGTACCACTCCCATATGGACTTATTAATTGTAAAAATAGCAAATGCAACTCCACTTGATCCTTTAATTCCACAAGAAAAAGGCAGTCAAAGAAGTTGTTCTTAGGAAACAAAATCCTAAAAACATTCTTAAGTAGTGACTCATAATTAGAATTCTAAAGCAAATAACACCTAGTAATTGATTACATCATCCTTTAGAGGCCCATGAAAACTCATGAATCAAAAGGTCAAAAGAGGAGGGTGACTGAAAACATAAAAAATATCAAGGTCACTTGGAATGTAATATGTACAGTATTTAGTGTAAGGAAATTACTTAGATGACTCACAATAGTAGAATTATATATGGTAGAATTAAAATTAGAATAAGCAAATCCATAACAACAATTGGTGAAAGAACATAATCCATGAATATTATGATCCTAAAAGACTAACCACTACCTCTTATATATACTCTACATAGCTAGGTTATTCCATAGGCCAACCATACTAAGAACATCAAGAAATGCAACAAGCTAATATGAAAATGTGTAATCCACAAGTCAGCCACACATATCCCTAGACGCACTATGGTTTAAGAGCATATCATGTAATTTCTATTAAAAACAATGTTGTATTCAATTTTAAATCAAGCCAAAATGTTTTTGTAGGAATGCTTCATCCTCCCATGTTACATCTTCAAAATGCAAGTTCTTCCATTTGATCAAATACTGCTTAATGACTCTAGTCTGCAATTGCTTAGTGCACATGTGAAAGATATTCTTAGGCTCTAGAATGACTTTGCCTCTGTCATCTAATTTAGGTAACTCAGTCTAAATGGAAAATTTGTGTCCAATTACTTTCTTCAGGCAAGATACATGGAATATTGGATGTATGAGAGTGGATGGGGGTAATTCTAACTTGTAAGCCACACTACCAATTTTTTGCAAGATCTGGTAAGGGCCATACTACTTGGGTTATAACTTATTATCCCTTTTCTATTACTTTAAAGACATATTCTTATATGTCTATAAATTCACAAATACCCAATAACTTATGTCAAAATGTCATTCACTGTAATGTTGATCTACTTGTTACTTCATTCAATTTTGTGCCATTGTTAAATTATCTTCCTAACACCTCCTATTGATGGTGAATTTGTTTCTCAATGGTTTGAACCTTAGGATGCACTATCAAAACTGAAGTTATGGATTGGGGGTGATACCCATACAATGTCACAAACGGAGACATCTTGGAAGAAGTGTGAAAATAAGTGTTATACCACCATTCAACAAGTGGTAGCCAATGCACCCATTTGTCTTGTTTGTCAGAAAAAATAATAATGAAAATACCCTTCGAGACATTTATTGCCTACCTCTATTTGTCCATTAGATTGAGGATAATAAGATGAGCTATAATCCAATTGGGTACCCAAACATGCAAATAATTCAGTTTAAAAATTACTAGTAAATATGGGATCTCGATCACTTATAGTGATCTTTGGAGTGCCATGCAATTTTTGAATAGTATTAAGAAAAATATTAACTACTGTACTAGAAATAAATCACTGTGATAAGGAGAAAAAATGAGCATACTTGGTGAGTTGATCCACAACTACCATGATAACATTTTTACCCCCAGACCTTGGTGACCCTGTAATGAAATCCATGGAAACCTCTTCCCAATGTTGGTTAGGAATGGATAAAGGCTACAAAATACCTGGGGTTTTAATGGTTTCACATTTATTTTATTGGCATACCATGCATTTAGACATATTTTTGAATATCCCCTTTGAGTCCTTCCCAAAATAAATCTTTCTTGATTATATGATATGTTTTCGAAAATATTGAGTGTCCTCCAAGTAGAGAGGCATGAAGTTGCTGAATAATTTAATGTTTGAGGAGAGAATGCTTACAAAGGTATGATATATATTCATAACATAATGTGTTCCACTTACATTTAATTTTTTAGATTCATTAGAACCATGCTGAAGATTTTGAATCAAATCCTTGGTATCACTATCATTCTCCCATTCTGATCTTGCTTCCTCTAGTCAATCTATCTATCACATGGTCATGGCACATAACAATGCCTCAATTGATTCATTCTTTCGAGAGAGGACATCTGACACCACATTCTCTTTTTCTTTCTTATACACTATTTTAAAATCATAATCTAACATTTTAATCACCCATTTTTCTTATTCTTCAAATGATAAGTGTTGTTCCAAAAAATATTTGAGGCTATCATGATCAGTCTTTACCTAAAAGTGACGATCCATCAGATATGGTCTCCATTGCTTCACTATATGTAGAATATCCATCATCTCTTTCTCAGATATTGGTTTGAAACTATTTTTTCATTTAAATTGAAAACTTTCTAATGTCAGTGGTCTACCTTCTTGCATGAGTATAAACCCCATGCCATATCTTGATGCATCACATTCCATAAAAAAAGTTTAAAAAAAATTATGAGTAGCCAAAATTGGAGTTGTGTACATAACCATTTTGAACTGTTCAAATGCCTTGGTAGTTGAATCAGTCCACTGGAAGAAGTCTTTCTTTAGCAAAGAGGTGAGTGGGGTTGTAATGCTACCATAGTTTTTGACAAACTTGTGATATTTAATAGTTAGCCCCAGAAATCCATGGAGGTTCTTGAGGGTCTTGGGAACCTACCACTCCATTATTGCTTGAATTTTCTTAGGATCAAATTTCACTCCATGTGAAATAATATGACCCAAGTAATCCACCTCTTCGACATCAAAAGAAAATTTAGAAGGTTTGACATAAAGTTGAATGTTTCATGTAAATTTTGCTTTATTTATTAATAACAAAGTTGTAAAACTTAAAAAGAGGGTGAGGTTAGTAGAATCTACATTTGGTTTGCGTTCTGTGATCCAAACGGTTGTAGATACTCCTTTTTGTCTAGGAGGAATGAACTATAGATAAGAAATCATTAAATAAATGGTTGGTTAGTTAGATAGTAGGGTGGATTGCCTAACAAGCTAGATACAAAAAGAACAAGCTTCTTTTGAGGATGTAAATCCACACTTTTAAACAATCAAGTTCTAAAAATGAAAGATAAATTGCTTATATGAATAACAAAGGATACTAAAATAAAATACAAGAAGTGCTTGAAAGAGATAAATTTGCCTAATTATAACAATAAATGATTAAAAATTAATGATAAATAAATCAGATGTGGTTCATAAAATAGGGTGATATTCTATGATCAAGTAGAAGGTCAAAGAGTGAGATTTGGTCAAGCTCTGATAGGTGAAATTAACTAGCTATTGGAATTGACATACAATGACTGTCAATGGTTGGTAAGACCATCGATGGTTAGGTAACCATCAATAGTTAGGGATAAAATATTGATAGTTAGGTGACCATCGATAGTTACTATCATATTTGGCTTGGGGTAAAATAAGTTTGTTTCGGAAGGCTGAAGAGAAGTTCTAGAGAGAAACAAAGGGACTAATTACTAAAATTAGATATTTAACTTTGATGTTGGTCTAAAGAATGTTGAGGTGAGTGGTTGGAAACTTCTTATATATTTTTTGAAGCAATTTTGATAGAGTAATGATAGTTTGGATATTGATTGATGAGAAGAAACACGTTTGATTTATGTCTTGGTCATTAGAAGCTAGAATAATGCCTACATAAGAAGCTATGATGCACAAGACTCTGATGATCATTGATCTCTCCCCTTTTCACCTCCTCCTATTATCTTTATATAAGAAAAAGGGAGTGGTGAAATAAGAGGTTAAACAACTGGTTCAATAAGCATTTTAATTTTGGCCTTGACATACATTGATTACGCACATGAATCAAACAACTAAAAATAACAAAATAAATTGTAGTTAAGTGGTAGTTAACCCTTGAGTTGGTTAAAGGATAACCATCATATTCGAGTCTAACCATCAGTAGTTAGGGGTCGATCGTTGATGGTTGATAAGACAAAGGTGGAATGGTCAGAGTTAGTCAGGTTGACTTAGGTTTGGTGGTTGAAAAGTTGTGAAATGGTCCTAAGGGGGTCTAGGGATGATCCAAGGGTCAGTGCAACATCTAGAACCATCATGTATGGTTTTCTAGTGTCTACATTTTTCCCCTTTTTTTTATGTGGTTTGTATCAACAAGCTATAAATTAAAAAATGGATGGCGGGTCGAAGGTTCTACTACCCCGAGCATGGCATGAGGTGTTCCCCTTCAAACTAAGAATCAATGAGGTAGAATAGATCAGATGCAGGTTTGAAAAGTGATTAAGTGGGTGATAAAGTTGGTGAGAGGTTGGGCATTTAATCAAAAACATGCACACTGAATGTGATGAAGCACAATATCATAGATCACACATAGACTAGACTACCATAGTTAAGTTAGGTAAACATAAGGTCGTCACTAGAAGGACAAGTGACAAGTAGACCAAGTGACCACATGTAGGCATGGAAGTTAAATTATACTTATAAATGAAAGTCTCCTACGTAAGGTTAGTGCATTCATAAGTATCCAAGGTAGGAAGTGATCCCAAGAAGTCACACATGGTTTGTACACAAAAATACTGCAAGTTTAAGTTATTTAAGATGACAATGTAGTCATAGAGGTCAAAGTGACCAAGGCAAGTTCATCATAAAACATGAAAAAGTTGCTTCAAAATGATCGATGTCGAGGTTACATGTTTAGTTATTCAGTTGGTGAAAAATAAATACTCCAATGGTTGATAGTGAGATTGTTGTTGTGATGTGAATTTGTTTGGAAAATGGTGGGTGAGAGTGATAAATTCCAAAGTGGTTGACATCGACCATTGGTAGTCATAAAGTGACCATCGATGGTTGTACATCATCCTTAAAAGGGTGATGAAAAAAAGGGTTTAGTTTTCTCATTTTAAAAAGTGGTAACCCATAGTGCTTACACTCTAGCTTGAGTAAAAAAGAATGGTCACTGTTCAAGGCTATAAATTGAGTGATCATGTGGAGTGAGTCAAGTGTGTGAGGTTGATTGAGACTGACTAAGTGAGGTTTGACCATCGAGGATGTAGAGAGGATGAGGTAGAGTGCGGGGCCAAGTAGTGGTGGTTCCCAGAGCTCCTCCATGTCGATGATCACAGAATGAGGTAGGGGTGCAATTAAATTTGGAATTTTAAATTGTAAATAAATGGTTTATTTATTTGATTATGGGTGGGTTAGACTTAGGGATAGGGATGGGTATAAGTTTAGGGTTTTATAATATGGGGTTGAAAATGATAGAGAGGGGGTGAAATTTTGGAGGGGTAATGTAGGTAGGGGAGGGTAGAGTGGTTTAGATGAGTTTTAAATTGATTTTGGTTGATGTTTTGATAGATTAGGATGCTGAGGTTAGGGTTGATTCATTGGTGGTCACCACATAGTGACTATCGATGGTCATTATCAACTGTCAATGGTCAATAAACAACCATTGAATAACTAATGTATGTATTATCGATGGTCGATAAGCAATAGTTGAATGACTAATGCATGGACCATTGACAATCGATGACCTAACCGTCAATGTTTGATTGTTGATTGGTGATGATATATGAATGAGATAAATTATGGTTTATAAATTGGGGTTTTTATGAGATTTTAAAAAGGTTATGTAAGTAGGTAGAATAGGTGAAGGTGAAGGTAAGTCTAGAGTATAGGTCATATTAGGCATAGTTTTCGTATTTGAGATGAGTAGGTTAAGGGAGGGTGTAGGTAGAATTCATAGACAAAGTTTGATTAACTAGGTAAACTAAGTTTTTAGTGTAACCTTGCAAATGAGAGAGCATATACATATGCATGATAGATTGCCCCATAACTTGATAAGGTGTTGAGAGATGACTGATGCAGATTGGGATCATATGGCTGAGGTGGGCTTAGGAGGCATGAGGTATTATCAACATGTACTTCAGGTTGTAGTGATGTTAGTGGCACTCATTAAGAGATGGGATCTAACCACTAACACATTCTTACTATCGACAGGTGAGATCACCATTTTATCAAAGGAAATTCACTGAATATTATGGCTACCTATATGGGGTGAGCTAATATACCATATCAATAGTGATGAGAGAGATGAGCAGATGGATCACTTGTATGGAGAGGACCTTGTACTCATAAGGTGAAATTTAGGAGGATTCCATTATACTCATCTATATTAGTTGGATAAGGATAGTAGATGACTATTTATGATGATGATAGTTGTCACATGTTATGCGCTACTAAATTCTAGTAGTGAGAGATTTTCATACTTATTATTGGGGGTTTTGGTGGAGATGCGGTTAGCTTACACAATGTTTGAGTGGGCACCTATTTTATTAATTTAGATCTATCAGGAGCTATGGGGATACCATGCCCATAAGGGATATGGGATCAAAGTTGGTTTTATGTTACATTGTTGGGCTTATGAACACGTTAGGGTACTGAGACCTGGGGGAATACCATGGCATGATTTTGTTTATATGGATTACAGGGTCAAATACATGAGGTGGAGAGGTGATTACGCTCTCATAAGACTAGGAGGAGGAGCTCGAGACTTGGATTGGTATAGAGACAAGTTAGAGGAGTTGGTTGGGGGTGAGGTCATTTAGTGCTCATACATTAGATTCCCATCATGGGCAAGTTATGCTAGACATACTTTATCATTGCAGAGCTACAAGTGGGTACTAAGGAGGTGAGACCATGAGGTTGAACTTATCCCATTTGATAAGGTGAGGAGGTAGTTTGGACTTATCCATGATATTTTAGGGGAGTTCTTGAGATATATGAGGGAAGACGTAGAGTTCTTATTGCCTACACCAGAGCTTGAGGACATGTTTATTGATCATGAGGAGATTCTAATAAGGGTTGAGATCGATGGCACATGCATTATTGATGGGTACCCTACATGGTTCTAGGAACATTATGATGCAACCTTTTTTGGGGGTGATGGTGACCAATAAGACATGGATGTGGACATAGAAGTGGGGGGTGGTGATCAGAGGGATGAGGATGCCTCAGATAGATAGGCATTGATTACTGAGAGGGATCAGGCATGGGTGACACTAACCATAGCACATGTATCCTTAGTGTCAGTGGCCCAAGAGAGGGATACAACATAGGGACAAGTGGCCACTCTTACTAGAGAGAGGGATCAGACTGGGGCTTAGCTAGCCATTGTTACATAGGAGAGGGATTATCTCAAGTAGTTAGGAGGGTGAGTACCAACACCTATAAGACCATTAGGGATTGTCTCCATGATGAGATATGTTGCAATAGTGGATGAGCTATGCTATTATGAGGCCTTGGTATTCACACATCTTCTAGATGATCCCAGATGGGGTGAGTATAGTGCAAAGATTACCTAAGGGGCCACTAGTGCGACACTAGGTTAGTGGGCCACATCTATAGGGGGATAGAAAGGCTTAGGAGGTGGACAGGCTCCATGAGGTAGTGGTGTTCTAGGGTCTTAGACTGTTATGAGACTTTGTATTTTGATGTATTATATGATTTTGATATTGGCCTACAAGCTAATGTAGTGAGATGTATATATTCATTGAGAGACATATACATTATTATATATATGATCATTATTTTGATTATGAGCTCATGATATATGGATGTGATCATGGTTTATGGTTTATGTTTATGGATGTGATGTTGTTTATTTATCATATGATGTTATGATGATTAGCATGTTATGGTTTATGTGTACTCACCTAGCTAGGCATGTGATGGTATGACTATTTAATTTATGTTCATGATAATGTTGATATTGATGGATGTTGTTTATGTGGTTATCGATGATATACATGTGATTAGATGATGTGATGTTGTTATTTATATTTATGGATTTGGTGTTATAATCATGGTAATGGTATGTTTAGTGAGGATGATGTTCATGATGATTATGTTTATGATGTTATGATGTTGATATGAAACTGTTACGCTTATAATGATGCAACTTATGTTTGTGACATGGTTATAGTTTATGAATCATAGTTCTATGGATGTGATAGATGGTAGGGTGATTATGATGGTATGATTAGGTGATGTGGTGTTCATGATGTTATGATATGATGATGTTTGTTATGATGAGATGTTTTGTTGCACATGTGGATGTTTTGGATTAATGAATCTTAATTGCCTCACCTAGCTAGGCATGTGATGGATAACATATGTGGATAATGTATGATTGAACGATAATAGACACTTCATGACTAGTTGGTGTTGTTGGTTATTTAGATGAGATGATTATGATGTTATTTTGAGTAGAGACATGTTGAGGTAGATTGTATGTGATGATTTATTGGCTTATGATGTGATAAAATGTAATTTTGTGATGATCGTATTTTTTTATGATCGACTATGATGGTAAAGATGTTCTTGTGATAAAAAACACTTAAACAAGACACAACATATAATAAAACACATAATTGGTTTTTAAATGTTTTTTAATGAGTTGCATATGTTTAGATGAAGGTGGTTGAATCTTTAAGAAACAGAAATTGAGTTAGATTACAAAACTAAATGTGAGAGAGATAGGATAATCAAGAGACAAGTGTCATAATGAATGTATCAACAATTAGATATGAGAGAATAAGAAGAAGGCATGATGCTTCTTCATTGGCAAGGACTGAGACAAAATTAAGTTAGATTGGCTTATGAACATAAGCCCTTCGAATGCTTTGCATGAGTAGTTGTTAGTTGGTTAAAAGAGTGTCTTGATTTCATAATGTCAAGTAAGCTCAAAATCCCTTGTTTATAGAAAGTATAAAGGGGAGATGGATGAAAATGGAACCTTATTGTGAGACTAGCATGCCTCTTCTATAGGTTACCAAAGAGCCAATATAAACAAATCCATGTCATATAAGGTGTAGATTGATTGATGTGGGAAGTTTACTCATGAGAGCCGATTACAGCTTCCAAATTATTTTTGTTTTTTATTTATTTTGATAATGGGTCTTTTAGTTTATTTCTTGGAGGGACAGGGAAGTTGATTGATACAAGAAGCTTCCAAGAAATTGATATGCTTTGATAAATGCTTTACTCATCCATCCTTCAAGGGAGTGGTCTAAGTCTTTTAGCTTTGTTTAAGGCTTTTGGATATCTATCCTTTAAGGGAGCAGTCTACCTTATATTGAGCAATTTTGATATATTTTGGTAGTTGTCCTTCAAGGAAAAACTTTTAAATGATTTATTTTGATTACTCTTCAAAATTTGATGTCTATTTTTAATTTTGATGACATATACTTGCTAACATAGGCTTAGAGATTCACCTTTATAAAGGAAAAACTAAAACACTAGAAAGTCAATGATATGTAAAAGAGGTTTTCAAGGACAATGACCATGGGAATTTGTCCTTTAAAAGGGGTGAAAAGTAGCATTAGAATCATGTCATGGGTAAGACCATGGTACCCATGTTAAAGATTAGGCTATGATTGTGATGGATAATCACATGATTTAATTTTTAATCAATTGTCCCTAAAATAAGGAGATGAATGTGGTTGAAAAAAAGGGATGAACTTAAGTTAGACAAAAGTGAGTTTGACCTTGTTTAACAAAAGAAAGAATGTAAATGTGAAGCATTGAGGGGCTCAGGTTTTGGGTTCCCTTCAAGTCAGGACAATTGGTCAGCGCTTGATCCATACTTATGTGTTATGATACAAGGTCCAAGCCAATTGAAATAAAACTTTCTCTACTGGCTTTTCTCAATATTGGTGACATGTTGATTTTTCTTTAAGATGAGGTCTTTAATGTTAAATTCCCACACTTTAAGGTGTTTTTTCTAAGCATGCTTGATTCATTCTTGATAGACATGAATATGAGTAAGTGTGTCCAAATGACGTTCGTCAAGTAGCTCAAGCTGGGCTAAACATTTTAGACAATAATCATCTTCAGAAATGATATATTATAGGGATATGCAAAGAGAGGGAATTCAGACTTTGAGAGGCAAGATAGCCTCTGCTCCAAAAATAAAAGAGAAATGAGTAGCACCCATGGGGGTTTGAATGTTAGTACGATATGCCCATAAGGAGAAAGGGATGTACAAATGCCAATCCTGATCAAATGCATTAACCATCTTAGTTAGCATGTTATTAAGAGTTTTTTAAGAGGATTTCACCTATCCATTATCTTGTGGATGATAGGGCAATGAGAAACTTAACTTGATACCAAACACATCACAAAGACCTTGGACTTGTTTGTTTTTGAAAGATTTTCCATTATTGGTGATAATTTTTTGAGGAACACCGAAATGACAGATAATGTGATGGTTGATAAAATTGACAATATTTTTGGATTTGGTTGAGATGAGAGGAATAACCTCTATCCATTTGGTGAAATATTATGTTGTAGTGATGATAGAATAATGTCACTATGAAGAATGGGGGTAATGTCACCAATAAGATCCAAACCCCATTGCAAGAAGGGCCAAAGATCCTTGGATACTTGGAGACTATGGCTAGGTGCGTGATGTAAATTGCCATGTTTTTGACATTTAACACACTTTTTCACATAATTACCAAAATCTTGGTTAATGGTGGCCCAATAATATCCAAGTCAAATGATAAATTTAGCGATGGCTAGACCACTAAAGTGTCCTTCGCAAATCTCATCATCCATTTCTTTGATAACATGATAGGCTTTGTGACTATGTAGGCAATAGAAGAGGAGACCATAAAAGTCATGTTTATAAAGAATTTCCCCCAGTATGATATAACATGAGGTGCTCTGCATAAATGCTCTTTGAGAATTCTTAGAAAGGTTGGAAGGGACGATGGCAAGGTCGAGATGGTCGAAGGTTTGTAGGTACCAAAGGTCGAGTTGGGTCTCTTCCACATTGAAGATGGTAGGAGAGTCTAATTTGATAAAAGAAGGCTTGGTAAGTCGATGGATAATGACATATATCTTAGAGTCAGATGGTGCAGATAGGATCTACGATGTGATAGAAGCCATCATATCGAAAAACTTGTTTGTAGATCATGGAGTGGTTTGGATATGGTAGTTTTCAAATGATGCTAAGAGTACATCAGCGAGTTGTTTACACTATTGCAAAACATCATTATTGCATTGGTAAGAGCCATTAATTTGATTAACCCAAGTTGAAATTCACCAAAAATGTTGATCATTTTGACTCCCAAGGCTAATGTAGTTTGGAGACCTATCACTAGGGATTCATACTCAACCATATTGTTGGTAGATTCTAAATCTAGCTTGAAGGATAAAGGAAGAGGTTCACCATAAAGGGGTATAAGGATGATGCTGACTCCCTCACCATATTGACACTTCGATCCATCAAATAACATGGTCACTTGATAGGTGAATTCATCTTGAAAGAGGGTCGTGATGGACTCATCTAAAAACTCAAGAGGAGGAGGCTGATTGTTTGCTAATGGTGCTTCGACCAATTGGTTGGAAATGACTTGCCCTTTAATTGACCTATGTTGGAGGAAATCAAGGTTAAACTCAGTTAAAATCATGATCCACTTGGCCATATGTTGATTTTGGTATGGTTTAGAGTGCATATACTTGAGTGGGTCGGTATTGGTTATGACATAGGTCTTGTGGTTGAGAAGGTAATGGTGAAGTTTTGTGGCCACAAAGACCAAGGTGAGGCAATGTTTCTCAGTATGGGTGTACTGAGTCTTGTAATCTACAAGCATACAACTAATGTAGTAGATGGCTTACTCTTTATGTTGCTCATCCTGATGATCCAACATTGCCCCTATGGAGTGGTCGGTGAAAGAAATATAAAGGTAAAAAGGTTGATCTTCCTTGGGAGGAATGAGGACAAGTGGAGATAGAAGGTACTCTTTAAGTGAATCAATGACCTTTTAATAGTCATTATTCCACTTAAAAAATACATCCTTTTTTAGAAGGTGGTAGAAAGGTTGGCATCGATCAGAGAGCTAAGAGATAATGCGATGAATGGATTGGAGTTTCCCTTACAAGCTGTGGAATTGTTTGAGGTGGGTGGGAGGAGTCATGTTGAGGATCGCTTTGATTTTGGTGGGATAAAATTCAATTCCTTCAAGGGAGATGATAAATATGAGCTTTCCTGACAAGACCCCAATAATACAATTCTTGGGGTTAAGGTGGACACAGTAATGGATGAGTCATTCAAATATAATCTTAAAAATGGCCAAATGATCTTTACGACATGTGGATTTTCCAAGAAGCTCATCAACATAGTCTTCTATGATTTTTTGAATAAGGTTATGGAAGATGTAGGTCATAACACATTGGTAGGTTACACTAGTGTTATTCAAACCAAAAGGCATGAACCTATAGTAGAAGGTTCCATAGGGGGTAATAAAGATAGTTTTGTGTTGATCTTTAGGGGCAATTAAGATCTAATTATAACCCAAGAACCCATCCATAAGAGATAACATTTCATGGTCGATTGTAAGATCAACAAGCTAGTCAATGCTTGGCAAAGGAAAGTCATAATTTGGGCAAGTAAGGTTAAGGTCATGAAAGTCTACACAAATGCGAAGTCCCTTTATGGCTTTGGTGATAGGGATGACATTTGAGACCCATTAGGGATAATCAATGGGTTGGATGACATTGATAGATAGGAGATGTTGAAGCTCTTCTTTGATGAGAAGGGCTATGTGAGGGTGCATTCATCAAAGTTATTGCCTAACTGGCTTGGCATCACGGTTGGTGACTATATTGTGGGTAGAAATGGAGGGGTTAATTCCTAGCATGTCACTATAAGACCAAGAAAATGCTATGTTATGGTCTTTCAAGAAGGAGTGGAAGTCTTGAAGCTCCTCAAAATTTAAAGACCGGCCAATTTTGACAATTCATAGGTTATCCAAAGTACCCAAGTTGATATCCATGGTGGATTCATTCAACAAGGTTGAAGTCTCAGGAGGAAGAGATTTGTGGATAGAGGAATCTTCTGCACCAAGATAGGTGAGAATGGAATAGTCATCCTGACACTGAACATTATTAATAGTAGGAGAGTCATCTCTTACCATATCAGGATGAGTCGAAGGAATGGTTATGGTCTCCCCATCCTTTTGATAAGTCAGGGGTCTGAGGTTGATCATGTTGATGAAAAAAAATTAGGGGGATGATGTCAAAATACCTAGATGTTGATGGTGGAGTGGATGGTGAGAATGGGATTTCCTTTTCAATGATGGTAATGTGGGGTGGGTTGGTTTGATTTTTAGTGGTGTGAAATTGAGGCCATGATTTTCATGAGGTTTTTGGGTTTTGATTGGAAGCAACTTATTTGGCCTGTGTTCATACCGACCTAAACCAAATCCCTTCCAAGCACACCTCTAAAGCTATGTCTTGGCAAACTCTGGTTTATCCAGATATGAGAAACTGGAGGTGAATGGTTGAGGTGAAAAAGAGGTGGCAAAAGTGTCAAGGGGTTTATTAAGTCCCCCATAGATGAAATTGGTTTGAACAATCGAGGGCCTGAAAGGAATGACTCCAATATTGGGGTCATAACTGGGTTGTTGGTCAAGATTTCCATACTCTTGGGGAGTAGGAAAAGTGTCTAGTGTCAAAAGGTGATACTCCCCTAATGAAAGACATTAGAAGGTTGATTCCAAAGGGTTCATTATGGAGATTTGGGTGGAAGGGATAGATGAACTGGTGGATGCTTCATTGGTACAAGAAGATGGGCTTCATCTTTTACTGATGAAGGCTTGTTGGATGGAGGAAGGAGAATGTCATTGGGTCAGTACGTCATGTTGCATGATGTAAAAGGACTCAAGTAAGCTTGTATGGTAACAAATTGACCTTCATGATCAAATTTGATGCATCGGTGTAGGGTGGATGGCACACATCCCATGGAATGAATCCAAGGGTGTCCTAGCAAAACATTGTACTAAAACTCACCTTTTACTACGTATAAGATCTCAAGAAGTGTGTGGGGTCCTAGGAAAATGTGAAGGATAACCATTTCTAAAGTTACGACCATGGTATCATTAAATGATCAAAGCACCACTGAGGTTTTCGACATAATGTTCTTGGGTAATTTGAGTTGGTCATATGCGTGGAAGGAGATAATGTTGATGCTAGCTCCCCCATCAATAATAACCTCTTGATGTGGGTTTGGTTGATGTATGTGGTAATGAAGAGGGGAGGACCTAGATCATTTAGATGGATGGAGGGTATTTACGAATCCTTAAAGTTAACAAGGTTGGGAACTTGAAGAGCTCTGACAAAGGCCACTAGAGGTTATGGGTCTTCTAGTTGAACCTCTATGGATTACAATGCCTGTATCATTGTTTGGCAATGATGGGGTGAGGTATTGATTAGTTCATACAAACTCATCATCATCGGTGTTTGGTGAAGCTATTTCAAAACTACTCATTGGATTTATTCAAAAGGGTTGGATTGAGAGGGACCCAAGATAGACACCTTGGGTTTGGTTAAAGGTAAAGGTGCTTTATGTTGGTTGGGTGATTGGGTGGTGGAAGAGGGATATGTCCATGTAATGGACACCTTTGTTTTTCCCTTATCCTTTTGTTGGGATTGTGATCATGTGACCACATAGATGGTATGGATTTGGGGAGGAGTTGGGTTAGAGGGCAATTTTGGTCCCTCCTAACTCTTGGATGAGAGTGTGGGAGTAGGTAAGTGTTGGTTGATGGTTCTTGGTTCTTGGATCACTGATGTGATCATAGGAGGTTCATCTAACAATAAGTCATCTTCATGATACAATCAATTGATTAATACTTGGAGAGATTTATAGTTCTACGTATCATGCCAAGGTGTTCTGTGGTATGAGCATACTAATTTCTCATTATACTAGGATGGTTTAGGACTATGTGGGTCAAATGGTTTGATAGGTGGAAAGGTTAAGAAATATGCTTGCAAAAACCTTTGTAGGATGGTTGAGTAAGACTCAAACAAAGGTGGCAAAGGCATGGAGGTATTAGGTTTGATAGTTGAGGTGAAAGCCCTTTTAGGAGTAGGTTTGATGGTAAGAGATTTGGGTGAAGGAGCATTCTTGGTGGATGGTTTTGTACAGATTGATCGAGCATGAAAGGTGTTGGGGTAGATGCCTGAGAAGTAGGTGGTTTGGTTATATAAGGTTTGGTGAAAATAGTTGAAGATGAAAGTAGGAGTGATGGTGTAACCAAGAGTGGTGGTTGGATTTGGGTTATGTCTAGGATGGTTGGTTTCCTTACTAAGGTAAAAGAGTGAGGTCCCAAAATAGAAGGCAAAGTTTTGTTTTGTCAGATCTTGCATGGTTCTACCCTCTTTGTTGGATTATCTTGGGATTTGTTTGGTGGTCTTAAATCCAACTTTATTGATGGGTAAGGTTGTGGGTAGGGAGCATGCCTAGGTTTTTTATGGGTGTGGTTGTGATGAGTGAAGCTACTTGGGCTATTTTGGGTTGAGTTGGTTTGGTCAGTTCAACTATGGTTTGAGGGGTAGAGGTTTATAAAGTTTTGGTTGAAGTGATGGTTGGTTCAATAGTGGAAGCAGAAGGTTGGGTTGATAATGATGTGGTTGAGGGCTCTTACTTGGTTGGGCAAGGAAACCCAAGATGATGCCAAAACATGGTACGATCCACGTTGGGTTGGGATAAGTAATTAAAGTTTTGAACCAATCTAGAGAAGGGATTATAGATAGGTTTGATCCCTTCGATATTGGTCTCAAAGGATAAACCCATAGGTGGAGAGAGAGAAGTGGTTAATTCATCTTTTTCCTTAATAAAATGGTCCAAGGTTTGGGAAGATGAGTTTCCTATAGGAGAGGTAGGTAGAGTGATCTCTTACTTAGGATGCTTTCCAAAGGAAGAGTGGATTGATATATGATGGAGGAGAAGGCTATGGTGGTAATGGTCATTTATTTTGGTATGTCTTCCAAAAGAGAGGTGGTTAACTTGACTACCTTGATAAGTGGAGAAAGGGGAATAGTTGTTTCCTTGGTCTTATTTTCCAAAGGAATAGAGAGTGACTCCATTACCTCAATAAGTGGAGGGGCAAGAAAGGTGGTTTGGGCAATGGTTTCCTCAGTAATGAGTTTACTAAGAAATGCGTTAATGGTATGGAATTTGTGGTTGCGAGAACTTTTTACTCTATTATTTTCATTGTTCATAGAAGGGACATGGTTAGGAAATGGTTGTCTAAAGATGTCATGTGATTGATTTGGGGGTACGTTGGGGTTATCCAACACAAGCTCCCCCTTGTTGATAAGATTTCAGATGAGGTTATTGAAGGTATTTAACCTACTAATGTCATGTTCAATGACATGGTGGAAGGCACACAAATTGTTCTCCTTATACCGGCTAGGTATAGGATGAGAGGAATCAAATTATTGTGGAGGTTTTATCGGTGGGAGTTGTATGGTATTCACTTTCAACAAATTTTCCAAGATTGAAGCGTATGACTCCCATAGCAGAGTATATTGCTCTTGGTTTTTGTAGTTTGGGTTCTTAGTGTTCTGATTAGAGGAACTAGAGGAGTTGGGTTGGTTAACAAATGGTAGAGGAGCAATTTTAAGGACAATTTCATTCATAGTTCTTTTATTTTTAGAGTTAGTATTGGTTTGATTATTAGGTTTGGAGGAGGGAGTCTCATTTGATTTGAAAGTGGAATTCTTGTTTCTCAATTTCAATTCCCCTCATCAATGGATCTATTCTATAATTTCCATATCATTGTGAAAGCCTCATCAAAGGTCCTGAAAGTCTGAACCCATAAAGTGGAGGAAAAGTGTTTGGCACAAACCTGAGCAAAGAGTTCAATCAGCTCAAGTTGGGGAAAAGAGAAAGAGAGTTGATTTATCAAGCTTCTCCAATAGGCTACGAAGTCAACTATGGACTTGTCAAATTATCGAATGGAGTAGAGATTGGTGATAGAAACTTTCTTAGAGATGTTTATGGAAAAGTGATCTAAGAAAGTCTGAGCTAGTTGGGCAAAATAAAAGAGGGAGTGTTTTATAATAACACTGTACCAATCTAGTGATAGACCTGATAGAGACATGGGAAAGGTACAGAGAGAGAGAGAATCATCATGGGTAATCAAATAACAAGAATGCCTAAATGCTCTCAAATGTTGTTGAGGGTCTTCCTTACTCTAAAATTTTGAAAATTTTAGAAGTTCCCATTGAGGAGGATAAGGTCGAATGGGGACAGATGGATGAATTGGTTCATTGCAAATTTAGTCATAAGATAAGAGTTTATGGGCACCAAAAATAGATGACTCCAAAGTAGTCATTTTGTCCATTAACATTTTGACAAGGTCTATTTGTGGTTGTGCACCCCCGTACTTGTAGGGTAGATTATGTTGGGTTTGGGTAGGTGCAACATACAGATAGCTGGTGGGGGGTTGATAAGCTACCACATATTGGTATGTGGACATGGGTGGTTGTGATGATGCCACATATGAATATGTGGAGATAGGTGGTTAGGTGGAAGGTAGAGGTACATAGCCTTGTGGGTTAGGGATGTAGCTCAGGTTTTATGTATTGGGCACCTGTTGGGGGACTGACATAGGTTGGATTGGTAGATAAAGGATAGGTGGTAACTTTGGTATTGATGGGTGGAAGGGTATAAGGTATGGAGACCACCAAACTCTAGAATGGAGTGGAGGTAGGTGGGTTGGAAACAAGAGGAATGGTGGTGACACTAGTAGAGGGTACTCCCACGGTAAGCAGAGTACCGGTGCCCAAAGGTTGAGTTGATCCTATAATAAAAGGGTTTTTAGTTGGGGTAGAAGGTGTTTGGGTGTTGGTTGGTTAGGTGGGTTGGTTTTGGATTGGTCGTATTGGTGGGATTATTGGTAGAAGATGATGCCTGGGTGATGAAAGGTTGGGTGGAAATGATGGCAATGGGACTGTTGCCCATAAGGTGGGATGGCATGCCATAGGGTGGGTCAATAGGCAGAATTGAAGTAGGGGTAGAGTGGGATATGGCATTAAGATAATGTTGGAGGGATATGGGGTTTTTATCCAAAAAGGTGTAAAAATATGTATCACCCTGCGCAACTGTCTGAGGGATGTTAGGACTTCCCAAAGGATGGGGAAAACTTTTTGCATCTGAGACGTACTCCATGGATGAAAGAAAAGAGGAAGATGGATGATTAGGAGGTGGATCCTAATTTGCTTGATTTCTTAGTTGTTGCCTAGTTAAAACCATGCACATAAAGTAAAAAGGAAGATACAAGCAATCTCACCACTCAAACAAAGAGAAGACAAGAAAAAGTTAAGGAAATAAAACACACACTAAAGCATGTTAAATCCTAAGGTTCCCTTTAGTCTCTTTTATGTCTTATGCCTTAATTTTGAACTAGTTATGAAGACCAACTTGGACTTGTGGAATGGGTACTAGAAGAAGATATCTAAGGATCATTTCAGGTAGTTAAAGGTTATCAAGATCTGTACTAGAACTTGGTACGTGGCTTGATATTGGGACCTACCTCTTCACTTCACACACTATAGCGATAAGGATGTCAAGGGCTTAGCCAAAATATACCAAGTTGTTAGAGATTATACTCAGCCAATGTACTGAGTTGGTTCTCCCTTTGGTGATGAAATTCAAATAGGATAGCCGAAAAAGGTGAGCGCTAGGTGATGAAATCCTAGTTGGGCCTTATGTCAATGTTTTTATGCTTGATTAGGTGTGAGTGATTTGGTTTGTGTGTGTGATAAAAGTGAAGCTAAGATTAATTCACTTGATTAATTAAGCTATGTGAGCTATAATAAGCAAACAAACAATGTATTCAGTTGATTTTAAGCCCAAAATAAAAATTTGATTTCGTCATATGAGTAGAAGACAAGAAGAAACACCTAGATGCAACTATGAACCCAAGAAAAACCCCAAGGGTCCCATCGGGTGTGCCAGAATGTTTCACATAAATTTTGCTTTATTTTTTAAGAAGAAAGTTGTAAAACTTGAAAGGAGGGTGAGGTTAGTAGAACCTAGATTTGGTTTGCGTTTTGTGATCTAGAGGGTTGTAGATACTTTCCTCTTTGTTTGGAGAGGAATGACCTACAGATAAGAAAGCACTAAATAAATAGTTGGTTAGTTAGATAGTAGGGCTGATTGCCTAGCAAGCTCGATCCAAGAAGCACAAGCTTTTTTGTAGGCTATCAATCCACCCTTTTAGACAATCAAGTTCTAAAAATGAAAGATAAATTGATTGCATGAATATTAGAAGATACTAAAATCAGATATAATAAGCGCTTGAAAGAGATGAATTAAATATTGATGCTAAATAAATCAAACATAGTTCATAAAATAGGGTGATATTCTATGATTAGGCAAAAATTTAGAGAGTGAGATTTGGTCAGGGTCTAATAGGTGGAATTAATTGACTGTTAGAATTGATATACAATGACCATCAGCGGTTAGGTGACCATCAATAGTTAGGGGTAAACCATCGGCAGTTAGGTGACCATCGATGGTTACTATCAGATTTGGCTTACGGTAAAAGAAATTTGTTTGGGAAGGATGGAAAGAAATAGAGGGACTAATTAATAAAATCAGATACTTAACTTTGTTGTTGGCCTGAGCAATGTTGAGGTGAGTGGTAAGAAACTTGTTGTAGATTTTGAAGCAATTTTGACAGAGTAAGGATAGCTTGGTTGTTGATTGATGAGAAGCATCACTTTTGATATTTGTCTTGGTCATTAGAAGCTAGAAGAATACCTACACATAAGCTTTAATGCCCAAGACTTTGATGATTATTGATCTCTCCCCTTTTCACCTCCTTCTCTTCTCTTTATATAGGAAAAAGGGAGTGGTGAAACAAGAGGTTAAATAACTGGTTCAACAAGTTGTTAATTTTAGCCTTGACATGCATTGATTACACACATGAATCAAACAACTAAAAATAAAAAAGCAAGTTGTAGTTGAGTGGCAGTTAACCCTTGAGGTAGTTAAAGGCTAACCGTCGACAATCGATTTTAACCATCGATGGTCAAGGGTCGATCGTCGACGGTCGATAGGATAAAGGATGAATGGTCAATGTTAGTCAAGTTGACTTAGGTTTGGCAATTGAAAAGTTGTGAAATGGTTCCAAAGGGGTCTAGGGATGATCCAAGGGTTAGCACGACATCTAGGACCATCGTATATGGTTTTCTAGTGTTTACACTGATGTTGTTCTATAATTGAAAGTACCTATTTCAAATGCTTCAAATGGTCTTCCCAATTTTTGTTGTAGATGAGGATATCATCAAAAAACACTAATACAAATTTTCTAAAAATTGGCCTAAAAAGTATTCATCAAAATCTGAAATGTAGATGGTGCATTTGTGAGGCCAAAAAGCATGACCATAAATTCATAATGGCATTCATAATCTTTTTAAGTTATTTTAGGTATGTCCTCATTGCAAATGTGAATCTGATGATATCCAGAGCGAAGATATAACTTGTTAAAATAAATGACACCATAAAATTTATCTAGTAAATCATCAATAATTGGAATATGAAACTTATCTTTGATGGTGTATTTGTTAGTTTCTATGTAGTCTGGGCACATGCTCCAATTGTCATCCTTCTTTTGCACCATGACCACTAGGGAGGAATATTCACTTTGACTATATCGGATGATACCTACCTCTAACATCTCTTGTACCATATTTTCAATTACGCTCTTTTGGGCATAGGGATATTTGTAGGGTCTAATATTGGGTGGTGTACTTACTAGAATGAGTCTGATGGCATTATCATGTGCATGACTTAGAGGAAGTCCTTTGGCATGTCACTAAAAACAATAGAATGGTCATCCAACACTTTTTTCAAATCAGGATATGTAGACTTCTTGGTTGGTTGAACCTCTATGGAAAATAAGCGTGCCACAAAACCTTCTGCACCTTTTCTGAGAATCTTCGTCATCTAGTGGGAACTAACCAGTTGTGGAGATTTAGCCTGTAATCTATGTAGTTCAAAATTCCTTCATTCTAAATGGAACCTCATGAATACTTCTTGAAATTCATCTCAATAATACCCAAAGTGGTGAGCCATTGCACTCCCCAAAAAATGTTAGCTCCTCCCATGGGAATAGCAAACATAGGGGAACCTAACAAATAGTCTCCCATAACAAGCTTAATACTATGACATTTTTCAGAACAGTTGATTGTACCACCATCTCTAATCATGACCTGAAAGTCTAGAGTTGGATAAATGAAACAATTCAAATAAATAGCCAACTTACTATTGATGAAGTTATGTGTACTCCTAGAGTCAATTAACACAGTCACCTTTTGTTTCATTAAGAACCCCACCACCTTAAGAGTTTGAGGAGTAATAATGCCTGGAAGTGCATGATAGAAAATAGTAGATTGAAAATCTCTAGAATCATCCTCAAGTTCTTCTAACCCTTCCTTTGAAGCCTCCTCATATTCTTCCTCATCATTGGCACCGTAATGTAAAACAACTTATTTTTAGAACTTCGATGCCCATTGCTCCATTTTCTATCACAACCAAAACACAAACCTTTTGCACGCTTTTCTTCCACTTGTTGAGGTGTCAATTTGGTAGGATAATGAAATGATGGTGATGGAAATGTGTGTTCACGAATATAAGTGAAAGGTCTTTGTCAGATCAACTATTTTTCCTTAACCATACGTGCCTTTAGTATGGCCTCATATACAATACTGGGATGAAACATGCAAACCTCCAATTAGATGTTATCTTTGAGGCCACCCAAAAATAGGCCAATCAAATTTTCCTCAGTGATGTTTGTCACACATAATGATAAATTTTGAAATTGATGAATGTAGTCCTTAACTATCCCGATTTGGTGTAACTTGGCTAGCTGATTGAAATAATTTTTAGAGACATTATTGCGATAGTGGAGCTGCAACTCCTCAAAAAATATCGACCATGAAACTCAGACAACCTTCTTATTCTTTTGGGCATACAACCAACGATACCAAATGAATGGCTCAAGTTCCAAATATAGAGAGGCCATAACCACTTTTTTCAAACATGGAATTTAGTTTAGATCAAATAAATTTTTAATTTGAGTGAGCCAAGTGAGTGGATCATTACCATCAAACTTACGTAGGTCCACTTTTGGCAACATCGACTTAAGGTTAGAATTGGTATTGGTATTGTGTGGAGTAGGAGAACCAAATTGAAGTGGTGGAGAATTATTTTGCAGTGGCTGAGCTGAAAAGTTGGCTAATTGCCAAGATATTTGTTGTAATTGATCCTTCATGCTATCCAAGTCCCCTCTAAACCTGTAATGTCTCCTTAAATTGTATGAAAATCATATTTTTTCACCATGCCCTGCAACTCTGACTTAAGTTGTTGAACTACCTCCAAAATAGATAGATCAAAAGTTTCAGATTCCATGTCATCATTGTGAGGAGTGTTTAGAGTTTTTTGTCATTTCTTGCATCTGTGAATGTTTGGACCAGCTATGCACAAACTTTAGGAGGGTTTCAACCCCAAAAAAAATGTATTGATGGAATACACCATTGCAATCATGTCACCAAGACGAATCCAACTACTACTATTATGCATAAAGGTAAAAAATTTTGACCCAAAAAAGTGTACCAGTAGAATATATTGTTGCAATCGTCTCATAGAGATGAATCCAATGAATGCTGATTTGTACAAAGTAAAAAAATTTCAATTTTTTTTTTCCTCCAGAAAAAATGTTTTTTCATTTTTGTAAAAAAAATTCACAAATAAAATTGTGGTGATGAAAAAAATCAATTCCTCCCAGATCACAAGTTGTGTTTTTTCGGTGTCCTGGTGTTCAGGATGCTAGATCCCAAAAAAAATGTGTCGCATAAACTTGTCCAAATCGATGCTTTGATACCACTTGTAAGGAAATTATTTAGATGATTCGTAATAATATAATTATATATAGCATAATTACAAGTAGAATAAACATATCCACAACAACAATTGACAAAAGAACAAAATACTTGAATATTATGACTGAGCCACTTCAAGGGGACAACCTCCACAACAATGCAATAAGAATAAAATTCATAATATGATCTTAAAATACTAACCACTACCTCCTATATATAGTCTACTTAGCCATGATTATTCCATACGCTGACCATACTAAGAACATCGAGAAATGCAACAAATTAATATGAAGATTTGTAAGCCACAAGTCGGCCATATCCTTAGACGTACTATAGGTTAAGGGCATAGCATTTCAAGTGATCATTGGTATGATATGTTTCAAAGGCCATTAATTAATGTCTTGGTGTAGTGCCTTCAAAATATATCTTTCTTGAAAGTGACTGACATCATGAACCATAAGAAGACTTATAGAGTATATTTTCAAATATTAGATGAAACAATTTTTGAAGTGGGCGGGGAAAATGTAGTTCAAGTTGTCATTGATAATGCCACAAATTATGTAGGTGTTATAAAAGACAAGTATCCACCAATTTATTGAAGCCCTTATATAACACATTGCCTTAATTCGTTGTTTCAATTCTTGGTCAAAATTCCATGGTTGCATGAAATAATTCAAAGGAGAGGAGTTAGGGCAATTACGAACTTCATAAGGAACCATTGTCTCACATTGAGCATTTATCAACATCATGCATCTATGGAGTTGTTGAGCACTTGTGAAACAAGATTTACCTCTTTTTGTATCATTTTGAATAGAGTGGTTGAAGTGAGAAATGATAAGGTCAATGATTTGTAACAATGAGTGGGAAAAATCTACTCTTTCAACAAGCTCTAAGGAAAAACAAGTAAAACAAATCATTATAAACCCTAACTTTGGGAAAATGCAAACAAAGTTCTAAAAATGAATAAATCTATTGTTGATGTTTTGCATAGTTGATAGTGACACCTCTTGTTTTGGCATATTTTATGAGGCTATGGACCATTGTAAGGAATCCATTAAAAAATGCATTCAATGATATGAAGTCTGACTACAAAGAAATATAAAATGTGATTGATGCAAGATGAAAAATAATGCAAACACCTTTGCATGCAATGTCTTGTTATCTAGAACCTGGGATCTTTCATATAGATAGAGACATGGATACTAAATTCATGAATGAACTTTATGAAGCCATTGATAGGCTTGTCCCAGATCCTAAATTTGCATGTATAATTAGGGACCAAATAAGGGCATTTTGAATGCAAGAAAGGGGCAAAACTAGGAGCCAAGTATGATAGGCCGTATCTTGAAAGATACAAATGGTGAAAATATTATGGATCAAGTGCAAGGAAAGTACAATGCTTTGCTCTTCGAATTTGGAGTCAAGGAGCAAGTATGTCAGTATGTGAAAGGAATTGGAGTTGTTTTGATCACATTCAATCTAAGAAAAGAAACATGTTATTATTGAGAAAGTTAGGAGACCTTGCTTATGTTCGCAACAATTTTTAGATGTGGATGGGAAAAATAGCAAAATAATATTCTTCTTAAAAACCCCAATCTGTTGCAACAAACTTGGAGGACAAAAATGACTTCTTTTGTGATGAACCTAATGATGATGATGATGATGATGATGATGATGATGATGATGAGCCAAGTGTTCGAGACTTGATGGTATGGAACTTTTTGATGTAGTAGATACCCTGTAAGACTAAATGGTGTATTGGCTCTTGGCAATATGAAACTCTTTTTGATGTAACAAGTAGCCTTTAAGGTAATAAGTGATAGTTTGTATGAAATTTAAGAACTTAGTATTATATGTTTTAGATTTTGAGACATTTAAGTTTTTCAAAAATTATTTATACATTTTATACTTTTATACATTTTTTATGTTTTTCTATCGTTCAAAATTAGTAGTGATTTTTTTTGGATCTTTATCCATTGACAAACTTGAACAGAATTTTATCTTCGTTGAACTTGAACTCGAACTCGAACCTTGTGACTTAGCTCTTCACCAAGGGATGTGGTTAAGATTAGTAGTGGTTGTAGTCAGCATACTGACTTGTCTCCCATGGGCAGTTCTATTTTGAGAGAATCTTCTTTGATGACTGTCTCTCAGTTCAACCCAGGTGATTTAAAAATGGTAAGGTGGGAGAAGTCCCCTAGAATTCTCTTCCCAAAGGAGAATTGTAAGCTTGCTGATGGGTTTTGACAGGAAATAGAGGCCCTGTTCATGATACTGGTTCCATATTATTGTTGCTGAAACAGGGGTGGAGAAAGCTTCTGGAATTCTCTTTCACAAGGAGGATCATAGGCTTGCAGATGGCTTTGAGAGGAGAGACACGCCCTGTGGGTTTGACCAATTGTAGTATTTATTATTTAGTTATAACTTGATCGTGTTCACAGCTATATTACTTTTTTTTTGTTTAAGCCCACTCTTGGGGCATAACTTTAGCTAGACTTTTTACACAATATAAAAAATAAATAATTATAATATTGTCTCAAGAAGAATAACGTTTAACAAGATGAAATATTGTTGTCCAGCCTGCCACGGTCTAGTGATACAGGAGCAATTGCTATCACCTAGCCATGGCCTAGCGATACTGGAGCAATTTCTCTCAGCTGGGCATGGTCTAGTGATGAGGCAGGAGCAATTGTAATGATGATTGATAAAGCGTTACTTGTGTTGATTTACTCTAGGACTGAATAGCTAAATGAGATGAGACCTGCAGGACTGATCATAACCATGTCTATGATGCAATTAGTTGATGACCAATTCGGAATCAACAAAGATTTTTTAATTGTTTACTTGAAGTAGAATGAATCAGGATCACCCTGTTGTTTGTCCGGATAAGCTTGAATCCATTTCCTGTACTCCTTATTCACTTTCAATCTTTCTTCTGCAGTTAAATGTTTATAGCACTCAGGTTGGAAGTCTGGAATCGTGGATAAATAGGCTGCATACTCTTGCATCTTCTTTGCGCGTGGAATTCTCAACTCCTCAAACCTGGGACCAGATACAAAGCATCAAGTATTATGAGGCTTATAAATATGTTTTTAATTCACTCTATATTTAAGAACTAAAAGTAGATCAAATTTGTCTGGTTCACATTGGATTTGACTTTTCAGATATTGTAAGATTTTTCCTATCATGTTCAGAAAATATTTTTCGTTTTTGCTGCAACATGTGGTGATTCAGATTGTCAGTTTTTTTAGACAGTATGTTTGGAACTACAATTAAAACAAAATCTTCTGGGCTTGTTTGTTTGTGTCTTGTGCGTTGAAGTGGAAATAAAATTTCTGTTATTAGTGGAAAAATCACGAATGTCTGAATTGATGGTGGGTGCTATATAACTAAGTATGGTAAAGCTAGGTTTCCATGCTTTTAGAAAAAGATGTCCCTATAAAAGCATAGTCACTGTAAAAAGTTTAGTTTGCAGATTTCAATGCGGATGCTAGATTTGGCAATAGTATTAATGACCTGTTAACAGCCTCTTGAATGCTTCCCTCGGAAAAAGATGACCCACTTGCCACTTCAAGAAGAAGAGAGAGTTGATGTGCATCTTCAAATGCAGACACTGCTCCCTGCCCTGGTCCAACAAACTGTGCGTGTGCAGCTACATTCATGACAACATAAACTAATCACTACCTTATGTCTTATCCATGGATATAAACACACTCCCTATACCTAATTGAATACGCAGATTTTGTAATTGTTGAGATATACCAAGTAACCAAAATATGAAAAAAGAAAAGAATTTACTTAGCATGCCACATGATCTCATGATTATAAGGAAAGGAAAATACCATCACCAATCAATAGGACATGTCCATCTGCATCACTCCATTTATTGAGTGGCAACCTGTCCATTATCTGCCTTTCTGTAATGATATCTTCACTAGTTGCCTCAATAGCAGTCCGCAGATCATCCCATAGCTCAAGCCCATCAAGTTGCTGTAAAGCACGATGTTTACAGCCAGGGCTTCCACGGGCTGTTCTTTCTACCAAGACTGAGTTTGCCACATTTCCTGTTTGGTCTGTCCTTCGGAGTGACCAGAGGGTATAGTCTCCTGCATAATGCTAATATAATCTAACCAGTCCTTGTTCCTTTTACTTAAACTTGAAGTTTAACAATAAACTACAGATAACCCAAACTAGTCCGGTGATCCACACATTCGACACTATATAGCAAAAATATAATATACAGAAATATTGATGGTGTGTCCGCAATTTCTCATGAGTGATGACCTTTCCTCCTTTTCGAAATTAATTATGTGTTATTGTAATCTATGGATTTGAAAATAATATTTTTTTGGTGGGAAACACCTTTGTTATTATTGTAGTATCTCATGACTTGCTGAAAATAGTGTTCTTAAGTAGACATGAAATTTCACTAAAACTAAAAACCATGGACTGTTCATTGCTTTGTTCTTAATTTTTGTCAGATAATCTTTTAGTGGAGAAATCACTTTTCCACCATTTGGTCAGTGTTGACGCAGTGGATTGCACCCGGGGCAGGGGGCCGAGCTCCTGCCTTCCACACGCAACAACGGAAACTCCCCTCTCGCCTATGGGACCGGCGAAGCTGGAGGGGAGAGTCTCTAGGTAAGGGCTAGCTCCCTTTGATGCATCTGAGTTGTTTCAGTAAGTGCTAATATAGGTATATAGGTATATAATGGGGGGGCGGGGGCATGGGGTGAAAAGGGAGAAGGATTACAGGTAAACAAATCTACTCTAAAGAGAGGTGATGCACCAAAATGATTCGACTTCTCACACTCACACTTGAAATCAGACAAACACATACATACACTTCAAACTGGCAGGAGGACTAGGTTGCAGAAAAAATAACAGAGAGGCTTTAACGGAACACAGAGAACAACAGAGACCCACCAAAGGTGCTGTAGAAAAGCACACTATATAGTAGTTCTGCTGTCTCTGTACTTCAAATACAGCTCTCCTTGTCACCTGCAAAAGTGGCACCTTATAGACACCAGGTATGTTGGTGTTGAACCTGTGGAAGCATCAAGAAGCAATGACTAAACACAGACTGACACTCAGACATACACAAAGATATCTAACCAGGATAGAGGTAAAAAATGCGTTTATTGAATTCAGGTGAAAATTTGCCAGGGCTACGCCTTACAAATGTGGAAGATCATTTCTCAAATGACAAGTCTCCAATATATAGAGGAAGAAAAGAGGCCTTTTGGCGCCCTTTTTACAAGTGACCCATGTGCCTTCTGAACATTGGGATGAGGAAGCTGTCTGAATATAATGCTGTGTCGGCTCTTGTCAAGATTTGAATTTATGAGCCGCACCGTTTGCCTGCTCTTCAATGCATATTGAAGAAAACCAGTTGCGTCGATCACTGTTTGGGCCTCTTTGATGATCGCATGGTAGGCACTGTGTCAACCACTGAAATAACTTCTTGAATCGACACTTTTCCGCTTCACTTGGATCGCTTCATCTGCTTCTGCGCTTGGCCATTTCACCTCCTCTTTGTTCTCTGGGATCTTTGTCCTTTTCTTGCTTTGTCCTCTTCCGCTCCTTCAGCCCTCAAGGGCGATCTTCTGGGGGGTCGTTGCATTCTTTGGGCTCATTCCATAGCTGGTGCGCAAGCATTTTTTAAAGAACCAACGGCTATTTTGCAGCTTTAAATTTGACGTCCTCGGGCCCATCACCCTTGGACTCTCCTTCGGCTTCCTGCTTTGCCCTTTTTGTTGAGAGCACATCTGCCTTTGACACGTGTCGTACTCTATTGCTTGGGCACTTAAAAGACACTTTGAAACGCGGACGTTGACACATGGTGGCTTTCGCCGAGCTGATAATGGGACTTGGCAGCATCCGTTTACCTTAGAGGGTCCTTTGAGAGTCAGGCGAAAGTTGACATGTGGCCGCTTCCGCCTACTCTTTCCGCTTAATCTAGAGGCTTTGGAAGTATTTTTGAGATTTCTGCGAAAGGCGACACGTGGCCGCTTCCATAGAGCCTTTAGCTCCCTTAGAAAAACTTTTGGGCCCTTTTCTGATGCTCATAGATGCTGATACTTGGCACGCTCCCCATAGCCCCTAGCAACTCATTCGGGCCCACCACAGTCTTCTTTGAAGCCAGCAAGAGAAACCCACGGATGTTGACACTTGTCGGCTTCTGTCGAGCCCTACAGGGGACACATGGCACGTTCCATTGCTCCTTAAAAGGCATGTCGAAGTCTTCCGCGGTTGCCACTTCGTGCCTTCCACGCTCTAGCTTCCCTGGTGTAAAAATTTGACGCTCTCGGGCCCGTCGTCGCTTGAAAACCCGACGGCTAGTTCGCGTGCTTAAATTTGACGGTTTTCGGGACGTCACTGTCCTTGGCAAAGTTCGTCGGGCCTTTTCTGTGGCTTTTCTACTTTGGGCCCTTTGGCTGCCCTTTGAAACTCTTTCTTGCCCTCCGTAAGGTCCTCTAAACCCAGCACTGCCCTTCGGCTTTGGGACACACCCTTGAACCAAGCCGTTGAACCAAAAATTGGTTCAACGGTTCAATGGTTTAAGACTGCGCGCCGAGCCACTTGAACTATACCAATGATCTGTCCGTTTGAGTCATTTGTTGAACCGGTCGCTTGAACCAATCCATTGAACCGTTCGCTTGAACCGGTTCAATGGTTCAATGCTGCGCGCCGAGCCCATTGAACCAAACCTTTGAACTTTTCTCGCTTGCCTCAGCCGTTGAACCTGCGCGTTGAACTGGAGGCGTTGAACCAAGTGATTGAACCAACGTGTTGAACCAAGCAATTGAACCGGTTCAACGATTCAAAGCTGCGTGCCAATAAACTTGCCGAAGTTTTGAGCTAAGCCGAAGCATTGAAACTAAGCCGATGAACCAAGGCATTGAACCAACGCGTTGAACCACTTCAACGGTTCAAGCGACTGTTGAGCCAAGGTTGTTGAACTCTTTGTTGAACCAAAGCGATGAACTAAGGCTTGAACCAAGGCCGATTGAAATGCCGATTGAACTGAGGCTTTAAACTGAAGTGATGGTTCAATGGTTCGAAGATGCCAACCTTCCTCTTGTGATTTTCTTTAGATAAGAGCCTGAAGAAGCTTTGTAAAACCCAATACCCTCTGAAACTGATTTTTTATCTGCCAAGGATTACACCTGCTGAGTCTGTAGATAAACCTGGACCTGTGCAAAATCAAAAAATGAATTGACCTAGAACAGCAGAGGAAGAAGGGGACCGATTTTTGGCCTGTTGGGCAAAAAATGGTCAACAAATTGGTAACTCCCAGGGGAAGCATGCCTGCTATGCTTAGAAGCCAGTTGCCTTAAAAATCCATTGGGTACGGGGTCAGATTGTAACTTAAAGATCAGCAATAGCTCTGATAAATCTAGAACCAATCACACAGATTCACCTCAAAAGGGAAAGAAAAACACACACAAAGCTAAGAAAACTACTAACATGTGTAGAAAGCACTTAGGGAAAACAGGAGAAAAGCAAGGGAAAATATATACATGATGGAGAAGGGGCTCAGTGGTAATGCTTAAGATGTATCCCATTAACTGGGATATACAGTTCTTCACCATCCAACTTGGAGAGTTGGAATACATTATGCTGCTTACACTGAGTGATTACGTACGGGCCACTCCATAGGGCGTCGAACTTCGCATGCTTTCCAGGCTTAGCTTGGTCTTCATCCCATTTCAAGACAATGTCTTTTTCAGAGAAACCTTTTGATGAAGATTTCTTGTCGAAGTTTCTCTTCACTTGCTATTGGCGGCTAGTCATGGAAGCCATAGCCTGGTCCCTTGCCTCTTGGAGTTCCATCAGCGCGCATAATCTAACCTCCATGCTAGTTCCTTTTTCTAATTGCAGCTGGCGAGCGAGATCCACGGCTGGTAGCTCGAGTGAAATGGGGAGCCTAACTTCCCTTCCATAGACGAGTGTGTATGGCGAGTTGCCAATTGCTCTCTTCGGGGTGACCCTATCTGCCCACAGGGTTGTTTTCAACTTGGCATGCCAAGTCCTATGATTTTCTTACATGGTCCTCTTGATGACCCTGATCAAGTTCTTACTAGTGGACTCAGCCAGCCCATTCTCCTGTGGGTAATAATTGGATGATGTGCTGAGATATATACCATATTTCAGTGCCCATTCACTTGTTTTGGTTCTTAGAAAAGCCAACGCATTATCTGAAATTATGGTTGCTGGAACCCCAAACCTTGCCACCAGGTCCTCATAAAAATCCAAGACCGCACTTTTATTGGCCTCTTTCAGAGCAACAATGTCTATCCATCTTGTGAAATAGTCCGTGGCGGTCAGGACCCACTTGTGTCTAGCACTGGAGGGAGGATTAATCATCCCTATGAAGTCCAGGCCCCATTGCATGAATGGCTGCTCCACTTGAATAGGCTGTAGAGGCATGGCAGCCAACTGCTGCTTCCCATCAAAAAGTGCGCACTTCTGGCACTTTCTTACCCAGGCATGGGTGTCCCTGAAAAGAGTAGGCCAAAAATAGCCAGCTCTCATTATCCTTGCTGCAGTAGCTCTAGGAGCAAAATGACTGCCTGCTGGCCCATCATGGAACTCAGAGAGCACCTTTTCAGTTTGATTTGAGTCTATGCATCTTAGAAGGACCCCTAAGAGATCCTTCCTAAACAATACTCCATCAACCAGGACATAAGGGAGAGACTAGAGCCTGAAGTACCTTCTTTTGGTCCTATCAAGACCCTGCGGGCACTCACCAGTGAGAAGAAAATGCCTCAGGTCTGATGTCCAATCCTTCATGACAGCTGGTTCTTCTGCTATATCTGCATCATGAATTAGTAAGCTGTCTTCCCTTTTCTGCTTGAAGTCCGCAACAAGGTGTTCGCACAGGCCTCTTACCCTCACCAGCTTGGTGATCTTGATGTCTACGTCATACTTCATCACCTTGGTGATCCACCCCGCTCTCTTTTCATTTAGGTCTCGGTTGGTCAAGAAATCTTTTACGCTAGGATGTGGAACCATGAGGTGAATCCTTCTGTTGGACAACATATGCCTGAATTTCTTCAAGCTCCATATTACTGCTAGGACTTGCTTCTCGACATATGTGTATTTGACTTCGAAATCCTCTAACCCCTGGCTAAAAAATGCAAGTGGTTGTTCAAGGTCATCACCATTTGCTTGGGTAAGCATGGCGGAGATTGCCTCTTCATTGCCAAAAGTGTAGAGGTTGAAATCTTTGTTGAAGTCGGGGCTGATCAAAGTAGGAGCCCGGGTTATGGCCTACTTGATGGCTTCAAAGTTGTCCTTCCTTTGTGTTGTCCATTTGAACTCCTCACCCTTCCTCAGCATAGAGGTCAGTGGCTTGACTATTTCTGCAAAATTCGGGATGAATCTCCGAATGAAATTTATCCTGCCAAAGAAGCTCTGCAGGCCTTTCTTGTGCTTAGGCAGGGACATCTCCAGGATAAAACGAACTCTCTCGGGGTCAATGGATAGGCCCTCCTTGGACACAATGTGGCCAAGGAGTTTCCCCTCGTGAACAACAAACACACATTTCTTCGGGTTGAGAGAGATGCCGAACTCTCTACACCTCTCAAAGATTTGCCTGAGGTGTTTCATGTGTTGGCTCACTTCCTTGGAGAATACCATCACATCATCGAGGTATACCAACACATTGTTGTTTATCAAGCCTTGAAAAGCCATGTCCATGGCTCGCTGAAAGGTAGCACCAGCATTAGACAGCCCGAATGGCATCTTCTTGTAGGCAAACGTTCTCCATTTAGTAGTGAAGGCTGTTTTGTGCTGGTCACAGCCTTGCACCAAAATCTGATTATATCCTGAATATCCATTCAAGAGGGAGAAACGCTTGTTGCTTGTTACCTTCTGAAGGATCCGCTCCATGCTCGGAAGAGGATAATGGTCTTTCAAAGAGACTTTATTAAGGTCTCTGAAATCAACACATAGCCTGATCTCCCCTTTCTTCTTTCAGACAGGAACAAGATTGGCCAGCTAGGAGGAATGTTTGATTGAAAATATAATCTCGGACTCAATCAATTTGGCCAGTTTCTTCTGCATGACAGGTTCAATCATTGGGTTGACAGGTCTCTGCTTCTATGTGATTGGCCTGGGGCCTTCTTCTAATTCGATGGTGTGCTAGGCGAGTCTTGGGTCGAAACCCTTCAAATCACTATAATCCCAAGCGAAAACATCATCAAACTCCTGACACAACAAAATGAAAGTCTGCCTTTCATGAATCGTGCAGACTTTTCTAAGTGCAAGCAGCTTATCCTTGAAGATCTCAACCTTCTCGTAATTCTCCTCCTTAGTTGTGATGCATGCCTTGTTGCTTCTTAATTGGTCATCTCCATTGAAGATACTCTCTAGAATGACCAAACCTTTAGGGAGCTTATTATTCTTCAGTTGAACAATCTGGTTGCCGTATTGCTGTTGCAACTTTGCCTGGTTCTTTGTAGCGAACTCAGCTTCTTCTTGCAGGAAGATTGCTATTTGCTGGTCGTTGTCGAAGACCTGCCAATTTGTAATGTTGTTGGGGATAGAGGGCCGAACTACCACCTTCAAGTAGCGTGAACCGCAGTCTCAGCTTATCTCCCTAAAAACATCGAACTGAGCACCAATTGCTGCTAGCCTATCCGCTTGTTTGTTCTGCTCTCTGGGAATAGAGGCGATATTGAAAGCAAGGAAATCTTCCACCATGTCCCAGACCCTATGCTTGTAGGACTTCAACAAAGAATTTTTTGTTAGATTCTGGCCTCTCACCTAATTTACAATCAGCTCGCTGTCACCCAAAACTTGCAACTCCTTGATTCCTCTTTTCCTTGCCCATTCCACACCATGGATAAGGGACTCGTATTCTGCAACATTGCTTGTGGAAATGAAACGTTGAAAAGTATCTCTCTTTTGAAGGGGAGACTAACATTGCTCCACTACCAGCTCCACCACTAGCTCCCAACCTACTTCTGGAACCATCAAAGTACAACTGCCATAGACCTAGGTCCTCTTGGCTTGCCTTCATTATATTTGGTATGAAGGTACCCTCTTCGTGTATGCAGTAGACTCTAAGGCCTGCCTCCTCTATGAACTTGTAAGGGTCATGCTCGAAGTTATCACTTTCCCATTTATCCAAGAGTAGGTCTGCAAATCCTTCAAGAGCAGAGGACGGAGATTGGTCTGTTTGGGACTCTTTTTGGTCGATGATGGTGTAGCTGATGTTCGTTGCCTTGAGCAAATATGGTTCTAGATGGTCCCTGTGAAGTGGCTCGGATTCAATCTTTACCTTGGTCACATACTTGGTTCTAAAAATCAGATAGTAACAATTCGCTGCTAGATAGCCACCTATCTTGGATGTGAAGTCCCTGGATAAGCAAATGGCAAAATAAAGAGGAACATCTGCCACTATTATATCATGGGGAACTGAGAAAGTCGGGCAAGCATGTAATGTCAAGCTCAAACCCCTCATTATCCCGACTATCTTTGCAGGTGTCCCATCCAGCTGCAGGATTCCCTTATTCATCTCTTCATATTTCAGTCCCAGCTTGTCAGCTATACACTTGGGCATTACTGAGGTACTAGCCCCACTGTCAATGATGCAGTTGTGCACCAAGAAATCTCCTATGACCAAGGACACATAGAAAAGGGGAATTTTCTCTTCTTTCTTGACCTGGTCTAAGGTGAAAAGTTGTCCATTCATCATCAAGACATTATCAGTCTTTGCTGGGACAACTCGTCGATCCAGCTCATGCAATTCCCTTTGTAGCATGTCTTTTTGTCTTGGTAGAGACAATGAATCCCATAAGGAGATGTTCATATGCAACTTTTTCATCTGGTCCACCACATTGACTTGAGGACTGCCTCCCTTCAAGCTTTTTTTGGGGCTAATTCCAACCTGAGGTGCAGGCTAAGAGGCTGAAGGTACAAATGGCAGCCTGAAGTTTGGGACCCTCTAATTTTCCTGTGAAGAGGAAGGCATTGTTGATGTTTGGGTAGTAGCCTGGGCTTCTCCCATTGCTCTCCTCTTAAATTTTGTGTTGGCTGCAACACAATCAGCCTGATTGTCTGCAGCACCCACATAATTGATTGCATAGAACTCACCTTCCAGGTGGTTCATAAGAGTAGAGTCAGGTTGACTCTGACTGTTGCTCGTGCTGGGTTGCATTAGAGCCTCAAAGACTTGGGAATGAGCAACTGCCTGATTCTCTTGCACATTTGGGTAATAACCCATCATCTCATTTGTATAAACGGCTTGCTACTGACCATATCCCATGGTTGAACAACTTGGCTGTTCCTGCACCAGATTATTCTGAATGGGCACTATGACCTTAGATGATGAAGGGGGGCCTGGGTTGTGGCCTTGAAAAGGTCTGGTTTGAGTAAGCTGACCCTGTCCTTGATTGTAATTTTAAAAAGGGGGTCTTGGAGCTTGACCATACTGCTGGTATCTTTGGTTTGGTCTGTTGCTTTGAGCTTGCTGCCTTTTAAGAGCTACAAATTCGTTCGACATACTCTGCAATAGACTCTTAACTTCATGAAGCTCATTGGATGGAGCAACAGCTGGTTTCTCTATGCTAGGCAGAGGAGCTAATGTGGGAGCAACGGCCCGAATTGGAGGTAGCATTTCTGGGAAAAGTGGCATATGGGGTCTAGGGGCTATTTTTCCAGCCTGTACTAAGCAATTTTCAGCTGCTATGGCTATGTCAGAGGCAGCAGGCAACACATGCCCTCCCATGGATTGTATCATAACAGCAATATCACTGTTTAATGCTCTTAAACAATATAGGAAAGCATAGCTAGCAGTCCGTCTTACCAGAACGGGGATTTTATCCCAAGTCTTCTGAAACCGCGTGTTGAAATCCTGCATATATTCGTGTGGGGCCCTTTTCATGGTAGTCAGCTGCTCAACAAGTGAGAGGTGGTCACTCTTTTCTCCAAAACGGTCTGTCAAGCGAGTACCCAATTCATTCCAAGAACTAATTGAATTTATAGCAAAAGTCCCATACCAGTCAAGAGCTTTGCCCTTGAGAGACAATGCCAGCAATCTGATTGCAATATTTTCTTCAGTGACATTGTGAATATTGCAGAGATTAGCAATATTTTTGATGTGTTCGAAGACTGTAATGGGCCCCTCTCCATCGAAAGAAGGCACATTTTTGCGGGATGCTCCCAGATTTGGGTCATAACGTGGGAGATTCAAGGGGCTCTGACCACGAAAAGCCGCAAAGGGTAATGCCATAGTTGGGATGGGATGTAACTGCAGCCTTGCTGCGTATGCATTCCTTACAACAAGTCTGGAAGCTAAATAAGGATGGGTCTTCTCAAACCTCAGTCTTTTTGCTGAGTTCAAAGGCAATTCAACAAATTCGAAAGGGATGCCCTTAGAAGTAGACCGTGTGGTGACTTTAGGCATAGGAATTCAGACTAGTCTTTGATTAGGAAATGAAGTTCTTACCAATGGAGTCGCCAGATGCTGTAAATAGTTGATTTGCTGTAATAGGACCAACATCAATCCTGAAACCTTACTGAGTTGTAAAACTGGATCCCACCGGGCGTGCCAAAAACTGTTGATGCAGTGGATTGCACTCGGGGCAGGAGGCCGAGCTCCTGCCTTCCACACGCAACAATGGAAACTCCCCTCTCACCTGTGGGACCGGCGAAGCTGGAGGGGAGAGTCTCTAGGTAAGGACTAGCTCCCTTTGATGCATCTGAGTTGTTTCAATAAGTGCTAATACAGGTATATAGGTATATAATGGGGGGGTGAAAAGGGAGAAGGATTACAGGAAAACAAATCTACTCTAAAGAGAGGTGATGCACCAAAATGATTCGACCTTCTCACATTCACACTTGAAATCAGACAAACACATACATACACTTCAAACTGGCAGGAGGACCAGGCTGCAAGAAAAATAACAGAGAGGCTTTAACGAAACACACAGAACAACAGAGACCCACCAAAGGTGCTGTAGAAAAGCACACTGTATAGTAGTTTTGTTGTCTCTGTACTTCAAATACAGCTCTCCTTGTCACCTGCAAAAGTGGCACCTTATAGACACTAGGTATATTGGTGTTGAACCTGTGGAAGCATCAAGAAGCAATGACTAAACACAGACTGACACTCAGACATACACAAAGATATCTAACCAAGATAGAGGTAATAAATGTGTTTATTGATTTCAGGTGAAAATTTGCCAGGGCTATGCCTTACAAATGTGGAAGATCATTTCTCAAATGACAAGTCTCCAATATATAGAGGAAGAAAAGAGGCCTTTTGGCGCCCTTTTTACAAGTGACCCATGTGCCTTCCGAACATTGGGATGAGGAAGCCGTCTGAATATAATGTTGTCTCGGCTCCTTTCAGGATTTGAATTTATGAGCCACACCGTTTGCCTGCTCTTCAATGCATATTGAAGAAAACCAGTCGCGTCGATCACTATTTGGGCCTCTTTGATGATCGCATGGTAGGCACTATGTCAACCACTGAAATAACTTCTTGAATCAACACTTTCTCGTGTCACTTGGATCGCTTCGTCTGCTTCTGCGCTTGGCCATTTCGCCTCCTCTTTGTTCTCTGGGCTCTTTGTCTTTTTCCTACTTTGTCCTCTTCTGCTCCTTCAGCCCTCAGGGGCGATCTTCTAGCGGGTCGTTGCATTCTTTGGGCTCATTCCATAGCTGGTGCGCAAGCATTTTTTTAAAGAACCAACGGCTATTTCACAGCTTTAAATTTGACATCCTCAGGCCTGTCACCCTTGGACTCTCCTTCGGCTTTCTGCTTTGCCCTTTTTGTTGAGCGTGCATCCGCCTTTGACACGTGTCATAGTCCGCTGCTTGGGCACTTAAAAGACACTTTGAAACGCAGACGTTGACACGTGGCGGCTTCCGCTGAGTTGATAATGGGACGTGGCAGCATCTATTTACCTTAGAGGGTTCTTTGAGAGTCAGGCGGAAGTTGACATGTGGCCGCTTCTGCCTACTCTTTCTGCTTAATCTAGAGGCTTTGGAAGTATTTTTGAGATTTCTGCGAAAGGCGACACATGGCCGCTTCCGCAGAGCCTGTAGCTGCCTTAGAAAAACTTTTGGGCCCTTTTCTGATGCTCATGGACGCTGACACTTGGCACGCTCCACATAGCCCCTAGAAACTCATTCGGGCCCACCATAGTCTTCTTTGAAGCCAGCAGGAGAAACCCATGGATGTTGACACTTGTCGGCTTCCGCCGAGCCCTGCAGGGGACACGTGGCACGTTCCACTGCTCCTTAAAAGGCATGTCGAAGTCTTTCACAGTTGCCACTTGGTGCCTTCCACGCTCTGGCTTCCATGGTGTAAAAATTTGATGCTCTCAGGCCCGTCCTCGCTTGAAAACCCGACGGCTAGTTTGCGTGCTTAAATTGGACGATTTTCGGGACGTCACTATCCTTGGCAAAGTTCGTCGGGCCTTTTCTGCGGCTTTTATGCTTCGGGCCTTTTGGCTGCCCTTCGAAACTCTTTCTTGCCCTCCGCAAGGGCCTCTAAACCCAGCATTGCCCTTCGGCTTTGGGACACACCCTTGAACCAAAAATTGGTTCAACGGTTCAATGGTTCAAGACTGCGCGCCGAGCCGCTTGAACTAAATCGATGATCTGTCCATTTGAATCATTTGTTGAACTGTTTGCTTGAACCAATCCATTGAACCGTTCGCTTGAACCGGTTCAACGGTTCAATGCTGCATGCCGAGCCCATTGAACCAAACCTTTGAACTTTTCTCGCTCGCCTCAGCTGTTGAACTTGCACATTGAACTGGAGGCGTTGAACCAAGTGATTGAACCAACGCGTTGAACCAAGCGATTGAACCGGTTCAACAGTTCAATGTTGCGCGCCGATAAACTTGCCGAAGTGTTGAGCTAAGCCGAAGCGTTGAAACTAAGCCGATGAACCAAGGCATTGAACCAACGCGTTGAACCACTTCAACGGTTCAACGGTTCAAGCGACTGTTGAGCCAAGGTCGTTGAACTCTTTGTTGAACCAAAGCGATGAACTAAGGCTTGAACCAAGGCCGATTGAAATGCCGATTGAACTGAGGCTTTGAACTGAAGTGATGGTTCAATGGTTCGAAGATGCCAAACCTTCCTCTTGTGATTTTCTTCAGACAAGAGCCCGAAGAAGCTTGGTAAAACCCAATACCCTTTGAAACTGATTTTTTATCTGCCAAGGATTACACCTGCTGAGTCCGTAGATAAACCTGGACCTGTGCAAAATCAAAAAATGAATTGACCTAGAACAGCAGGGGAAGAAGGGGACCGATTTTTGGCCTGTTGGGCAAAAAATGGTCAACAGTCAGAAAATGAGAAATGTTGAATGGGGAGAATGGTGGAAACATGTTTTATGGTATTCATCAGTTACAGAGTTGCAGTTGATGTATCTGAGAAAGAAGTTTCCCAAACAACATATAAGTGGCATTAGGGACAAACATAGTTTGCCTTCCTCTACAACAGCAGTATAAAGTTCATGAATTAGCAGGGTGATGACATATACCTGAATTAGATATGAAGTTGGTGGTTCCGGTCCTATTTTCTGATTGCATAATGAAATCTCCTTTTTCAAGGCCATCAAATAGCCTACACAACACAGATTAGATCATATTATGCCTATAGATTTTCAGAACTTGACCATAATCCGATTATATGAAAAAGTTATTCTCACTCACTTGAGATGTGGATCATGGACTAATGCACTCCATGTTCGCATTTTCAGGTATCTAGGAGCATCGCCAACCATCTGTTTGCGAACAGCAGACCATATCCCATCTGCCCCAATCAAAAGCTTGCAGGGAACCACTTTGATACTATGATCATCTGTACCCTCTTTGGGGCACTTAAAATAGGCCTCAACACCACCCTGCTTTGTGTTTCAGAAAATATTAGAGTTATAAATAAATTTATACTGATGAAGATGATTCAAATATTATACAGATAAGCATATTGAAAATATAATTAACGGAATTCTGTTCAGCTAATCATAGTCTAATGATAAGGCAGAGCAATGCCAGGATGATGATTTGGGTTTAAGCTTCGTTGGGTACATGCTCCGCGTGAATGAGGTTGGGTGCAAGTCTGTTGTATATGGGCAGTATACATAATCCTGAAGGTTTGGTGCTTTTTAGCAGAATGGTATCCTAAACTTGATGGTGCACTCTCCAAGGTTGGAGGTGAGTGGTTACCAATTTACCAAACACACCAAAAATGAACAGAATAGAATGGTATCCAAAACTTGATGGTGTACTCCTTAGGTGGTCAGGCCAGTGTGAGTGTTTTCCAATTCTATTCAGTGAGCCAACAGGGCTTCTCAGCGGAATGGTACCCTAAACTTGATAGTTCACTCCATAGAAGGTGGGTTGAATGATGACCAATTTACCAAACAAATAGAAAAAAGATCACCACAATTCTATTCAGGGCCATGGTTTAATCTTTAATGTTAAGGACGGGGCAATGACATGATAGTGACTTTTTAACCCTGGCTGAGCAAGTGTTTCCTCTGGGTCCTGGTCAAGGGCCCAAGGTTAGGTGTTAGTGTAGAGTGAATTTGGATATCTCACATAATGGATAATCCTCATGGCAGGGTCAAGTTATTGGGTGTTTTAGTTCCATCCCCACATGGTGGATTTGAGTGTTTACCAATTTATCAAATTAAAAATAATTGGCAAAATTACTTTTTTTTTTCACTTTCAGGTGTATTCTGTGAGTGTTTACCAATTTACTAAACTAAAAATAATTAGCAGAATTACTTTTTATTGTCACTTTATGTTGTAATTGGGTGTATTCTCTAATCACATTGACCTACTTTTGGTTTTTTATAAACATATAGATATATATATTCTCTCTCAATATTTATTATGAAAGATTGAGAATTTCAGTCAGTAATTGAAAAAGAGATGTAAAAAACCTTAGTAAAACAATTTTTAGCATAAGATTATTCAGACTGCACCAAGTGATCCATCATCATCTGATGCAATCTGGATAAAAAATTTCTTACCAAAAAACTGTGTACAAGAATTTGTATCATCGAGATGGATAATAGAAGGTGAACGAAAAAATTTACTTTCCACAGGTTTTTCCAGAAATATATTTTCGTTAAAAATTTGTTAAAAAAAATCCACCGACCTTGCATGGCTTGTAGGCTAGCAGCTTGTGAGAGAAGGAAATTCTAGATCTATCAACAAAGCTTTCCAAAATTCTGTGAGTTGAGTTCCATGTGAGGATCAGGAGCTCCCCTGGGGCCCTTTCTTGAACTGTGGAATTGGACACTTCAATTCCTGTGTAAGTAACAAATTTGGTTTTGGTGGAATAAGCCCCAGCTTGGGCTAAAGCTGTAACGAGGCCAGGCTTAATTCCTTCGAGTGCAGTAATGCCATTGTGGCCAATGCCAACGTTAGAGGCTGTATCTGCACTCCTAGATGGTGGATGGGTCCCGAACACATGACATGGGATGTTTCGTTGTTGCAGGGCTAGTGCAAGGGCAAGGCCTGCTAGCCCACCACCCACAATCCCAATATCAATTTCTGGAGATCTCTCAACATCTATTTCAACTTGAGCGCAGTCAAGATTGTAGAAATTTGAAGACATTTTTAGCAATAGGTTGAGAATTGAAAAAGGAGTTACTGAATTTTCTCCTCCATTAATATTTATTAAAATTGTCACCAGAAGAAGTGCAATTGTTTTCTTCCCTGTGTATTCTATTGAACGAGCGAATATTGTTGTAATTTATTGAGTGGATGGATATCGTTTTAAAAATGAATGGTGTTGATAAAACTTCTATCTTCATTTAAATTAAATGGATCTGTACCACCCAAAGAAATGAAACGTGTAGACTATAAATTTTAAAATAGATTTTATGTTTCCACATTGTGTGTTTTTTTTAATTGACGTTTTAAATCATCATCTGTAATCTATCATTAACAATATGAACATCCGCATTTATAGATCAATCAGAATCCACAATCATTTATAAATTTTATCTTTGATTTTTTGTTTTGAATCCTGTCCGTAAGTTAATTTTTTGATTTGAATCCTGTCCGTAGGTTCAAAATTGAATAAGACCAGCCCTGTTGGTAACATACTTCCATTCCTCTTTTCATCTATATCTCGGAATGTATTTTATCAAAATATATTACTAGTGTTTGGTATTTTTGGGACATTTTTTTGGTCAAATACTTTCCATCCCTCTTTTCATTTATATCTAATAGTTTGCATTTTATCAAATTATACTTTCCATTAATAGAATAAGAATTAAATACTGTTTTCTCGTGCAAGATTGAAGTTCATTTGCAGGTGCTCGAAATCAACAACCTTGAAATACATCAAAATCGTCACCAATAACGTTGTGTTTATGAATACATTTGTACGATTTCCTTCCATGTTTTGTAACACATTCAATATCTATGGATTTAGAATACTAACAAATATTTCTTCCACATTACTTGTTGATTTATTTGGTGTTTTGACTGTAATACTTTCAGATATTTGTTATACATTACTTGGCTATTCCATCATTTTCAAGGCATAGTGCGAAAAGTTTTAGTGAAAACAAGGTGAGGTCTTTGTAGCTCATTCAGGGAGTGATCAATTGATGCAGGGGCATTCACGGGTTTCTAAAAGAGGATGTAACGGATTATTAAGTGTTGTTTTCTTTTAGGAGTTTAATTATGAGTCATTGTTTAAGAGTGTTTGTATGAATTTGTTTCCTAATAACAACTTTTTATTTGACTGCCATGTTCTTGTGGAGTCAAAGGAACAACTAGAGTTGCATTTGCTATTTTTAGAATTAGGAAATCCAAATGGGAGTCTATTTATGGTACCCTTAGAAAGATTTAAGAGCAACACGTTTGGTGTAGAAGGAGGGAGAAGTTTTGGAGGGAGCTGATGTAATTTATCTTTTGATAAATAAATAAGAGTTTAATTATGTATGTAGTAGAATGGATGAAACTTATTTACTGTTATATTCTCATTAATTATTGAGTTAAGATTATGTATACAATAGTTGAGTTTGTTTTGATTTGTGAAAAATAATGGTTCGACTACATCATTTTGGTATTGGAACTAGGTTTGAATCCTATTGAGAGTTGTTTTCTACATTGTTGTGGGTAGAAAACAAAACAAAATTGTTAGGAATACAAAATATAGAGCAATATTAATGAAATAAAGATAAAATTAAAATGTAGAAAACACAATACAAAATAGACACATATTTAACATGATTCATCCAATATGGGCTACGTCCACACAGAGATAGCTAGTTCTTCTCTTTATTCAGTCCAACAAAGTGAAGGGATAAACCTTGCAATACATCCATTTTAATCTCCGCTTCACTCACATACAGTGTGTCGTCGTAATTACAAATGCCCTCATATCAAAGGAGGTTTACATATTAGGGAAAAAATGCACAAACGTAATTTCTACCATTAGATCTGTGACCTAATAGTGAATGGTCCAAATTTACTGTGAAATTACAATATTTTACAACATATTTTTAACAAAATTTTGCTTTGGGGGCGCAGCCCCCAAACTCTTGCCAAGGGGGTGTGGGGGGTTTGAGCAACCCTAAAGGGGGAGGGCGGACGGGAGGCAGGCATTTCCCCCCGCACCCCCCTGTCGGGTTTGAGCATTATAATAAGATCAGGCTCCACCATCCAACAATCTCCCACTTGGAGATTGATTGTTGCAACTCCACTGCTACAACTCTTCCTTGGACTTTTTTTTGAAATTTGACCCTGGCATGTTTCTCATCTTCCTTGTTATCCTTGAAGACCTATTGAAGTTGAACAACTATCCAGCTTCTCTTTAGTGACTGCCTTTGTTAGCACATTTGTAGGATTCTGAATCGTATAGATATTTTCCAACTTCAGTTGACCATCCTCCAAAACTGAACAAATGAAGTGATATATGAGTTGTATATATTTGGTTCTTGAGTGGAATGCTGAGTTCTTTGCTAAATGAATTATACTCTGGCTATCACTATACAACCTGTAATCTTCCTGCTTCTGCCTCAACTCTTCTATGAAACATTGCATCTATATCATCTCCTTGCTTGTTTCTATAACTACAATATATTCTACCTCTGTAGTTGACAAAGCAACTATCTTCTATAATTTTGAAATACAATTAACTATTGTGTCACCAACAATGAATACATAACATGTGGTACTCCTGCCATCTAAATCTCTAGTCATGTCTGCATCAACATATCCTTGTAAGATAACATTTGACGCTTCATATCACAATTGTTTATCAATGGTCCCTCTCAAGTACCTGAGAATCCACTTGACTACATCCCAGTGCTCTTTTCCTAGATTATAACTTGTTGATAACTCCCACTGCATGACTAATGTCTAGTCTAGTGCACATCATAGCATATATTAAACTTCCAACTACTGAAGCATAGGGCACTTTGGACATGCAATGTATTTCTTCCTACGTTTTAAGACACTATTCCTTGTTTAATTTGAAGTGCCCTTCCAAAGGTGTACTCACTGATTTTACATCTTGCATATTGACCCTGACTAACACCTTCTTGATGTACTCCTCTTGAGACAATGTCAATTTTATATTTTTCCTATCTCTTGTTATTCTCATACCAAAGATTTGCTTTGCAGCACCTAAATCCTTCATTACAAATGAATCTGCTAATTTTTTTTTGAGCTCATTTATATCATGTATGTTAGATCCTACAACAAACATGTCATCTACATACAATAACAAAATAATATAGCTGACATTATCTAATCTCTTAAATTAAACACAGTGGTCATAATGATATCTACTATAACCTTGTTCTATCATAAATATGTCAAATTTTAAATATCACTTTTTTGGAGCTTATTTTAGGCCATACAAACTCTTCTTCAACTTGCACACCATTTTCTCGTTACCTTTGACTTCGTATCCTTGTGGTTGTTCCATATATATTTTCTCTTCCAAATCACCATGAAGGAATGTCTTCTTAACTTCTAACTATTCAAGGTGCAAATCTTTTACTGCTACTAAACTTAAAATAGTTCTTATAGAAGTCATTTTAACTACTGGAGAAAATATTTCATCAAAATCTATACCTTTCTTTTGTGCAAACCCCTTTACAAAAAGTTTGGCCTTGTACCTCTTTGGCCTCCATCTTCTTCCTTCAACCTATAAACCCATTTATTCTGTAATGCTCTTTTACTTGCAGGCAACTGAACCAAATCCCAAGTTTGGTTATGTACCAAGGACTCCATCTCCTTTTTCATGCCTTGCTCCCACTTATTTCTGGTTTCTACTTGCATTGCTTCTTCATAGATTTTTGGCTCACCACCATTAGTCAATAATAAATAATAAAGTGAAAGACAGTATCGTTCAGGGAGTCTACTTACTCTAGTAGATCTTCTAACTACACTTCCAAGAGTTTAAGGTACTTGTTATATTTGTTGCATATTCTAATTTTCTAGCACTTTTAGAATTTATTTCCCGTGATTTCATCAAGTACTACATATTCAATATTTATCTTTTCTTATTTCTTTTCCTGCAACTGATCTCTATACATGACCTTCTCATTAAATATCACATCTCTACTCTTAATGATTTTACAATTTTCAAAATCCCATAAACGGTAACCAAAATCATTAACTCTATATCCATAAAAAGTGTATTTCTTGGATTTTGCTTCAAGCTTGGTTCTATTTGTTAGCTAGTATTATCATTAATGTCAAAGATTGATGTCATGTGTGTATTGATGTCAAAGGTAACGATAAAGTGGTGGTGTCATGATGATGATGAGTTTGAGCCTAATGTTGTGCAAGGTAAAATTTGGATGCATATGAGCTAAGATAAGTATTGTTTGAGGCTTATCATATTGTATCTAGCATATTGATATGGTTTTAGGTCAATGAGAGAAGACAAGCATGTGAACAGTGTGTTGGCATGGTATTGGTAGCCTAGTTGTAAGCATGGATCTTTAGTATACACTTGGATAGAAAGTTGATGAATATTAGGGATGATGAGATCATGTTTCATAGGTCCTATGAGGTGTCAAGAGTGCTTATAATGATTGTGGGAATGCAAGGTGTTCATCTAGTTTTTCATTATGTTCATCTAGGCATAGTTGGTTTTGTGATAGAAGAAATTGAGTAAGCACTTCATTGACATCACTATTACCATGTATGGATGAATTAGGGAGAGTTGGTCATATGGGTTTAATCAAATTAGTCTAAAGTTTCTAAGGTCTAAGTTTTAGGTCATGTGGTTGAGCAAAGCAAAAGATATAACTGTGCATAGTTGGCTTCCCAGACAGTTTGCAATATTTTCTCATACTTAACCAAATTTGCAAAGGAGATCTAATGGTGCATGTTTAATCACGTAACAGATCTAAGATGTGAAATCAATTTGAGCTTAATGTCTAAGTTCAAGTAGATCTATTTAAGTAGTTTGATGTCATTATATTTCACATGCGTGAAGGTTCTAGGAGCAACTTGATATATGGATGGGTTCCCCTATGAAAGAAGATCATATGGTTTAAATTTCAAGACATGTGATTGAGATTAGAAAAAGTTATTAAGGTTCAAAGTTGGCCTTCCAGGCAAATTGTACAGTTTCCCATACATAGCCAAATTTGTAAAAGGTAAAAACCAGGACCAAATAAGGATCTAACAGTGAGCGAGTGTTCGTACAAATACAGATCTATGATGCATATGGAGTCAAAGAGGTCAAAGTGTCTGATGTTTAAACTGGTTAAAGTCTAGGCTACTCTCAAAGAGATTAATGGAGCATGTTTGTTCTAAATTTTTAGGAAACAACGAGATGATGACAAGTGCTCAATATTTAAGATTAAGCAAAGGTAAAGATTGAGCTACTTCTAAGGAGTTCAATAGTACGTATTTGGTCAAAAAATTTAGGGAGCATGAGATGAGGTCAAACTAACAGATGTTTAACATAGTTAAAGATCAAGCTAATTTCGAGGGAGATCGATGATGCATATTCATTCAAGTTATGAGAGGGCATGAGATGTTGATAGAGTATTTGATGTTTAATAGTGATCATTAAAATTTGAATTTTCAAATTAACGAAGGGAAACCAATGCTTAGTTTTTGAGCTATAACTTTTGATCCAAGACTAATTTGTTAATGTAATAAAAGTCAAAATTGTAGAGGAATTCAAAGCTCATCTGGTGAATCTAGTTAGAAGGTCTAAATGTTTGTACAATCAAAGTTATTAAGCTCCAAATTTGACTATGTGTTTGAGAAAGTTTTGTAAGTGACTCGAGAAATATATTTGAGTTGTTCTAATAGTATTTGGACGTTTCAATAGGACTGAGATATTGAAGAGTGTTTTAGACTCCATGAGGATCATCTATATGGATTTTTTAGGTTTTACCAATCCATATTTAGTATAAATAAATTCTTATAAAGTGATTGTTTGTTCGTTCATAGTGTTTTTATATATAAGGCTAATGTTTGAGTAGATTAAGTATATGCAGAGGTGTGTAATGATGAATACAATCATTTGAAGATGTTTAAGACGTCATGTGGAGTGGACCTATGCATTTTTAAGTGGTCCTGTGTTTCCAAATTACTCAATGAAGTGCTAAATGGGTGAATAGGTCTTTATAATACCTACAAGGGATACTAATGCCTAATTGAAAGGTGTAACTACTTAAGTGTGATGCATAGTTGTTATGGCTGACCTGTGTGGATGATACTGAGCTATGTTAGATGTATTAAGCGAGAAGACAAGTATTATGGCTGACCTAGAAGATAATAATAATTGTGGATCTATAAAAGGTGAAATCAAAGGTGGTGATTTCTAGACTTGTAAGAAGAGGTGTGTGTAAGAGTTAAAGAGCGAAGGAAAGAAGAAAGGGTGTGTGCCCAGTAGATGGTTTATAGAGTAGAGCAAGTTGATGACTATGTCTATGACTTGTAGGTTATATTTATTATGTCAAAGATAGTGATCTTGCAGGTTTGAAGATTGGGGAGAGAAGTGAATGGAAGAAGGATTTACAAGTCTGAGTGTGTATATGAGGGTAATTTGAGTGAAGAGGAAGAGAGATTGTTGGATGCCTATGTGAAAGGCTTATATGAGATAGAGAGGGTGTTTTTTAAGGGTTAAAAAATCAAAAGACCATCATCAAGTGTTGAAGACATCAGTTCAAAGGTGGAGATGTTCATATCATAGGTGTTACGAGGGTGCTCAACATCTAGGTCAGAAGGACTTGACCATCTTAGGGATAGGTGATCTTTATGGAATAGATGTTTTACTTAAGTCTGATCAGAAGGAATTGACCATATTTAGAATTAGGTGCTCCTTGTGAAATAGGTGTTTCACTAAATTTAGGTCAAAGAGCTTGACCATCCTAGAAGCAGGTGCTCCTTGTAAAGTAGGTGTTTCACCAAATTCTGGTCAGAAGAACATGACCATCCTAGGGGTAGGTGCTCCTTATAGAATGGGTGTTTAACTAAAGTCTCATGTTTATAATACCTTATAGGACAAGTAGTCCATGTGTTTATATGCTTGAGAGTGGGTTTTATTCCCCATGAGGGTTTTCCACATTAGATTTTGTGTTATGATGTGCTTCTCTTATTCATGCTTTGTATGTGGTCTCTTTGCTTTGATGGTAATCTAGTTGCATATGCTTGTTGTGTTGATTCATGAATGTCAATGAATGAATGATAAGTGATAAGAAAGTGAAATATTGGTTAACTGATTCACCTCCCCCTATCTCAGTCATCTTGTACCTCTAACACTATTTTTTTTATCAATATGGATAAATACTTGACAACTAAAAGTCTTTTGACCAAAATTTCTTTCTCAAGTCCAATATTTTCTTTATCAAGTCAATCTGACCAGAATCTCTAGACTTGTAAGAAGAGGTGTGTGTAAGAGTTGAAGAGCAAAAGAAAGAAGAAAGGGTGTGTGCCTAGTGGATGGGTTGTAAAGCAAAGCAAGTTGATGACTATGTATATGACCTGTAGATTATATTTTTGATGTCAAAGACAATGCTCTTAGGTTTGAAGATTGGAGAGAGAAGAGAATAGAAGAAGGATTTTTAGTTTTGAGTGTGTATATGAGGACAGTTTGAGTGAAGAGGGAGATTATGGCATGCCTATGTGAGAGGCTTGTATGAGATAGAGAGGGTGTTTAGCAGGGGTTAGAAAATTAGAGGCCCATCATCAGGTGTTGAAGACATCAGTTCAAAGGTGGAGATGTTCATATCATAGGTTTTGGAAGGGTGATCAACATCTAGGTTAGAAGGACTTGACCATCCTAGAGACAGGTGCTCCTTGTGGAACATGTGTTTTACTAAAGTTTGGTCATAAGGACTTGACCATATTTAAGGAAGGTGATCCTTATGAAATAGGTTTTTCACTAAATTTAGATTAGAAAGACTTAACAATCCTAGGGGTAGGCGCTCCTTGTGAAGCAAGCGTTTCACTAAATTATAGTCAGAAGGACTTGACCATCGTAAGGGCAGGTGTTCCTTATGGAATGGGTGTTCTACTAAAGTCTCATTTTTGTAATGCCTTATAGGAGAAGTAGTCCATGTGTTTGTAAGATTGAGAGTTGGTTTTATTCTCCATGAGGTTTTTCCACATTAGATATTGTGTTATGATGTGCTTCTCTTATTCATTCTTTGTATGTGGTCTACTTGATTTGATGGTAATCTAGTTGCATATGCTTGTTGTGTTGTTTTGTGAATGTCAATGAATGAATGATAAGTGATCTAAAAATGAAATATTAGTTGATTGATTCACCCCTCTCTCAGTCATCTTGTACCTCTAATAATTGGTGTTATAATAGGTCCTTTGAAGGAAGCTTAACATCTTGAAGGAGATCCTAAGTAGCACAAGTTGGCTAAGCAATTGAAGAAAGAGAATCAATAGTGGAAGGTTGTGATCAAGGTACTTGAAGAGTAAATATGTACTTTGAAGAAAGATGCTAAAGAGGATGATAAATTTATCAATGATCTCAAGATTTAGCTAGAAGATGCCAAGGCAAGTTTGAGTTCAAAAGAGGAAAGTTGTTCAAAATAAAAGGACATCATGTATGATAAAGAAGTTTTCCATGAGATTGGAGAAGAAGTGTTCTATGACAATGAGGAAGAAGAAGTGGATCTAGAAGCTGAGATCATAAAGATGAATCACAAGATGAGGTATGTGATTAAAGGTCTTGAAACACAAGTTAGTTCTCTTGAGGGAAGTTTGTTAGGCAAGACCAAGAGAGATGAGAAGAAGTATCAAGATTTGATCAAATCTCTTGAAGATAAAACATGTAGATTGAAGGATGCCATGGCTAAAGAAGCCAAGGAGGATAAGGAGGTCATCAAAGATCTTATAATTTAATTAGAGGTTTCAAATGGTAGCCTAAAATTAAGAGAAGAGTGCAGATACATCAAGACTCGATTAGAAGAAGCCAATACCAAAGTGAGTTTAAATCAAGGTGAGCATGATGAGTTGAAGACTAATCTTGATTCCTTGAGAGTAGAGCATGAACAACTCATAGACAAGTTGAACAAGCTAGAAAAGGAACATGTAAATCCTGTGTAAGCTAAAAAAATGCAAGCTTTGAAAGCAATGCAAGAAGGTCTGTTAGATAACCAAATGCTTCAAGGTATGCTAGTTTATTCCATAGTCATTATTATACATGTAATAAGTATGGTCATAGAGATAAGGATTGTAGAAGGAAGTCAATCAAGTATGGACATTCATGTAGCTATGATAAAAGGAGTTTTTAGCCAAAGATTGATCATAGTTCAAATCTATTAAAAGGTATGAATGATGTTATTTATTTTTTTTTTTGTTAAGAAAGGTCATATTGATAAACTTTAACCCATTAAATTTGATAATCCTTCAAGTCATTTGAAGAAGGGAGAGACTCCTAGAAAGCATTTCAAAAGTCAAAACATGATGTGGAGACCTAAGGTAGTGAAGGCTAGTCCTGTTGAGTTAAAGGATCAAAATTTTGATACTGTAGAAAAGGAATCGGTTTTGGAGGTGTCTCAAGAGTGAAAAGGAAGCTTGATATCAATCTAAATGGACAAGAAGGTTGATGGTCCAAGAATTAATTTAGGTATACCATTCAAGGCCAAGGAGAATCTAAAAGAAGGGTTTATTTGTTGTAGTTAAAAAATTTTTAGGTAAGAAGGAGTTTCATGATTGCCAAGAGTTCTTTTTGTCTTCTTTCAAAGAAGAGAAGGTGTTAGTTGAAGAGATATGCCAAGAACCTGTGTTTTCATCATGCATTGTCAAGGAAGCCAAAGAAGATATAGATGCCAAGCAAGTTATTTCAGTCAAGAAAAGGAAGAATAATAAGAAGGTTCTTTAATCCTGTGATGAGGACTGGTATGCTCCTCTATTCTAGGTCCTTGTGAAGTAGAGATGTCTTTATTGTGCTTCATGAAGACATTTCTCAGTTTGAAGAAACATGTGGTCTTGCAAGGGTGTTTTTAGTCTAGAGGGTTAGATTGAAGGTTTTGAGGTGGAAAAGGAGTATTTATGAGTTGTCAAGATGATATTTTTGCATGGAAAAGTTTGTTGACCTTATTCTAGCATGCTCCAGGTGGTTTTATGGTTTGAAGGTATGTAGAAGTCAAATGGGAGATTTTTTAGTGCTCTTGGTTTTCTCAATTTTTGGATTAAGGGAAAGAAAGCGTAAAATGGGTTGTAGGATGTATGGGTTCCTAAAGTACATAGGCTCAAATCTTGGTCCAGAAGTGTGTGATGGTTTTCTCCAAGTGTGAGAGAAGTTTCAGAGGTGGATGTTGACCAGAAGGAGGTTTGTTCACCTTGTTTGTTTTGAGATTCTAGAGTTTTGAGCTATGATAGAAAAGTGGTTTGCCTTATGAGTTGAGGTCTAAGGATTATTAATAAATTGAATGGGATAAATGGGTTATCAAATCCAGCTTCACATAGATTTGAAGGTTTGCGATTTTTAAATTATTCAAGTTTTTGTCAAGATGGAGGCATAATTGGCTAGAAATTTTGTGAATGAAGTATGTCATAGAGGATGAGATAGATGATGAAAATTGGTGTGCTTGAGGGAGAATATTAGAGTAATCTATTTATGAATTTTTAGGTCTTGAAAATATATCTACTGAAAATTATGGGCTCTGCAAGTTCCAAGTAAGGCTACAAGGAGTCTAGACAGGCTTAGTGTGAAGATTTGATGTTTTTTCTTAGTTTATCCAAAAGATCAAGGCATGAGTGTTTCAAGGATCAGTGGCATGAATTTATATTGGTGGTCCTTGAGGTGGCTTGAGAGAGAAGGGTATTAAGCCCATGTGGTGGTTCTTCATGGTGTGTAGAGATCTGAAGATGCTCAAGAGGTGTAATGGCTCAGAGATCTTAAGGGGAGTCCCTCTCGATGTTCTCAACATGAGTTCAATCAGTTTTTGGTGTTCATATGTGTTTATTCCTCATTAATAGTAGTGCATGATCAAAGAAGAGTGTTGTCATGGTGCATGGTTGAGAAGTACAAGGTGGTTTGCACAGAGTTAGGGGGAGATAACTCAAATAGTTTGAGTGACTTGTGGATCCATGAATGATGTAAGGAGAAGAATTTTTGAGATGTTCTAGTCATTAAGAAAATGTGTTGAATCTTCATGCATAATAAAAGGTAGCTTATGAGTTCTGTAGGTTGATAGGTCCAAGGATCAGGGAATCCCAAGTTCAAATTGGTGTATGTCAAAAGTGGGAGCAATTGTTTCATGTGAGGTATGTAAGTATTTTGAGCACCTAGAAGTTTTATTTGAATAGATTCATGATGTTAAGAGGAGCTTGGTGGTTGTTTAATCCACTTTGTTATTGATTGAAAAGGGGGAGAAGGAAAAGAGGAGGTTTCCATAAATGACAAAGGGGGAGATTGTTGTCAAGTGTTGTCATTGATGTCAAAGATTGATGCCATGTGTGCATTGATGTCATAGGCAATGACAAAGTGGTGATGTCATGATGATAATGAGTTTGAGCTTGAAGTTGTGAAATGTAGGATTTGGATGCATATGAGCTAACATAAGTATTGTTTGAGGCTTATCATATTGTATCTATCATGTTGATGTGGTTTCAGGTCAACAAGAGAAAATAATCATTTGAACAGTGTGTTGGTATAGGCTTGGAAGCCTAGTATGTAAACATGGATCTTCAGTAAATGCTTGGATAGGAAGTTGATGAATGTTATGGATGATGAGATCATGTTTTAGAGGTCTTATGGGGTGTCAAGAGTTCTTAAAATGCTTATGGGAATGCATGGTGTTCATCCAGTTCTTCATTATGTTCATCTAAACATAGTTAGTTTTGTGGTAGAAAAAATTGAGTAGGTTGTTTACTGACATCACCATTACCACGTATGGATGAGTTAGGGGGAGTTGGTCATATGGGTGTGATCACATTAGTCCCAAGTTTCTATGATCCAAGTTCAGGTCATGAGGTTGAGTGGAGTAAAAGATATAAATATGTAAAGTTGGCTTTCCAACCAGTTTGTAATGTTTTCCCATAATTAGCCAAATCTACTAAGGATATCTAATGGTGTGCATTTAATTTCATCATAGATCTACAATGTGAAATTAATTTAAGTGTAATTTCCAAGTTCAAGTAGAGTCGAGTAATCAATTTTATGATGTTATATTTCACATGTGTGATGGTTCCATGAGCAACTTGATATATGGATGGATTCCCTTATGAAAGAAGATCATATGGTTTAAATTTTAGGACATACAATTAAGTGCAACAAAATTTATTAAGGCTCAAAGTTGGCCTTCCAGATAGATTATAGAGGTTCCCATACTTAGCCAAATTTGTAAAAGGTAAAGATTAGAACCATATAAGGATCTAATGGTGAGTGGGTGTTTGTATAGATGTAGATCTACAATGTGTATTGAGTCAGACAGGTTAAAGTGTCTGATGTTTAAGCTAGTTAAAGTCAAAGATACTCTCAAAAATATCGATGGAGTGAATTTGTTACAAATTTTTAGGAAGCATCAAGATGAGAAAAGTGCTTGATATTTAACATTAAGCAAAGGTAAAGACTAAGTTACTTCTAAGGAGATCGATGGTGCATATTTGGTCAAAATTATCAAGGAGCATGATATGAGATCAAACTGATAAATGTTTAGCATAGTTAAAGATCATGCTAATTTTGAGGGAGTTTGATGATGCATATTCGTTCAAGCTATGAGAGGGCACTAGATGTTGACAAAGTGTTTGATGCTTAATAGTGACCATTGGAATTTGAATATTCAAATTAATGAAGGAAAATCAATGCTTAGTTTTTTATCTATAACTTTTGATCTAGGATGAATTTTTGATGTAGTAAAAAAATGTTGTAGAGGACTTCAAGGTCCATCTAGTGAATTTAGTTAGAAGGTTTGAATATCTGTACAATCAAAGTTATTAATCTCCAAAGTTGATTGTATGTTTGACCATGTTCTGTAAGTGACCCAAAAAGGATATTTGAGCTATTCTGATGGTATTTGGATGTTTCAAGGGGAATGAGCTATTGGAGAGTGTTTTAGACTCCATGAGAATCATCTATATGGATTTTGAAGGTTTGAAAAATCTATATTTAGTATGAACAAATGCTTAGAAGTTGACTATTTGTCCATTCATGGTGATCTTGTGTACAAGGCTAATGTTTGAGTAGATTGAGTATACATAGAGGTGTGTAATGATGATTGTAATAATTTGACGATGTCTAATAGGTCATGTGGAGTGGACCTATGCATTTGGAAGTGATCATGTGTTTCTAAATTTCTTGATGAAGTGCTAAATGGGTAAATAGGTCTTCATGAGACCTATAAGGGATACTAAGGCCTAATTGAAAGGCTTAGCTGCTTAAGTGTAACCCATAGTTACTATGGCCAACCTGTGTGGATGGTATTGAGCTATGTTAGATATCTTAAGGACTAAGACAATTATTATTTCTGACCTAGAATATAATAATCATGATGGATCTATAAAATTTGAAATCAAAGGTGGTGATTTCTAGACTTGTTAAAAGAGGTTTGTGTAAGAGTTGAAGAGCGAAGGAAAGAAGAAAGGGTGTGTTCCTAGTGGATGGTATGTAGAGTAGAGCATGTTGATAAATATGTGTATGACCTATAGTTTATATTTCTTATGTCAAATATAATGATATTTTAGGTTTGAATATTGGGGAGAGAAGCGAATAGAAGAAGGATTTATAGGTCTGAGTGTGTATATGAGGGCAGTTTGAGTGAAGAGGAAGAGAGATTATGGGATGCCTATGTTAGAGGCTTATATGAGATAGAGAGGGTGTTTTGTAGGGGTTAGAAAATTAGAAGTTCATCAAGTGTTGAAGACATCAATTCAAAGGTGGATATGTTCATATCATAGGTGTTAGTAGGGTGCTCAACATCTAGGTTAGAAACACTTGACCATCATATGGGTAGGTGCTCCTTGTGGAACAGGTGTTTTACTAAAGTTTGGTCAAAATAACTTGACCATATTTAGAGGCAGGTGATCCTTGTGAAATAGGTGTTTCACTAATTTAGGTCAGAAGGACTTGACCATCTTAGGGGTAGGTGCTCCTTATAGAATGGGTGTTCCACTAAAGTCTCATGTTTATAATAACCTATAGGAAAAGTATTCCATGTGTTTGTAGGCTTTAGATTGGTTTTTATTCCCCATGAGGCTTTCCCACATTAGATGTTGTGATATGATGTGCTTCTCTTATTAATGCTTTGTATGTGGTCTCCTTGCTTTGATGGTAATCTAGTTGAATATGCTTGTTGTGTTGATTCATGAATGATAAGTGATATAAAAGTGAAAGATTGGTTTACTGATTCACCTTCCCCCCATCTTAGTCATCTTGTACCTCCAACACTATTTTATTTATCAATATGGACAAATGCTTCACAATTGAAAGTCTTTCAAAAGGAATAATCTACCTTTTTACCTATCATGCTTATTATAGAATTCCACCATCCAAAGGAATTTGAGGCCCTTTATTTATTAAATAAATACTAGTATCCATAGTATCTACCCAAAATTGTAAGGTTAAACCTGCATGTAAATCTATGCTCCTTGCATGCTCCATGATTGTCCTATTCATCCTTTCTGACACACCATTTTGTTGTGTTATTCTTGGAACCATCTTCTCTCTACGAATCCCATGGAATGAATAGTAATTATGAAATTCCTTGTTTCAATATTCACCTCCATTTTTTGATCTAAAACACTTCCACTTATTTCCTATCTCATTCTCAACCAAAGCTTTTCATTTCTTAAAAGCATCAAAAACATCAGATTTTTTTCATATATAATAAACCCAAGTTTTTCTAGTTGCATCATCAATAAAAGTAAGATAGTAAGAAGAGACACCAAAGGATGATACTTGAGCCGATCCCCATACATCTGTATGCACAAGCTTTAACTTTTCATCCTTATTTGTCTTCCCAACTCTGAGAAATATGAATCTCTTCTATTTTTCGTACACACAATGCTCATAGAATTCCAAATCCACCTTCTTTGAATATGGCAACAAATTCTTTTAGTGGAGAACTTGCATCCCATTCTCACTCATTTGCCCAAGTTTTTGGTGCCATAATTTTTTGTCCACTTCTATAGAATCTAAATCAATAGAAGAGTCAACATTACCATTAGATAAATATAATGTACCTACCTTCTCTCTTTTTTCTATTACCAGTGATCCTTTAGTGACCTTTCATGAATTTTGTGTAAATGTAACAGTGTAGCCCTCACTTCCCAACTGCCTTGCTGAAACTAGATTTTTTCTCAACTTAGGAACATGACTCACCTATTTCAGCAACCATTTGTTTCCATGTGGTAATTTTATATGTATCTTACCCTTTCCAAAAATTTTACAAGGTTTACCGTCACCAAATAAACCTATCCAAAATCACCTTGAACATAATCTTAAAAATATTTCTTATGGGGTGTAACATGAAATGAAACACCTGAATCTAACACCCAAGAATAATTAATATTATGTAATGAAATGATTAAATAATCTTGTAACACATCACCTGATACATTTGCTTCCTGATTTTTATCTTGTTTTCTATCTCCTTGTTTTCCTTTTCAAAACCAACAATCTTTCTTGAGGTGTCCTTTTTTCCCACAAATCCAACACACCAATGTTCCTCTAGATTTTGATCTACCCTTCTTAGACTTCCCATGATTCCCTATCCCTTTCCTCTATCCTTTTGTATTCCATTAATATACATAGTCAAAGCATTACCTAATGTCTCACTTGTGCTTTTGTGTCACATTTCTTCACTAAGAATAACACCAATAACATCATCAAACTTTAAAGTGTTTGAACCAAAGATAGAATTACTCAAAACCATGACCAAGCCATTTTAGTTTTTTGGCAATGAACATAGAGTCAAAATAACCCTAACCTCATCATCAAAATTTATTCCTACATAGCTTAACTGATTTGTGACTATGTTAAATTCATTTAAATGATTGGCAACAGACCCACCTTCTGACATTTCCATATTAAATAAATGCTTCATAAGAAATACCTTGTTGGAGGCTGAGGGTTTTTCATATACTCTATTTAATGTCTTTATCACATATGCTATTGGATTTTCTTTTGAAATATTAAAGGCTAGTAACACTGCTAGGCACAACCATATTATTCTTAGTGCCTTTTTGTCAAGAACCTCCCAATATTAATCCTTCATAGTTGCCAACTTCTTTGCTATTATACCTAATGGTAGGAAAAGATCCTTATGATATAGATAGTCCTTTATTTGTATTTTCCATGGTAGTTTTAGAAATTAAACTTCTCGACCTTTAACTTTCCTTCTTCTACCATTGCTCCCACTCGAACTAGGAACCGTCTTTTCCTGTGAGTTTATCTACCAAATAACTTTCAAATTTGATACTAGTTATTAGGAATACATAATACAGAGGAATAGTAATGAAATAAAGATAGAATTAAAATGCAAAAAATATAATACAAGATATGCGTAGATTTAATGTGATTCACCCAATATAGGCTATGTCCACATAGAACCAACCATTTATTCTCTTTATTTAGTCCAATAAAGTGAAGGGATAAAACATGTAATACATCCATTACAATCTCCTCTTCACTCACATACAATGTGCCACCATAATTACAATTCCCTCATATCAAAGGAGGGTTACATATGAATTTTGTTCCAAGAGTATATATTTGAGTAAGGCACATGAATATGATCCAAAATAAACATCTTATGAATAAAATCACTTATCTCTTTTAATAAATACATGTAAGAAAATTATTTATTTTGACTTATATTCCAATGTCAATATAATGTAAGTGCATTATCATCATCTAAGAAATGAAAACATCTTTCACAAAATTTGGGTGCAAGTGCAAGCTCTACACTTCATCATGTACAATTGAAGTGAGAATAATTTGATCTCTCTTGAGACTATTTGAAATATTTAACCAAATAAAACATCTTACGTATGACCATACTCAATCATATGGTTAAACCAAGCCAAATATATTTTTGTTATCCAATAGTGTATTATACCATATGCAATCAAGAAATTCAAATATGAGGTGCTATGTTATGTGTCACCCCAAAATGTTTTTGATGTTATGGTTGGGCATCCATACATGTGGAACTAAGATGAATTTTATTAGTTTAGTACGTGTATAATAATCATCATGCTGAAAAATTATTTCCTATAGGATCCCTAAGGTCCCTCTTAAGAATATAGTGGGATATATTATCACAAATCAATGCAAGAATGTGATTGGTCAAAAAAAATTTATTTTCTAACATTGATCAGACTAGAGGACACTTGATAGATAATCATAGTAATGTAAATCATTAGATAAAATAAGACTACACAATACCAACTAGTGAATTGAGTCTTAATAGATAACACATATGTATTTCATACACCTATTGGTGTACCCCTATACTAATAAGTATTACATTCCGTTGAATTTTTTATAGCGGCCTCCCTTCGAAATGCATGACTATATAGGTTATCGATGCTAGAGAATGATGAGATAAAATGAAAAATTATGGAAGTAATCTAAAAAGGCCATATTTGGCCTAGTCCCTCACCTTTTGGAATCTACAAGATTAAAAATTTAAAATAAATATGAGGCATGGTAACTTTTTATCAAGTACATGGCCACTAATGAGATCATTTCCAATAAAAAGTATCCATTTCTATGTATTGATGATGTCCTATACCATCTCAAGGGAGAAAAATAATTCACAAAGATTGATATGAAGTAAGGGCACCTTTAAGTGTCCTTCATTCCATCTGATTTTTGGATAATGAAATTTTAGTCCAAGGAAGGTCTCTTTGAATGGTTTTTCATGCCCTTAGACTTTATGAATGATGTATTATGACCATTCATTGAGTCCTTTGTGGTTTTTTATATGGATGTCATCTTCATTTTTAGTAAGACTTGGGAGGATCACTTTATGTAGGCTTGACAATTCTTAACACCCTATACAACCATAAGATATAAGTGAAAAGGGATAAGTGCTCCTTTGGTTTTCAGAGTATCCAATATCTAGGATACATCAATAAAGAAGATAATTTACACATTGACCTTAAAAATATCTAGGTCATTAAAGAATAGCTAGCCCAAACAACAATCATAAAACTCATAAGATTTTTGTGGTTAATTAAATTAAATTTATGATTTGTGCTTTGATTCTTTCATCTTTCATGGCCCCTAAACTAAGCAAAAAAATAATGGGAAAATGCCAAAATTGTGTGGACCATCATGAAATAATGATCTTTTGAGTTAAAAATGTGACTTTATTAGCACTAGTCCTTGCTTTGCCATTATATGAAGGAAATTTAGAATGCAAACTAACCTAAGGAAAAAAACACAAATGATCCTATTCTAAACTCAATTTAACCTCAAGATAGAGCAACAAATGAAAGAAAATAAAAAAACACACACTTATGAAACTGAAGTACCATGACCTTCCTCCATTGTGATTAAAATTTACTTACTCTTTAAATGTGGTTTTTTAATCCTTTCTCCAATGAAAATGGAAATTGGGCAACATTTTGGTATGCAAATGGAATTTTGATGTTCTGGATTTTCTTGAGAATTCATTAACACTTCATTAGCATAAATATGGATGATGAAAGTGATAACTTACATGCCAATTTATAGGCTTATGAGAGGTTAATTGGATGGTTGAGGATTATTTAAATTTGATAATTTAATAAAATAATCAATGGTGGATAATTAGTCCTCATCCATGAGGATGATGACCAATTTTGTTGGTTGAAAAGAAAGAGGAGTTGGTTGAGTGTGTCAGTAAGAACAAGTCAAGTTAGATGTTTGAGTCATCAAGGAAGTTGAAATGTTTTAAGGTGACTCACAATGTGGTTGAATAAGTTGAGGAAGGTGGTTGGATGAGTCAAAACATGGTTGAGATAAATGTTGAGGATGTTTGGGTGAGGTGAAAAGTTTGGTTTTTAATTAATTTTGGAGGAAAGCGGTGTGCATAATTAATTAATTAATAGTTATTCAAAATTTGGAGGGAAATAATGTTAATTTGAATTTAATTTGGGAAAGATAAAGGTTAGTTTTTCAAAGTGAATTTCAACACTAAATGGTAAAATTTAGGTGTCTACATTTACCCCTCTTTGAAATGGTGTTGTGAAGCAATACCATTTCAAAGAATAGTATTCAAAGTAGAGAATTGAAGATTGTGGAAAATAAAGTTGCCCCAGGTAATTGGAAAAATTTGTGATGATTCACCCTCAAGTGTTTGTGTGGAAATTAGATGAACACTCAAAATGATTTGAAGGATAAATGATGAAGTGGTTAGTAAATAAAAGTACTAAAATCAATAAAGCGCTTGTAAGATTAAAAAATGTGTAAAATGATTTTCCCATAATTGATAATTGCTAAAGAGAAAGTTGGGAAAATAATATTTCCCATTCATCAACTGCATGTTTGGATGCTGCTCAAGACTTGAGGGTCACATGATTAGATATGGGAATGATATATCCCAAAGATGGTAAGTTGGAGGCTGTAAAACAAAAAATATAGATTGTCCAATGTGTGATAAGATTTTACAGTATTGATAGTTATAAGCAATGATAAATATGTTTAGCACTTTGATTAAATGATGGTAGAAAATGTGGATAAGTGGCTTGGATGGATGATGGTGGCTGAACTAACCCTAGAGACCCCATGTCTCTAATCATTGCCTACATAATCTATTGTGGACAAATTTTGAGTGGGGATATAATGCCAGATGTAGTTATCCCAATGTGGGAAGAGATGTAAAGTGATGATGTAATATAAAATTGACCCATGGATGTTCTTAACCCACTTTTGTGATTGGATGTGATGTATTTATTTTCCCCCAACAAATTATATATGCAAATAGTAGATTGGGAATTGATATATCCTCTGATAAGTTGCACACTTTAAGGTGCCCCATGAAGCATGGTTCATACGAGTGGGAACAATATACCCCATTTAAAAATCTATAAGCTTGGATTGGATTGTTTGATTTATCTATTGATTGATTGAGGGATTGATGGATAAAGGATGGATATTGGGATGTTGTTGGTCCTAATTGATCGGTGTGAGAGATTGATGGAAATATTGGGAAATGATTATGGATGATTTATGTGCAAGTATAAATAAGTAAATTAAGAAACTACATAGTAAATTATGATACTTCATGAAATTGGATAACATGGATGAGATATATGGATGGATGGAAGAGAAAGGTGATTATGGGATGTATGGTGTAATAAATTTGATTTTGTGTAGTTAAATACTTATAAAAGTAGAGGAAAATAAATTTGCCATTTATAGAATGGCAAATTTGGCATTGATTATGGTGAATTTGTTAAAGAGAATGGAAAATTTATTATAAAATGGTGAATTCATTATCCAAAAGCAAATTTGTTCAACATATTTGTGAATTCATTCAAGATAGTGGTGAATTAATTTTGAACTTGAAGTGACCATCTTCCGGAGGGCATAACCTTTGTCTCTGGACTTTGTTTGAGTTCTTATTTTCACCAAATTAAGGCATCAGAAAGGAGAATGAAACATGAACATGCATTACATTTTATCTTAGGATAATTCATTAAAAAAAGTGAAAATTTCATTGGAAATGCTAGGGATAAAAGAATGTTGTTTGATAAATTCAAGTGCTTGTTGATGTGATTGTTAATTTTAATGAGTGTGTTTGAGATGGATAATGAGCATGGAATGATTAACATAGTGTCCATTTGAAATTTTCATTGAAGAGACAAGTTTGAATACATCCACAAATCATCCTATGGATTAGTCTTCTCATCATGTCATAGGTCCTCCTAGGATTATACCATAATAGTTTTGGCTAAGATGACACACAAATGTTTCACCAAAGAATGTGAGATGGTTTGATAGATGCTTATGTTTATGTGTTTTACTTTAGATTTATAACAATAATTCCAACATTAGTAATTGATAAGATTTGAGAAACCTTGATTTGATATAGTGTAAGGTGGTGTGAACCAATGGTATAGAAAAACCATGATGCCTATTGTGTTATATGCATAAGAATTGATAGAGTCACTAGTGCAAGATTTAGTGCATCATGATATGGAAGACCATAATAACACCATTTGTAATGTGCATAGTGATTTAGACTTAATAAATAATAATTAAGATGATAAAAATAAATATTTTCAAAAATAAAAACCATGTAAGGAAAAAAAACTAGGAAGCAAACAAACATTGCTTAAATAAGTAAAAAAGAAATAAAATGAATTTACAAACAAGAAAGCAAGTGACTTTTAAAATGTAAATGACTAGACAAACATGTAAATAAATGACTATACAAATAAGTAAGCAAATGACTATATAAACAAGTAAGCAAATAGATTTGGATGTCTGTGGTTAGAGTAGAACCCTTTGGCATATGAGATTTTAGATAATGTTAAACCATTCAATGAGTAATCAGTATAAGGGATGACTAGGGTACGTAACTAAGGACAAGGGATTTTTTGATTTTTTTATATTTTGTTATATTTTATATTTTTTTGGATTTTATGGATTTTATAATGTTTACACAAGGATTAATAGCCATGGGAAAAAACCTATTTTAGCACCAAATAAGGGAGCAGTAGAATGGGGAAGGGATATATTAGGATGGAGTATGGATGAATAAAAATTGATAGGAATTGAGACAATAATTTAAAGGGACATGTGATGTAAGAACCAAATGTATTGTCATCAAAGTAACATTGTAAATATACAAAAAGATGTTTCTAAGAAAATATCTCAAGATGCTTCCACTTCCTTATCAAGTTCAAACTGAGAATAAGGATGGTTTAGTGATGGAAAAGATTAGATTGACAAGGATGGGTTTTGATGGGTTTGGAATTTTTGGATTGGTAAGGGTAATTAAGGATGGTTTAGGTTAGGTTAAAGATAGTCTTAGAATGGTTAAGGATACTTTAGGATAGTTTATGATAGGTAAGGATGCTTTTGGATAAGTGTATGATGGTTAAGTATGGTTGAGGATGAGTGTAGGATGGATTTATGGTTGAGGATGAGTGTAGGATGGATTTGGATAGGTGTAGAATGTGTAAGTATGAAGGGATGATTGAGAATGCATAGGATGGATTGGGTTTGCCCCATGTGTAAGGTGCTTGTACTCAATTGATTATTTTATGCATAACGTCATAAATTAGTTTTCATCATGGTACTTACCCAAAGCACCATAATAATGGTTTTCAGTTTTGGATGGATTATTTCTCTTTCTCATTTTTTCCCTCTCATTTTTTTGATGTTTTTATTTTATTTTTGTTTTTGGCATAGAAATTATGTAAGGGTTTGAGATGCATGATGTTTTCCACTATTGACCTTTAAAGTATGCACTCTAGAGATGTCTTCAATAACTTATTTGATTTCTAAGTTGGCTTCTTCTAGATTTACCAAGACACCATCTTAGCCCCTACAATAAATGGTACTACCAAATAGGGTGAAGTGGAAGGTGTGTTGGATAAAGGATGTGTGATGATTGCATGAAATTTTTGGATGGATGGAATGATAATGGAGATAAGTATAGATGTCATGATGTGAAAGGTGATTGGGATGGGATAAAAAATCTCACATTTATCAAAACTGGGAGTAACCACAAGTTGGATTATTTGGGGATTCATTTTAGGATCAGTGGTGTCTTCAATATGTGATAGGGATCCATCCTAAAACTATGTTAATATAGGGGGTATATTAATTTTTTCATCCATTGGTGCCTTATAAATGTTTTCACCAAGTGATTCTTCTTTATTGTTTTGATTGGGAGTTAGATTGTCTAATGTCACCTCAAAGAGGTTTTCATTAAGGGACTCATACATTTGATTTTCTACATATTTTGATGAACACTTGTTCCTCAAAATATGTAGATGTTTCATTATGTTATTCTAGCTAGAGACTAGGTAGGAATTATGTAATTATTTGATTATCATGGAAGGAAATTGATGATAGGTAAAATTTTTGCTCCTAATCAATGGGTATGAGAGATGGAGTTGCACTATGAGAGGAAGGATTGGTGTTATTTATAAAAGGAATCATGGCAACACGGTCCTCGTAGAGACTACGAATAGATTATGTTTTGATTATAGATGAAATTTTGTTAGAAACCATAAAAGTATCACTAACATCTTTACATTGATTTCAAATAATTTATAGCCAATTCAATGAGGTTTATTGTTTACTTTGAAATGGATGGGTTTTTTAATTCCTTGCTCTTGTATTTTTTTATCTACAAGTACCTCGATCACTTGGGGTGTATGTTGTGGGGTGATGCAATATTTAATGTGTTGTAAGAATTTAGGTATTGGACAATGGGTGATAGGTTGTGTTAGTTGGAGGGGGATTGTTCCAAGATGGGATCTTGGTAAAAAATGGGATCTTTATCAAAAATGATATCTTGGTCAAAGATAGACTCTTGGTCTAAAATAGGCTTTTCAATGAAGATAGTGTTGTCACTTGAGCATGCACCCCTTGAGGAGATGAAAAGAATCTCCTCATTCAAGTGTCACAATATAACCACCTTAGGGTTGTGGGTGACCCAAATTTGAGGTAGATCTCTAGATTAGGGCTAGTTCCCTTGATGTACCACTATAGATCAAACCTACTACTAAGTTTTGAGGGGTGAAAAGGGAGAAGGATAACTAAAAAAATAAATTTATAGGAGAAGTGATACACCAAATATATGGTCTACTCATACCACTTACAATGCACTTGGAACTAAAGAGAATCCCACACATACACTTCATCCAATTAAACACTTTTCTTCTACATCAATGTTTCAAGCATGGGGTCTTGAAGAGAGTTTAGGCTAAGAGGACTTAGGTAATAAGTATTCTAGAAACTATAATGAATTATTTAATCACTATACCTACAATACATATTAGACACTTCTTGTTGACCTAAAAAATAGAGCTTTCAACTACACAAGGCATTAGGAAGGATAACATGTCCAGGTAAGCAAAATACACTTGTACAAGACCAAAAACCATAGAATGTACTTCATGGAGTCATAAATGAGGTAAAACAACATTATTTATTATTTCAAGGAAAAAATTGAGTAGGGATATGCCATACTCAGGTGGAAAGATCCCTGCAACAACCAAAAAGGCTAGTATTTATAGAAATTATGAGAGGAGAGAGAGAAGGGGAAGCTCAAGAGTCACTAGGACACTTTTCAAGTAAGGAGAATGAGTTAAAAAAAATATAATAAATAATTAAATAGTTCCTACATGGAAAATAAGGACAAATGTCCCTGAAACTCATATAACTCCTCCATATGTTGCATAGATTCTCTCTTTCTTGCACATGAAACTGCCCTCATGATTTGCCTTCATAAAACTACCTCATCATTGAGCAGGGTCAGGTCTGATGATTGATATAAGGGGGAGGGGTTAATAAAAATCCTTCACATGTATTATATTAGTCTCTAATAATCCATATTCTTCTATCCATGGGCAATCATCCCTGACAATCACAAATAACTCCTTCCCATGCACCTCTCACACTTGGAATTCAAAATATTTCTAATTCTATAATCTGATCCATGTACAAGGAGGAGTGACACAAAAATAATTTCCAAGTCATTAGTTTCATGAATCAAGCCTCAAAAGGCTTCCCAATTAGAGTTTTCACCATTTTCAGTAAGTCTTCACTATCTGCCCACTAGACTGGCTGAGATGAAGAAGATAGTAGACACACTTAGGAGACTAGATAGCCCAATATATGAGTATGGGGACCTAAAAAAAATACTAATCTTCCACGTAAAGGTGATTTCATCTTTTGAAACCTCTCCATACCTATAAAACATAAAAAATTGTCAAGAAAAACCTTGTTGTACACCATCCGTATAGGTAGGGTACAACTCAGCCACATGGAACAGAGGCCTAGAGAGTCTTATAAAAATTAAATTCAATTTCATGGCCTTTATATGACCTTTATATACTCCATTTTCCTTATTTCCTCCATTGGGTCTAAGAAAGGGTTTGTGAGGGTTTTTAGTCTTTTCAAGTCTTAGGCATTGTTCATAGAATTGGCATGTTGAAGCTCTAAAATAATACCATTAAAGGTATCTTAGGGACCTTTAATAACATATTTGATCACCTTGGGGTCCCATGCAAATATTCATGTAATTTTCAAGCATCTCAAGATGGTGAGCCATGCCTTTTCCATGCATTATATAGGGTTCATTGTCTTCAAGACCAAAAATGGCTTCTTGGTGGGTTATCATAAATAATTAAGGTTCAGACACATATTATTATATCTAATACACATGATTCAATCATCATAATATCTCATTAAAATATAGGAATGAAGATGGCCACCCTTTAGGAAACAGGCCTAGACCTTATTTAGTGTGTCTGCCTTCAACTTTGTGGTTCTGACCTTGTTGATGACCCTCCATCCTATGAGATAACTTAAAAACGTAAATTTTACCTCAATATACATGATTCAAATTACTATAATGCTTTCCACATGCTAGGACTAGAAGTGGTTCCCTATTTGGAGTTAGGCTTATACCTTGTCCACTATGTCTAACTACAATCCTAGTTGCCTAGACCACCTTGTCTAGTTTAAAACCATAATTCAAGTTTATTCATATTTATTCATGTGTGTCTTGACTCCTCCAATCACCTTGAGGTGTATCTAAACCTTCTGGCTCATCCTCCATCTTCAATTCCAAAACAAGGGTAAAGTGCAAGGGGAAAGTGCCCCCTATCTAAGATAAAACAAGGGTAATTACCTTATTTGTATCACAAAAAAACCATGGAAGGGTTTTATAAATGATATTATTATACTCTCCACAAAAATTTATCTCTTAACTCAGTCATTTAACCCTCTAAAAGTCTCAAAATCCAAGGTAGACTAGTCAAGGGATGACTGTATGCAAGATATCCTTAGTATAGACTATGTTTGATTTATTTTTAGACTCATTTATTTGGTGTATTTTAACTATTTATTGTACCTAAAAGGTGAAAAAATCATGGTGTATATGTGTAGGAACCATTTATCACTTAATATCACTATAAATCATCTCTTTTACAACTTTAAGTTGCAATAAGAATTCTCTCTACCTAACTGATTGTGATAACTTCTTAGGGTATACTATAGGTATGTATGTGGATGAATTAGGCATTGTAAGTATTTAATTAGATATAATTTTAGGTTTCATATCATATCATCATGTGTTAATTATCTTTAACTCTTCCTTACCTTTCCTTGTTACCATGATCTTCAAGACTGAGCCTCTTTAGGTGTTGACTGAGATATTGCACTTTTACCCCTACTAGAGGTGATCATGGGTCAATTATCATAATGAATTGATTGTAAATCCTTCATATATTTTCCTTAGATCATATTTCACCTACTTAATTTCATTATTTTTATTTACGAGTACTACCAACACCTCAACACCCTCAAGCTCTTACTGCCTACTTGTTCGTCGAGATATTTCATCTTTTAACCCTGCCTATAAATGTTCATAGCTTAGGGGAAGCTTTGAAACCTTATTAGGTAATTTGAAATTTTAAGTATTTAATTCATGTTATGGGTGTACTAATCAACAAAGGACTTCATAAACCATTGTCATACCACAGTTAAAAATGTTGAAATAGATGTAGCACTATAGATGTTTGTGCTAGCTTTCCTTTACTTTGTCATGGCAAATGAGGGTATTATTTGATGGATTCCATGTTCATTCAATCACATTTATATTTAATATCATTTATATCTCAATTATTTAGTACCTAAACTCCTCTTTTTCAAGACATTGAAAATAGGTCTTGGCTATAGGTGTATCTTAAACCTGTTGTAGAAATAGGGTATGAGCTTGGGAAGTCAAAAACAACTTATACTTTCCTTTAATGGTATATATAGTTTATACACATTATTTGTTCATCATCCAAGTCATTTAAGCATGGAGACATGGATTGTGATTGTGTTATTGGGTAAATATCGTGTTGGAGTCTCAGTCCTGTAGATGTTATTGATCAAAATTAGTGTTTTATAGGCACTTTTGAGGGCCTTCAAATATCATCTTCCACAATTCCTTACTCCTTCAAACTTAGCATAGTGTTTCTCCATGTTAGAGATAAAAATAAAATATCATTGGAATTAATTAAAAGTATTGGGGAACATATCATGAGATTTTTGAAACAACCCTCTGGACCTTTGTTTGCACTTTTCAGGGACAAGAGGCCAAAACACAGATTGGCTACTTGGGATAGTTCCTCAATGTCATAATGAGTTACCAAATTATGAATCATGTTAATTAGGCTAACATATAACTTTAAAAATCTCATGAGGGTTCCAAATTGACAATATCCTACCATACAACACCCCTGTAGCTCTTTTTGAGATAACTATGGATGCAAAAGAGCACTTTGCAAGCATACATAAGTCTAGAAGAGGATTATTGAGTTCATGAAACTTAAAAACAAATAATATAGTGATAAAACCTATGGATAATCCCTAATAAACATATGAAACAATCCATCTTGTCAAATCAAATTAGAAAATTCAAAAACTAGCTCAAAAGGAGACCCCTCATGGATGAATAAGCATAAAAACTATCTAGCTTCTTAGCAATGGTTCATACAGGAGGATCCATAAAACTCAAACTTATTTCCATGGATTTGAATCTAACTCATACCTCTTTAAACCCATAAGATCACTCCTCCCAACTTCACCTGGATGGCTTGTACCAAGCATGCAAAGTTGACTCTCCTTGGCTTGTAAAGGTAAGAAAGAAAAAATGGAAGAAAAATTTGATCCATCTAACCTTTTATCTAAAAAATAGGCATGGTAAATACTTTAAGGAGATGAAGAGGCACATTTCCATGTTTTTAGCCGAAGGTGGACTTCCCAAATCCATACAAGTGCCATTAAGGGGTTGATTTTGAGGAGTTTTCCCTATTTTCATGCATGAAACTACTTCTTGAATTGACTCTGACTACCTCCTAACATATTATGACTTAATCCACATTAAATTCTTATTGGTGACAAATATGCTTCCTTGAAAAGTTTGTATAAGTCATTTCATAAGGCAAAAATATGACCAAAAGGCATTTTTTGCATATGAGACATGGTAAAGGACCAATTTATGAACTAGGAATAACTTATAATATCTAAATGACCATATTATGATATTTTAAAGGTAATTTTATCCTTTTACCATGTTTTACTAGACTTTACCAATGTTCACTTTGGTTGACTAGACAAGCAAAAGGAAGATGGACTTAGACCAAGGCTAGAGAAGGGATAGGTGAGGTGTTTAAACACACATGAGATCCTATTAGATATGTGATAACTTGTGAAAAGTTTTAATATATAGGGGTTGACCCAAATTCTATCAATACTTTTGGAAATTCCTAGGGGTAACATGCTTGCCTATTTTAAGGACTAGTGGCCTTATCCCATCCATTAGGTAAAGGGAGTCAGATGCACTTTGAAATAACAAGATCAGACCTTGACTTGACTAACAAGATAGCTGATTGACCTCAAAACACACAAAGGAAAGACAACACACAAAAAGACCAAGAAAATACACAAAGCAAAGGCACACTTGTGTTACTAAGCACTTAGGGAAAATAAGACATAGTAGAAAGGAAACTAATTATGTACATCTAACCAAACATACCTCCTTTCCTAGAATAAAATGATAGTACCTTGAATCTCCATCCTCATGAGATGAATGAGGGTACCAAGCATGCTTGCTTTTAGATGTAGTATTAGATGACTCAAGCTTCTTTCTTGCTTCTTGGCTTGGCATGTCCTTTGATGGAGTCATCTCAAATGAGTCTCCAAGATAGATGAACTCTTCTTGGCCTTGGAAATATGCCTCATATTGCTGCTCCATTGTCTTATCATGGTAAATTTACATCTCCATGAATGGAACAGCTCCTTGAATGTCCATGTCTTCTTGAAAGGTTTCATTTCTCTTTTATTTTGTTACTACTTCTTCAAAACCTTCAAGAAGTGTTGTGTTATAACACTCTAGTAATGTTTCTTTTTCAAACTCCTTGTTGATGTTTGTAGGAGTAGCTTCACATGTGATTCTATAATGAATCTCCAAACCATTTACAAAAGATTCATAGTCATCATGGATTACTCCATCATGGTTTAGAGCCTCTTGATGATGATACCTCTCAACATATACTTGATCCTTAACAACTTGGGTTTGTTTTCTTAGAAGTCTTGCCTTCTCACTATCTTCATATTCTTTGAGCATTTACATATAAGTATGCCACATGTATTCTGATTGAAACATACCATCTTGCTTACCAACTCTTGTAGTCATCTCAAAAGGAATTGTAGGCCCCTTAGGCTTTCAAATTTAATGGAAATGTCTTCAAATCTTTGCCATAAATCATCATCCTCTTTTTAGTCAGCATCATGAAGGTGAAAAACAAGAGAAACTTATTCCTCTTTAGAATCCAAAAGAACCTCTTCCAAAGCTTCTTCCTCACTACAAGTAAGGTCCTCTTGCTCATCATCACAATCTTATGTTTATTCATAATAATTAAACTCTTCCTCAACATCAATCCGATCTAAAATCTCCATCTCCTTCTCCCTCTTAGTGGTGCCAATACTAAGCATCTCAAAACCAAGAATTTTAGCCCAAGAAGGCTTCCAAGGAACAATGTATTCATCAATATTATAATCTAATTTATCCTCAATAAAATTATCCATATTAGGTTCAATGACTTCATTTGATTAAATATTTTATTGTAAAGATGAGAGATTTTGCATTTTGAGTTCCAATTCCTCAATTCTTTTGGCAAGGCTTTCTTGAAATAGATTCTCTTGGGGGGAGATATAATCTTCATTAGGAAAGGAAGTAGAAGGAATTTGAGATGAAAGACAAAAGGCTTCTTGAGGAGGGGTGGGAGGGAGTTTAATAGGTTCAAATTTCTCTTCACTTCCAACTTCTCCACTTAGACATTCTTTTTCCTTCTTTCCACAAGCTGCCACTACCTCTTTCCATCTTGGGAAGCTAGGCTTAGAGGATTCTTCATGAGGTTGAGATACAAATGAAATAATGTCACCCTTAGAGACCTAATTTTATACTACCATGATGGATTGATTCATATGTTGGTTTGCCAACTCAATCTTCTTGTCAAGATGAGCCTCCAACATCAACCTTATTCTCTCAGAATCCTCTCCAACAGTGGTATCCCTCTACCTTTGGCTTCTCTCTTGGATGGACCTCCAAGAAGGAAAACTTTGGGGAATGCATGATGGACTTGGGGAATTTTGAAACATTATTGGATTGGAATTTTGAATATGTGTATTTGACACACTTGAAGGCTATTGTGGGGTGTATTGGAGCTGCCAAGGCTGAGTTGGTTCATGATATTTTAACCTCTCTTCTATGTTGAAAATTAGAACACAAACATTAAGTATTTCACCCATAAGGACTTGATTATCTCTCTCAATGGGCATCCATTCTCTCTTGACTAGATCTAAATCATCCCTCACACTCTTAACATAATCACTAGGGATAACTTGACCAAAACCATTTTTAGTATCAAGGTCTAGCATATAGTCCTTGTAGCCAATGAGAGTCTTCTTGAAACTTGTAGTGGATTGACATGGAGAGGAACAAGGTGAGATATGTGAAACATAATATTGATGGGGATGATTATAGGCAACATAGGATTGATAGGGATCATGACAAGACTGGATAAGGACTTGTTCATATTGAGAGGGAATGGGCAAAGTTGGATATGTCTCACCAACTTGTGTTAAGACAAATTCAACATCAAAATAATTAATGAATCATTCATGAGAAGTGTATATAAAAAGAAAAAAAAATTAAATTAGACTACCTAGCCTACTTAACTATTAAATGTATGCTTGGAGTCACCATTTGTGCTTAGTGAGATTGCCTCCAAACGCTGATATCTTGAGGAGAACACCAAAACTCCTATAGGAATAGACTATTTAGTCCCACCAAGAATGCCAAAAATATTTGTCACTTAAAATTTCACCCCTTGAGGAGATGATAAGTCTCTCCTCATTCAAGTGGCATAATGGAACCACCTTGGGGTTGTGGGTGACCCAAATTTGAGGTAGATCTCTAGATTGGGGTTAGTTCCCTTGATGTACCACATAGATCAAACCTACTACTAACTTTTAGGGGGTGAAAATGGAGAAGTGTAATTGAAAAAAAATCAAATATAGGGGAGGTGATACACCAAATATATGGTCTACTCACACCACTTACAAATCACTTGAAACCAAAGATAATTCCACACATACACTTCATCCATTTAAACACTTCTTTTCTACATCAATGTTTCAAGCATGGGGTCTCGAAGAGAGCTTAAGATAGGAGGAATTAGATAATAATTATAATAAAAAAACTAATGAATAAGCTACTCACTATACCTAAAATCCACATTAGACACTTCTTGTTGACCTAAAAAAGAGAGCTTTCAACTATACAAGGCATTAGGAAGGATAATATGTCAAGGTAAGTAAAATACACTTGTATAAGAACAAAAACCATAGAATGCACTTAATGGATCATGAATGAGGTAAAACAACATTATTTATTAGTTCAAGGAAAAAATTTAGTAGGGATTCACCATAATCAGGGGGAGAGATCCCTATAATAACCAAAAAGGCTAGTATTTATAGTAATTGTGAGAGGAGAGAGAGAAGGGGAAGCTCAAGAATCACTAGGACACTTGTCAAGAAAGGTTAATGAGTTATAATAAAATATAATCAAGAATTAAATAGGAATTATAAGGAAAATAAGGACAAATGTCCCTCAAACTCACTTAACTCCTACATATGTGGCATATATTCTCTCTTTCTTGCACATGAAAATGCCTTCATGATTTGCCTTCACAAAAATACCTCATCATTGAGTAGGGTTAGGTCTGATGATTGATGTGAGGGGGAGGGGTTACTAAAAATCCTCCACATTAATTTTATTAGTCTCTTCTCATCCATATTCTTCTATCCATGAGCAATCATCCTTGACAATCACAAATAACTCCTTCCCATGCACCTCTCACACTTGGCATTCTAAATACTTACAATTATATAATTTTATATATGAATAGGGAGGAATGACACTTTTAAATCATGTCCAAGTCATCAAGGTCATGAATCAAGCCTCAAAATGCTTCCCAATTGGAGTTTTCACCATTTTCACTAAGTGTTCACTATCTGTTGACTGGACTGGCTAAGATGAAAAAGATAGTAGACACATTTAAGAGATTAGAGAGGCCAATATATGAGCATGGGGACTTGAAAAAAGTCCCAATATTCCTCCTAAAGTTTATTTCATCTTTTGAAACCTCTCCATACCTACAAAACAAAAAAATTTGTCAAGAAAATCCCTATTGTACACCATTCATATAGGTAGGGTATAACTCAGTCACATGGAACAGGGGCCTAGAGAGTATTATAAAACTTCAAGTCAATTTCATGGAATTTACACCCCCTCTAGATAATCCATTTGCCCTATTTCCTCTATTGGGTCTGAGCGAGGGTTTGTGAGGGTTTTTAGCCTTTTCAAGTCTTAGGCATTGTTCATGGAGTTGGCATGTTGAAGATATGAAATGATTACATTTAAGGCATATTATAAAGCCTTAATAACATATTTTATCACTTTGGGGTCCCATGTAAAGTTTCATGGAAGTTTCAAGCATCTTAAGATGGCCAATCGTGCCTATTCCATGCATTATGCAAGGTTCATTGCCTTCAAGCCAAAAAATGGATTCTTAGTGGGTTATACAACATAATAAAGGTTTATATACATATTTTTATATCCAATACACACAATTAAATCATCATAATATCTCATTAAAATCTAGGAATGAAGATGACCACTCTTTAGGAAATAGGCCTAAACCTTATTCAGTGTGTCTGCCTACAACTTTATGGTTCAGACCTTGTTGATGACCATACATACCTATAAGATAAATTAAACACATAAATTTTACCTCCATAAACATGATTCAAATTATTATAATGATTTCAAAATTCAAGGACTAGAAGTGGTCCCTATTTGGAGTTAGGTTTGTACCTTGTCCACTAGGTGTGGCTACAAACCTACTTTCCTAGACCACCCTATCTCATTTAAAACCATAATGAAAGGTTATTAATGTCTATTAATGTGTGTTTAAAATATTAAAATAAAATTTAGGGTTATCTAATTTTTTTCCCTCATATTCCATCTTCAATTCTAAAACTTGCAACGTTCATGCAAAGGGAAAGTGCCTCCTGTCTAACACAAAATAGGGGGCACTTCCCCTATTTGTATGAAAAAAAGACCATGGGAGGGTTTTATAAAATATATGAGGATAATCTCCAAAATAATCTATCTCCTAACTCCTCCATTTGACCCTCTAGAAGTCTTAAAATGTAAGGTAGACTAGTCAGGTGATGACTATATGTAGGATCTCCTTGGTGTAGACTGTGTTTGCTTATTTTTTAGACTCCTTTCCTTGGTGGATTTGAAATATTTAAGGTACCTCAATGGTGAAAAAATAATGGTGTATATGTGTAGGAACCATTTATCACTTAATCTCACTATAAATCCTCTCCTTTATAGCTTTAAGTTGTAGTAAGAATCCTCTCTACCTAACTGACTGTGATAACTTCTTAGGGCCTATTGTAAGTATGTATGTGCATGAAATAGGCCTTGGACATCTTTAATGAGATCCAATTTTATTTTTCATTATATATAATCATGTTTTCATTATTTTTAACTCCTGCCTACCTTGCCAGCTTACCATGATCTTCAAGACTGAGCCGCTTTAGGTGTTGACTAAGATCACCCCTTTAAACCTGTTGTAGGTGATCATGGGTCAATTATACTGATGAAGTAATTTTAAATCCTTCATATAGTTTATTTGGATCATATTTAACCTAATTTAGTTCATTATTTTTATTCATGAGTATTAGCAACACCTCAACACCCTCAAGCTCTTACTGCTTGCTTGTTCGTTGAGATATTTCATCTTTTAACCCTGCCTATAAATGTTCATAGCTTAGGGGAAGCTTTGAAACATTTCATTAGTTATATTTAAACCTTTTTATGTCCTTTTAAATGTGAAGGATTTAACTCATGTTTTGGGTGTACTAATCAACAAAGTACTTCATAAACCACTACCATACCATAGTAAAAAATGTTGAAATAGATGCATCCATGTAGATGTCTGTGCTAGCTCTCTTTGACTTTGTCATGGAAAATGAGGGTCTCCTTTGATGGGTTCCATGTTAATTTGATAACCTTTGTATTTAATATCATTTATTTCTCAATGATTTATTAACTAAACTCTTCCTTTGCAAGACATGGAAAATAGGTCTTGGTTGTAGGTGTATCTTAGACCTATTGTATGGACATGGTATGAGCTTGGGAAGTCAAAAACAACTTATACTTTCCTCTGATGGTCTCTCTAGTTTATACACATTCTTAGTTCATTATCTAAGTCATTTAAGCATGGATAAATGGCTTGGGATTGTGGTATTGGGTAAATATCTTGTTGGATTCTAAGTCACGTAGATGTTATTGATCAAATTTAGTGTTTTATAGGCACTTTTGAGGGCCTTCAAACATCATCTTCCACTATTCCTTCCTCCTTCTAACTTGACACAATGTTTTTTCAAGACAATATCATTGGAATGAATTAAAAGTATTGGGGATCCTATCATGAGAGTTTTTAAATAACCCCCTGGACCTCTATTTGCACTTTTTAGGGACAAGAGGCCAAAACATGGATTGGCTACTTGGGATAGTTCCTAAATGTCACAATGAGTTACCAAAGGATGAATCATGTTCATCAGGATAACATACAACTTTAAAATCTCATGAGGGTTCAAAATTGATAATATCCTACCATACAAAAACCCTATAGCTCTGTCTAAGATTACTGTGGATGCAAAAGAGTAGTTTGTAAGCATACATAAGCCTAGAAGAGGATTATTGAGTTCATGAAACTCCAAAACCAAGAAGCTAGGGAGAAAAATTGTGGAGAGGCCCTCAAAAACATATGAAACAATCCATCTTGTCAAATCAAAGAAGAAAATTCAAAAACTAGCTCCAAAAGAGACTCCTCATGAATGAATAAGTATAAAAGCTGCCTGGCTTCCTAGCAATGGTTCATAAAGGAAGAGCCATGAAACTCAGACTTCTTGCCATAGATTTGAAGTTGAATCAGACCTCTTTCAACCCCCAAGAACACTCCTCCCAACTTCACCTATATGACTTGCACCAAGCATGAAAAGTTGACTCTCCTTGGCTTACAAAGGTAAGAAAAAAGAAATAGAAGCATAATTTGATCCATATGACCTTTTCTCTACAAAACAGGAATGATAAAGACTTTAGGGAGATGAAGAGGCACATTCCCACATTTTTAGCTGAAGGTGGACTTCCCAAGTCTGCATAAGTGCCATTAAGGGGCTAATTTTGAGGAGTTTTCCCTATTTTCATGCAATAAACTACTTTTATAACTGACTCTAATTTCCTCCTAACATATTATGACTTCTGCCACATTATATTCTTGTTGGTGATAAATATGCTTCCTTAGAAAGTCTGTACAAGTCATTTAATAAGCCAAAAATATGACCAAAAGGCATTTTTTGCATATGATACATGGTAAAGGACCAATTTATGACCTAGGAACAACTTAGAACATCTAAATGACCATATTAGGATATTTTAAAGGTAATTTGAGCCTTTGACCATGTTTGACTAGAGTTGACTTTGGTTGACTAGACAAGCACAAGTAAGATGGACTTAGACCAAGGTTAGAGCAGGGATAGGTGAGGTGTTTGGACATACATGAGACCCTATTAGATATGTGGGAACTTTCAAAAAGTTTTAGTATGTATGGGTTGACCTAATTTGACTAAAAGTCAAATTTGGTCAATAGATAGGTTCATCAAAAATGGAAGGTAGAACCTAGTTGTTAAATATGGGTTGATAAACTATGGATTAGTTAGAAATGGATGTGTCAAAAAGATGTTTATGAGAAATGGATGGAAGGTTATGACCTTGACTTGGAAATGGAGTAGCTTGATTAGGCATCCCCTCTTTTTGAGTAAGTTATATTACATCTAAATGTGCATTCATATTCCTTATTTCCTCTAGTAATATTATTGTTGTTGATTATCCTATATGACCTCTACCTATTTATATAAAATTTATCTTTGCTTTGATTTTGAATGCCATATTTTAAATTTTATGCAAGTGTTTATTTCACCACTTATTGCCTTCTTTCTTTAATTTTCTTCAACAAGTTTTTGTTTCACAACCTATTATTTATTCTTAGGTCTTCCAACAACCAACACCTTTTTTTATCTTTCTCTCTCCTTAGTAGTTCTGGGGCTGTTCAGAGATAGGTAGGGTTGGCTTGGGTCTTTAGGGCCCCACCTTCCCTACCCTAGCTATGAGTAGTCCCTCCCCCTCACCCCAACAACTAGGGCTTCTTTAATTTAACCTAGAATGTAATAAAGGCCAATGTCGTATGGTTTATGAAAGAATTGCACTCAATATCCTTTGACATTCCTTTTCACTCTCCCACTTATTCATCACTAAAACATATAATTATTTTTATAAAATCAAAATACTATAAATTTTAGGGTGTGTATCGAAGTTCGTTGTGTAAGATTGTGTGGAATTTAAATCTCTATTGTGGCACTATGATTTTATAACCACAAAGAAGAGGAATAATTATAAGTTTTCAGTGATTAAAGAGAAGGAAATTTGGAAATGAGTCGATGGCATGAAGCATTTGAGTGTACGTAATGAGATTGGTTTTGTTTACAATTTTTTAAATAATTTGGTTATGCTACCTTCAATATGTTTCCACATTTTGCATAGATGTCTATCAAAGAATTTGAAACTACAATGTATAACAAATATAATATCTTAATTATCATTTAATTGATGTCCATACCATGTTACAAAGTTCTAATTATAACATGGTCAAAGATGAGTCTTAATTAGGTGATGCCTAGCATTGTACATGTGTTAATTATTGAATCGACATAAAAAATCTAAGAAAATAGAGAGTATTTGCACCCGATGGACCAATGGAAAGTCATAAAATAGAAATATATATATATATATAATGAGACAAATATAAAATGATTTCCTCACCATAAAAATTCTTATGATGTAATTTAAAAAAAAAAAATACACATTACCTTTACAAGGGAATTTCCAATCCTTAAGAAAATGGTCTTAACCCACAAAATATATAGGAGATTTGAATAGTCTTATGCAAACCAACATTATATATTTTTTAAATTAAAAAGTGCACTTTTATTAATAAAATAAATATAGTACAACACTAGTCATACAAAAAAAGGATGGGTGGAAAAGTCACATCCCAAAAGTGAAGCCACACTGGGATAAAAAAGCTACAAGGCCAACAAGAGAAAGAACAAAAGAAAAAACAAGAACAACCAAGGCCTATATCCACAATACAAAATTTTTTACCCTTTTTCTTTGGAACCTCAGTCCATCATGATAGAGGATTTACCTCCATCAGACTAGTAATAACCAATGGAATCGTAAGACTATGCTGAGGTTCAAACAGGGGCTAACCTTGTCAGATTCAAAAGTTTTGGATTAATGCGATCTCTTGATATCACCACCTAAAGCATTATATTTAGGTGTTATTTGGCAAGAAGAATATGCCACATTTATTTTTGAGTCTTCTTTCTTCCCTATGCCATCTAGTTATTTTTTTGATCTCGGTTAACAAAGTGTGATCATACGGTTGCTATCCTTTAAGATGAGAACGCCGATCCTTTTGTTATTTTAGTTTGGCCAAAATAATGGAAAAAATGACATTTTAAGGTAGGGTTTTCATAATATAAGGTTTGGAACCAACATGAATTATCATGATTCATTGAGATTTGATTTGGAAAACCTTTGCTAAGGTCAACCTCCACATAAATATGGGCATAGGTAAACAACCCTTGCTTATACTGCTCCATATCCATCTTGATGAACCTTCCAAGAGTATTACCAATAGTTTCATATACTGAGGGGTGATATAAGGAAAGAGGAAGATTAGGGAGCTGAACCCAAACTAGCATTTTGGACACCACCATTGTTGAGGGATCAAAGTCAAAAACCCAAGGAGTAACAAAGAGCCCAACTCTTCCCCAAAATCAAGGTCTTTTTAAATTTTTTTTTTGATAATCTTTAAGCTTAGAAAATTAGATTATGAAAAACTATTTGGCACACAAATAGATCAAACAGTCTTTGGTCTAGGGTGCATCAACCCATTGATGCAACTCCTCTGACCGAGGCCAAAATTGATTAAACCTACAAATAATTTTATAGTCTTTAAAAGAAGAAATTAATCCAATTACTTGGAGAAGAGAAATCTCTATTACAAGGAATTCATCTAATTTATCTAAAACATAAAAAATAGGAAACATTGAGGGTGGATCTGAAAAGACCTTAGGGCAAGCAACATCCTTGTAAGAAAAACCTTGATCCCTTTAAAAGTAAATCGCATCCTTGAAAAAACCTTGTTTCTTAATTTCATGAACTATAAAATCTGATATAATGGCTGCATTAATCCTATTCAAAAAATATATTAATAAGGCCATGTCTACACAATAACAATCTACTATTACTATTGTGCCTTAACCCTACCCCTTACTCCTCCATTTGCTTGAATTTTCCCCTAGCCAACATTATCTTTGGACTCCATATCTTTCAAATCTATTATAAAAGTTGAAATATAGGTTCCACTCCATCATAAATAAATAACCTTTGCCAACCGGAAATGTAAGCTCCCAATGTAAAATCAATAATAAATTTATGTTACCGATTACTTGAGATTTGAAACTACTTTTTATAAAGTGGAATCCACACCAATTTGCATCCACTTTGAACATGGTTTCTCACATAAGGTTGCATCCTGATCACATGTCTTACCCCTCATTTTATACAAATTAAGTTCAACCTATGATAAGAAGTTTTCCTCCTCTTCCTCTAAAATACTCCCCCCATCTATTCCAAAGAAAAGGCCACCACCATTTATTTCCCTTCCCTCTATTCAGTTCAGTTCAATTCAATTTCCTTGAATTTTACAAGGAAAGGAAAACATGGTTTTGTTGTCCCCCAAAAATATCACTCATTTTTGAGACAACATATTAACTATTTTGGTTCAACAGACCAAAATCCTCTCTCCCTTTTCAAAAAATTGTTCTGAGCATTCGAGTTCTTCATTTTTCAAAACTTTCCCAAAAATCTACGGACTCTGCAGGCTTAAAATCTACAGACTCAATTCTATGGACTTCGTAGGAAGGAATCTAATGACTCATTTCTATAGACTCTGCTAGTTCTATGGATTCATATCTATGGACTCTACAAGCTTAAATCTATGAACTCTGTAGATATGGTTTTACGGACTCAAAATGCTTGAGATTAGTAGGTTCAACAGGTCCAAAGGCTTCTACAGGTGAGTTCAATCAAAAGAACAAGTTTCCAACACTTTGTCATTTTCAGGATTGGTTCAATGTCTTGGTTCAACCAAAAGAGTTCATCGGCAAGCTTCTATGCAGTGTTTGAACTATTGAACTGTTGAACCTTGAACCATTTTGGTTCAACGGGTTCAATGGGTTTAAAGGTTCAACACCATTGGCAAGAGTTAAGCACTTCAGTAAAGGTTCAACAAGTTCAACTGCTTCTCGGTTCAACGGCTTCAAAACACTTATCAAAGAGAAGAAGGCTTGAACTATTGAACTATTGAACCACTTTGGTTCAAAGGTTCAATGGGTTCAAAAGGTTCAAAGTGTATGGTTCAATGCGGTTTGGTTTAAAACATTTGGTTCAAGCAGTCCAGTGAATGAGTGGAACACAAGAAAGTGATTGAACCATTGAACCGTTGAACCAAAGAAGGTTCAATCGATCAGTTTAATCGGCAGATTCAAGGGGCTGCCCCAAAGCCAAAGGAAAAAATGCCCTTGCAGAGGGCAATGAACCAAGCCGGGTGCCCTTGCGGAGGGAAGCGAGAAAAAGTGGACAAAGAGAATTCCTTCAAAAAAGTGAACCAAAGACAAACAACCCATATGGAGGGTAGGTGGAGAGCAGATGGACTGTTGCAAAAACCTGAAGGATAGTTTAGGGCTTGAACAAGTCCATGTGGAGGGCACAGTTCTCTTTCTGGAAGAGTCCACTGAAAAAGGAAAAACTCGTCGAGGAAATAAAAGCCTGAAGGCCGCCTGAAAGATCCCAAAGGGTAGGTACCCTTATGAGAGGCTCTTGCCAAGGAAAGTGGACCATTTATCAAGATCTCAAAGGGAAAGTTCCATCTGGGAAAGATAAAACCTCAAAGTGTAGCGGAAGCAACCATGTGTTCCTTTTAAAGTTGAAGCAAAAGCTGCCAAGTGTCGTCTACTGGGACAAAGTTTCTAATAAGTTTAAAAGCTATGGAATGTACCATGTGTTCTATTATAAATTAGCAGAAGCCACCACATGTCAACATCTACATTTTCTTCTGTTTGTTTCGTAAGGACTGTGGTGGGCCCCGGGTGAAGTGCAAAGGTCAAGTGAAGCGCGACAAGTGTCTGCATCCACGTGGATCCAAAAGAGTCCTGAATGTTTCTACAGTGCTTCTATAAGCTCAGTGGAAGCTGCCACCTATCATCCTTTGTGGGACTCTTAAAAGACATCTAAAGCCTCTATAAGTTAAGCAGATGCTGCCACATGTCCTCACCTATTTCATAGTGGAATACGCCACGTGTCACTTGTTAAGATCAGCAAAAAGTGGCTAAAGCAAGTAGGAAAAACATGAAGGAATTGCTAAGGGGGATGACGGGCCCATAGCCATCAAATTTAGGGTAACCAAGTAGTCATTGGCTTTCAAATGATGACAGACTTGAAGATGTCAAATTTGTGGCAATGAAATAACTATTGATCCTTGCAGACTTAAGCACAGACCCTGTGAACAAATTCAGTTACCGGCCAAAGAGATAGCCTGAGAGTTTAGATCACACTGAAAAAGGAAAATACAACCAAGAAAGGGGGAATGATGAAGGATCAAAAATATCTGTGCATGGGATATGTTTCTAGAAGATGAAGCAGTCTACCAGGTGGACATTGAAGAACGCAAACATTCAATGGCACGGCCTATTTTCTTGCATTGAGTAGAGCGAACAACTATGCACACATAAGGAAACACATCGAGTGGCCCATATTAAAAACCAACACTCAATTCTAGTATAGCCCATGAATAGAATTTAAAATGCATTGTAAGCCATTTTTGTGAAACAAAGTGCCCAAGTCTTTCTTGGAGCACTATATATTAGACTCTCTCTTATTGTTTTAGAAGATATATCTCTCTGTTATCAAAAACAAAACTCTACCCAAATTGAAAGGCATTATTGAGACTTTGAGCTCAGATTGTACATCATATTTTGTTATTTGAATATGAAAACAAGTGACTTTTTAGACTTTGTGCTGGAATAGCTTGGTTGTTGGGGAAATTGTTCTTATGTTTTTTGCCTTAATACATTTTTTGTCCATTTAATTGAATAAGCAAAATTAGTGAAAATAATCAGAAAGGTGTCCTGAAGCCAACTATGGAGAGACTTTGTGCCCCCCCCATAATTGCCTTTAGTGTGTTTTCTTTCTATTCATGTGTAAAGGATCTTGGGATGACTTTGTGCCCTCCTTGTCCTTCATATTTTACTCTTTAGCAGTTGAGGTGGAGACTTTGTGCTACATTTCATCCTATTGTGTTACTGCGCCCTATTACAGTTACTTGTCACCACCTGAGAGGTTCCTTTTGTTTGCTGAACAACACTTCTGAAAGAAGAGGAGTGTGTTTTGTCATTTCATCAGGATTTCTCCTTTGATTTGTGAACATCATCTCTAAAAAAAGAGAGATGGATGGTTTATCCTACCCCTGAATGTTATTTTCTACTTATATATATATATATATATATATATGTATGTATATATATATATATAGCTCCTACATATTTACAGGGAACCTCCCCTTGATGAGAGGAGAGATTTGTCCCCTTTTGATGTAGTAAACCTGCACATCAGGCCAACCAATTTCTCTATGCTGTGGTTGAAGAGACCTATTTTGCTCATCAGTTAGCTGATTGACAAAATATTCACCCAACAGTTTTTGGTGACTCCACTAGGGACACAGTAATTTTATGCAATTTGGAGCCTCAAGCTTTAGATTGAAACATCACCTGTGTTTTACCCATTATCATTATATCCTTATCCATTTATCCCACTATGGAAGAACGTGCAATTTGAACCCTCAAGCTTCAAGCTGAAGTAGTGCCAGTTCTTTTTCATTTTTATTTTTACACTCTAGCAGATCCACGATATATGTGAAGCCAAAGGGCTAAAGGTATTGTTGACCCTGTATTCGAGTTGGTACAACAAAGTAATTTTGATCTGTTTCCTTCACCATCTCACCTCCAACAAACCAGGAGCTTTCCTCCTACTAAAGTCAAGTCTCCATTACTAGGCAAAGCCTCTATTTTCACTTTTAATAAAGCTTTGTCAATACTTACCCCTCTGAGATTTGTTATCCCACCTTTTCATAGTCATACAATGGTAGTTCAAGGTCCTTGGGATAATTCTTTTGGCCCACTCAATTTAACTCCATCTCTACATGAGTTACCACATAGTTCAAGGAAAAATTTCTCCAAGTTTTATGGTGATGGGAAGGTTCATCCTGATGAACATATTACAGCCTTTAGCATAGCCTATGGTGTGATAGGCATGGAGCATGAAGATGTAGCAGTCAAGCTGTTCATGGAAACTTTACAAGGTGCTACTACATACTGGTTCTACCATCTACAGGCCTAGACTATGATTGACTGGAACATGCTCAAAGCCAAATTTGAAGCTAGATTCAAGCTTGCAAAAGATGCGCATGCTTTGCTGGCTCAACTCACACAAATGAAGAAAGAACCTCATGAGCCAATGAGGAATTTAATAGCCAAGTTCAACAAATTGAGGAATAAGATTCCTGTAATTGCTCAGCCTACAGCTGAGAATCTCAAATATTTATTCATCAATTCTTAGCTGCCTGAAGTGAGTTTTCTGTTGAGATGTCTTGGCCAAAGAGACCTTGTTGCAGCTCAAATTTTGGCCACTGAGGTGGAAGATGACCTTATCTTGGTAGGAAAGATAAGGATAGATACTAACAGAGGTAAATATTCTTCATCTTCTGAATACCCATCTACATGTACCACTAATCCAATGGTGCAAAAGCTAGCAAATGAACTGCTAGCCTTGAAAAGACAAATGGCCCAAGGTATGTTTGCTCCTTATCAGGATATGCCAAGGAGGACATTTCAGAACCAACCATATCAAGGCAATGCTACCAGAAGTCAAGGGTAGCCAAATCATCTTCCTCCCCCATAGGGGAAACTTGCCATTGAAACATCCCTAACTAATTCAAAAATTAGATATTTCAAAATAGAATCAGATTTCTCTTTCCAGCCTGAATCGAACCAAGAAAATGACACTGATCTCCTTGTAGAAAGCCAAGAAGAATTACCTGGCGACTCCAACATTAGTTTCTTGAATTATCAGGATGAACCCAGAGGTAAAGGAGAAGCAGTTGATGGATCATATGCTGTATTCATCCAGTCCTAGAACTAGTCAGCCAAATAAGCTAATAAAGGAAAAATAGAGGAAAGTTCTCAGCCTGTAATCTCAATTGCCAAATGAGGAACTTCTCTGTGTTTCAAGCCAAAGGATCCAGTGAGTAATAAAAAGTACATATATCAAACATCCCTGCACCTTCTACTTTAACTTCACAGATTAGTCCTCCCCCTCCTAAAAAATAGAAATATGAACTCCCTTCCTCTGTTCCAAGTCCATTTCAGTCATTTGACATAATCGACCATGTCAAGAAGACCAACATTCAAAATCTAAATTTGAATTCTTGCAAGCCAACCCTGAGCAGTTGGATAGGTTGGTTGAGTGTGTGAAGAAGAAATCCATCCCTGTAGGACAAGATGTTAAAAAAGTAACTCATGATCCTCCAAGGAACATGTCCATCCCAAACAATCTTGTCATTACTCCTCTTGCTGCCCTTAAGAAATTAGAGCCTTTCTATGTTTCCCTGTTGATAAATGGTCACAAGCTGAGCAATTACATCATTGATTCCAGAGCTTTAGACAACATCATGCCAGCCAAAGTGGCAGAATATTTGGGACTCACATTGACTAAACCTTTAGGAGATGTTTCTCCATAGAGAACAAACAAGTACCTTTGCTGGGATAAATCAAAGATGCCCAATTTGCATTTGTAGCATTCCTAGAGAAAAGAATCAAGATGACAGTCCTAGTGGCCAATGTCCCAGCCTCATATGGCATTCTTCTTGGATGAAATTTATATAAAGATGTTAGAGGAGAATTGAGCATGGACCTGTATGAAGTGAGAATCTCTGTCAAAGGCATCATGAAGAGGCTGCTTCTTGAAAAGGAATCAAAATATGTTGTCACTCAAACATCAGCCCCTGAAGCTCAAATTTTATTTGAATCTTTAGGCATGGGTAATTACTTCTTAACCATAGAAGATATTCATGTTTCAGCAGATAAAAGTCCTATAGGTGGTGATCCAAGAATTAACTCAGATGAGACATCAGAAGAATTGGTGGTGTGTAGTATAAATGAAAAAGGATCTTTCCTCTCTAATGAAGGAAAATCTAAGGAAATATTAGTTTTTAATGATGTTTGGATCCTGGAATTTGATGGCAGTAATTCTTCTACCACGCAAGAGCTGGGATTGTGTTGATATCTCCTCAAGGAGATATTTTTCCTTCTTCATACAAGTTGTAATTTAGCAACACCAACAACATCACTGAGTATTAATCTTTATTGCTTGGATTGAAGGATGCTCGAGATAAAGGCATTAAACTCCCTCATGCTAAAGGAGATGTTAAACTAGTGGTTTGTCAGGTAAAGAACCTGTATCAAACCAAAAATGAGAGATTACGCCATTACCACAATATAGTCTGGGATCAAATCGAAAGCTTTGATGCTTTCAACATCTCTGCCATTCCCAGGGAATTCAATGACCGAGCTAATGCACTGGTTGTTTTAGCAACTCTCTTAGTTCCTCACCTGGACTTCAAAGGAAATAGGTATACTATTGAATTGGTCTTTTGACCAAGTGTGCTTAATAATGCCAATCATTGGCAAGTGTTCAATGACGACAACCAAATCATCCCCTTTTTGAAACAAAAAGACAGCTTTGAACACCTTCACTTGGAAGGTAGTAAGCTCTAGAAACTTGAATCAGCTCCTAAAATGAATTTAGATATAGGTGAAGAATTCCTACAGTTAAAAGGGAATAAAATTTCTAAAGGACTGGTTTCTCTTGAGAAACTGTTTGACAAGCACGACAGGTTTATCAAAATAAAACAAATGGATTCAAACTCCTCCCAAGGGTTTGATCAAATAAATTTGGGTACCAAGGAAAATCCCAAGATGGTGAACATTGGGAAGTGTTGTACTTTAGAGGAGAAACTCAAATTTACTGACCTATTTCATCATTACATGGATGTTTTGGCGTACTCTTATGATGATCTGAAGTCACTCAGGCCTAAGAAAATTCACCATGAAATTCCTCTCAAGGATGATTTAGTGCCTTACAAGCAAAAATCCTAACAGTATAATCCAAAGATATCAGGTACTAGTCTATCTGAGATACAAAAAATGTTGAATGCTAGGATAATTTTTCAAATCCATCATTCCACATGGATTGCCAACATAGTCCCTATGAGGAAAAAGAATGGCAAAATTTGCATCTATGTGGATTTTAGGAATCTGAATCAGTCATATTTAAAGGATAATTATCCTTTACCCATCATGGATCAAGTGCTTCAGACAATGACCGGCTCAGAGATGTTATCAATGCTAGACGGCTTCTCATGATACAATCAAGCTGAAGTTAGTGAAGCAGACCAACATAAGACTGCCTTCAACACACCTTGGGGCACCTTTGCTTATCAAAGAATGACATTTGGCCTAATAAATGCTGGTGCCACTTTCCAAATAGAAATGGACCTCACTTTCAAGGATGAGATGGGTAAGTTCATTGTAGTTTATCTTGATGACTTGACCATATTTTCTAAGCATCGCCCATATCATATACGCCACTTGCAACAAGTGCTAGAGCACTACTGCCAGAATGGCATTTCCTTAAACCCCAAGAAGTCAGTTTTTGGAGTAATAGAGGAGAAAATTATCTGACATTGTGTCCAAAGGAGGCATAAAGATAGACTCAAATAGAGTCAAGTCTATCTAAGAGCTTACCTTGCCTACAAGTAAGACTGTTGTTCACTCTTTCTTCAAAAAGGTGAATTTATTATGAAGGTTCATCTCCAAGTTTGCTGAGAAGACTTGACACATTGTAAACATGATGAAGGGAAAGGCCACCTTCAGCTAGATTGAAGAAGGAAAGTCATCATTTGAGGATATCAAGACTGCCATTGCCCATGCCCCAATTCTGGTTTTTCCATACTCCAACAAAGAGTTCATCATATACAGTTATGCTTCTAAACACACGCTTTCATAAATTCTAGTTCAACAGAATAAAAAAGGTATGGAATCTCCCATTTCTTTCATGAGCTGCCCTCTTAAAGATCATGAGCTAAAGTACTCAAACATGGAGAAGTATGCTTATGCAGTGATGAAGGCAGTCAAGCATTTCCACTTTTACATCTTGAATTCTCACACTACTGCCTTGGTTTTTGATACCACAGTCAAATCCATACTAACTCAGTATGAGTTTGGGACAAAAAGAGGAAATTAGATTGCAAAGATCTAGGAGTTTGATCTAGTCATCAAGCCAACAAAGTTGGTATGGGGAAAAGGCCTATGCCAATTAATTGCTAATAACAAACCAAAAGAAATAGAGCATGAAGAAGCAGAGGTGGAAGACACACCGACATTCCTCTTTGTCTCCACCACAAATGAGTGGTATTCAGGTATTGCTCATTTCCTTACTTATGGTGAGTGTCCTACTCACCTATCTTATAAAGAAAGGAGGACTATCAAGTTGAAAGCTACCAATTTTGTCTTTTGGGACAATGGCCTGTACAAGAGGAGCCTTGATGGAGTGTTCCTTCACTGTGTGGACAAGGAGCAACAAAGCCAACTTTTTAAATCTTTCCATAATCTAGCCTATGGAGGACATTTTTTTGCTTCTATGACTACCCATAAAATTCTACAAGCTAGGTATTACTGGCCAACTCTTTTCCAAGATGCATACAAGTGGGTAAGGAAATGTGAATTATGCTAATAGTTTGTTGGGAGACCTAAGTTAGCCTCCCTACCTCTCAAGCCAGTGGTCATAGAAGAACCATTCCAGCAATGGGGAATTGATTTTATTGGAGCTATAAACCCATCTTCAAGTGCTTGACATGACTATGTCCTTACAACAACTGACTACTTCACCAAGTGGGTAGAAGCTATCCCAACCAAGCATGCTACTTCAGAAGTAGTGTGCAATTTCCTCAAGGAGAATATCATTTCTAGGTTTGGGGTCCCAACCAGGATTTTCACAGACAACACAACTTGTTTCACTTCCCAAGAGATTACTCAATTCTATTTTTACTATGGGATCACCCTCTCCCACTCTTCTGATTACTTTCCACAAGGGAATGGACAAGCTAAATCAAGTAACAAGAACCTGATGACTATCATCAAGAAGTTGGTGGATGACAACCAAAGGACATGGCATAAAGCATTGGTTGATGCTTTGTGGATAGATAGAATTACATCAAAAAGGGCAATTGGTATGTCTCCTTTCTAACTTCTTTATGGGCTCAATGCTGAAATACCAATCACCCTGGAATTACTAGCATTAAAATTGGCCAAGGTAATTGAAGATCAGACATATGAAAACTCCATCGACAAGAGGATCATGTGCTTAACTAAGCTGAATGAGCAATCAACTATGGTGGTGGACTGAATTACTATGCATCAAAGTTTGGTGAAGAAGCTATTCGACCAGAAGGCAAAAAATTGTGATTTCCAGGTTGGAGATCAAGTCCAGTTGTGGGATAAAAGGAGAGAATCAAAGGGGATGCATGGAAAGATTGACTCCCTTTGGAGGGGCCCATTTACTATTCATCAACTAAATGGTAAAAATAGTTTCTTGCTAAAACATCAAGATGACACACTCTTTTCTTTGCCTTACAATGGGCAACATCTAAAGCACTTCAATCCGTGAAGTATCAAATAAGATCAGCTTGTACACACACACACACACACACACACACACACACACACACACACACACACACACACACACACACACACACACACATATATATGTATATGTATAGTCTTTAGTTCTATTTTTTATTTTCATTTTTTTTCACCTTTATTTTTGGGTAGCATGACTTCATGGCCTAATGGCATACTTCAAGGCACTAGAGATTTTGGTTTCTACTCCCCTCAGCTGTTCCAAGTTTTTAGTTGAAGGAAGTTCCCCAATTGGAGACAACTGTTGTCCCCCAAAATATCACTCATTTTTGAGACAGCATATGAACTATTTTGGTTCAACAGACCAAAATCCTCTCTCCCATTTTCAAAAAATTATTCTGAGCATTCAAGTTCTTCATTTTTCAAAACTTTCCTAGAAATCTATAGACTCTGCATGCTTAAAATCTATGGACTCAGTTCTACAGACTTCACAAGAAGGAATCTATGGACTCATTTCTATGGACTCTATAGGCTTAAATTTATGAACTCTGTAGATATGTTTCTATGAACTCAAAATGCTTGAAATCAATAGGTTCAATAGGTTCAAAGTCTTCTACAAGCGAGTTTAATCAAAAGAACAAGTTTCCAACACTTAGTCATTTTCAAGATTGGTTCAATGTCTTGGTTCAACCAAAAGAGTTCATCGGCAAACTTCTATGCAGTGTTTGAACCATTGAACTGTTGAATCTTGAACCATTTTGGTTCAACGAGTTCAATGGGTTCAAAGGTTCAATGTCATCGGTAAGAGTTAAGCACTTCAGCAAAAGTTCAACAAGTTCAACCACTTCTAAGTTCAACGGCTTCAAAACACTTATCAAAGAGAAGAAGGCTTGAACCATTGAACCACTTTGGTTCAAAGGTTCAACAGGTTCAGTGGTTCAAAAGGTTCAAAGCGTATGGTTCAACCTAGTTTGGTTCAAAATGTTTGGTTCAAGTGGTCAAGTGAATGAGTGGAACACAAAAAAGTGATTGAACTGTTGAACCAAAGAAGGTTCAATTGGTCGGTTCAATTGGCAGGTTCAAGGGGTACCCCAAAGCCAAAGGAAAAAGTACCCTTGTGGAGGGCAATGAATTGAGCCAAGTGCCCTTGTGGAGGGTAGTGAGCAAAAGTGGACAAAGAGAATTCCTTCAGAAAAGTGAATCAATGACAAACAGCCCTTGCAAAGGGTAGGTGAGGAGCAAATGGACCATTACAAAAACTTAAAGGATAGTTATGGGCTTGAACAAGTCCTTGCGGAGGGCACAGTTCTCTTTTGAGAAAAGTCTACTGAAAAAGGAAAAACCCATCGAGGAAATAAAAGCCTGAAAGCCACCTAAAAGATCTCAAAGGGTAGGTACCCTTGTGGGAGGCTCTTGCTAAGGAAAGTGGACCATTTCTCAAGACCTCAAAGGGTAAGTTCCATTTGAGAAAGATCAAACCTCAAAGTGCAGCAAAAGCTGCCACGTGTCCCTTTTAAAGTTGAAGCAGAAGCTGCCAAGTGTCATCTGCCAGGACACAGTTTATAATAAGTTTAAATGCTATAGAACGTGCCATGTGTTCTGTTATAAATCAACAGAAGCCACCACGTGTCAATATCTGTAGTTTCTTCCTTTTGTTTCGTAAGGACTATGGTGGGCCCTAGGTGAAGTGCTAAGGTCAAGTGGAGTGTGACAAGTGTTTGCATCCATGTGGATCCAAAAGAGTCCTAAACGTTTCTAAAGTGCTTCTATAAGCTCAACAGAAGTTGCCACGTGTCATCCTCTATGGGACTCTCAAAACACATCTAAAGCCTCTATAAGTTAAGTGGATCCTGCCATGTGTCCTCACCTATTTCACAGTGGAATATGCCATGTGTCACTTTTTAAGATCAGTGAAAAGTGGCTGAAGCAAGCAGGAAAGACATGAAGGAATTGCTAAGGATGACAGGCCCGCAACCATCAAATTTAGGGCAACCAAGTAGTCATTGGATTTTAAATGATGATGGACTTGAAGATGTCAAATTTGTGGCAATGAAATAATTATTGATCCTTGCAGACTTAAGCACATACCCTATGAACAAATTCAATGACCAGCTAAAGAGATAGCCTGAGAGTTCAGATCGCACTGAAAAGGGTAAAATACAACAAGGAAAGGGGGAATGATGAAGAAGGATAAAAAATATCCATGCATGGGATATGTTTCTAGAAGGTGAAGCAGTCCACCAGGTGTACATTAGAGAGTGCAAACATTTAATGGCATGACTATTTTCCTGCATTGAGTAGAGTGAACAACTGTGCACACATAAGGAAACACATCAAGTGGCCCATATTAAAAACCAGCACTTGATTCCAGCATAGCCCATGGATAGAATTTAAAATGCATTAAAGGCATTGAATGCATCATAATCCATTTTTGTGAAACAAAGTGCCCAGTCTTTCTTGGAGCACTATATATTGGACTCTCTCTTATTATTTTAGAAGATATCTCTCTGTTATCAAAAACAAAACTTTGCCCAAATTGAAAGGCATTACTGAGACTTTGAGCTCAGATTGTTGATCATATTTCATTATTTAAATAAGAAAAAAATGGCTTTTCAGACTTTGTGCTGGAATAGCTTGGTTGTTGGGGAAATTGTTCTTATGTCTATTTCCTTAATACATTTTTTGTCCATTTAATTGAATAAGCAAAATTAGTGAAAATAATCAGAAAGGTGTCCTGAAGCCAACTGTGGAGGGACTTTGTGCCCCCCCACAATTGCCTTTAGTGTGTTTTCTTTCTATTCTTGTGTAAAGGTTCTTGAGACGACTTTGTGCCCTCATTACCCTTCATATTTTACTCTTTAGCAGTTGAGGTGGAGACTTTGTGCTACATGTCATCTTGATGTGTTACTGCGCCCTGTTACAGTTACTTGTCACCACCTGAGAGGTTCCTTTTGTCTACTGAATAGCACTTCTGAAAGAAGAGGAGTGCCTTCTATCATTTCATCATGATTTGTGAACATCATCTCTGAAAAAAGAGAGATGGATGGTTTATACTACCCCTAAATGTTATTTTCTACTTATATATATATAGTATATAGCTCCTGCATATTTACAAGGAACTTCCCCTTGATGAGAGGAGAGATTTGTCCCCTTTTGATGTAATAAACCTGCACATTTGGCCAACCAATTTCCCTATGATGTGGTTGAAGAGACCTATTTTTCTCATCAGTTAGCTGATTGACAAAATATTCACCCAACGGGTTTCATACCTAATCTTCATGCCTTGTTTCCACATTTGTTCTACTTTTATTTTCACATTTTTTTAAAGTTCAATTTCAAAGCATCCACTTCCTCTTCTTTCATGCCTTCCCAACAACACAACCAACTTGGAGAAGATTTTGATAGAATTATATAACCATTTGCATCTACATCTGCATCATCCTCCTCCTTCTCCAATTATCCCTAAGATGTCTTCATTAACCATTATGGAATTGATGTCAAGTATAACTTTTAAACTACCATCTGTAATACACTTACTCATACAAGACTATGAGTCTTTCTTGATGTTGATGCCCTCTAAGTCGATGATGTCATCCCCACATATATACAACATGTAATGTCTAATGCTTCTCTTCACATTTCCATATTCTCCATCAACTATGCACACTCCCCTTTGTGTTTGACACGACACTCTTTTATGCTTAAAATTGGAATACAAATCATTCCAATATTCTATTATGTTGACCCTTCTGATCTACATTGGGTGTCAAAGAGAATCTATACTCCTGCATTTTCTCAACATGAAGATAAGGGAAGATACACAGAAAATATCCAAAGATAGAAAATGTCACTAGAGAGCATTTCACTTTATTCTAGTTGTGTAGTCAACAATACTTAGTAAGTTTCCTCCACTCAATCTGCTTGCTAATTCTACATCTCGTGCATTCTAGCTTAAATTTAATTTTTGGTATAATTATTTAGTTAAGTGATGTTTTTTATTTGTGTTATATGTTTAGTGATGAGGGGAGGGTGTTAAAGAATATTTTAAATATGGTATTCAAAGTGATGGAGAAGGTGCCATTCTAAGTAGCCAAATATCCTATTGGAATGCCTTATTTGGTTCAAAATTTCAAAAACAGTACAATCAGATCTACCAAGGGTGATGAGAATGTAAAGATTGTGGGGATCATGGGAATGAGTGGCATGGGTAAAACCACCATCACTAAATAGTTTTATAATTAGAAAAGTATCTCCCTCTAGATCTATAGTTTTATATTTGATATGCGAGATGGTGCAAGCAGAAATGCCTTGCATAAAAAGTAGAAAAAACTTCTAAAAGACCTTGGTGCCCAAGATGAAATGTTAAAATTTGACCATACAAAAAAAGGTTGAGGAATTATGAAAAGTCACTTGAGATCTCTTTGTGCACTCATAGTCTTGGATAATGTGGATATGAAGTCCAATTGGATGCTCTATGTTAGGTTGTGGAGCTAAAAGCTTCAACTATTTGCAAACATGGATGAGGTTGCTGAGTATCACAGTCACCGGTGTCAGTTAGGCCGACCGACATCAGTTAGGGATGAACAAAAAGGCAACTGACATCGGTAGATAGGGACTGACATCAGTCACCTGTGCGGTTCCAGAACTGCTCGTTGCATGAACAGTTAGTTCGTTGAACCGATTGTTTGCATGTAAAGGCTATTTCGAGTCTTGAGCTATGTGTCTAATTATTTTAAATTAGAAGTCTAAGTTATTGTTTAGTATGGGATCTATTTATAGACCCATTGGCATGTATTGTAATTAGAACAATAGAGGAAGGCAAGGTAGATCCTTCCAATTGTAAGATCATTTGAGTTGCAGGTTGTTGCAAGTTCATGGGAGATCTACTTGAAGTACTTTGAGTACTTGTGTACTGGCAGTGTTATTACTGACTGGTTGGAGGTGAACACCAACTCTGTGTTTGAGTTATGTGTTGGGACCATTTTTGGTAGGAGAGTGAACTCTTGAAGGATAATTACTGTACACTTGGTGTGGGAAACCTGAAAGGTGTGGAAGATTGTGGCGTCTCTTCATTGTATTCTTTTCTGAATGAGTATTAATATAGATTGTGTTGTCTCTCATATTCTGTGTCATTTGTGAATTCTAGTTACCTATTGCTTCTAGTTAATTTTGCATGTTTAGTTGCTTATACAAGGTAATCATATTGTGCTCTTATTGAGGAGCAAGACCCTGACAAGTGGAATCAGAGCTGTTTGTTGTTCTGGATTCCCCATCAATTGGTATCAAAGCTTTTGGTTGGGTTACTAACAGGTGTTTTAGATCTAGTTAGTGTGTGTTGATTATAGGTTACTCACAGGGGTTTCTATTTGAGTGGGAGTATAGCAATGGTAGAAGAAAGTAAGCTACGCATGGAGAAGTTTAATGGAAAGAACTATCAATTATGGAGGATGCAGATAGAAGATTATCTGTATCATAAATATTTGTACTTACCATTGGGTGGGGTTGCATGCAAGCCCACAGATATGAAGGTTGAAGAATGGGAGGTTCTTGATCGAAAGGCTCTGGGATCTATAAGGTTGAGCCTTGCATCATCTGTGATTTCCAACTTATCACAGGCTAAGACAACGGTAGAGTTGATAGAATGTTTGGCAAATTTATATGAAAAACTCTTAGCTTCGAATAAGGTATTTCTTATGAAGCAATTATTTAATTTGAAAATGTTGGAAGGTGGATCTGTTCATAGTCATCTTAGTGATTTCCATGGTTTGGTAAACCAGTTAAATTCAGTCAATATTATTTTTGATGATGTAATTAAGGCTCTCTTAATCTTATGCTCATTACCTAAAAGTTGGGAGAGTTTGGTAATGGCAATTAGTAATACTGCATCTGATTCAAAAATCTTAAAAGTGGATGATGTTGTGAGTGTAATTTTGAATGAAGAAATTCACAGGAAAGCACAAGTGAATCATCAAGGAATGCTTTGAGTGTTGAAAGCAGGGGAAGGCAAAGAGATAAGATCGAGCATGGGAGATCAAGGTCAAAGATAGGTAGGAGATCCAAATCCAAGTATGGCAAGATTATCTGCTGGAATTGTGGAAAGGCAGGGCACAAAAAGAAAGATTGTTGGTTGGGTGAAGATCAACAAGAAGGAACTGAAGAAGCAGGTGATGCAGGTATTGTTGCACATGATGCTCTGGTATGTTCGTTGGATAAAGTAGAATCTTGGGTTTTAGATTTTGGTGCCTCTTTCCATGCATCCCCAAATAGGGAATTTTTTCATGAGTATGTCCAGGGAGACTTTGGAGAAATTTATTTAGGGGATGGTAAGCCTTGTCAAATGGTTGGCAAAGGGAAAGTGAAGCTGAAATTGTAGACGGGCAACACATGGGTGTTGAAGGAGGTCATGCATATCCCAGTCCTGAAGTGGAATTTGATTTTTGTAAGAAGTTTGGGTGATGAGGGTTGCATAGTAAATCTCACAATGGACTCTTGAAAGGTTACCAAGGGTGCACTTATTGTAGCAAGAGGTAAGAAAGTAGATACGCTTTATCTATCTACTTGTATTATTGATTCTCCTTTTGGTTTATCTACTTCAGCTGTAGATTTGAAGATGTGGCTTAATAGGCTTGGTCACATGAATAAGAAGGGGATGCATGTTCTTGAGTCAAAGGGTATGCTTTCGAATTTGAAAAACATGGATCGAGATTTCTGTAAGCAAAAGAAGAAAGTGACGTTTCTTGAGAAATCTAATATTCATGACAAGAACAGGAAAGCCTTGGTTTTCAAGGAGAAGGTGATGGATAAAGATCAGCGCAAGGGGCTGAAGAATTTTGAGTAGAGCAAGGTTGATATGGACAAGGGTTTGATCTAAAAAGAACTCATGGGTAGAAGTCATCGCTCACAAGTAAAACACAGAGACCGATGTCGATTAGAAAACTGACATCGACATCCAGACAAGGACCGACATTAGCTATGTGCAGCCTGACGTCAGTGACTCTGGATAGATAAACACCGACATCGGTCAGAGGGAACCGACATCGGTGATGAGGCAGTCGCATGGAATCGACGTTGATCAGGTGCAGACTGAGATGTGATCGGCATCGATCACTGAGATGGATTTTGGGTGGACAACAAGCTGTCAAGGAGTCTCAAGCACCCATATGGAGGACTTAAAGGGTAAGTAACCCTCAAATTCATCATTTCCCTTCTTTACACTACTTGTTGCTCACTGATTTTCAAGAACCAGGAAGTTATTAAAGAAGCAGAGTAGATAGATCTAAGAAACAGTGGGAGCTTGGCATAGATGAAGAATGTGATTCCTTAGAGAAGAACCAAATGGGAGTTTTTTGGTGGAGTTGCCAGCTGGAAGAAAGCACTGAGAAACAAATGGATGTTCAGGATAAAGAAGAGCAGGAATGGACACGTGAGATGAAAGGCTAGGGTATATGGTCTTGAGTAAGCTGTAAGACAATGGAGGTTTAACCATTGTGTTTTTTTTACCAAGTTGGATAATATTAGCTACATTATCTGGCTACTATATGTTGTGCTTATTGCAGGGTCACATATGCAGGGTATTGCTAAACTAAAGGTAAAGTTAGTTCAGAGGTGTGTCATGAGGAATCTGGGAGCAGCAAGATTCTTTGGCATGAGTGTGTTCTAGAGACATGGAAGGTCATAGGTTGATTTTGTCTCTAGATGATTGTGTGAAACCAGTTGGCACATCGATGGTTTGACAATTCTATGAACATTATCCTGATTCACATGATGAGGTTGAGTACATGTGTACTAAACTTGAGATTTCCCAAGCAGTGGGAGTTGTCAGCAAGTTTAGAGCCAATCCGAGAAAGAAGCACTAGAGGGCAGTTCAGTGGATTCTCAGATATCTGAGAGGGACCAAAAGCAGGTATACATGCTATGCAGGGTTAAGCACTTCTCTACATGGGTTTGTAGATGCGGATGTGGTAGGTGATTTGGATGACATGAGGTGCACTACAGGGTTTGCTGTGGTGGTTGGTCTTCAAGAGTGATCTTGTAGAGGGATACAAAGCCAAGAAACAAACTAGATGATGTATAGGTACAGGTACAATTGTAGTTATTTATCTCCAAGTGGGAGATTGTTAGGTTGTGGAGCTAAAATCTTTAACTGTTTGCAAACATGGAGGAGGTTGCTGAGTATCACAGTCACCGGCGTTGGTTAGGCTGATCGACGTCGGTCAGGGGTGAACAGAAGGGCAATCGACATCGGTAGGATTCAACTGACGTCGGTCATCTCCAGGTAGATAGGGACTGACATCGGTCACTTATGCAGTTCCAGAACTACTTGTTGCATGAACAGTTAGTTCGTTGAACCAATTGTTTGCATGTAAAGGCTATTTTGAGTCTTGAGCTGCGTGTCTAATTATTGTAAATTAGAAGTCTAAGTTATTGTTTAGTATGGGATCTATTTATAGACCCATTGGCATGTATTGTAATTAGAGCAATAGAGGAAGGCAAGGTAGATCCTTTTTAATTGTAAGATCATTTGAGTTGCAGGTTGTTGCAAGTTCATGGGAGATCTACTTGAAGTACTTTGAGTCCTTGTGTACTGCCAATGTTATTATTGACTGGTTGGAGGTGAACACCAACTCTGTGTTTGAGTTGTGTGTTGGGACCATTTTTGGTAGGAGAGTGAACTCTTGAAGGAGAATTACTGTACACTTGGTGTGGGAAGCCTGAAAGGTGTGGAAGAGTGTGGCGTCTCTTCATTGTATTCTTTTCTAGATGAGTATTAATACAGATTGTGTTGTCTCTCATATTCTGTGTCATTTGTGAATTCTAGTTACTTATTGCTTCTGGTTAATTCTGCATGTTAAGTTGCTTATACAAGGTAATCATATTATGCTCTTATTAAGGAGCAAGATCCTGACAAGTGTAATCAGAGCTGTTTGTTGTTCTGGATTCCCCATCACTCTATTGCCACAAAGATACCACCTTTGATCTAGTAGTTTGATCATTATTACATCCCATGATTTGGGAGTCCTTAAAAAGTGGTGCATCTTTTCCATATATAATATGAGACCATTGAATCCAATTCATGCCAAGTAACTCTTCTACTGGCATGATTTATTACAATCCCATCCAATTAAGGGATTTGAGTCTTTAGTTGGAAAGTTTTTGAAATCTTGCAGTGGATTACCCTTGTCACTCAAAGTGTTTGGAGGATAGGTGTATGGAAACTTGTCCAAGGAGTAATAGAAGTCTCTATTACTTAAAATCTCTAGAATACTACTAGAAGACATTAAAGAGAGGATGAAAATTAGCTTAAATGCCTTAGACATAGATGAACAAGAGGCATTCATGGATGTAGCCTATTTCTTCTTTAGACAAAAGATACACTTAGATATTGCCCTATACATTAGATCTGAGGGGGGTGGTCTGCATATTTGGGAAACCCTTGTGAGTAAGTGTCTTACTGAACTAAAACAAAATAATTAGATAAGCATGCATGAACACCTAAGGGATTCAGGAAGGGATCTGACTAATAGTCACTCTCCATGTCATTTATGGCATCAAGAGCACATAACCAACATAAAAAAATAACCCTGAGTAAGTTTTGGTTCATATTTTCATTCACAATTGTCTCTATGTCTACTTGCTTCTACTCACTTTAATTTGCATATATTTTTGTGTTTTACATTTAGGAAATAATTCTTATTAGGGGGATGAAGATTAAATTTTATGCTGGGCAATCCCTTTCAGAAGATATGATGGATCTCATGAGAATCTTGAATCGATGATTTAGGTGCCGTCTATCTTCCTCGTTGGGATATGATTTATGTGCCCTTTATCTTCCTCACTCTCTGTCTTCCTCTCTTCAAATTTACAAACCATCAAAAGACGTCTAGTTTCAAGGGATTCATTTTAAGAATAAAAGGCTTCCAACATGGATTTAAGTAAGAGAATTAAAATTTTTAGAGCTCTGGTATGCTAGTAACTTGAAAAAATTATGGGCTAATACATATGTAAGTATATTCTTTACTAGTTTTCTAAAAGTATACTTCCAATCTTACAATTTTAAGTGTCATACTAAATTCAACTGAACTATCTGCAGCCTCCATTACAATTTAGAGAACTGACTATTATTGAAGGATATAAATTTCAAATCTTTCCACCATCAATTGGATGTCTCAAGCATTTGAAAAGGATAACTGTCACTTCTACTCACATGAAGATTTTTCCACAAGAGTTTTATGATCTCCAATTTTTGGAGCACCTAAATTTATCCCTCTCTATAGAGCTATATTCACTACCTATCCATTTTGGGGATTTAACAAATCTGTGGCATATAGTTCTTTCTTTGTGATCAAGGTTGGAGATGTTGCTAGTTTATTTTAAGCAACTGATAAACCTACATCTTGATTTAAAAACTATAGGAATCTCAATTTTAGGTTAGACATGATGGAAAACATGACAAAGATGGAGTATGTGTATTTTAATGGATGCATCAAATTGTAGGAGTTACCTCATCAAATCACAAATTAGGTGTCCTTAAGGGAACTGCATGTTAAGGACACACGTTTAAGGGTTATTTGGACTAACATTAATCAACTTGGAAAATTAGAAGTGCTAGATATAACAAGATGGTTTCATAAAGCTTGTCATCCTCTCTTGAAAATTTGTCTAGCTTGACTGGTGTGAGGATTGAGAACTATCTGGGGCCTCTAATTATGCTAAAGGAATTAATCACTATCTCAAGAGTGAAGTCTTTACTAGAAGACTTTAGTCTACTGTCTCAACATTAGAGATCATTAGAGACATTGATAGCTAATACCTAGTGAAAGTCCCAAGTTTTACAAAGTTTGGAGTAGGGGGAGAGATTGAAGTTAGTGAGGCTAGTAGTAGAGAGCAGATCAACTCTTACCTTCATTCAAAGTAAAAAGGTAATCCAAAAGTACTCAAATATAAAATTTCATTAAGTGAAATTAATTGTTGTAGAGCTGGCCATGAGAGATGGTAATGATAAGAGGAAGGATAGTGAGTGGCATGGAGTCAGTAAGTGGCATTTCCAAATCTTATCATAGTTTGCTCATTTATAAAGAAGAAAAGTATGACTCTGAAATGTCCAATGAGGGGAGATGTGGCTATCACAATTTTTGTTATAAATGTAGTTAGTTATAGTCAGTGTTACTATGTGTTGTTACATGAACTTTGTTCAGATGATCTTTATTTAACAAAGGGGAAAAGTGTGCTAGTATGTGTGTGGAGAATACATGATCCATCTTTTACATTCTTACCACATGTCTTACCTATGATTTTATACAAATTAAGCTAAGTCACACCTCCTCTAACAAGAAGGTTTTATCCTCCTTTGAAGCACTCACACAGATCTATCCCAAACTAAAGGCCACCTGAGTCTGTTTTACTTTTGTTTATTCATTTCAATTCAATCTAATTCTATTGCAACAAATTCATCTTCCAAGCATACCCAATAACACAACTGGTGTCGACAAGATTTTAAAAAAATTATACCACCATCTCCTCATACAACTCCTCTAATCATAGTAAGATGTCCTAAATGTATTCCATTATGGAACTAATGTCAAATATACCATTTCCACTAACATTTGTAGTACACTTACCTGTATGGGATTGTGAGTCTTTCTTTATGTATATGCTATTTAGCCTAATGATGTCAACCCCATAAATATACAACATGTAATGTCTAACATTTATCTTCACATTGCCATATTCTTTATTAGCTATGCATTCTCCCCTTGGTGTTAGGGAAAGCACTTATTTAATCTCAAAAATGACATAAATATCATTATGGCCTTCTATCATGTTGACCCTTTTGATCTATGTTGGGTGTCAAAGGGAATCTATTCTCCTAAATTTACCAACATGAAGAGGAGGGGGATATACTTCATAAAAGATTCAAGAGTGGAAACTGGTACTAGAGAGTATTTTACTTCATTTTCTTTAAGTAGTAAAAAATAACTAGTAAGTTTCATATACTCATATTTCTCACTAATTCTACATCTCATGCATTTTAACTAATTTTTTTAATTTCTAATATAATTATTTTTTTAAGTGATGTTTGTTATTTTTTGGTATGTGCTTAGTGATGAGGGGAGGGTGTTAAATAATATTGTAAATATATAATTCTAAATAATGGAGAAGGTGTCATTCCAAGTAGCTAAATATTTTCATGGAATGGCTAATTTGGTACAAGAATTTGAAATCAAACTCATAAGTTACAAACAACTTGGCATGTTTTTAGGAGATTTACTAAAGAAACTTAGCCTTTAGTTGATTATGCTCTTACCTAAATAGTTCAATAAGGATCTACAAAAGAATATAAAACTAAGTCGACTTATGCCCAATTTATAAAACATGTGGACACATTAATTGAGAATGTTTCTAATTTAGAAATAGCAAAAACATATTTAAAAAGAAAACAACATGATGATCTTACTAGGTTGGGATCCTAAAAGGGCATTGTGAATGCATCAAATTATAAAGGAAGAAAATCATGTTAAAATATTTGGTATAGATACCTCTTTTGAGAAGATTTCAAAAACCTTCAATGGAGCTAAGTTTGATGTTGATAATAGCATACTTATAGAATGGACATTATCCCACATTCATAAAAATCCTATATATGAAATTCAAGTTGAATGTTTCAAAGGCACTCTACAACTAATCAATGTTGGAGATATATTAGGTAGCGAAAATGCAAAATGGTGTTAGATAAATCAACATTCAATGTTATTGATACAATTTTTTTTCAAAACCAAGTTAAATAGCTAGAGGATGAATGGGACAAGATCAAATGGGAAAACATGCTATCACAACAAACCCTACATGCAACACAAAAGACTAATGATAAATTAAATAATGAAGTGTTGAGAAGTTCAAGATCATCAACATTGTAAGATATTACATTCATCCCTAACTAATTTAGTTTGTAGACCTTGATATTGCAGAACTAAAAATAGAGTTAGAAAAAGAAAGAAATTACCTAATTGATAAAGAAAGGGAAAAAATGGAACTTGATGCCCAATATAAGAAAACCATGTTGGAATTCAAAAATACAATTGAAATTGATAAAGGAATGCATGACACAAAAAAATATGAAGCATACAAGTACAATGAAGAAAAGTAGATTGAACTAAGGGTAGCATAAGAAGAAAAGGATGATATTTTGAGATACTCAAGAATGCTACTACAAAAAATGGTAAATTGATTCACAAGGCCATTCTTATTAAATTGAAAAAATATGATGTAAGTTGAAGATGTCTAAATCACAAAAATGAAATGGGACACTAAGAAAGAGCAGATGGGGACCACACTTAAATTAAGAAAAGAATCAATGATGTGAATCCCTTTATCCTAGTCTAAGAGGTGGAGAAAGAATGGTTCATCGCTCCAGCTCCACATATAGTTCCTATACAAGTAGAGACTGTATTCACACAAAACATGCCATAGAGGATCTAATGTGAAGATATCAGTACAAACACATGTTTTTGGACCAAATCTAAAGTTTAATCAAACCTTATTGATGAGATGAATGATCATCTAAGTTTACAAGTATTCCCACATCAAAAAAATATTAAGTGTAAAAAATAAATAATTTATATTTATGTGTGAGTTTGTTTGTATACAATTTCATTTTTGTTTTTTAGTATAGGATGTGTGTGTGTTTGTTCTTCCATGTAAGTATATTGGTATATGTATTTTAATTAACTTAAATTTTTTTGTGTAAATCTATTTGAATGTCTCTACATAAATTTAAGGAGTTACACATAGCTAAGTGGATTTGAAGTCTTGTGATCCTTGAGGTTATTAATGTACAACTTTGATTTATAAATATTGTGATTGAAGAGAATTCATATATGATAAACTAAAATAATAGAGGAAATATCAATAGAATTTGATAAAGAAAAAATGTCATACATAAGATTATACATGATTTCACCTAGGAAACCCTTTCAGAAGAAGCCTAACATAGTAACTTCTCCTTAATTGTATTAACTCATCCATTTTCAATACAATGATATAATTCCAATTTTTGATTTTACCCTAATCCATGTGTGTCTACATAAATAGGAAACCCTAGACCAAATTTACATTACCATGGATACTAAAACCATGGGTTGAACTATGAGGTAGGAATTCTATCAATGTTTTAAATTGGCAACTAGGTAAGAATACATTCTAGCACTAGAGTCTAGTAACATGTCAAACATAGAAAATGTTGGGTGTGAAGCCACTATTCATGAGAAGTATTCACAATCACTATTCATGGTGACGTGTCATGTAGGTGTGTAGTTAATGTGGCATGTAGGTGACATGACATGAAGGTAATGTGACATGGGCCCATGGAAGGTCCTAGGATATGATCAGGATGATTTGTGATAGGTGTGGGGCATAGTAATCCACTAGAGGGCATATGTTTTGTCCTTAGTGGGTCACATATGGGTTATCACATGAGGCAACAGATAAAGGATCATGCATGGGTTGAATTTGTAAGGGGACCCATGATTTACATGTGTAGAGAAAGTCAAAAGGTGATTGTAACACCCTTTAGAATTATGTGGTTGCATGGAAAAATAAGATAAGATGAGCACTATTAAATATTGGATCACATGTGTGAGTGAGGCACAATTCTAGGAGTCACATGGGGTAGTTTGGACATTATCTAAAGTAGAGCATCTACTTTGTTGACCCTTAGAGATGAAGCAAATAAGAACAATATTGAGTGTTTGTCCTCACTTATGGAGTGGGGGATAATGTTTGGAGCCCCATGAAGGTGGTCTTGGATATTCTCTAAGTGGAGGGTAATTTTTGATGACTTTTGGCACATTGGGATAACTACCACTATGGATCACTATACACCCACTCAAATGTAGTGAATTTCTTGGAGTAGCCATGAAGTTATCTCTCCTTCTTTCTATTATCTCTCTCATATTGTAAAATGCTATAAAGCATTATGTTCTCCTTTATAATTAGTAATCCAATTCATTATGGATTCCCTTTGAGGATCTATGTAAGCCTTGGGCTTGCATGTAAAAGGTTAGATCTTGTAATGCTTGTAAGCTTAGCTCACCTAGATGCTTGGGTTATAAGCATTGGATGCATGGTTAGAGGTTAGAGACTGGAAGGCTTTTGTACTTGGCTCACCTAGATACATGGTATGGATCCTTGAGGATGAGATTGGAGGCTTGTTATCTTATCTCATGGTTGGAGTTTGATGCTTGGCTAACCTATATGCTTTGGATATAAGCATGGAGATAAAGGTAAATGTTTGGAACTCCCTTGGATGCTATGGAGGTTAGCATTGTAAGAGATGCATGTTACATCTTGGAGGTTAGAGCATGGAAGGCTTGATTGTAATATTTTCTCTCCTAAGTGCCTAGTTTTTTAGCACTAAAAAGGAGTTACTGAAAGGAGCTATGTAAGAGAGAGTTTTGTTGATGGAATGAAGTTTGTATGTTGCCTTTGCCCTGTGGTTTTTTCCTAACTAGTTTAGTAGGGTTTATTCAAAAAAATTGATGAATAGGTTATCTACCATAAGGGAAAGAGGTGAAACCATAACCATACCTTCACATTTCTCATAGATAACAACCTTAAAGGAGAAAAATGTGAAATTTAAAGACGAGGTAATTAACCTAGCCATTTCCTCATCTATGATAGTTTTGACCACTTCCACTACTTCTTTGATAGGAACTTTGGTAAAGAGGGACACATCATCAAAATTGATTAACAACTCATTATTCTCAAACTTTTTGTATTTAATTAATTACAAAAAATCCCTTGAGTTGGATATGAAAGAGGAAGTCTTTCCAACTAAAGGTTTCACATCTATTTGCAAAGAAAGTTGTAAAAAAATAGGTACGAGAGTTGGTAGTGTCTAACAATTAGCCTTAAAAATTACCCTCTTTGTGGATCTTTAGGGAACCATAGACCATAGGGGTAACCTCATTTTTAGGTATAAACATTTTCTTAATCAAGACGTCTAGAGAGGAAGACTAATAACTTTCATCACATTCTTTAAAATGTGAGAAACAAGGTTATGGTCAAGCCTCTAATAGCTACCTATATTATTGAAGTGGTCTTCGATTTTGGTGTCATAATCCATATGGTTCATAATAAAAATGGTGTTTCCCTTGTCTGCCTTAAGGGTCAAAATGTCAATGTTGTTGTTGCTGCCTATTCCTCTTTAGAGATGTTTCTTGATGGAGACTTGTCATGATGTAAATCCACTATGCAATCCTACCTAACTTCTCTTGAAATGTCTAAGGGAAGAGTTTTTAAAATATTATCAATACTTATGATAATGTCCTCTTTAGAGATAAATTGAGAAATGATATCAAAACCTAGACCTATTGAAATAACAAGTCTCAAGTCTCTTGCCACAACAGTTCCCACCCCAACCCTTTCCCTGGACTTTGAACATCATGAAAATTATAATCAACAATGGGAAGAGTCTCATTGTGAGTTCATTGACCAAAAGGATGGTATTCTTCCTTATAATGTTTGTAATAGAAGCTTTAGGTTTAATAGTGTAGGTAATGTTAAAATGAGTACATGTGATAGTGGGAATATTATCATTTTTAAGGAGTTTTGGTTAACAAACATGAGATCATTAGGGTGTCTCCTCACCCAATGGTCTCAACTTCTAGTGACCCTGAAATTGAGTGTTTTATATCTTGCATGAATATCTCTAGCTCCTTTTAAAATTATTTTTTAGGGTTATTTGATATCGTTATTGATAGTATCATTAAGTTTTTTTTTAAGATTGGTTACTTAGTATACAAGGCCTAATAACTTTATTAAGATCAACATGGGATATTTTGGTATATTTTTTTATGGATAAAATAGGTACAAGGTTAAAATGGTGTTTGGCCATTAGGTGTTTTTTAAGACTATTTACTAAGTAAAAAAATGTCTAACACCAATATTAAGAGTAACACAGGCTATTTTTTAAAAATTTATGGTTAATAAAATAGGTAAGGTTTAAATGGTTCTTAAATAAATTTTTTATCCATAATTGTAAATACTTTGTTGATTAGAAGATTTAAATTTATATAATAATACTTTTATTTTTTTTAATTTATTTGTAAAATTAAATAATGTCATGGGTTTTAAGTACAAAATATTTGTTGCCATATGTGCCTTTCAAAAAATTTAAAAAAATAATTGTATGGTTAAAATGTGAAGGTTTTTATAACATGAAAGTGGGCCTACTTAAATTAACCATCATTATTATTTAATAAATATTAAAAATATTTTAAATAATATAATATAGAATTTTCTCAAATATATTTATCATATAGTTATCTTGGAATACCTTTTCATGTAAGGTGCATTTAAATATGGTAAGATCAATATTCTCTTAAAATAAAATTATATTTAACAATTTTATGTATATAGATAAATGTAATATTTATAGGACATTCGCAATTACACATCATCTCAGTCAAGGCATCATTTTGTATTGTTTAATGTTGAAATATATTATTTTATCATATTTACCTATTTTCTATATAGATAAAGGTAATGCTCATAGATTGTTCATGATAAAGCATGAATTTGATATGGGGCATTATTTTTTATGGAATTAATTATCATTATTGTTTAATAAATATTACAAACTTGAAAGCAATTTTATAAAATATAATATATTTTTTCTCAAATATAATTATCTTAGAAAGCCTTATTTTTTCAAATGTAAGTTATATCTAAATATGGTGGCATCAACACTCGAAGGTATTATTCATAAATTGTTGACAATGAGACATCAATTTGACATATGCTATCATTATATATTGTATAATGTTGGAATGCCTTGATTTATAGTATTTACCCATTTCCAATGGGTTACACTTGCAAGCAACCCTTTTGATAACCAAATTAAATGCTTGGGTTGCATTGGATAAACTCTGAGAAGCTTTTATTGTCAAGTTGATCAACTTCATATGTAGGTCAATCAAAGATGTGATGTAAGTTGAGTGTTTTTTCCCATGTTACATAAAAGTTACGTATGCTTGTATATGCATTTAATATCATATATTTGTTTAAATTTCTTTCATATAGGACTATTCTCATCTTGAACCTGGAATTATTATCTCTAAACATGAACATATTGGAAATACAATATGCATATCAAAAACATGCAATAACAGCCTACATCCGAGCTCATCATCAACCGATGGATCTTTGTAAAACCAAAATTTTATCCTAGTACCTCTTGCTATGCCAACTATGGAGAAATACATCAAAGGATCTATTTTACCTGTCAAAGAATTAACCAGTGGTAAAAACATTTGGTCGATAAAAGAAAGATCACTTGAAAAAATTGCCCTCTATGAATATGATAATTAAAATGGTCATGAAGATTGTTTGGATTTGATTTTATTGACAATCGAGGGTGAAGGGAGAATACATGTAACATGTTTCAATGAGGTCTCTATCATGTCCCCCTTTTTAACACGAGCACACTAAAAATCCTATGCCCTAAGTTGTTCCCAAAAGTGTAAGGGTAAAGAATAAATATGAATGCTGGGGGCCCACTTGAAGAACAATTAATGAAAAAGGTATGCTATGAATTCTAATTTGTACTTGAGTTATGAGAAGTACCTTATTATCCTAATTTCACTTAAGTTGGGGCATTTTTCTATGGTCATGGGTACCCATGGTCTAAAAGTGGAATTATAAGGAATCCCTTTTAATTTTTGAAAAGGAGGATTTCCCTCCTAATTTGGATGCTCTTTTTGGGGCATTGGCTATAAAAGGAAAGTGAGGGTTGCATTTGAAGGATATGCATTTTTATGATATTGAATATTTGCTTAAGTATGTCAAACCTGGCCATAACATTTTGAGGATGGAAAACCTCAAGGTGTGAAGATGAAACCCTTCATATCTTTATTGTGAATAACTCTACATCAAGGGCTACAATTTATGCTTTATCATTCATGATTGGAAAGGTGACTTGTTTTTTGAAGCTATTTATAGATTATTGGGTCTTGGATGAGTGGTTATTTGGATCCTATGGATGAAGACCCCCCTTTTGGGCTACGCTATAAGGGAGAAACCCTCTCCTAGGGTTTGTGGATTTTTATTGATTTATTCCAGCTAGGATGACTAGAAGTGGGAGATCATTTAAGGCTTTTGAGTGGATGAATTATTGCCCAAATTTATAATATTAATTCTGATAATTAATATTATAATTTTTTATTTTTGTCACATTTTTTGGAGGTCATTTGGTGACCAAATTGAATATTGTAAATTATTATTATATTATAATTAATTATGCACTTTGGTGATTCACCTTAGGGAATGTTTGTAGGGTTTGTAGGGTGATTTTAGGCACTAAATATTGGAAAAATAATAATATATATATTTTTAAATTTTTAACAATTAATTTTAGTGAATATATCATTTATTTATGGGTGAAACAAGGCCTAATTTCTAATTTAATTAATGTTTTAATAATATAAATTTTGTGAATTGGCATGGCTTGGATTTTAGCTTATTGGGAGCTGAATTCAATGATGAACTAATGAAGTTTTGGATGTTACATTTTATATAATTTTGCATATAATTGATAAGGTTTTGATTAGGGTTGGTACATCAAAAAGGGCATCAAATTTTAGCTTGGGTGGCACTAGGGTTAGGAGGTTGAGACCTTCCTTCTTCAACTTCTTCTTTCTTGGTGATGAGAGCCATTGGTGGATAAAGATAATAAGGTATTTATTTGTTAATTTTCATAGTGGTTTGGAGTCTTCATTTTCAATCTTGAGGTGCATTTTCAGCAATAAGGGTTTATTGGTTTATATTTAGAATTATTTTAGATTTGATAGGGTTTGTTGGAAAACCCTTATTTTGTTGATTTATCTCAAATTGGGGACATTACAATGGTGTTAGAGCCATATATTGACTAACTATGGGGATTTTAAGAGGATTATTATATGATTGGTAACAAAGAGGTCAGTTATTACCTAAAGAACATCAAGAAAGGTGGGTGACATGGATTCATGTGTGTGTGTGTGTGTGTGTGTGTGAGAGAGAGAGAGAGAGAGAGAGAGAGAGAGAGAGAGAGAGAGAGAGAGAGAGAGAGAGAGAGAGAGAGAGAGAGAGAGAGAGAGAGAGAGAGAGGTTTGAGGTATTCACATTCATAAGAAAGGATGACGATAGTGATGGATTGGTTCATCCATGCTATAAGTGAGATGAATGGCTTTAATCCCCTTAATGGAGATAGTAGTAACTCAAAGAACCAACTTGACACATATACACCCCCTTGGGTAATGGAGCACCTACACATAGGCCCACCCAACCTACATTCATTAAGACAGAGAATACCTTACTAGAGAGAGAGGGTTTTCCTAACCCACTTGATGAGTTGGAGAGAGAGATTTAAGAGTATTTTTCTGAATCTATTGAAGTAAGGGGTTCTATGAGTTTTTTTAAGTATTCAACTTTGAGATGGGGGATGAGTGAGCCCAAGATCTATTATAATCCACACTTATAAGAATTATGAATATGCAAAATATAATATATATAAATAAAACACAATAGATATTGGTGGGACAAGATGCCCAAATATTCAATATATGTAGAAATAAAATACCCTTAAGGTAGAGAAACACCATATAATACTCCTTTAGGAAGGAATAACTCCATAATGTCTCTTCAAGGGGACAACCTTTAATATCCTCTTATAGTAGAAGACTCAATGTTTACTTAATTCCTTTACAATGATAATCATCTCCTTTATATAGACCTCTATATAACTAACAATGGATGGGTAACCTCCTAATCCCAATGTAGATTGACCATTACCTAATACAATAATTTCACAAGTTAATCCATTATACTAATATATTAGACCCATATAACTAATTAATGGAGATGTATGCCACATGTTGGCATTTCCATCAAACCACATATAATAATATATCATATCCCTAGGTATATATCATTCCTTGACATGTTTCATCCTCGAAATATAGGAAGAAACCAAATAATGAGTGTGCTTCAAATAATTACACACTTATTCCAAGTTCAATCATCCAACCATCTGTATGTGATCCTAGTAGGTGATAACTTTCTAACCTTGTTTCCAAATTCTAATATGATACTCTAACTCCATTCATGATCATAACTATTTCACCTTTGTGTCCATGAATAATTATTCCTCCCTTGCTTCCATGTACCATACTCTGATGCACTACTCTAATTCTATTCATGTCCATAGTAGTTATTATTCCATACATAGTCATAGTGATTTCCCCACTAATTTCATGTTCCATAGGCTGCTTTACTACTCTCATTCCATACTTTACCATAATAGTCTTTCTTTGGATTCCATGCATATCCACAGTTATTGGAACTCTGATTTCCTATATAGACAAAGTCCCTATTTTTATGACACTCCCTCACATGGCTCCATGATTTTTTCTTCTCATGATGATGTGTGTGTCTATATACCTCAAATTTTATTGATACTTTGACCTTATCAACCTTTTCTTCTACCTCTTGCACCTTTTGTTTTGGGTGTTCCTTTGTCTCTTGAGTAGATGAAGTGTTCTTAGTTAGTTGTATTGTTTCTTCATATATGTCTTCATCTGAATAATCCATATGCTCTTCTTCACCTAATTCAATCTCATCTTCATGATCTACCTTGATTTTTCTTTGTGCCTTTCCAAATATTATATCATGTAAAGTGACCTTCTTTTTCCTATACCAAAACTTCATGAATTTATTTTGAACATTAATAATGATTGTTCCTAAAGTCTCTAACCATGGATATATAAGAACCATATCCACATCATCCATATACAAAGCATACAAATTTGAATGCAAAACATATTTATCCATAGTGAGCTTTAAATCTTCAAAAAACTGAATATTATGACCATCTATTTGATCCTCCTTGATATTTTTTTCTTGAACATGTAGATGTTGAGCCACATCCATGTTTATGAAGTTATACTTTCTACTAAGGTTTATGGACACAATTAACTTCTTCTTTTGAATGCATCCATGAAACTAAAAAATTGACTATGATTAATTTGGAGCCAAACTATTCAAACCCTTATCATCTAATCCTTCTTCTTTCTCTTGGAGATCCTCTACCTCTCCTTTTACATAATCTATGGTCTCCTCATCATCATTTTATGTGATTTATTCTTCATCACCACTTTCATGTTCTTCATCATTGTCATTATTTTCTTCTTCATCATCTCCATTATTTTCTTCATTGCCCTCCTCATCATCCAATTCTTCTTATTTTATATTTTCTTTTTCTTTTATACCCCATCGATCTGGGAAAACCTGTTTCACTTCTTCCCATGAAAACTTCCATCATTTTAGTCCCAACTCATCCCACCAAAATGCTATAGGACCATAAACAAAATTATATAAATGCCTTTATCACCAAATTATTCTCTAGCATCAATATCATCCTCCCCTGAAAATACTTGTAACTTCATGATTCATAAAAATTAGGGTTAATGAAAAAAACCCTAAAATTTTAATAACTCATGAGAAACTAATCCAAAAAGTCCAAAATTTTGACTGTATCTTCCATGTGTGATAATGTAACTTTAGTAAAATGTTTTGTGAAAAAATTACAAACATTTTGACCTATAGAGTGAGTCTATAAAAAATCATACATCCACAATAAAAATCTCAAAACATTTCAAAAAATCTTAGATTTTTTTTTTAAGCTTTTTTGTATGTTGATACAATACCAAACAAAAATTTACAAAAAAATTCCTTATATCTCAACATATATGAAAAAATTATTATAAATCATAAAATATCAAGAACTCCCTCAAAACTAATCATAAAACCTCTATTTTTTACTTTGATTTCTTTATAATATTCTCTAGCTCTAGTAAAAAAAAAATTGCAAAAATTCACAACTGATTTCAAGATATTAACTATTCCACAAAACTACGGTTTCATCCCACACAATTGCCAAAATCAAAGCTCTGATACCATTTGTTATGATCCATACTTATAATAGCCATAAATATGTAGAATATAATGTATATCAATACAACATAATAGATATTGGTGGGCCAAGATGCCCAAACATTCAATATATGCAGAAATAGAATACCCTTAAGGTAGAGAAACACCATACAATACTCATTTAGGAAGGAATAACTGCACAAAGACTCTTTGATGGGATAACCTCCAATATCCTCTTATAATATAAGACTGAATGTTTAATTAATTCCTTTATAATGATAATCATCTCCTTTATATAGACCTCTATCTAACTAACAATAAATGAGTAACCTCTTAATCCTAATGTAGGCTGACCATTACCCAATGCCCTAATTCCACAAGTTACTCCATTATCCTAATATATTGGACCCATATAACTAACTAAAGGGGAAGTGTGCCGCATGTTGGCATCTTCATCAACCCATATAAATTAATATATTATATCCCAAGGTACATAGTAGGATCGATCGAAGACACAAGGGAGGCTAGAGAGATATCCAACATGCATTGGGGAAAGTATCTCTTTCCACTTTTGATGGATCATCAAAGAGTTTGGTGAGGGAATGGATTTAGAAGGTAGACACCTTCTTTACACTACAACCCATGGTAGAGAAGGAATCAATTTAGTTTTCCACTTTGAATTTGGAGGGAATAACATAGGAGTGGTGGTATCATGGATTGATCACACAAGGACATCAAAACATGCATATATATGGGGAGTTCGGTAAGAGACTCTTAGAGAGGTTTGATAGGGCATATCTAAAACTTCATTTCCATGATTTGGCTCAATTGAGGAGAAAAGGCCTCATTAGATGACTATGTTTATGATTTTCAACGACTTTTGTTCATGGTGATTGACATTTTAGATAGGAGGTTGGTGGTTTTATTTGTAGAGTGCTTGGTCAAATCTTTATGAGGTTTGGTCAAGGCATTTGACCCACCCACATTGAGAGAGGACATCCAAAAGGCCTATGATTTGGAGTCTTCTATTCCTAGTAGAATATTTATACCTTTGGGGCAGCCAAAGGTTACTTATTTACCACCAATAAGATAACATAAAGGTGGTAGTTTGGGAAACCTAAGGGGAAACTATACAAAGCCTAAGATATCTGCTCATGAGGGGCCATTGATTAGACCAAACCAACTGAGTTTGGGACAATAAAAGGAAATACCAAGTAGTATTTATGAGGTGAGGAATGAATTGAGGAGGAAGGGTCTTTATTTTAGTTGTAAGGACCCTTGGGAGAAGGGGAACCATTGGCATGGCAAAAGACAAGTACATTACATTGAGGTGCTTTTCAATGAGGAGGATGAGGAGGAAAAAATGGGGGCAGACACCTAAGAAGAGGGGGTAGGATCCTAAATACTATCACTTTATAGTGAAGGGATCATTGAAAGGTAAATTAGTCACTATACTCATTGATAGTGGGGCAACCCACAACTTCATTGATAGAGGACTTGTGGCATCATGTGGCTTACAACCAGTGGATTTGAAAGGGTTTATAGTCACTATGGCAGATGGATTCACCATCTCTTGTACTACCAAGGTTTGAAAGTTAAATATAGATTTGGAAAGGTGTTTAGTATAAGATGATTTATATATAGTAGGCATTAATAAAACTAATGTGGATCTTGGAATATAATGGTTATATTATCTTGGCGAGTATGCACAAAAATATCAAACTATAGAATTGAAATTCAAGGTGAAAGGTAAGGAGATTATTCTGCATGGCCAAAGTGATAAAGGACCACCCCTACATCCATCAGATAGCATTATAGGAAATATCTACATGAGTTTGAGAGAATAACAAGGAAGGAATGAATAAGAGGATACAAATTTTGATCATAGATAGCTAATGGCATCAAGGGATATTTGGTTTTCTGCCTAGTTCATGAGTATGAATAATTCTAAATTTCATGGTACATAGATATGAGAAGTGGGTAAAGTACTTGATTTTCTAAAGCATCTTCTAATTTAATATGGGAAAGACCCTATGCCAAGGTGTATTGGTGATTTTGGATGTATGGATGAGGGATTCATCCCCTCTTGGATTGGGCAAGAGATCAAGTGGTGGAAAATAGGGAGAAAGGTAGATTATTAAAGTATTTTTGGTTCCAAGATCACTCAATTTTTTTTGAGTCTGATTCACTACATGTACCACCTTAAACCTTCACAAAAATCAATTTTTTTTGACATGCTACAGTCATAGGTAAATTCTAAAAATATATATGTAGGGTCTTTTTTTTCACTTAGAAATTAATGAGTTAGAATGACAATTCCAACCCCCTATTGAAGTGAAAAGATTTGGAATTTGGAACATATTAAAGCCTAGAATTGAAGAGAGAAGTGCACAAACTAAGTCAAAATTTTATCTCTCAAAAAATTCTGACTTATGGATGCAGGTACAACCATGCCATGAGGGTGATAAATCTGATTTTTTTGTCATAATATAACCCTTAGCCAATTCTGTAAATGTGTATGATTGGGGACACTTCTTACATAACAAAAGTGGGAGAACACAATTAAGATACAACACTCTTTCATTGATGAAGTGAAGCTTTGGTTAGATTCATATTATGTTCCATATTTTCTTGAGGAGGGAGAGCTAATGGGATAACATGTGGCACACATAAGGATGCCCATACAAGATGTTTTGAAAAGGTATGTTTCCTAAAAGGTCCATTGTTGTCCTCATTTTACATGTTTGGATGGGTTTACCATGGCATAGAGGAAATCCCAAAAAGTTGTGGAATGTTTGTCAAGATAGTATGCATATAATAAGGGGAATTCATAATGATCCTTATGTATGGGGTAGCAAGGTGTCACCTTTTAGTTGTATTTATTTTGGTAACTATTTGCCATCAGACATCTTTTTTTAGGGCACTTTAGTGTCTATTGGAGGTTTATATGAGAAGGAATTCCTCAAATGCAACTAGGTATTACATGGGTTGGCATTATAGGGACATGAGAGGCCTTTGGAAGGCTGTGATGACACTTTTAGTGCTTAGGGGTAGCCCCAAAAATATAGGTATAGCAAGGTGAGATTTTAGTTTGAAGCTTTCCCTCTATGGGAAACAATGACAAGTGGGGTTTATATTGTGAAGAATGTTGGGACAACCCTGTGGCCCTTGCAATTGCTTGAGGATAAATAATTTTGAGTAGGTAGGACTTTCATGTAACCCCTTTTGACATGAACACAATTGGAAATCTTAGCCTTAAGTCAGAAGGCTAAGGGAAAAGAAGAAATTGGAATGTTGGGAGCCCATTTGAAGAGTAATTAATGAAAAAGGTATGTTATGAATTCTTATTCGCACATGAGTTATAAAAAGTACCTTGTTATCCTATTTTCACTTAATTTGGGGCCTTTTAAAATGGTCATGGGCACCCATGGTCTAAAAGGGGAATTATTAGGATGCCCTTTTAATTTTTGAAAATGAGGCTTTTCCTCCTAATTTGGGTGCTCCTTTGGGGCATTGGCTATAAAAGAAAAGTGAGCGTTCCATTTTAAAGTTATGCATTTTTATGATATTGAATGTTGGCTCAAGATGTCAAGCTTGGGAATAACATTTTTAGGATGGAAACCCATAACGTGTATTGAGGTGTGAAGACAAAACCCTTCATATATTCATTGTGAATAACTCTACATCAAGGGCTACAATTTATGCTTCACCATTTGTGATTGGAAAGGTGGTTGGTTTTTGGAAGCTATTTACAGATTATTGGTTCTTGGAGGAGATGTGATTAGCACTTTAGTTGAAGACACCCTTTGTGGGTTTCACTACAAGGGAGAAAACCTCTCTTAGTTTTTTATGGATTTTTATTGATTTATTCCAACTAGGGCGATTAGAATTGTGAGATCATTTGAGGCCTTTGAGTGGTTAAATTGGTGCCAAAATTTATAATAATAATTATGATAATGATAACTATTTTATAATATTTATCATATTTGTTAGAGGTCATTTGGTGACCAAATTAAATATTTTAAATTATTATTTTATTGTAATTAATTCTGCACTTGGGTGATTAATCTTGGGGAATGTTTGTAGGGTTTATAGGGTGCTTTTAGGCACTAAATATTGGATAGATAATAATATATTTATTTATAATGTTTAAAATAATTTTCATTGGATTTGGTATTGATTTGAAGATGAAACAAGGTCTAATTTATGATTTAATTAATGCTTTAATATTTTTAATTTTGGCGATTTGGTTGGCTTAGATAGGCTTATTGGGAGCCTTATTCACTGATGAACTAACGTTGTTTTGGATGATACATTTTATATGATTTTATTTGTAATTGATAAGGGTTTGCATAGGGTTGGTGTGCACAAAAGGGAATCAAAGTTCAGCTTGTGTGGTTTTAGGGTTTGGAGGTTGAAACATTCCTTCTTCAGCTTCTTCCTTCTTGGTGATTAGAGCCATTGGTGGCTAAAGATCATAAAGTATTTATTTATTAATTTTCATAATGGTTTGGAATATTCATTTTAAATTTTGAGGTGCATTTACATTATTAAGGGTTTTCTGGTTTATACTCAAAAAATTTAGATTTATTTTAGATTTGATAGGGTTTATTGGAAAACCCTTATTTGGTTGATTTGTCCCAAATTAGGACATTATAGTCTGATGCAGGGGCATCCTATAAGAACCCAAAAATGATTCAATTTTGTCTTAAGTCAGTCCAATAAGGTGTATTATAGTTGTTATAGGTCATGTATAGTCAATTTGTGGAGTTTAGGTTGTCTTATGGTGCATAAAATTTGAATTATTAGTTTTCCACCAAAATGTATTATTTGAATATTGTAAAGCCTCCTCCAAGGACTTTTATGCATTTTGAGAGAATGGCAAAATGTCACAAACATGTCTATGGGTTTTTTCATGTTAAAAGGTCCATAATATGTTCTTTAGTCTATTGTCATGGTAATAAACACTTGTATCATGTAAAAATCAAGAACAATGTAATTTGACAAGAAAAACCTATGTGGGAAAAGTGGTCAAGAAGTATTTATGCACTTTCATAGGCATAAAGGATTCGGTTTTGAGTAGTAGAATAGTTATTACATTCGAATAGATGAATGGGAATGATTGAAAAAGATTTTAGGAGGTGAAGGATTGATGTTGTAAACCCCTATTTTTAAATAAAGAATGAAACAAACCCTGTTTAAGGTCTTTGTTCTTTTGTTGCTGACTGTAAGTGATTGATAATGAGAGAATGAGATTCAAGTTGATTCCATGTGTGTTGGAATATTAATAGAAGTTGTTTGTGTGGATATTAGCTCCAATGAATGAGAAAAATAAATCATATTCAAGAATCTACAGATACATGCCTTGTTAGTGAGTTGCGAGGTTTGTTGCAGATAGTGTTTCAAAATTTGATGATCAAACAAACTTGGTAATAATATTGAATGTTTATTCAGTGAATATTGAATGTGTTTCATGGTATGTTTACATGGGTTAAAAAATAAGACATTTATTGATAAGACAAGACTGATTATAGACCCCTATTTTATGTGAAATTATCTTATTTGTAAACTATGTGTTTCATTGAATGAATGTTGAAGGTGTAACAAATCTATGTGAATGTAGATAAAGGTTGTAGTGTGAAAATTGAAACTCCATGTTACAAGACATATTGTGAAACTTATGTGGTGTTGACAATTATGACAAGAAACCCTGTTTCTTGTAGATAGTTTATGGTCATAGTGTATTGTGCATTGGACATTTGAAAGGATATGATCAAAAGCAACATGTTACAAAACCATGAAACATTTTGGTAAGTTTATGTGATATACTCTTTATTTTGATCAAGAACAAAGGATGAGTTGTTAAATCATGACATCGTCCTGTAGACAGTCATTTATTTATACAATCAAGTGAGTTCTGGCTTGAAAGACTTTAGTAGAGGATTGGGAAGACATAATAATTACTTGGATAAGATTCCCTAGGCCTAGATAGACCTTAAACACCTAGTTTTGACCTTTGAAACTCTTTAATACACTCATAGTTGAATTTTTTACAATCTTAGGTTATCACAGACCTTTAGAAACCCTAAACTAGGGTTTTGTAGATTTAGATAGTTTAAATTATCAGAAAGGGTTGAAACTTGGTGTACAATTAGGGTTTTACATGATTAAGGAGATTTTGGAAGTGTTGGATCCATTTTATATGATTCAATATGTATATAGTGACTGTAAGTGTAACAGTGTCTCAGAGACCTAATTAGGCCTTATCAATTAACAAAAGGCTTAGGAAAGTAGGGTTAAGAGTGGAGTTAGGAAAAAATCTTGTGGAATGATAGTTCTCATTAGAGGGTTTAGAATCAAGTGCCAATTATCAAATTAGAGAAGGTATAATTCTGTACAAGGTCGAAAAGCCCAAAAATAGGGTAACAAGGAGTGTGTAGACTGTATTCCAAGTTGTCTAGAGAAAGAAATTGATGCTTGGAAAGTGTGTAGGTTGAATAAAGGTTGCTAGATGAATGTGATGGGCATGTTTTAGGTGACTTGAAGCATTCAAATAGGTAATGAATTCATTAAACCCTATGAACAAATGAACTTATGTGTTATTGACATGAAGTGAAACAAGAACAAGATAGAGGAGTTGAGAGTTGATGAAAGGGTAGAGAGGGTAATGAAACTCCTACTAAAAAAGATCAAAGCATTTGAAAGCACAATAACCAAGGTGAATTTGTAAACCATTGTATGAAGAGTCAACCTAAGATTCATTGTCAAGGGAAGTGGAGTTAGAAACAAGGATAAGTGTGATAGACTTGGTATATGTTTTACATCACAATCACTGACAAATTTTATGACCCAATTCAAAGTGGCATATTTTATTTACTCTCTAATGGAAGGGATAGAGAATAAAATAAGTACTAGAATCATTTAATTAATTTTTGTGAGATATTTTTACAATTATCATCAACAATAAGCCACTTTTGTGAGTAAATTGAAAGCATATTGACTCATAAATTCCATTCCAAGAAAATAAGTGATATCCCATAGACAACTAATGGATTTATGGTAGATATTATTGGTGTTGTTAGGTCAATTTCCTCTGATTTCACTGTATGTCAAAGGGATGGATGAGAAGTTATAAATAAAACTCTTCAGCGTAAAGACGTGGCATAAAAAAATGTTGCTATGACATTGTGGGGTGCACATTTTGATGCATTAGGTATAGAAATTTGTGGTTTTCTTTGTGCACCAAACCTTCTTCTTCTTGTAATATAAACAACATGAACATTAGATTTTAATTGTTATTATTGAAACACATCAATTACTAAATTCTTGGTCAACCTTGCAATAATAGAAATAGAAAACTTGCACACTTGCCTTGTGTTTTGAAAATTGTAATGCTCCTTCCCCTCATATAAAATGAAATACCTTGTGTATTTCAGACATAGAACCGCCAATTCAATATTTTTTGAAATTATTCACGTGGGAAATATCCAAAACTTAGCATAAGTTTTGATTGAAGCAATTGTAATGAAGGTCTTCATAGAAAAATTATTTTACCTTACTTATCCTCTTATGGAAAGTGATAAACATTGAAAAAAAAAAAGTTGTCAAAAAACAAAGGTTTTACTTGATCTTTTTCTAAATGCAAAAAAAATCACGAAATGTAATTATAAATATATCCTTATAATACAACCAAAATCACACATCCCACTTAAAAAATGCTTAAATAATATAACATAATTTGTTGTAACTTTAAAAATAAATAAAAATAAGAATAAAAATAGAAAGTTTTTTATATTAATACCCCCCAAAAAAATAGATTACATAATTTTACCATAAACCTAAACAAGAGAGGCATGTTGAGCTATATATACAAGGCTAAAGGCTATAAGCCTTGCTCCCCACTTTTTCTATATGCAATTCGACAAATTTTCTCCCATAATCTAATGAACCCAAAGTGATAAATCACACGTGCAAAAGTACCAAGAACTAATGTGCATTCCGAAGTATCTGGTGTCCCTTTCATGCAACTGCTAAAAACATTAATTTCATGTTGTAATACACTCGACACTCTTATTTTTTATCACTTAAAAGGTTTAACAAGAGCCTTAGAGGCTCTTATAATTTCACATCGTCTAAATATGGCAAAACTGTGGGAAGGATTTCATACAAGCTTTGTTGAGATCTCGGTAATCAATACAACATCAAATCATTATGCTTTGTTACTAGGAAATATTAGAAATCCATTTGAGATAATCAACAACATAAATGAATCCAACATTTAAAAAGTTTTTCAACTTCACTTTTAACTAACAAAATAGCTTTTGGATGTATTTTTATTATCTTTTGCTTGGCTAGTTTGGCATTAGGATATAAGACTCTTATGCATAACCACTTCAAGATCGATACCAGGATTATTTTTATATGTCCATGTAAATAATTTTGAGTAATCATGTAATTCTTTTTGAATAAATTTGTCTTCATCATCTTTTAACATGGCAAATTGTAGTACTAGTCGTGGACCATTTTTAGTGCTAAAGTGAATTTCAATTTTTCTTCATTAAATAATGTTGATCTATTTTCCACAAATTAAGTAATAGGAACAGTGTTATGACCATATAATTGTGTTTGTGGTATAGAATCATCACTTTCTTTGAAATAAAAAAGGGAATCAAGGTCACAAGAAAATTATTTCTTATGATGGAAACTAGGGATATCTTCATATGCACCAAGGTATTTTAAAAGAGACTCATAATTTGAACATTCATTCAATGTTAAAATTTCAAGTGAAATGCTATAGTCGATGGGCTCAGTGTATACTGATGATAATTTTGATACATGGTTGTTTTGCGTATGAAGCACAAAGCACTCTTTAATAATGGATATAAATGTGGGCAATTTCTTAATAGGACGATGTCTATGAGAAATAAATGTATGAATATAACCAGGGCTTATTTGTTGTCCTTAAAAATAGGTAAAATATGATCAACTACACTTAAGCATGCTTACCTAGTCCTTTCCCAATTGTGTATTTATATTTTTTGAATACTTAAGTCCAAAACCACCATGATTACAGTAAGAACAAAAACCACTCGAATGCGGTGTAGCTAACTGAGGCTTAGTGTGTGGAAATGGTATGCCCAAGGAGGAAGGTTGCATATATGAAATATAAGGATCAATACGATGCATAAGGGCATAATACTTAAAAGGCTCCTGATCTATAGTGCATGTATATATGTACCCTTGATAACTAAATTTAAAACATGCATGCAAAGTTGAAGGAATAACATTCATATAATAAATCCAAGATCATCTTAATATCAAGTTATAATTAAGGTCATTAGGCATAACTTGACAAATTATAGCAAGGGTGTATGGGCCTAAGGTGATATTCAATGTAATCTGCCCAAGTACTTGATGTGGGATATTGTCAAATTCGTAGATATTCAAATCTAAATGGGTGAGGTCATTCACCACTATGCCTAACAAATTTAAGAAGGATATGTTACAAATGTTCAATCCAGATCCATTTTAAGAAGGATATGTTACAAATGTTCATCCAGATCCATTTATCTACAAGCACATGTTTGACCACTTTATTTTGTAAAAAAAAATCAAATATATAAGGGTAAATAGTGGTTGATAATATGACATGGGGGAAGATATTCCTTTTCAAAGGAATTGCTTTCCTTAGTCCATCAAATAGTATTAATGATAAAATCTTCTTATCTGATTAGTTGCAGACTACAAAATAAGTTACAATGATCCTTTTGATCTAATTCCTTAATAATCCACATTAATTTCATGTGACATAACATGCCTAAGTTGCATGCCATCAAGTACTAATCAAGGTTACCAAAAGCATGGATATAGATGCAGTAGGATCCAAAATTTAGGAAGCGAGTATTTGGTAATACAAAGAATTTTCAATTATGCAATTGGAGAAACACCACAAATCATAGAGTATTGAAAAAATAATCTTATTGAATAGTGAAATACATGCATATCAAATCCAAGAAAATTAAATTGAAGAGTAAATTATCATATAAAATGTTGAATTATAGTCTAAAACAACCATATGGAATACTAGGAGCAAAGTTTTTGCATGAGTAAATCTATGTGAAATGCACTTTATATTTGCAAATCATTTAATAAACTTTCCAGTCCTCCACTTTTTGCTTTATATAGAGACTCGTGATGTTGTAACAACCCATTTTTTATTAATAAATATATTTGATTTCTATGAAAGAAAAATAAAGTTTTAGAGAGCATTTTCATATGTTTGTGAGTATGATCTAGATACCAAAAAAGGGTCACAAGGTTTTTTAATTTTGTTTAGCAAGTAGAATGTAATGTAAGGTGGATTTGGGAAGATTTTGTAATCATACAAATCTATACAACTAGAAGATAAAGCACATACTAGGAGTTGGTTATCAAATAAAATTACAAAAACAATAAAAAAAGACATTGGTTAATTATTACTTGACACAAAGCTCTCTATCAAGCTAATATAATTGTAAATTCTCTGAATTTTTTAAAAGTTAACATACAGGAAGGAAATATTGTAAATTCACTTCATAAGGTCTAGTTTTGCCTATTTTTGCATATATATATTTTTTATGAAAACCTTATTCTACTCACAATCCAAAACCTATTGATTGAATCTATGTGCAGATTGTAAAGGATATGAGCTTTGTTATCTTCTTATGAATAAAGTTCAACTATCTACAAAGAATTCCTAGGGTGTTTCCCATTCTTAAAAAATATTATCAGTGCATATAAAGACAAGTGATAATATTATTCTCTAAGATCCCATAAAAAAAAAGGATGGTTGAATTTATGAAGGGTGGTTAGGAACCCCAACGTACAACCAACAGTCACATCTTTTGGCTGTATGTTCATGCTCCATACCCCCTCTATAAATTTATCCACTTAGGGTGAAAACTTAGGGGATATGAATATGCAAACCTCAGACTAGAATGTGCCAATTTCTAAGGCCCAATGCAAGGCATATTGGATTTTACTAGACTTGTTCACAATTGATCATATAAAAAAGACTTTGGCAATTAATTAAACTCTGTCTTATATATATAACATGGAATTTGACATAATGGAACAACATTTGCTAACTAGAAGTGACTTTCATTCTGTAGTTGATGCAACTTCTACATACATATATGGTGTACATAAACAAATGAATCAGACTCTAATTAACAATGCCTAAAATATATTTGTTCGTATCAACAAATATAAGAGGAAAGTATTAATGTGGAGTAAAATCCTTATGAATTGAGTTTGTACCAGAGAGAGGGAGAGCATAATAATGTGAAAGAAAATTATATAAGAACTTGACACGAAAATCACTCCCCCCCAAGTTGCATGAAAGAAGTGATGGGACCCTGATATGTGGCTAATTCTTGCTTTAAAAATATGTGGTGTTTTCACCGAGATAATAGTTCTGATCTAGAGGAAGTTACTGTAGATTTGGGAGCTTTACAATTTTCTTAGGATAAAAAATAAAGATAAAGGTCATATAATAGGATAGGATGGTTTGACCTATGTACCACAAGACTAAGTTGATTTTACCATAACAACCAATAAACTTATAAACATCTCTTGACATTTTTAATCAAGTGGATCTCATTTCTTTGGTTAAGATACCACTCAATTCAGGATAGGTAGTAGTAACACTGCTCTATCTTATATAAGACTAAAATATCAGAATACTAATATTCATTTAAACATAGTTAGGTCCTATACTAATCTGGCCTAGTCTACTTGTTTTGGAAAAAGGTGTGAAACATGACATTTTATAGTCTACCAAGTGCCTTTCATGTGGAAAATGAAATTGGAGATATATGGGTGGTGGTATTGGATTGGTGTTTGTGATTTTGTTTTTGAGAAAAGAAACAAAATCCCAACATGACATCATCAATTTTATTGTTAGGTGGTATGAAAAATCCTCGAGCCTTGTTTTAAACCCATTTTAAACATTATTTCTTATTTTAAAACCATTTTAAACATAAACCCTTATTTAACATGCGTAAAATGTTAAACCCCAAGATCTATATAACACCCAAACTTATAAAATAAAGTGGAGTTATAAGTTTATGGTATATCTTATAACAGTTAATAACATAAAATCTTCTAGCACGAGATCCTTGATAGATAATGAAAATCAAACTCTGCAAATTGTAAAATCAACATCCATTGTTTATACTAGCATCAATATTCATTGTTTCTATTAATTTGTAACCTGCTAACCATTACAAGTGATTTTTTAAATAACATTTCATAGTCCTAACCAACAATGCATTAAATTCACTATGAGACCCTTCTTCTGAACAAAATAGTACTCTTATAACAATTCACCAACTCAAAACTAATAGTGTGGGTTTTGCTTATTATAATATTTCTAGTGTTGTTATTTGGCTACAAAAAAATTATGGATTAGAATGAAACACATAATTGACAAGGAATAAGTGAGATCATCATGCCACATTCAAGTAAAGGTGCACAAGGTTGTGCATAAAAGAAGAATGACAAATGGAGGACTATATCATTGACATATATAGCCTCAAATAGGGAAATCCGAGTAAAAAATTGAACAAGAAAATCATAAGTAAAAATATTATAATGATAGAAATGACCCTGGTCAAAATGCAGAGAATTAAAATACATATCTAACATCTTCTTGAAAACTAAATGCTTTGTAAGGTCATCTATAGTGGGATGAAAAGCACTAGTAAAAGATTGACTGATAATTAGATCTGTTGTCTTAGGACTGGAATTTGGCATTATGATTGCATAAAATTTAGTTGGACAAGATTAGTAAGATACATCAATATCAATCCTAGTAGCATCACTTGATTCAAGAGTGGATAGAGGTTCAACCCTCACCGATTTTCTTAAATTTAATACAAAGATGTTAGCATATCCATAATAAGATGATTAAAGGACCTAAGGCCCCAAATATTATGATGGTGATGACAATGATGATGAATTTTAATGTTTTTTTTAACATGAAATTACTTCTTAGGACCTATTCAAGTGTATAAAAATACCAAAGATTTTAGATGTCAAGTAGAAGGATTGCAAGGAAACTTAAAGGTTTAACATTAAGTATTTATCATTCAAACATGTCATATTTTTACTAAGAAATGTATATCTTATTAGTATATCATATAAGTTTTGGATGGATGCCAATTTAGAAAATTAAACATTTTAGCTAAATGTGAATAAATACTACTTTCTTTCCATATGTTGTTATATGGATTGGCAAGGCTTGATTTATAACACGTTTGGTTAAAGGATCGAAACCTGAAGTGGTTCAAGTTTGAACAATATATAAGGTAAATGCAAACACAATCCTCTTGTGGACTTTTAACAATGGGGATTTCATACACCAAATTGGTGTCTCACTTTTCAGTGACCTAAAAATTGTCTTTACCTTTACCTTAGCCTTACATTTGATAAATCATATAAAAAATATTTTAGTTATTTTCAATCATTTAATACTTAAAAAAATTCTACATATTATTTAGTCGATGTATGCTCTTTATGAAGGGCTTTTATTTTTACATTCAAAGCATATGAAGAACTACTTTTCCTATGCTCAAGGGCATTACAAATACAATTTTATTTGAGTTCCATTCAAATTTATATAATTACTATTTTCTAAGGAAATTAAATACAACTAATGGCCTTTTAATCATAAATTTCCATCTAGCTTTTTTTTGTAAGCACATCATCTTCGCTAACTTAATTTATGCTATAGAGTGAAAGAAAATCATTTTTTCAAGATTAGTTCATAAGCATGCCTTATTAACTAGGTTAACTGGTGTACATCATTTTATGAATGAATCCCCTTGGGTTATCCAATAATTATAGCATCTTGCTTCCTAGGTATATATTATGAATATATGTACAAAAATGGAGCTCAAAGTAGTGAGTTTTTTATACTACTTATATTCCTAAAATATAAATATTCTTTCTACCATACCATATTTTATGTTACCATAAAGATAAAACTTGTATACTAATATTGGTAGTTTTACCAATTCAAATTAGTGATATTATAGCCCAAAATTTATTAAACAAATTACTACAAGCAACTAGAAAGAAAACATGGAAAACTACGTTCACTTTGCATCACCAGAGATTTCAAAAATAGATGTACTATATAAAGGAAAACTTTGGTCATTAAGAGTCCAAAAGTTATATAATCTTGAAGAATAGTTTGAATTATTTGTAACTCATCTTCCATGCCCTTGAAACTAGGTTATGACATAGTTGTCAACTCTTACAATCCTTTCTGAATAATTTCAATTCCTCCTAGGATTGTCCAGCTTAGCTCTCATTGCCCTGTATGTTCCCATAAGAGTATTATTAGATCCCAGATTGGCACCTTCTCAGTGATAGATGATGATGTTGTTGATACCCATTTCCTGAGCCTTTGCAACAAACATGTGGCATCACTAGTCTTCGATTTTGGTCTCCAATTTTCATCATGTGATTCATTCTTTTTTGAGGGGTTCTTCCCTCATAAGGTTATTTGTACTTGTACTTGGTCATTAAGGGGTGTACTTGTATATGTATGTGTTATGTGTAATCAAAGTTTGGTCTTCTGATCAAAGTCTAATGGGGTGTACTCACACTTTGACATTCCAAAAACTTGGAACATGTGTCCAAATATAGTAATTGAAATGGTCATTTATTCATTTTGGATATTTCTCCTCCATTGATTCTTCACTATAGTTACAATCTTGGCTAGATCTTTCTCATTGTCTAATGTTAACCCTTCAGGTCACCCTAGTCTGTGCAGAGATCAAGTATCATTGTGTAGAGGATTCCCATTACTGCATAAATGTTATCACCCCAAAGAGTAAGTTATGCACTAAAGACTCCCATAGATAGCCAAAGGGGACATATATTTGCAAAGTCATTAGAAGGGATTGGGATGCATAGAAGGTCGAGCCCTACACTCAATAAAAGAGATTACTCCCATATTCTCTTTACAAATTCATGACTTTCAAGCAATCATGGCGATGATGTTCTTTAGTGTCCAACTGATTGCACATTCTCTAGTGTGTACTTCTTGTGTAGAACGCATTTAGAGATCAAAACCTGCATGGGTCAAGATACCATGCAGGCATGCGACACACACATAATTTGAATAGTCAAGGAATGACTAAGTTGTAAAAGGACTAAAGAAGATGTGCACCCACTTTTCCCATGCCATCTCTCGATGTACGACCCATGTAGGACCCAATCAAGTTCAAGAGTGCACTACTTAGTGCACATATATCCCTAAAAGGTGTAAGCCACTAATGTCCATCAGATGCACAATAATGATGTGGCAATTCCAATGGAGACCTAAGCAATGATTGACAGATGATAACAAAGTGCAAAGCAGTAGTTGAAAAGTAGTTGGATGTCTTTAAGTCCTTGCTAGGAGAAGTAAATGTAGAATTGGCTATCAGACGTTAGGATACAATCATACACCACCCCTCTGATGCCCCCCCAAGATCTTCCATTCATAGGTATGCACATAGATCTTAAAGAATCCTACCACCAAATCCCATATCTAAGCTGTTAGGTAGAATTTAAGAAGCATGAATGCAACACTGCAATAGAATTAAAAGACTGTATCTACCACCCCAATTGGCACATTGATTGTAAAAGGTTTGCTCCCTTATAAAATCCTTGTTTTTTATTGTAAAAGGGTCGATATTTTAGGTAACCTCACACTGCTAAAATTTACCTGCCAAGAATGATTTTGTTGGTTGAACCTTGCATTTTAATGAGAATTGAGTTCACCTCTCTTCATTCTTCTTGCATCCTGTGTACAAGTTTTATTTGTTGAACTTTTTTTTTAGGTAATGTTTGCCCCTACCATTATCGTCCATTTCTAGCACCTCTGTGTAGAACTGAAACTCACTTGCAGGTCATATTCTGTGTGCACTTGTGTCTATGCAGACTTTGTCTATGGATAACCTTCATCCCTCTCAATGTTGTGTTGTGTTCCTGTGCCTCTATGCGAAATAGTTATGTATTTAGAATGTCAATGGTGGAGTTTATGTGATATTGTTTTACTCTTAGAGATTTGTAGTGTATTTGTCAAGGTAGTGGAAGTGTTCACTTTTTTCTTGGTGCATCACCTTTTACTTTCCATCAACCTCTTACCTCCCTTTTCCCTCAAAGATTTAGGTTTAGCGTTCGCTATAGATTTCATTTCTACTCTTTGCAGGTCTGCATGCTAGTCTTAAACTGGTGCACTTAGAATAGAAGGAATCCATCATACTCTGGAGGTTTATCCTAAGGAACACAAGGGTCCTACACCTTGGGGATGTTCCCATTATTGTAACGAGACAACCGATGTTCTGCGCGTATAGGTGATGTGAAAACACTTCCTAGCCCAGTGCTGAACATGTCAACACCCTGCGCCAAGTGCTCATGCTTTACGCCCTACAACAAAACCTCCCGCATCATGGACCATACACGGGTGCACGCTTTGAACGCTAATAGTAAGAGTGTTAGTTTCTTTGTGTACAAGAACTACCACCTCACATTAAGCATTTATGAACAACACCCATCTAAGGAGTTGTTGATGCCTTGTGAAACAAGATTTGCCTCTTTTTATATCACTTTGAAAAGAGTGGTTGAAGAGAAAGCAATAATAAGGTTAGTGATTCATTGCAATGAGTGGAAAAAACCTTGCTCTTTCAAAAAACTCTAAGGGAAAACAAGTAGGACAAATCATTATAAACCCCAACTTTTAGGAAAGTGCAAGCAAAGTTCTAAAAATGTGCGAACCTTTTGTGTTTTGTATGGTTGGTGGCATCACCTCTTGTCTTGGCATCAAAAGGCTTTCAGTGATATGGACTTTGACTACAAATAAATATGGGATGTGATTGATGTAATGAAAAATGATGCACACACCCTTGCACGCAACAACTTGTTATCTAGAGCCTAGGCTCTTTCATATAGATAGAAACAATGATTCTGAAGTCATGAGTGGACTTTATGAATCCATTGATAGGGTTATTCTTGATCTTGAACTTGCATGTATAAATAGGGACCAAACAAGGGCATTTCGGGTGCAAGAAGAGGTATTTACAAAAGTGGGATTTAAGTATGAGAGGTCACTTCTTGAAGGATACAAATGGTGGAAATCTTATGATCAAGTGCAAAGGAACTACAATGCTTTGATCTTTGAATTTTGAGTTAAGGAGAAAGTGTGTTAGCATGTGAAAGAAGTTGAAGTTGTTTTGAGCACATTCAATCTAAGAAAAAAAAAAGTTATTGTTGGGAATGTGAGTATACCTTGTTTATGCTCGCAACAATTTGCGAATGTGCATGAGCAAATTGACAAAAGAATCTTCTTCTTCACAACCCTAATCTGTTGCAACATATTTGAAGGACATAGATGACCTTGATTTCCTTTGAGCTGAATCTAGTGATGATGATGATGTTCATGAGCCAAGTGCTCTCGAGTCTTGATGATATGAAACTTTTTGATATAGCTTATAGCCTATAAGGCTATAGAGTGTATTGGTTCTTGATGATATAGAACTTTTTGATGTAACAAGAGGTGTTTAAAGCTATAGGTGATAGTTTGTATGAAGTTTAAGAACTTACTATTACATGTAGATTTGGAGACACTTAGTTTTTAAAAAAATATCTTAAATATTCTGATTTAACTTATAAAAAAATATCTTAAATATTTTGATTTAACTTACTTTTATATGTTTTTATGTTTTTCTATGGTTCGAACTTAATGGTGATTGTTTTTCTCAAATTTTATTCATTGGCGAACTTGAACCGAGTTCTATTCTCGTTGAACTTGAACTTGAACCTTGTGACTTAGCTCTCCACCAAGGAATGAGGTTGAGATTAGCAGTAGTTGTAGTCAGCATACCAAGTTGTCTTCCATGGGCGGTTCTATTTTGAGAGAATCTTCTTTGATGGCTATCTCTGAGTTCAACCCAAGAGATTTAGAAAAGGTAAGGTGGGAGAAATCCCCTAGATTTCTCTTCTCAAAGGAGACTCATAGGCTTGCATATGAGTTTTGAGAGGGGATAGACGCCCTGTTCATGATACTGGTTCCATATTATTGTTCCTGAAACAGGGGTGGGAGAAATCTCCAGGAGTTCTCTTCCCCAAAGAGGATCATAGGCTTGCAGATGGCTTTGACAGGGAGACAGACTCCCTGTGCGTTTGGCCTTTTGTTAGTATTTATAATTTAGTTACAACTTGATCATGGTCACAGATGTATTATTTTTTTGTTTAAGCTCAATCTTGGGGCATAAGTTCAGTTAGACTTTTTACGCATTAAATTAAATAAATAATTATAATATTGTCTCAAGAAGAATAACCTTTAACAAGATGAAATACTGTTGTCCAGCCTGCCAATACAGGAGCAATTGCTATCAGCTGGGCATGGTCTAGTAATAAGGCAGAAGCAATTGCTAAAGAAGATGATCTCCTGCAGGACAAATCATAACCATTGTCTATGATGTCCTACAGGACTAAGAATCAATTCGGGATAAACAAAGTTTTTGTATTTGTTTACTTGAAGTAGATTGAATCTGGATCACCCTGTTGTTTGTCGGGATATGCTTGAATCCAATTCCAGTACTCCTTACTCACTTTCAATCTTTCTTCTGCAGTTAAATGTTGATACCACTCAGGTTGGAAGTCTGGAATCATGGATAAATAGGCTGCATACTCTTGCATCTTCTTTGCGCGTGGAACTCTCAACTCCTCAAACCTGGGACCACATACAAAACATCAAGTATTATGAGGCTTACAAATATGTTTTTAATTCACTCTACATGTAAGAACTAAAAGTAATTTAAATTTGTCTGGTTCACATTGCATTTAACTTTTCAGCTATTGTAGGATTTTTCCTATAATGTTCAGAAAAGATTCTTTGTTTTCGCTGCAATATGTAGTGATTGTCAAATTTTTAGAGAGTATGTGTGGAACTACAATTAAAACAAAATCTTCTGAGCTTGTCTGTTTGTTTTTTGTGCGTTGAAGTTGAGGCAATTTTCTGTTATTGGTGGAAAAATCGTGAATGTCTCAATTGATGGTGGGTGCTATATGACCAAGTATGGTAAAGCTCCGGTTTCCACACTTTTTTTTATAATAATATTGAGATAGGTTTCCATACTTTTAGAAAAAAATTGGTCCTATATAAACACAGTCACTGAAAAGGTTTAGTTTGCAGATTTCAATGCAGATGTTAGACTTGGCTAATATTAATGACCTGTTAACAGCCTCTTGAATGCTTCCCTCTGAAAAAGATGACCCACTTCTTGCCACTTCAAGAAGAAGAGAGAGCTGATGTGCATCTTCAAATGCAGACATTGCTCCCTGCCCTGGTCCAACAAACTGTGCGTGTGCAGCTACATCCATGACAACATAAACTAATCACTGCCTTATGTCTCATCCATGGATATAAACAAACTGCCTATACATAATTGAATACGCAGATTTTGTAATTGTTGAGTTATACCAAAATATGAAAAAAGAAAGCAATTTACTTAGCATGACACATGATTTCAGGATTATAAGGAAATGGAAATACCATCACCAATCAATAGAACATGTCCATCTGCATCACTCCATTTATTGAGCGGCAACCTGTCCATTATCTTCCTTTCTATTATGATATCTTCACTAGTTGCTTCAATAGCACTCCGCAGATCATCCCATACCTCAAGCCCATCAAGTTGCTGTAAAGCACGATGTTTACAGCCAGGGCTTCCACGGATTGTTCTTTCTACTAAGACTGAGTTTGCCACATCCCTTGTTTGGTCTGTCCTTCGCAGTGACCAGAGGGTATAATCTCCTGCATAATGCTAAATAATCTAATCAGCTCCCTGTTCTTTTTACTTAAACTTGAAGTTTAACACTAAACTATAGATAGCCCCAACTAGTCTGGTGATCCACGCAGTGGGTATGAAACAACATAGGTAGAAATTAGAATCTACAAATATTGATGGTGTGTTCACAATTTCCCATGAGTGATGGTCCTTCCTCCTTTAAGAAAATAAATTTGTTTTATTGTGGGTTTGTACTTTATATATATATATATAGAGGGAATCATCCTTATTATTGTAGTCATGATTTGCTAAAATAGTGTTCTTAAGCAGACATGAAATTTCATCCAAAAATTATGGACTGTTCATTGCTTTGTTCTTAATTTTTCTTAGATATTTTTGTAGTCGAGAAATCACTTTTCCTGTTTCCACCATTGGTCAGAAAATGAGAAATGTTGAATGGGGAGAATGCTGGAAATATGTTTTATGGTTTTCATCAGATACAGAGTTGCAGTTGATGTATCTGAGAAAGAAGTTTCCCAAACAACATATAAGTGCCATTCGGGACAAACATAGTTGGCCTTCCTCTACAACAGCAGTCTAAAGTTCATGAATTAGCAGGGTGACGACATATACCTGAATTAGATATGAAGTTGGTGGTTCTGGTTCTATTTTCTGATTGCATAATGATATCTCCTTTTCCAAGGCCATCAAATAGCCTACACAGAGCTCACATCATAATATGCCTATAGATTTCCACAACTTGAGCGAAATCCAATCATATGAAAAAGCTATTCTCACTCACTTGAGATGTGGATCATGGACTAACGCGCTCCATGTTCGCATTTTCAGGTATCTAGGAGCATCCCCAACCATCTGTTTGCGAACAGCAGACCATATCCCATCTGCCCCAATCAAAAGCTTGCAGGGAACCACTCTGATACTATGATCATCTGTACCCTCTTTGGGGCACTTAAAATAGGCCTCAACACCACCCTGCTTTGTGTTTCAGAAAATATTGGTGTTATGAATAAATTCATACTGATGAAGATGATTTCTATGCAGTAAAATATATCATCTAAATTTTATAAAGATAAGCACATTGAAAATATAATTAACGGAATTCTGTTCAGCAAATCACAGTCTTGTGATAAGGCAGAGCAATGCCAGGATGATGATTTGGCTTTAAGCTTTGTTGGGCACATGCTCTGCATGAATGAGGGTGGGTGCAAGTCTCTTGTATATTGACAGTATACATACTCTTGAAGGTTTGGTGCTTTTTAGCAGAATGGTATCCTAAACTTGATGGTGCATTCTCCAAAGGTTGGAGGTGAGTGCTTACCAATTTACCAAACACAACTAAAATGAGCAAAATTCTGTTAATCAAACCATTATATAGTGGTAAGGGAGGAGCAACGCCACAACAGTAACTTAAGTTTAAGACTGACTTGGCACATGCTCCCTGCGAAATTGCGAATTACGCTGCGTGCAAGAATCAGGTGAATTTTGATGTTTCACATCCCTGAGGGCAGGTGGTATCCTAAACTTGAGAGTGCTTACCTCGTAGAGTGCTTATGACTCTTAACAATTTACCAAACTAAAAAAAATTCAGCAGAATTCTACTCACTACGCTATTGTAAGCGGAGAAATGCTATGATAATGACTTGGGTTTAAGCTTCGCATAGGCTATCATTCAGACTGCACCAAGTGATCCATCATCATCTGGTGCAATCTAAAAAGTCCACGATAAAAAAAAAACTACCAAAAAAACTGCATGAAAGAATTTTTATCATCGAGATGGATAATAGATTCGAAGGGTGGATGAAAAAAAAAAAAATTAAACAGACCTTTTTCCAAAAAAATATTTTTCTTTGAAATTTGTAAAAAAAAATCCACCGACCTTGCATGGCTTGTAAGCTAGCAGCTTGTGAGAGAAGGAAATTCTAGATCTATTAACAAAGCTTTCCAAAATTGTGTGAGTGAACTTCCATGTGAGGATCAGGAGCTCCCCTGGGGCAATTTCTTGAACTGTAGAGTTGGACACTTCAATGTCTGTGTAGGTAACAAATTTGATTTTGGTGGAATAAGCCCCAGCTTGGGCTAAAGCTGTACTAAGGCCAGCCTTAATTCCTTCGAGTGCAGTAACGCCATTGTGGCCAATGCCAACGTTAGAGGCTGTATCTGCACTCCTAGATAGTGGATGGGTTTCGAACACATGACATGGGATGTTTCGTTGTTGCAGGGCTAGTGCAAGGGCAAGGCCTGCTAGCCCACCACCCACAATCCCAATATCAATTTCTGGAGATCTCTCAACATCTATTTCAACTTGAGCGCAGTCAAGATTGTAGAAATTTGAAGACATTTTTAGCAATAGGTTGAGAATTGAAAAAGGAGTTACTAAATTTTCTCCTCCATTAATATTTATTAAAATTGTCACCAGAAGAAGTGCAATTGTTTTCTTCCCTGTGTATTCTATTGAACGAGAGGATATTGTTGTAATTTATTGAGTGGATGGATATCGTTTTAAAAATGAATGGTGTTGATAAAACTTCTATCTTCATTTAAATTAAATGGATCTGTACCACCCAAAGAAATGAAACGTGTAGACTATAAATTTTAAAATAGATTTTATGTTTCCACAGTCTGTAGGATGAAAAATTGGTTTTGGATAAATTTTGTGTGGTTTTTTTAATTGACGTTTTAAATCATCATCTGTAATCTATCATTAACAATATCAGAACATCCGCATTTATAAATCAATCAGAATCCATAATCATTTATAAATTTTATCTTAAATTTTTTGTTTTGAATCCTGCCCGTAAGTTCAAAATTGAATAAGACCAGCCCTGTTGGTAACATACTTCCATTCCTCTTTTCATCTATATCTCAGAATGTATTTTATCAAAATATATTACCAGTGTTTGGTATTTTTCGGACATTTTTTTGGTCGCATACTTTCCATCCCTCTTTTCATTTATATCTAATAGTTTGCATTTTATCAAATTATACTTTCCATTAATAGAATAAGAATTAAATACTGTTTTCTCGTGCAAGATTGAAGTTCATTTGCAGGTGCTCGAAATCAACTACCTTGAAATACATCAAAATCCTTGAAATACATCAAAATCGTCACCATTAACGTTGTGTTTATGAATACATTTGTACGATTTCCTTCCATGTTTTGTAACACATTCAATATCTATGGATTTAGAATACTAACAAATATTTCTTCCACATTACTTGTTGATTTATTTGGTGTTTTGATTGTAATACTTTCAGATATTTGTTATACATTACTTGTCTATTTATTTGGTGGTTTGATTGTAGGGTTACTTTTATAGGGGCTATTCCATCATTTTGGTATTAGAACTAGGTTTGAATCCTATTGAGAGTTGTTTCTACATTGTTGTGGGTAGAAAATAAAAGAAAATTGGTAGGAATACAAAACACAGAGTAATATTAATGAAATAAAGATAAAATTAAAATGCAGAAAACACAATACAAGATAGACACAAATTTAATGTGATTCATCCAATATGGGCTACGTCTACACAGAAATACCCGGTTCTTCTGTTTATTCAGTCCAACAAAGTGAAGGGATAAACCTTGCAATACATCTATTGCAAATCTCCGCTTCACTCACATATAGTGTGTTATCGTAATTACAAATGCCTTCATATCAAAGGAGGGTTACATATTAGGGGAAAAATGCACAAACATAATTTCTACCATTAGATCTATGACCTAATAGTGAATGGTCCAAATTTACTGTGAAATTACAATATTTTACAACACATTTTTAACAAAATTTTGCTTTGAGGGCTCAGCCCCCAAACTCCTACCACGGGGAGGGGGGGGGGGGCGGGGGCCGGGGGGGCTGTGGGGGGTTTGAGTGACAGGGGGTATGTGGGGGGTTTGAGCGACCCTAGAGGGGGGGTGTTGCCCCCCACACCCCCCTTGTCGGGTTTGAGCATTATAATAAGATCAGGATCCACCATCCAACAATCTCCCATTTGGAGATTGATTGTTGCAACTCCACTGCTACAACTCTTCCTTGGATTTTTTTTTTAAATTTGACCTTGGCATGTTTCTCATCTTCCTTGTTATCCCTGAAGACCTATTGAAGTTGAACAACTATCCAGGTTCTCTTTAGTGACTACCTTTGTTAGCACATCTGCAGGATTCTAAATCGTATAGATCTTTTCCAACTTCAGTTGACCATCCTCCAAAACTGAACAAATGAAGTGATATCTGAGTTGTATATATTCGGTTCTTGAGTGAAACGCTGAGTTCTTTGCTAAATGAATTGCACTCTGGCTATCACTATACAACTTACAATCTTCTTGCTTCTGCCTCAACTCTTCTATGAAACGTTGCATCCATATCATCTCCTTGCTTGTTTCTGTAGCTGCAATATATTCTACCTCTATAGTTGACAAAGCAACTATCTTCTGTAATTTTGAAATACAACTAGCGATTGTGTCACCAATAATGAGTACATAACATGTGGTACTCCTGCCATCTAAATCTCTAGTCATGTCTGCATCAACATATCCTTGTAAGATAACATCTGACACTTCATAGCACAATTGTTTATCAATGGTCCCTCTCAAGTTCCTGAGAATCCACTTGACTACATCCCAGTGCTCTTTTCCTAGATTATAACTTGTTGATAACTCCCATTGCATGAGTAATGTCTAGTCTAGTGCACACCATATCATACATTAAACTTCCAACTACTGAAGCATAGGGCACTTTAGACATGCAATGTATTTCTTCCTATGTTTTAAGACACTATTCCTTGTTTAATTTGAAGTGTCCTTCCAAAGGTGTACTCACTGGTTTTGCATCTTGCATATTGAACCTGACTAACACCTTCTTGATGTACTCTTCTTGAGACAATGCCAATTTTCTATTTTTCTTATCTCTTGTTATTCTCATACCAAAGATTTACTTTGCAGCACCTAAATCCTTCATTACAAATGAATCTACTAATTTTTTTTTGAGCTCATTTATATCATGCATGTTAGATCTTGCAACACACATGTCATCTACATACAATAACAAGATAATATAGCTGACATTATCTAATCTCTTAAATTAAACACAGTGGTCATAATGATATCTACTATAACCTTGTTCAATCATAAATATGTCAAATTTTAAATATCACTTTTTTGGAGCTTGTTTTATGCCATACAAACTCTTCTTCAACTTGCACACCATTTTCTCCTTACCTTTGACTTCGTATCCTTGTGGTTGTTCCATATATATTTCCTCTTCCAAATCGCCATGAAGGAATGTCTTCTTAACTTCTAACTGTTCAAGGTGCAAATATTTTACTGCTACTAAACTTAAAATAGTTCTTATAGAAGTCATTTTAACTACTAGAAAAAATATTTCGTCAAAATCTATACCTTTCTTTTGTGCAAACTCCTATACAAAAAGTTTGGCCTTGTACCTCTTTTGCCTCCATCTTCTTCTGTCAACCTATAAACCCATTTATTTTGCAATGCTCTTTTACTTTTAGGCAACTGAACCAAATCCCAAGTTTGGTTATGTACCACGGAGTCCATCTCATTTTTCATGCCTTGTTCCCACTTATTTCTAGTTTCTACTTGCATTGCTTCTTCATAGATTTATGGCTCACCACCATCAGTCAATAGTAATTAATAAAGTGAAATAGAGTATCGTTTAGGGAGTCTACTAACTCTAGTGGATCTTCTAACTACACTTCCAAGAGTTTAAGGCACTTGTTATATTTGTTGCATATTCTAATTTTCTAACACTTTTTAGAATTTTATTTCTAGTGATTTCATCAAAAACTGCATATTCAATATTTATCTTTTCTTATTTCTTTCCCTGCAACTGATCTCTGTACATGACCTTCTCATTAAATATCACATCTCTACTCTTAATAATTTTATGATTTTCAAAATCCCATAAACGGTAACCAAAATCATTAACTCTATATCCAATAAAAGTGTATTTCTTGGATTTTGCTTCAAGCTTGGTTCTATTTGTTAGCAAGTATTATCATTAACATCAAAAATTGATGTCATGTGTGCATTGATGTCAAAAGTAATGATAAAGTGGTGATGTCATGATGATGATGAGTTTGAGCCTAAAGTTTTGCAAGGTAAGATTTTGATGTATATGAACTAAGGTAAGTATTCTTTGAGGCTTATCTTATTGTATCTAGCATGTTGATATGGTTTTAGGTCAATGAGAGAAGACAAGCATGTGAACATTGTGTTGGCATAGGATTGGTAGCCTAGTTATAAGCATGGATCTTTAGTATACACTTGGATAGGAAGTTGATGAATATTATAGATGATGAGATCATGTTGCATAGATCCTATGAGGTGTCAAGAGTGCTTATAATGATTATGAGAATGCAAGGTGTTCATCTAGTTTTTCATTATGTTCATCTAGGCATAGTTGGTTTTGTGATAGAAAAATTTGAGTAAATAGTTTACTGACATCACTATTACCATTTATAGATGAGTTAGGGAGAGTTGGTCATATGGGTTTGATCACATTAGTCTCAAGTTTCTATGGTCCAAGTTTTAGGTCATGTGATTGAGTAGAGCAAAATATATAACTATGCAAAGTTGGCTTCAAAGACTATTTGCAATATTTTCTTATACTTAGCTAAATTTTCAAAGGAGATCTAATGGTGCACGTTTAATCGCATAACAGATCTACGACGTGAAATCAATCTGAGCTTATTGTCTAAGTTCAAGTAGATTTAGGTAAGTAGTTTGATGGCATTATATTTCACATGTGTGAAGGTTCCAAGAGCAATTTGATATATGGATGGGTTTCCCTATGAAAGAAGATCATATGGTTTAAATTTTAAGACATGTGATTGAGCGTAGAAAAAGTTATTAAGGTTCAAAGTTGGACTTCCAAGAAAATTGTAGAGTTTTCCATACATAGCCAAATTTGTAAAAGGTAAAGACTAGGACCAAATAAGGATCTAACAGTGAGTGAGTTTTCAATCAAAATACAGATCTATGATGCATATTGAGTCAAAGAGGTCAAAGTGTATGATGTTTAAATTGGTTAAAGTCTAGGCTACTCTCAAAGAGATTAATGGAGCATGTTTGTTCCAATTTTTTAGGAATCAACGAGATGATGACAAGTGCTCAATATTTAACAGTAAGCAAAGGTAAAGATTGAGCTACTTCTGAGGAGATCAATAGTGCATATTTGGTCAAAATTTCTAGGGAGCACGAGGTGAGGTCAAAGTAACATATGTTTAACATAGTTAAAGATCAAGCTAATTTCGAGAGAGATCGATGATGCATATTCATTCAAGCTATGAGAGGGCATGAAATGTTGATAGAGTATTCGATGTTTAATTGTGATCATTGAAATTTGAATATTCAAACTAATGAAGGAAAATCAATGCTTAGTTTTTGAGCTATAACTTTTGATCCAAGATTAATTTGTTAATGTAATAAAAATTAAAGTTGTAGAGGAATTCAAAGCCCATTTGGTGAATCAAGTTAGAAGGTCTAAATGTTTGTACAATCAAAGTTATTAAGCTCCAAATTTGACTATGTGTTTGACCAAGTTTTGTAAGTGACTCGAGAAGGATATTTAAGTTGTTCTAATAGTATTTGGATGTTTCAATAGGATTGAGATATTGGAGAGTGTTTTAGACTCCATGAGGATCATCTGTATATATTTTTTAGGTTTTACCAATCCATATTTAGTAAAATAAATTCTTATAAGGTGACTGTTTGTTTGTTCATGGTGTTTTTATGTACAAGGCTAATGTTTGAGTAGATTGTGTATATGCAGAGGTGTGTAATGATGAATGCAATCATTTGAAGATGTCTAAGAGGTCATGTGGAGTGGACCTATGCATTTTTAAGTGGTCCTATGTTTCAAAATTACTCAATGAAGTGATAAATGGGTGAATAGGTCTTTATAAGACCCACAAGGGCTACTAATGCCTAATTGAAAGGTGTAGCTACTATTGTGTGATGCATAGTTGTTATGGTTGACCTATGTGGATGGTATTGAGATATGTTAGATGTATTAAGGGATAAGACAAGTATTATGGCTGACCTAGAAGATAATAATGATGATGGATCTATAAAAAGTGAACTCAAAGGTGGTGATTTCTAGACTTGTAAGAAGAGGTATGTGTAACAGTTTAAGAGTGAAGGAAAGAAGAAAGGGTGTGTGCCCAGTAGATGGTTTATAGAGTAGAGCAAGTTGATGACTATGTGTATGACTTGTAGGTTATATTTCTTATGTCAAATATAGTGATCTTGCAAGTTTGAAGATTGGGGAGAGAAGTGAATGGAAGAAGGATTTATAGGTCTGTGTGTATATGAGGGTAATTTGAGTGAAGAGGAAGAGAGATTATGGGATGCCTATGTGAGAGGCTTATATGAGATAGAGAGGGTGTATTTTAAGGGTTATAAAATCAAAGGCCCATCATCAAGTGTTGAAGAAATCAATTCAAAGGTGGAGATGTTCATATCATAGGTGTTAGGAGGGTGCTCAACATCTAGGTTAGAAGGACTTGACCATCCTAGGGACAAGTGATCCTTGTGGAATAGGTGTTTTACTAAAGTCTGATCAGAAGGACTTGACCATATTTAGAATTAGGTGCTCTTTATGAAATAGGTGTTTCACTAAATTTAGGTCAGAAGGACTTGACCATCCTAGTAGCAAGTGCTCCTTGTGAAGTAGGTGTTTCACTAAATTCTAGTCAGAAGAACTTGACCATCCTAGGGGTAGGTGCTCCTTATATAATGGGTGTTTTAATAAAGTCTCATGTTTATAATACCTTATAGGAAAAGTAGTTCATGTGTTTATATGCTTGAGAGTGGGTTTTATTCCCCATGAGGGTTTTCCACATTAGATTTTGTGTTATGATGTGCTTCTCTTATTCATGCTTTGTATGTGGTCTCTTTGATTTAATGGTAATCTAGTTGCATATGTTTTTTTTGTTGATTCATGAATGTTAATGAATGAATGATAAGTGATCAGAAAGTGAAATATTGGTTGACCGATTCACCTCCCCCCCATTTTAGTCATCTTGTACCTCCAACACTATTTTTTTTATCAATATGGACAAATACTTCAAAACTAAAATTCCTTTTGACCATAATTTATTTATCAAGTCTGATATTTTCTTTATCAAGTCATTCTAACTAGAATTTCTAGACTTGTAAGAAGAGGTGTGTGTAAGATTTGAAGAGCAAAAGAAAGAAGAAAGGGTGTGTGCCTAGTGGATGGGTTGTAGAGCAAATCAAGTTGATGACTGTGTGTATGACCTATAGATTATATTTTTGATGTCAAAGATAGTGCTCTTAGGTTTGAAGATTGGAGAGAGAAGAGAATAGAAGAAGGATTTGTAGGTTTGAGTGTGTATATGAGGGCAGTTTGAGTGAAGAGGGAGATTGTGGAATGCCTATGTGAGAGGCTTGTATGAGATAGAGAGGGTGTTTAACAGGGGTTAGAAAATTAGAGGTCCATCATCAAGTGTTGAAGACATCAATTCAAAGGTGGATATGTTCATATCATAGGTGTTGGAAGGGTGCTCAACATCTAGGTCAAAAGGACTTGACCATCCTAGAGACAGGTGATCCTTGTGGAACATGTATTTTACTAAAGTCTCGTCATAAGGACTTGACCATTCTTAAGGGTAGGTGATCCTTATGAAATATGTTTTTCACTAAATTTAGATTAGAAAGACTTGACCATCCTAGGAGTAGGTGATCCTTGTGAAGTACGTGTTTTAGTAAATTCTAGTTAAAGGACTTGACCATCCTAAGGGCAGGTGTTCCTTGTGGAATGGGTGTTCCACTAAAGTCTCATGTTTGTAATGCCTTATAGGAGAAGTAGTCCATGTGTTTGCAAGATTGAGAGTTGGTTTTATTCCCCATGAGGTTTTTCCACGTTAGCTATTGTGTTATGATGTTCTTCTCTTATTCATTCTTTGTATGTGGTCTCCTTGATTTGATGGTAATCTAGTTGCATATGCTTATTGTGTTGTTTCATGAATGCCAATGAATGAATGATAAGTGATCTGAAAATGAAATATTAGTTGATTGATTCACCCCCCTCTTAGTCATCTTGTAACTCTAATAATTGGTATTATAATAGGTCCTTTGAAGGAAGCTTAATAGCTTGAAGGAGATCCTAAGTAGCACAAGATGGCTAAGCAGTTGAAGAAAGAGAATCAATAGTGGAAGGTTTCGATCAAGGTACTTGAAGAGAAGATATGTACTTTGAAGAAAGATGCTAAAGAGGATGATAAATTTATCAATGATCTCAAGATTTAGCTAGAAGATGCCAAGGAAAGTTTGAGTTCAAAAGAGGAAAGTTGTTCAAAAGAAAAGGACATCATATATGATAAAGAATTTTAGCATGACATTGGAGAAGAAGAAGTGTTATATGACAGTGAGGAAGAAGAAGCAGATCTAGAAGCTGAGATCATAAAGAGGAATCATAAGATGAGGTATGTGATTAAAGGTCGTAAAGTACAAGTCAATTCTCTTGAGGGAAGTTTTTTAGGCAAGACCAAGAGAGATGAGAAGAAGTATCAAGAGTTGATCAAGTCTCTTAAAGATAAAACATGTAGATTGAAGGATGACATGGATAAAGAATCCAAGGAGGATAAGGATGTCATCAAATATCTTATAAGTCAATTAGAGGTTTCAAATGATAAACTACAATCAAGAGAAGAGTGCAAATACATCAAGACTCAGTTAGAAGAAGCCAATACCAAGGCGAGTTTAAATCAAGGTGAGCATGATGAGTTGAAGACTAATCTTGATTCCTTGAGAGTAGAGTATGAACAAGTCATAGATAAGTCAGACAAGCTAGAAAAGGAACATATAAAACCTAAGTAAGCTAAAAAAATGCAAGCTTTGAAAGCAATGCAAGAAGGTCTGTTAGATAACCAAATGCTTCAAGGTATGCTAGTTTATTCCATAGTAATTATTATACATGTAATAAGTATGGTCATAGAGATAAGGATTGTAGAAGGAAGTCAATCAAGTATGGATATTCATGTAGCTATGATAGAAAGAATTTTTATCCAAATATTGATCATAGTTCAAATCTATCAAAAGGTATGAATGATGTTTTTTTTTTTGGTTAAGAAAGGTCATATTGATAAACTTTATCCTAGTAAATTTGATAATCCCTCAAGTCATTTGAAGAAGGGAGAGACTCCTAGAAAGCATATCAAAAGTCAAAACATGATGTGGAGACCTAAGGCAGTGAAGGCTCTTGTTGAGTTAAAGGATCAAACTTCTAATATGTAGAAAAGGAATCAGTTTTGGAGGTGTCTCAAGAGTGCCAAGGAAGCTTGATATCAATTTAAATGGAGAAGAAGGTGGATGATCCAAGAATTAATTCATGTATACCATTGAAGGCCAAGGAGAATCTGAAAGAAGTGTTTATTTGTTGTAGTTAAAGAATTTGTAGGTAAGAAGGAGTTTCATGATTGTCAAGAGTTCTTTTTGTCTTCTTTCAAAGAAGAGGTGTTAGTTGAAGAGATATGCCAAGAACCTATGTTTTCATCATGCATTGTCAAGGAAGCCAAAGAAGATATAGATGCCAAGCAAGTTATTTCAGTCAAAAAAAGGAAGAATAATAAGAAGGTTCTTTAATCCTCTGATGAGGACTAGTATGCTCCTTTGTTCTAGGTCCTTGTGAAGTAGAGATGTCTTTATTGTGCTTCATGAAGACATTTCTCAGTTTGAAGAAACATGTGGTCTTGCAAGGGTGTTTTTAGTCTAGAGGGTTAAATTGAAGGTTTTGAGGTGGAAAAGGAGGATTTATGAGTTTTAAGGATGATATTTTTGCATGGAAAAGTTTATTGACCTTATTCTAGCATTCTCCAGGTGGTTTTATGGTTTGAAGGTATGTAGAAATCAAATGGGATATTTTTCAGTGCTCTTGGTTTTCTCAGTTTTTGGCTTAATTTCAAGCAGGACTAAAATGGGTTATAGGATGTATGGATTCCTAAAGTACGAAGGCTCAAATATTGGTCCAAAAGTGTGTGATGGTTTTCTCTAAGTGTGCAAGAAGTTTTAGAGGTGGATGTTGACCAGAAGGAGGTTTGTTGACCTTGTTTGTTTTGAGATTCTAGAGTTTTGAGCTATGCTAGAAAAGTGGTTTGCCTTATGATTTGAGGTCTAAGGATTACTAATACATTGAATGGGATAAATGGGTTTTCAAATGAGGCTTCACATAGATTTGAAGGTTTGTGAATTTTAAATTATTCAAGTTTTTGTCAAGATGGAGGCATAATTGGCTAGAATGTTTGTGAAGGAAGTATGTCACAGAGGATCAGATAGATGATGAAAATTGGTGTGCTTGAGGGAAAATATGAGAGTGATATATATATGAAGTTTTAGGTCTTGAAAATACATATACTAAAAATCATGGGCTCTGTAAGTTCCAAGTAAGGCTACAAGGAGTCTAGACAGGCTTAGTGTGAAGATTTGATGTTTTTTCTTAGTTTCTACAAAAGATCAAGGCATGAGTGTTTCAAGGGTTAGTGTCATGAAGTTATATTGGTGGTCCTTGAGGTGTCTTGAGAGAGAAGGATATTAAGACCATGTGGTGGTTCTTCATGGTGTGTGGAGATCTGAAGATGCTCAAGAGATGTAATGGCTCAGAGATCTTAAGGGGAGTCCTTCTCAATGTTCTCAACGTGAGTTCAATCAATTTTTGGCGTTCATATGTGTTTAGTCCTCATTATTAGTAGTGCATGATCAAATAAGAGTGTTGTCACGGTGCATGGTTGATAAGTACAAGGTGGTTTGCATAGAATTAGGGGAGATAACCCAAATAGTTTGAGTGACTTGTGGATCCATGAATGATGTAAGGGGAAGCATTTGTGAGATGTTCTAGTCATTGAGAAAATGTGTTGAATATTCATGCATAAGAAAAGGGAGCTTATGAGTTCTGTAGGTTAACAGGTCTAAAGATCAGGGAATCCCATGTTCAGATTGGTGTATGTCAAAAACAGGAGTAATTGTTTCATATGAGGTATGTAAGTATTTTGAGCACCTAGAAGTTTTATTTGAATAGATTCATGATGTTAAGAGGATCTTGGTGGTTGTTTATTCCACTTTGTTATTGATTGAAAAAGGGGAGAAGGAAAAGAGGAGGTTTCCATTAATGACAAAGGGGGAGATTGTTGTCAAGTGTTGTCATTGATGTCAAAGATTGATGCCATGTGTGCATTGATGTCAAAGGTAATGACAAAGTGGTGATGTCATGATGATGATGAGTTTGAGCCTGAAGTTGTGCAAGGTAGGATTTGGATGCATATGAGCTAACATAAGTATTTTTTGAGGCTTATCATATTATATCTAGCATGCTGATGTGGTTTCAGGTCAAGAAGAGAAACAAGCATTTGAACAGTGTGTTGGCATAGGCTTGGTAGCCTAGTATGTAAACATGGATCTTCAGTAAATGCTTGGATAAGAAGTTGATGAATTTTATGGATGATGAGATCATGTTGCATAGGTCTTATGGGGTGTCAATAGTTCTTAAAATTCTTATGGGAATGCATGGTGTTCATCCATTTCTTCATTATGTTCATCTACACATGTTAATTCTGTGGTAGAAAAATTTGAGTAGGCTATTTGCTGACATCACCATTACCACGTATGGATGAGTCAGGGGGATTTGGTCATATGGGTGTGATCAAATTAGTCCCAAGTTTCTATGATCCAAGTTCAGGTCATGAGATTGAGTGGAGTAAAAGATATAACTATGTAAAGTTGGCTTCCCAGCTAGTTTGTAATGTTTTCCCATAATTAGCCAAATTTGCAAAGGATATCTAACAGTGTGAAATTAATTTTATCATAGATCTACAGTGTGAAATTAATTTAAGTCTAATGTCTAAGTTCAAGTAGAGTCAAGTAATCAATTTTATGATGTTATATTTCACATGTGTGATGGTTCCATGAGCAACTTGACATTTGGATGGATTCCCTTATGAAAGAAGATCATATGGTTTAAATTTTAGGACATAATATTAAGTGCAACAAAAGTTATTGAGGTTCAAATTTGGCCTTCTAGGTAGATTATAGAGGTTCCCATACTTAGCCAAATTTGTAAAAGGTAAATATTAGAACCATATAAGGATCTAATGGTGAGTGGGTGTTTGTATAGATGTAGATCCCCAATGTGTATTGAATCAGATGGGTCAAAGTGTCTGATGTTTAAGCTAGTTAAAGTCAAAGATAATCTCAAAGAGATTGATGGAGTGTGTTTGTTACAAATTGTCAAGAAGCAACAAGATGAGACAAGTGCTTGATACTTAACATTAAGCAAAGGTAAAGACCAAGTTACTTCTAAGGAGATCGATGGTGCATATTTGGTCAAAATTATTAGGGAGCATGAGATGAGGTCAAACTGATAAATGTTTAGCATAGTTAAAGATCATGCTAATTTTAAGGGAGATCGATGATGCATATTCATTCAAGCTATGAGAGGGCACGAGATGTTGACAAAGTGTTTGATGTTTAATAATGACCATTGGAATTTGAATATTCAAATTAACGAAGGAAAACTAGTGCTTAGTTTTTTATCTATAACTTTTGATCCAAGATGAATTTTTGATGCAGTAAAAAAAAGTTGTAGAGGACTTTAAGGTCCATCCAATGAATTTAGTTAGAAGGTTTGAATATTTGTACAATCAAAGTTATTAAGCTCCAAAGTTGATTGTATGTTTGACCATGTTCTGTAAGTGACTCAGAAATGATATTTGATTTGTTCTAATGATATTTGGATGTTTCAAGGGGACTGAGCTATTGGAGAGTGTTTTAGACTCCATGAGGATCATCTATATAGATTTTGAAGGTTTAAACAATCCATATTTAGTATGAAAAAATGCTTAGAAGTTGACTATTTATCTATTCATGGTGATCTTGTGTACAAGGCTAATGCTTGAGTAGATTGAGTATACATAGAGGTGTGTAATGATGATTGTAATCATTTGAGGATGTCTAATAGGTCATGTGGAGTGGACCTATGCATTTTTAAGTGATCATGTGTTTCTAAATTGCTTGGTGAAGTGATAAATGGGTAAATAGGTCTTCATGAGACCTATAAGGGATACGAAGGCCTAATTGAAAGGCTTAGTTACTTAAGTGTGACCCATAGTTACTATGGCCAACCTGTGTGGATGGTATTGAGTTATGTTAGATATCTTAAGGACTAAGACAATTATTATTGATGACCTAGAAGATAATAATCGTGATGGATCTATAAAAGGTGAAATCAAAGGTGGTGATTTCTAGACTTGTAAAAAGAGGTTTTTGTAAGAGTTGAAGAGCAAAGGAAAGAAGAAAGGGTGTGTGCCTAGTGGATGATATGTAGAGTAGAGCAGGTTAATAAATATGTGTATGACCTATAGTTTGTATTTATTATGTTAAAGAAAATGATCTTTTAGGTTTGAATATTGGGGAGAGAAGCAAATATAATAAGGATTTACAAGTCTGAGTGTGTATATGAGGGTAGTTTGAGTGAGGAGGAAGAGAGATTGTGGGATGCCTATGTTAGAGGCTTATATGAGATAGAGAGGGTATTTTGTAGGGGTTATAAAATTAGAAGTTCATCATCAAGTGTTGAATGCATCAATTCAAAGTTGGATATGTTCATATAATAGGTGTTAAGAGGGTGGTCAACATCTAGGTTAGAAGGACTTGACCATCTTAGGGGCATGTGCTCCTTGTGGAACATGTGTTTTACTAAAGTTTGGTCAAAATAACTTGACCATATTTAGAGGTAGGTGATCCTTGTGAAATATGCATTTCACTAAATTCAATTCAGAAGGACTTGACCATCCTATGGGTAGGTGCTCCTTGTGAAGTAGGTGTTTCGCTAAATTCTAGTCAGAAGGACCTAGCCATCCTAGGGGTAGGTGCTCCTTATAGAATGGGTGTTCCACTAAAGTCTCATGTTTATAATACCTTATAGGACAAGTATTCCATGTGTTTTTAGGCTTGAGATTGGTTTTTATTCCCCATGAGGGTTTCCCACATTAGATGTTGTGTTATGATGTGATTCTCTTATTAATTCTTTGTATGCAGTCTCCTTGCTTTGATGGTAATCTAGTTGAATATGCTTGTTGTGTTGATTTATGAATGTCTATTAATGAATGATAAGTGATCTAAAAGTGAAATATTTGTTGACTGAATCACCTCCCCCCCATCTCAGTCATCTTGTACTTCCAACACTATTTTCTTTATCAATATGGACAAATGCTTCACAACTGAAAGTCTTTCAAAAGGAATAATATACCCTTTTACCTATCCATGCTTATTATAGAAATCCACCATCCAAAGGACTTGAAGGCCCTCTATTTATTAAATAAATATCAGTATCAATAGTATCTACCCAAAAGTGTAAGGGTAACCTTGCATGTAATTCTATGCTCCTTGCATGCTCCACGATTGTCCTACTCATCCTTTTTGACACACCATTTTGTTGTGTTGTTCTTGGAACCATCTTCTCTCTATGAATCCCATGGAATGAATAGTAATTCTAAAATTCCTTGTTGCACTATTCAGCTCCATTTTTTGATCTAACACACTTCAAATTATTTCCTATCTCATTCTCAACCAATGCTTTTCATTTCTTAAAAGTATTAAAAACATCATATTTTTTTTTCATATATAATAAACCCAAGTTTTTCTAGTTGTATCATCAATAAAAGTAACATAGTAAGAAGAGCCACCAAGGGATGATACTTGAGCCGATCCCCATACATCTGTATGCACAAGCTTTTACTTTTCATCCTTATTTGTCTGCCCAACTCTGAGAAATATGAGACTCTTCTACTTTCCATACACATAATGCTCATATAACTCCAAATCTACCTTCTTCAAATATGGCAACAAATTCTTTGAGTGGAGAACTTGCTTCCCATTCTCACTCATTTGCCCAAGTTTGTGGTGCCATAATTTTTTATCCACTTCTATAGAAGCTAAAGCAATATAAGAGTCAACATTACCATTAGATAAATATAGTGTACCTACCTTCTCTCCTTTTTCTATTACCAGTGACCCTTTAGTTACCTTTCATGAATTTTGTGTAAATGTAACAGTGTAGCCCTCACTTCCCAACTGCCTTGCTGAAACTAGATTTTTTCTCAACTTAGGAATATGACTCATCTATTTCAACAACCACTTGTTTCAATTTGGTAATTTTATATGTATCTTACCCTTTCCAAAAATTTTACAAGGTTTACCGTCACCCAAATAAACCTATCCAAAATCACCTTGAACATAATCTTGAAAATATTTCCAATGGGGTGTAGCATGAAATGAAACCCCAAAATCTAACACCCAAGAATCATTAATATTATCTAATGAAAGGATTAAATAATCTTGTAACACATCACCTTCTACATTTGCTTCTTGATTTTTATCTTATTGTCCATCTCCTTGTTTTCCTTTTCAAAACCAATAATCTTTCTTGAGGTGTCCTTTCTTCCCACAAATCCAACACACTAATGTTCCTCTAGATTTGGATCTACCCTTCTTAGAATTCCCATGATTCCCTATCCCTTTCCTCTATCCTTTTGTATTCCCTTAATATACATAGTCAAAGCATTACCTAATGTCTCAGCTGTGCTTTTGTGTCGCATTTCCTTGCTAAGAATAACACCAATAACATCATCAAACTTTAAAGTGTTTGAACAGAGACAAAATTACTCATAACCATGACCACGCCATTTTAGTTTTTTGGAAATGAGCATAGAGTCAAAATAGCCCTAACCTCATCATCAAATTTTACTCCTACAAAGCTTAATTGATTTGTGACCATGTTAAATTAATTTAAATGATTAGCAACAAACCCACCTTCTGACATTTCCAAATTAAATAAATTCTTTATAAGAAATACCTTGTTGGAGGCTGAGGGTTTTTCATATAATCTATCCAATGTATTTATCACATCTGCTATTGTATTTTCTTTTGAAATATTGAAGGCCACTAACACTGCCAAGAAAAACCATATTATTCTTAGTGTCTTTCTGTCAAGAACCTCCTAATATTCATCCTTCATAGTTTCCAACTTCTTTTCTATTCTGCATAATATGGTAGGAAAATATCCTTTTGATATAGATAGTCCTCTATTTGTATCTTCCATGGTTGGTAGTTTTATAAATTAAACTTCTCGACCTTAAACTTTCCTTCTTCTACCATGGCTCCCACTCGAACTAGGAACCCTCTTTTCCTATAAGTTTATCTACCAAATAACATTCAACTTTGATACTAGTTATTAGGAATACATAACACAGAGTAATATTAATGAGATAAAGATAGAATTAAAATGTAGAAAACATAATACAAGATATACATAGATTTAATGTGATTCACCCAATATAGGCTACTTCTACATAGAAACAACTAGTTCTTCTCTTTATTTAGTCTAATAAAGTGAAGGGATAAAACCTGTAATACATCCATTGCAATCTCCTCTTCACTCACATATAACGTGCCACCATAATTACAATTTTCTCATATCAAAGGAGGGTTACAAATGAATTTTGTTCCAAGAGTATATATTTGACTAAGGCACATGAATATGATCCAAAATAAGCATCTTATGAAGAAAATCACTTATCTCTTTTAATAAATACATGTAAGAAAATTATTTATTTTGACTTATATTCCAATGTCAATACAATTTAAGTGTAATATCATCATCTAAGAAATGAAAACATCTTTCACAAAATTTGGGTGCAAGTGCAAGCTCTACACTTAATCACGTACAATTGAAGTGAGAATAATTTGATCTCTCTTGAGACTATTTGAAATATTTAACTAAATAAAACATCTTACTTATGACCATACTCCATCATATGGTTAAACCAAGCCAGATATATTTTTGTTATCCAATAGTGTATTATACCATATGCAATCAAGAAATTCAAATATGAGGTGCTATGTTATGTGTCACCCAAAAATGTTTTTGATGTTATGGTTTGGCATCCATACATGTGGAACTAATATGGATTTTATTATTTCATTACTTGCATAATAATCATCATGCAGAAAAATAATTTCCTATTGGATCCATAAGGTCCCTCTTAAGAAGATAGTGGGCTATATTATCACAAATCAATGCAAGAATGTGATTGGTCACAAAAAAATTATTTGCTAATGTTGATCAGACTAGAGGACACTTGATACATCTATTCAAGATCTCAGCTCACTAAAGAGCACACATGATTACCTTTGTATAAGCAACTAAACATAAAATTATACCAGAAGTAATAAGTAACTAGAAATAAGAAATAACACAGAATATGAGAGACAATACAATCTTGTATTAATACTCATCCAGAAGGAAATACAATGAAGAGATGCCACACTCTTCCCACACCTCTTAGGTTTCCCACACTTGGTGTACAGTAATTCACCTTCAAGAGTTCACTCTCTCAATTACGATCACAACAAACAACTCAAACACAGAGTTGTTCACCTCCACCAGTCAGTAACAATATTGCCAATCCACCAGTCAGTAACAATACTGGCAGTCCACGAGTAAGTGACAAACAACACAACCATTGTTGCCTACTTCCAGTCCACAAGTACTCAACGTACTCCAAGTAGATCTCTTCTGATCTTGCACAACCTACAAATCATCTGAGATAATACTTACCATGTAGATCTCCTTTGATCTTGCTCCTTGTTGTGTTGCAGATCTCCTTTGATCTTGCTGCCACGTAAATCTCCTTTGACCTTGCACACACACACACCTTGCAGATCAACTGATATTACACACCATGTAGATCTAACCTGGTCTTGCACACCTGTAGATCAACCTGGTCTTGCACACCTGCTAACCTAGATCATACACACCTTGGAAGAACCCTTGTCCTTGCCTTCACAATTCCTTATGATTCCACCTCTTGGAGGATCCCTTCTTTGATCCCTCAAGTTACAATACAACCCATGGGTCTCTTAAATAGATTCCATACAAACAATAATTAGACATACAGACTCAAGACTTAAATTAGTCTTCACAGGCAAACACTCGGACCTTCCTAGAATAGACCAAGTCTAATTCTAGAAATGCATGCAAACTCATGCACGCACATAGGTGACTGATGTCGGTCTTTGTCTGTCCACAGATGACTGACATCAGCCGATCTCTGATCGATGTCAGTAGGTTCTGGTCTACCCCTGACTGACATCAGTTGGCCTAACCAACTTCGATTACTGTGACACTTTAGCAACCTCCATGTTTGCATCCTTGTGAAGCTTTTAGCTCCACAACCTAACAATCTCCCACTTGGAGATAAATAGTTGCATTTATACCTATAATAGTACATCCTCTAATTTTGTTTCCTAGCTTGTATCCCTCTTCAAGTTCAATCTTGAAGATCAACCACCACAAATCCTGTGGTGCTCCACCTGTCATCCAAGTAACCTATCATTTTTGAATCTACATACCCATGTAGAGAAGTGCTTGACCCTACATAGCATGTTAACCTATTGCTGGTCCCTCTCAGATACCTGAGAATCCACTAAACTGCTTTCCAGTGCTTCTTTCCCAGATTGGCTACAAACTTGCTGACAGCTCCCACTGCATGGGCAATCTCAGGTCTAGTACACATGTACCTAACCTCATCATGTGATTGGGGACACTATTCTATGAACTGTCCATCCATAGGTGTGCTAATCAGTTCTACAACTTTCATCTTGAACCTCACCACTACCTTATTCACACAATCATCTGGAGACAAAATCAACCTGTGATCTTCCCTGTTTCTAGACATACTCATGCCAAAGATTTTTGCTCCTCCTAAATCATTCCTGGCATACCTCTGAGCTACCTTTACTTTTAGCTCAAAAAATCCCTACATGTGTGATCCTGCAACAAGCATATCAACCACATATAGTAACAAGATAATGTAGCTATCATTATCCAACCTGGTAAAGTAAACACAATGGTTACATTGACATTGACTAAAGCCATGCTTTGTCATCCACCTGTCAAACCTGTACCACTATCCTGGAGCTTCCTCAAGACCATATGACCTGGCCTTCTATCTCACTTGTCCATTCTCTCCTTTCTTTAACCTCAAAATCCATTCGTCTTTCAGTGCTTTCATCCCAGCTGGCAACTCTATCAAATCTACCATTTGGTTCTTGACCAAGGAATCAAATTCCTCATCCATGCCACACTCCCACTGTTTCCTAGATCCTACTTGCATCGCCTCTTCAAAACTTCTTGGTTCTTGACCATCAGTGAGCAACAAGTAGTATAAAGAAGGGGAATAATGAAATTGAGGTTTACATACCCTTTTAGACCTCCACATGGGTGTTTGAGACTCATTGATAGCTTGCTATCCACCCAAATTCCATTCTATCAATGACTATCATTGATCACCTCCTATTCTACACCCAACCAACGTCAGTTCCCTGTGATTGACCTGACTGTCGATATCAGTTTCCTGACCGACACCGGTGTCTACCCGATCGACGTCGATGTCCACCTACCCGAAATCACCAACTTTGATCTGCACATGACCGACGTCGGTACCTACCTGATCGACGTCAGTTCTCACCTGATCAACGTCGATAACTGTGTTCTCCTATGAGTGATGACTTTCACCTGTGAGCATACTTTGGATCAAAAACTTGTCCAAATCAACCTTGCCCTATTCTAAAATATCCAGCCCCTTGAGCTGATCTCTGTCGGTCATCTCTTCCATGAAAACTAAGGCTTTCCGGTTCTTAAGTTTGTCAAAGACATCAGTCTTCCTCTTAAGAACATGCATCTCCTTCTTACTCATGTGACCAAGCCTACAGAGCCACATCTTTGCATCTACATCTGAAGTAGATAAACTAGAAGAAGAATTGGTAATACAAGTAGATAGATAAAGAGTACCTACTTTCTTACCACATGCTAATTCAAGTGCACTCTTGGAAACTTTTCAAGAATCTGTTGTGAGAGTAACTATGCAACCCTCATCACCCAACTTTCCTGATAAGATTAGCCTCCTCTTCAGGACTAGGACATGCATGACACCATTCAACACCCATATGTTGCATGACTACAATTTCAGCTTCACTTTGCCTTTGCCAACAATTTGACAAGGCTCACCAACCCCTAAATAAATCTTTCCAAAGTCTCCATGGAAAGATACTCTATTTGGCGTTGCATGGAAATAGGCAACATAATCTAAAACAAAAGATTCTATTTTATCCAAGGAACATACAAGAGCATCTTGTGCAACAATACCTGCAACATCTACATCTTCATTTCCTTCATGCTGATCTCCTACCAACCAGCAATCTTTCTTTACTTGCCCTTTCTTTCCATAATTCAGTAATTGATTATTCTTGCTATTTTCTTCCATTTTTAGCTTACTTTCTTCTGCCATTGCTATACTCCCACTCCAACAAAAACCCCTGTGAGTGACCTATAATCAAAAAACACTTAACACTCTCTGAAACCAAGATGTTAGTGAACCAAGCTTTAAACCAAGCTCAGATGAACCCTGCTCTGATACCAATTGTTCAGGATCCCAGCTCACTAAAGAGCACACATGATTACCTTTGTATAAGCAACTAAACATGAAATTATACCAGAAGTAATAAGTAACTAGAAATAAGAAATAACACAAAATATGAGAGACAATACAATCTTGTATTAATACTCATCCAGAAGGAAATACAATAAAGAGATGCCACACTCTTCCCACACCTCTCAGGTTTTCCACACTTGGTGTACAATAATTCACCTTCAAGAGTTCACTCTCTCAATTATGGTCACAACAGACAACTCAAACACAGAGTTGTTGTTCACCTCCACCAGTTAGTAACAATACTGCTAGTCCACTAGTCAGTAACAATACTGCTAGTCCACCAGTAAGTGACAAACAACACAACCATTTTTGCCTACTTCCAGTCCACAAGTACTCAACATACTCCAAGTAGATCTCTTCTGATCTTGCAAAACCTACAAATCATCTAAGACAATACTTACCATGTAGATCTCCTTTGATCTTGCTCCTTGTTGTGTTGCAAATCTCCTTTGATCTTGCTGCCACACAGATCTCCTTTGACCTTGCACACACACACACACCTTGTAGATCAACTGATCTTACACACCATGTAGATCTAACCTGATCTTGTACACCTGCAGATCAACCTGGTCTTGCACACCTGCTAACCTAGATCATACACACCTTGGAAGAACCCTTGTCCTTGCCTTTGTAAGTCCTTATGATTCCACCTCTTGGAGGATCCCTTCTTTGATCCCTCAAGTTACAATACAACCCATGGGTCTCTTAAATAGATCCCATACAAACAATAATTAGACATATAGACTCAAGACTTAAATTAGTCTTCACATGCAAACACTCAGACCTTCCTAGAATAGACCAAGTCTAATTCTAGAAATGCATGCAAACTCATGCACACACACAGGTGACTGACATCGGTCTCTATCTGTCCATAGATGACTAATGTCGGCTGATTTTTGACCGATGTCGGTAGCTTCTAGTCTACCCTTGACTGATGTTAGTTGGCCTAATCGACATCGGTTACTATGACACTTCAGCAACCTCCATGTTTGCATCCTTGTGAAGCTTTTAGCTCTACAACCTAACAACATCATCATAGTCATGTAAATCATTATATAAAATAAGACTACACAACACCAACTAGTGAATTGAGTCTTAACAGATAAAACATATGTATTTCATACACCTTTTGGTGTACCCCTATAGTAATAAGTATTACATTCCATTGACTTTTTATAGTGGCCTCCATTCTAAATGCATGACTATATAAGTTATTAATGCTAGAGAATGATGAGATAAAATGAAAAGTTATGGAAGTAATTTAAAAAGGCCATATTTGGCCTAGTCCCTCACCTTTTGGAATCTAAAACATGTTAATTTGAAATAAATATGAGGCATGGTAGCTTTGTATCAACTACGTGGCCACTAATGAGATCATTGCCAATAAAAATTATCCATTTCTATGCATTGATGATGTCCTATACCATCTCAAGGGAGAAAAATCATTCACAAAGATTGATATGAAGTAAGGGCACCTTTAAGTGTCCTTCATTCCATATGATTTTTGGATAATGAAATTTTAGTCCAAGGAAGGTCTCTTTGAATGGTTATTCATGCCCTTTGACTTTATGAATGATGTCTTATGACCATTCATTGAGCGCTTTATGGTTTTTTATATGGATGACATCCTCATTTTTAGTAAGACTTGGGAGGATCACTTTATACAGGCTTGACAATTATTAACACCTACACAACCATAAGATATAAGTGAAAAGGGATAAGTGCTCCTTTGGTTTTCAGAGTATCCAATATCTAGGATACATCAATAAAAAAGATAATTTACACATTGACCTTAAAAATATCTAGGTCATTAAAGACTAGCTAGCCCAAACAACAATCATAAAACTCATAAGCTTTTTGGGTTTAATCAAATTTAATTTATGGTTTGTGATTTGATTCTTCATCTTTCATGGCCCATAAACTAAGCAACAAAAGAATGGGAAAATGCTGAAATTGTGTGGACCATCGTGAAATAATGATCTTTTGAGTAAAAATTGTGACTTTGTTAGCACTAGTCCTTGCTTTACCATTATATGAAGGAAATTTAGAATGCAAACTAAGCTAAGGAAAAAAACACAAATGATCCTATTCTAAACTCAATTTAACCTCAAGATAGAGAAACAAATGAAAGAAAATAATAAAACACACACTTATGAAACTAAAGTAACATGACCCTCCTCCATTGTGATTAAAATTTACTTGCTCTTTAAATGTGGTTGTTCAATCCTTTCTCCAATGAAAATGGAAATTGGGCAGCATTTTGGTATGCAAATGGAATTTTGATGTTTTGGATTTTCTTGAGAATTTGTTAACACTTCATTAGCATAAATATGCATGATGAAAGTGATAACTTGCATGTCAATTTAAAGGCTTATGAGAGGTTAATTAGATGGTTGAGGATTATTTGATAATTTATTAATATAATCAATGGTGGATAATTAGTCCTCATCCATGAGGATGATGACCAATTCTATTGGTTGAGAAGAAGGAGGAGTTGGTTGAGTGTGTCAACAAGAATAGGTCAAGTTATATGGTTGAGTCATCAAGGAAGTTGAAATGTTCTAAGGTGACTCACAAGGTGGTTGAGTAAGTTGAGGAAGGTGGTTGGATGAGTCAGAACATGGTTGAGATAAACATGGAGGATGTTTGGGTGAGGTGAAAAATCTGATTTTTAATTAATTTTAAAGGAAAAGGGTGTGCATAATTAATTAATTAATAGTTATTCAAAATTTGGAGGGAAATAATGTTAATTTGAATTTGATTTGGGAAAGATAAAAGGTTAGTTTTTCAAAGTGAATTTCAACACTAAATGGTAAAATTTAGGTGTCTACATTTACCCTCTTTGAAATGGTGTAGTGAAGCAATACCATTTCAAAGAATAGTATTCAAAGTAGATAATTGAAGATTGTGGAAAACAAAGTTGCCCCAGGTAATTGAAAATAAATGCGATGATTCCCCCTCAAGTGTTTGTGAGGAAATTGGTTGAACACTCAAAATGATTTGAAGGATAAATGACGAAGTGGTTAGTAAATCAATGTACTAAAACCAATAAAGTGCTTGTAAGATTAAAACATGTGTAAAATGACTTTCCCATAACTGATAATTACTAAAGAGCAAGTTGGGAAAATAATATTTCTCATTCGTTGACTGCATGTTTGGATGGTGCTCAGGACTCGAGGGTCACATGATTAGATATGAGAATGATATATCCCATTGATGGTAAGTTGCGGGCTGTAAAACAAAAAATATACATTTTCCAATGTGTGATAAAATTTTATAGCATTGATAGTTGTAAGCAATGATAATTATGTTTAGCACTTTGATTAAATGATGGTAGAAAATTTGGATAAGTGGCTTGGATAGATGATGGTGGCTGAACTAACCCTAGAGACCCCATGTCTCTAATCATTGCCTACATAATCTATTGTAGACAAATTTTGAGTGGGGATATCATGCTAGATGTAGTTATCCCAATGTGGGAAGAGATGTAAAGTGATGATGTAATATAAAATTGACCCAAGAATGTTATTAAGCCACTTTTGTGATTGGATGTGATGATGTATTTAGTTTCCACCAAGAAATGATATATGCAAATAGTAGATTGGGAATTGATATATCCTCTGATAAGTTGCACACTTTAAGGTGCCCCATGAAGCATGGTTAATATGAGTGGGAACAATATGCCCCATTAAAAAACCTACAAGCTGGGATTGGGTTGATTGATTTATCGATTGATTGATTAATGGATTGATGGATAAAGGATGGATATTAGGATGTTGTTGGTCCTAATCAATCGATGTGAGAGATTGATGGAAAAATTGGTAAATGATTATGGATGATTTATGTGCAAGTATAAATAAGTAAATTAAGCAACTACATAGATTAATTATGATACATCATAAAATTGGATAGCATGGATGAGATATATGGATGGATGGAAGAGAAAGGTGATTATGGGATGTATGGTGTAATAAATTTGATTTTGTGTAGTTAAATACTTATAAAAGTAGAGGAAAATAAATTTGCCATTTCTAGAATGGCAAATTTGGCATTGATTATGGTGAATTTGTTAAAGAGAATGGAAAATTTATTATAAAATGGTAAAATCATTATCCAAAAGAAAATTTGTTCAACATATTTGTGAATTCATTCAAGGTAGTGGTGAATTCATTTTGAACTTGAAGTGACCATCTTCCTGAGGGCATAACCTTTGACTTTAGACTCCGTTTGAAGTTCTTGAATGCAATGATGACTACCCTAGAGAAGACAACTAACACATTATTGATCCCAAAGGGCATTATGTTATATTCAAAATAACCCCATTCAGTTGTGAAGGTTGTCTTTGGATTGTATTCATCCTCTATGTGCACTTGATGGTATCCCAAGAATCCATTAGTGAGTGTGTATATTTCACAACTAGCGATGCCATCTAGGAGCTCATCTATAAATGGTGTTGGAAAGGGGTTGATAACACAAGTAACATTCAAGACTCAATAATCAATGCATATTCTAATAAACCCATCTTTATTTATGATAATGACGATGGGACTTACCCATTCTAACTCTTTCACCAAATATATGATCCCTGTAGCTAGCATCCCATCAATCTCTATTTTTACCTTAGCATGAAGATTGGTGTTCATGAATTATGGACATTTATTTATAGGTCTCATGCCATCCATCAGATTGATGCTCATCTTACCTAGGGAAGGCTAGGTGTCCTTCATGTCTTGATAGTTTCTAGGGAGTAAAACCTAAAATTCGTTCAAGAGCTTGACAATATATACCATCTTTGCTTTGGACTAATATGTGCCTATGGTGGTGATCTTAGGTTCACCCTCCATGTTGATGTCCACTTTTGTCATTCAAAGTGGCATGTGATATGGCTCATTTTGTGCCTGATGGAAATCTTCCACCTACCTTGTCCTTTTTGTAGAGTCAATGTACAAATGATTAGGTATGTCTTCATTCATGATGCTCTCATTTACTTGGTACATGGCCCTTTTTTTCTTGTTAGAACCTTCTAGTTATCTCATTCCAAGTCTCATCATCTTCTTCATTTGAGTCAATATTGATCACCTTATCTTCAAATAAGGTGGGAACTGCTAGTCCTTTCTCCCCAAACATGTCCTTGAGACACTCTTTTAGTATAGCAGTGTCCTTAAAGACTTACCAACATATGACTTGTAATGTCTCAAGCATCCTTAAATCTTTAGAGGAAAATGAAAATGTGTACACAAACCTCTCCTTTAGTGTATCCATACTTGTCATCTCCCTATGCATCTCATTTATGATGTACCAAACTCATGCTCAAGTTTTGAGGATCTTGTAAAAGGCATGCACCCATAGGTTCTTTTCATCTCCCTGTGCATCTCATTTATGATGTACCAAGCTCATGCTCAAGTTTTGAGGGTCTTGTAAAAGGCATGCATCCATAGGTTCTTTGGTGCATATTTTGTTGTAGTTGGTCCATGTTTCCTCACAAATGTGTATGTGGGTATAGGGTCTAAATCCCTTGAGTAAGTTGTTATGTCTAAGTCCTCATTGCTCTTGCCAAACCTTGTGCTTATTATGGCATTGAATTCTTTTCACATTGTTAGGTTAGCCTTGTGTGTTTCCCACCATCGAACAACAATGCTCTTTAGTGTATGCACCAATATACCCATTCGATCTACTTCTTTAGAAATGTAAGACTCTAGGTCATTTACATATCTTTCGATGGGTCTGCTTCCTTTTTATCTTGTAAGGGTAGAAAGTTTTCCCTTATTTCATGTAAACACTCTTTTTTAAGTTGCCTTGGTCTAAGGAACCCATTTTTGCATATTTCACTCAACTTGGATTGGACTTGTCCTGACCAACCTTGGCACCTTTGTACAAACTTGGTGTTACCTTCATCCACTCATTTCATATGCCTCCTCTACCCATTAGTTGTATGCTATGTCTATTGTATTATATATTGATTGTCTATCCTCCCATTCAAGCACTCCTTGATCATTAGGCCATAAAAACTTGGTGATTTGCACCATAATATTGTATATGTGGTTGATCTCTTCCTCAAGGTCAACGCTCTCAACATATGGTGGTCCTTCATCTTTTGAAATGGGGATCACTATCTTCTCTTTCCCATTCTTAAAAGTCATGTAACACTTCTTAAAGTGTATGTCCCCATTATTCGCATAGTACCATGGTCTGCCTAGGAGTGCTATATAGTTATCATGCTCTACTAATTCTATTACTTTAAAATCAGTCCAAAATTCTATACCCATGATATCTATGATGGTGCCTTTTAGGACCCCAATAATTTGTGCTCTATTTTTGTTTGACATGAACAAGGTGTGAGGAGATGGCTTTAAGGGTGGTGATCCCAATTTTTTCTTAGGTGGTTTTGGTCAAAATGTTAACCTCAACACCTTTGTTGATGATGACCTCACATACTAACCGTTCATCAATGGTTGTACTTATCATCAATTCCTAGTCATACTCAGCATTTTGAGTATGATGTACCTCACACACTTGCTCTAAGTGTGACACCATGAATTCAATTTGTTGAGGTGGAACCTCATATTTTAGCCTTTCTATTTGTTTCATCAACTAATTCTTTAATAAAGGCAATATTCCCTTCATCTTCAAGAGGTGCAAGATTTTTGTTAATTATTGCACCTCTGTCTCCTAGTTATCCCTCTTCTTGAATGAAGCTACAGCTTTCACCTTCAAATCTCTAACTAATTGAAGCTCACTTTGGAGGTCTTGAATCATGCTCATAACCTATAAAATGACATCCTTTTGGTGTGTCAGATTAGGATATGGTGCTACCTCAGGTTTGGGTCATGCCATGCAATTGGTTCGACTTGATTTCCCATATTCTAGGCACAATTGTAGGGTTCATTTTCTAGTGGGTTGAGAACTGAATACACTTCTTGTAGTGACTTGCACTTTGGGAGTCTCCTTGTGGGTTGGTTGTGGCTTTTGTATCCCACTTTTCTACATTGGGTTCTCACCTAATCATGGTATTACCTTTATCAAGTTATCTTTGAGTTAAATTTTTATATAATTCAAGGCATTCTTTGACTCAATGTGGCTCATGTTAGTACCATAAGTGGGATGCATTGACTAGTCAGATTGTTAGTGATCGGTTGATCCACATTTATAATATGATCATAGGGGAACCTTCCCACACCACATCCTCTACCTCACATTCTTGTTCCTCATTGGTTTCCATATCCAACACGTTTTTGGGCATAATTGTCATCACCTTGGTGTGTCTATTCTCTAGCTATAATGGTCACCTACCATGTGCCTCTCTCTATTTTTTGACATATCTCATCAATGACATGATAGTTTTTATTTATGTGGGTGTATGTATCACACAATTTATAATATATAGAGATGTTTACTTGGTGGCACATTATAATAATAGGTAGTTACAAATGTTATGGTCTTTATGGCATACTTCATAGTATATAAGTAGTGCTCTAACATTTTTTCCTTGGGTAGTTGGTCTTACTATGCCCTTCTTCCTCATAGGTAGCACACCACACCCCATTGTGAGTGTCATGTGCCGATCTTGCTATCAATTTATGAAATTGTGAGGCCATTGATGTGATCTACACCTCCATAAATGGACTAATTTTGATGTTTGCACTTTTAATTTATTTGGCCCTTAGTGTGGCCTCTAGTGTTTCTCTAAGATCCATGAATGTTTTCATGGATAGTGCTCATCAGAATGGTACAAGTAGACCCCCAAAAAACCATTAAATGTGTTGGGAGGGGTGGATGTCATAGGGGAGTTTTGAAAGGAGGGTTTTGAAATGTGCATTACAGAGGTACACACTCTTAGATAGCCCCTAGCTAATTTCTTTGAATGCAGCTATGCTCTACTACTTGAACTTTGGGATGTCAAACTCTTTGAGAGAATCCTCATTTAACAAGTCATAATCCACCATGGCCTAGTTGGGATAAAACTTTCTATACCAGTTGTGTGCATAATCTGTTAGGGTCATCATAAATTAAGTGGGCTTGTGCTCTAACTAAGTAATCCCCCTAGTGTACCATTATAGTTCACACTTGAGCATGTGTTTGGTGGCATTTTCAACACTATGGTACTCTGGTAAATACATTTCCATCTCATAGTAAATATATTGAGGGGTTGCTTAACCCTATGGAACTTGTCTTCTTAGAGATTGAGTGGGAGTCTCTCCTTTTATCCCTAGGTTATATTGTATCCCATACATTCTTGGTTGCATCATAGAGCTAGTGGGCACATAACTACTTCTTGGTTATGTGGAACCACCTCCACTAGGTTGTTTCCCAATTAGTGCAGCTGACATCCTTTGAATTGAGATGGTAGGATTTATCTTATTAATTGTTTGACTAAGATTCATCATGATTAAACTCATGCTTGTAGTTTCTAAACTATCTTTTAATCCTTTGTAAGGGATTATTTGTTCAATTACTAGTTCTTCCCTCAAGAATTGGAATATGTCAAAATCAACTATGGTACTAGGTTCATTTATTAAATTCCTATCTTCTTATACTAGATCCAACACATGAATATGTGCTTCTAGTTTGAAGGGGGTGAGTTCTGCACATCCTATGGCAATTGGTCTTCTAGGAAACTACTACAAACCTCCTCTATGGACTCTTGAGCTCACCTTGCAAATTCATCCCTTCTTTCATGGTGTTGTATTTCAAGGGATCCTTCCCCATTCCCTTCTTGGACTATACCAGTTTCCTTAGCACTTTTAGGTTCTAGACCTTCTATCAATCTATGCCTTCTTTTGTTATAATTTTACCTATGGAGATCTCGATCATCTAGTTGATCATCCCTTTCCATCTATACTTTGATTTCACTTCCCATTATTACCATCTATGCCTACTCATATACACACATATTTTAGCTCATCATATTTATGGTCTCCATTTTGTAATCTACTAGCAACTTCTTCAATTTAGTGCCAAGATCTATCAAAAATGCACCTCTGGGTTCATGATAGAGTTCATGCTCTACTTATTCAAGTTAGGAGTATGTTGACATCACAAATTCTAGCACGTAATTGTTTAATACCCCATTCTACCAATGTTCAACAACATGCATCTACTCCTCATCTATGTTTTAAATATTTTTTAGGCACTCTTATGTCCATTCTTGGTGTTGGCCATATCTTTGTTGTCTATATGTGATTTAATCAATCAACCATTTGTGAATGTGTTATAGTAACAAAAAAAATATCACTTCATATAATAGATCATATAGGTAGGTCTACACCCATACTCTTGGCTCTTGACCTTAGTAGGTCAGATGACTCTACGTAAAACTATCCTCAACTTGTTATAGCTAGTGCTCAATGTTCTCAAATGAGAGTCGATACATTACTCCATCTTACCATTGAAATAAAAAAATTAAAAATGGGTCTTGATAATGGAACCAAAATGTTGTAGTGGAAAGTATTAATTTCATATAGTAGTGCCCATTGCTCTTAGTAACTCACCCTACTAGTTCAATGCTTTAAGATATCTAGGCACAAGGTTTTTAACAATAGGTTAGGTGAAATATTTAATGCATCTCTACATTGGCATCCAATTCACTCAAGTCAAAAACCTTGAGTGCTCACCTGAAGTGCAATGATGAAAGGATCGGGGCCCACATTTGGCTAGTTAGAACATGGTGAAAATTTGGTTTGGTTAATGGGGCATGTCATGGGGATTCATTGACTCAAGGTTATTTCATTGATCATGTTAATTATCACTTGATGATTTTATAGTTTAATTCTTGGTCATAACAGTGCACATCTAGTTTGACAGTTGATCTAGGCACTAACTAGGTCAAGATGTCTAAGTGACATTCTCATCTTTTCTTGAGCTACTTGGCTCCTCTTTTTTGATAAGATCAGGTTAATTTAGCTCTTAACACAAGATGGGTCATTCTTAACTATGGATTACCATGCATCATGATGGTTAACTAGAATTGGCTCCATAGATCCTCATGTGACTTATTTAATTACCATTTATACTAACAAAAAACATATATATCAAAACCATATTTAAATCTTAAAGATTATACTAGAGGGGGTATTCAACACATATTTCCTACAAGTGATTGGTTTAATTTGTATTTCCTATAGATGAGCATAGACTAATCAAGGTTGGGTCTACCAGTAATAAACATAAGCCATCCTAGTTTGTATTCTAGTGACATATGTGCCAGTCTTCGCTATGCCCCCTCCTTGTCCTCATCATTATTATCTCTCCCCCTTTGCTCTTAGATGTCTCTTCTTTAAATAGGTGATAACCACCCCTTTGGCTGACTAGATAGGTGTATGTTGTAGATGGTTAGGTGGTAGTAGTTCACCTATTTATTCCACCATGCATACCTCCATGCTCCTCGAGCCCTGAGCCACCATATGTAGGACTAAGTAGGTAAGCTTCGAGGCTTGTGATGTTCTTCAACCGTTAGTTTTATAGCTCTACCATTGTATTCATACTTTGAGAGCCATCCATCCAAAATTTGGGTGAGAATAAATTTCTTGACCAACTCGTACAAGTATTTATGGGATTCCTCTAACTGGCATAACCAAGATAAAATCTGAGCAAGTAGTACACAAGATTGCCTTGCACCTAATTTTGTCATGTTGGTGTGAGAACACTACTTAGGGAAAAAGGGTGACAACAAGTCTGATTCAAATAAGCAACCACAATGAACTTCTAAAAGGTATAAGAACAAAATCTAAATAAAAAATAGGGTCCTTATTTTTAGTCAAAAAATGGGGCATGTTGTGCAAGCAAAAAAATGGTAAGGGAAAAAGTTGAAAAATGACTAAGTATAAACTAGAAATTACACAATTTAGTCATTTTCTAATTCCAAAGCTAATTTAATCCATTTTTATGATAAGTGACTAAGTTAAAAAGTAAAAACTTATCAATATTTATTCATTATGATTGAAATTAAATTATAAATGGATGAAAACTATTCAATAAAAGAGGTAGAAAACTCAAACAATTAAATAATTTGCATAAACCTAAGGTAAAATAATCTGGAAGGAAGCTATAAAATGTGTTTCAAAAAACAATAGAATAAGTAGACTAACACTTAGTAGACTTATGTCAATTTAGATATTAAAAATAATACAATCCTAGATAAAAAATTGAACTAAACTAAATAAATGGAAGGATATCAAAGTAAACCCATTCAGTAATTTGTCACTAATCATCTAGTAGATTACAAAGAAGGTTGATTCAAGCAATCAACCACAATGAACTCCTAAAAGGTATAAGACCAGAATTCAAAGAAAAAAGAGGGTCCCCATTTTTAGTCTTAAAATGGGTCATGTTATGTAAGCAATAACAATACTAATAGTTCATAGTAATCTAGTCAATCTATACTATAAATAAATTTCTAGGTAAATAGAAGGAATTAACCCTTGTTCATGATCCCTACCATATTTGGTGTGAACAAAAGTGTTCTACATATATCAATGTATTTTTATTAACATAAGCATAACTTCTATGTGATATCTATAGTGATAGTACCAACATATAAAATGTTGACCCAATATATATTTGAGCCTTATATTATGAATGAAATATGGAGAATTTAAAATTGGTGTAAGTGTGGAGGATGTGTTTATAAAACATTCCCCCATTGAATCTATCTAATATGATGATAGAAATAAAGTTGTGGATAACATATCTCAATGACATGCCCCATTATGAATTTTGGTGTATCTAAAAATCTAAAAAAAATTGTAGAAGACATGTAATCATGTCATACCACCCACTAAGTCTAAAAAATGTGATAATTGATATACCTAAAGAATACATGTTTTTATAACATGCCCCCAATGATATCCCCCCTTTAGGATAATGGGAAATAGAATCTACAAGTCACCTCATTGTGAAAGGAATAAGTGATAGTGTCATACATATGAGTGAATATAAACCAATTTATGCCTTGGTAATGTTGGTAATCTAGAACATAATATTATATTAGTACTATCCATAATTTTGAATAATGCTTGGATGTAAGATTTTTTTGTTGATTTTTGGTTTCACCTAAAAATTTATGAGATTGGTATAACATAAAATATCTCATTGTCTAGATCCCAATGTAACTTGTGGTTTTGTATTTAGACAACCAGTGCTTGAGATATGGGTATTTAAAGGTCTTTTAGAAAAGTATATTGGGATTTTTTTACTAGATAACTAATTTAGTTTATATTTAGAGCCTTTTAGAATTTTGAGCTTTGGATATAATTTTATAATTTTGCATGAGAGATCTCCATGACCATTGTTATTTGATGTACTATGGATAGCCCTAGTTGGCCAGGATTTTAATGAGTTGGTGAGTATATTTACTTGTGATTTATGTAGAAATTATGATTTTTTCAATTTTTGGTGATTTTATGAAAAAAAATATTTTTATTAGGATGTTGGAAATTTTCATTAGATTTTTAAATAGTTTCATCAACACCTTGATAGTAATGTCCAAATTTTGATAGAATTGTCCAACACATGTGTCTAAAATCAATGATAAAATCCAACACTACCATCCATTTATGTTTAAAAAAATTTAACTTAAATTTTTTAATTTTTTGTGTTTAAATGTAATGAATAACACTTAATTTTGTGCATTTTTTTGTAGGACATACATATACAATAGTTCAGGTATGGGAGACATTTTTTCACCATGGTAGAGCTAAGTTTGGATGCAGTCAATCAAGGAATGATTGATTACGTTGGGTTGGGATATGTGACCCAACTAAGGTATGATACATATGATATCCACCTTATCATGGCTTTACCTAAGAGGTGGAATCTATATGCAATCAGAAATGTATCATGTCTATAAATCAATCCTATATTAGAGAAGATAGATCATACTATACACATTTGATTGGAGACACATTTGTTAAGTGAGATCATGACCAATATGGGGATCTGCTAGACCCTATTAGAAGATCTCTTACCATAATACACTGTGCTAAGGAGGGTTCCAAAACCTCTAGTCTAACACAATCATGTAATAACCCTAATGGGGTCCTAATCTAATTTAGTTCTCACCAAAGCTTGTGGCACAAAGTGGGGGTTAGAAATAATAAAAATAAATGTGCATAGAAGACATATACTCATGTCAATGTATACATAATCCTAATGAATAGAAGAGAAGCACAAATGCATAACTATCTACTTTTAAAAAGGATAAATAAAGTTAGGAATACTTACCTTTGAAGATGAACCCACCAAACCTCAATCTCTCCCTTGGCCAAGGTACTTTGTAAGAGTTTGTTGTGGTATGTAAGGATGAAAAGGATAAATAAACTCTAGGATACACAACCTATCAATGCATCCAAAAGACTTCTCCATAAGATAATATTTGTATCTCCAAATAAATTATGGAACCTTAAGGTTTACTTCTCAAGTAGAATGGTCAATATGAAAATGTTCATTCACTCTTACTTATTTTTTAACTTCTTATTGATAAATGATTGAAATGAACTTGTATATATAGGCAGATTTAACCCTTGACCATTCTAAAAATATTAGCTAACAAGGTTGACCCAGTCAACCTAGCATAATTTTGGATGATAATTAATTGATCCCAAGCTAGATTGGATAAAGGCTAACCTAATTCCTAAGTGAAAATATCTTGAAATTGCACAGGGTCGACCCAATCAACCTAGTATAGTCGATTGAAAAAATGGGATTTAGCTGAGGAAAAGAAGGATAAAAGTAATCAAATTCCTAAAAAGGGTAAAAAAAGAAGGATAACCTTAGGGATAATGTTTTTAGGAGATAAGTGTGTAAATAAAAAATGGAAAAAGGGACAACAATCCTCTGAAGCACCAATGGTCTACCTGCCCCTTTCCTAGTGTACTCTTTAAGGCATGCACTTAGAGAGATTAAGACTTGATGGGTTTCTATAAGATACAAAGTGTCAGTAATTGATAAAGGTTTGAGAATATTATGTATATATATATGCCCCACTCTAAGATCATCACGTGTCATGTAAGTGTAACATAGGATGGTGCTTCGAGAAATAGAGCATGATAACACATAATGTTGATGCTAAGTAAAGTGCAGTAAGCATTAAATAACATAAATGAAAAGTTAAAATTGAAAAACACATACCTTTACTTACCTTAGTGATGTAAATAAATAAGTAGACTCTAAGATAAGTGAAGGTGTCCAATGTGAAGAACATTAGGTGAACTTGTATAAGTTAGTGCAAAAACTAGCCAAATATCAAAAAAATTTGAAGATAGGCATATAGACATGGAAATGATTATCTACGTCATCATGATTCCATAACATTTTACAGTTCAAAAAATGAATGAATAAAAACAAAGATAGAGGAAAAACAAAGGAATTTGATGGAAAAGATTTAAAAGATTAAGATTTTTGAAAAAATGATTTTAAATAGGTTGAAATGAAAGTCATTCAGTATTTTTGACTTGTGAAGGAGAGAAAAAGAGCTCTAAGAGACAAAACAAGCTAGGATGGCGAGGAGACAAAAATAAAGATGAGAAGGACCCTTAGAGGTGGTAATGCGAGTAGGATAGGTAGGCAACTAATAATCTCAAGTCAGATTTTAAATATTTTTAGTTATTTAAGTGTATTTTTAGAAATTTGTGTTTTTAAGCATTTTTAGATATTGAAATGAAACCAAATTAGGAGCTAAGGATATGAAACATGAATTAGGGAAATGGGTTTGATGGTTTTGGGGAAATAACTTCTAGAAGATACTTATTTCACAAACTAGAAGGGGCCAATAGGGGAAAATAACTAGATCAACCCAGTCGACCTAGTAGGCTAAAAAGTGACAAAATCCATACAACCAACCTAGTAGGTTTGTGCTGACATAGTTGGTTTTTTAAACTGTCAACCTAGTACATTATTAACAACTGAGTAAAAAAGTCTAGTATGACAATGTATTATTAAGGGGGAGAATAAGAGGGTTGACTTAGATTTTTAAGTCAACAAATTCAAAATAGGTAATTTTTGGTCAAATTAATATTTGACCAAATGCTTAGAATAGTACATAAATGCACACAAATGGTTGAAAGAGTGATAGAAAGGCCCAAAATGATTGAGTGAGGGCTAAAAGGGCTGAGTAGTCTAAAAATAGGTTTAATTGATTAAAAATGAATAAATTGAAGGAATTTAGGCTTATTTTTTATTAAAATTGAAAAAGAATGTATTTTGATTATACATGACATGGATGATCTAATATATCTTTTGTTGTTTCTTGATTTTAGGATGTCATATATTTTGGCATTTAGTGGATGCATCATGGCTCCCAAACTTATTAGAGTGCCTATCAATAAAGGATAGAGATAGATAGATTTTTATAGGCCTAGGAAACATAAAAGATATGTGTAGGATACCCCTTAGCTCATATCTGTAAGTCATGTTCTTGGGATGCTGGGAATGATTGACTAACAACTTCAAGTAGGAGGTAGAGGGGGATATTATAAAGGTGGGTGTCACCTTAGAGGATGTGCATGCCATCCTAAGATTGTCCATAGTAGGGATACTGATAGTCACAGGAGTACCTAATAGTGATGAGAAGAGGAGAGCCTTATCCATATGGGAGATGGGCTCAAAAATGATACACCCAAGACTAAGAGTGAATGTGTTTGATGTGTATATAACATATATTCTATACATCTAAAAGAATGTGATAATATTTTTAACAACATGAGTGTTGTGCCACAAGTTATATAGCAAGGTACCACTTTTTGTGATAGCCTTAAGTTAGATGATATTAGAGGAGAGAGTGTTATATGATTTGGGATTTGTTATCTAGGTACAGATCATGAAGGACATGTATAGAGCACTTTCTAGAGGGAAAACGTTAGTGGGACCAATCATATTATTAATGGCATGGATCTATGAGAGGTTCCCCATGCGATTGATGATAGGTTATTGATGAGGCTACCAAATTTTTACTTCTATAGCCTCATCCATGCTTAATCTATGTATTTTTCTACATAAATCCCATAACTATCTGTCACTTATGAAAATGAATGAATGAAATTCTGATTTTGTATATTCATTGATATATATGTGTTATGTGATGAATTATTGATGATTTTCTTTGATTGAATTATATTGGTGTGACTTTATCTAACAAAAATTTAAAGGGTCATGAAAATTTATAGAATCTTATTAACCCATAGCTACTACATGATACCTATAGTAACTTTAGGATTCACCTATAGGTTACTTGTAGCCATTGCAGAGTACCCATAGCAACTGTAGGATTCACCTACATGTTGCTTACAATGATTATATAATACCCACAATAACTACAGGGTTCACTTATAGGTTTCCTACAACAACTATAGAATAACCACAACAATTGTAGGCTTCACCTATAGGTTACATGTAGCCACTACAAAATGCCCACAATAACTGAAGGTTTCACCTAGAGGTTGCTTGTAGCTACAACAGAGTGTCTACAACCACTATACAAAATAGAGTCATTATTAAGGAGATCTTGCAGACACATCCATATGTCTTGGGGAACCAAATGGATGATTGGGAAGAATCATAGTAGTTGTATGGATTCCATACATGCAAGGGGACATTGGATGTGCTACCAAAGATGAGAAAGACAAGGATAATGAGAAAAGACAAAAGGAAATAAAACAACAAAATAGTATGCATTGTCTCTAAACTAGTCAAACCTAAAACAAGTAACTTCAGTTACTAACCACTTGAAGATTGATTGGGGTAGTTTTTGTGTATTTATATTTTTTTCTAGTTTGGTGTTTTTGGTTAAGAGTCAATAAACTACCTTCTATATTTAAAGGTAGAATCTAGATCAGAGTAGGAGTTAGATAATTTTGAGAAGGTAATAGCAAAAGTTTTTGAACTATAGCATTTGTATTCAAAATTGAGTAATGATAAAGTTGAATTTGTAAGAAGTTGGTGAATTCTTTTAGAGAGGGATTAGAGCTCACTTCTAAATGAGAAAGGGCCCCCTCGGAATGAGCTGCTATGAAGATCCTGAACCTCTTTAATTTTAGCATGTTGTGTAATTTGATTTTATTATTAAGTCTAATTATATAAGTGTGATGCATGTATGGTACATAAGTATGGAATAGTTCTGTAATCTATCACAGTAGTTTCATAATATAGATGCATAGTAAATTTAACAAAAAATCATTGTACTAAAATTGGAAAAGCAAGTTGATTTATGAATCAATAATGAATATATAGTGCTGACACTCTTAAAAATCGTACACACCTTAGACTAATAATTAATTTTTAATCAGACTGGTGAATTTGGTAATCATTAGGTAATTAGTTTGCACAACATTTTGGTGCCATTATCAGGGAGGGTGTCAATTATTATTTCTAAAATCAATAATTAAGTTTTTTTAGTTAATGCACTGTTCTACCTAGCTGGACAAGTCAAGTGAGGATATTGTAGTGTCTTATACCATATGTCTAAGTTTCTAGACATATAATTCCAGTCGAACAAGTCAAGTGAGGGCACTATGGTGTCTTATTCCAGATGTCTAAGTTTCTAAATGTAAACAATGCATAAGTTACTTAATTCATGTTTTTAGAATTTATTTCCTACAAAAGTGATTTATTTTTGACAAAGTGTGCTTTTAATTTTCCTACTTTCATTTCTTGTTTTTTAGAATAATTTTCCTACTTTCTAGAATAAATTTTCTTGCTTTCATTTCTTGCTTTCTAGAATAAATTTTCCTGCTTCTAGTAGATAATCTTACTACTTTCTAAAAGTAGAATTTCAATTCCTATTGTTTTGATTTTAGGACTCCTTTATTTCTACATTATTTAAAAAAAAAATTGGTCTAAAACAACCCCTTGAACACACAAAAATGGAAAAAAAACTAACTCTGTGTAAGAAGGGAAAATACAATTGAAGGAGGGGCATAACATTTATGTAGAAAGAAAGAGATTCTTGAGGGAGATTCCTACCAAAAATCCCATAAACTACTATTGGAAAAGAACCAGAAACACTTGTAGCAACTAATAATCTTGTTGAAAAATATACCATAAGCTAGAAGGCTATTGAAGAAGATAATGCTACCAACCAAAGAAGGTAGCTTGTAGAAGAAGCATTATTTGATCTGAGAAAGGAAATAGAAGTAGAAGAAGCATTAGCTGAGCTAGTAAGAAGAAATAAAGAAGAACTACATGAACTAGAAACTCTAGAGAGTAACATATTTATAACATTTTAGCAAGGCTTTCTTGATCAAATCAAAGGAAGATCAAGAGAATATTTAGACCTTTCATCTAGTAAAAATACTAAGGATCAATGGATAAACATTTATTATCATGTTGACCAAGGGATTGACATAGAGTTTAAGGATGAGATCTTGATAACCTTTGGTATTCATATCACAATAAGAGCCATCATGAGAAAAGGAATCTTTATGTATGACAATGGGACTCTAGACACAGTTACTTTTGAATTTCCTATTCCAAATGCAATCGGCATAACACAAATGAAAAACATTCTACCTTTAGCCTTGCCCAATTTTAGAGGTACATTATCAAAATACCTAGACACATTCTTGTTTGAATTTGATATCCTCTATAGAAGTTATGATTACAGGTAGGATGCATAAAAATTGAAACTTTTCTTAGCTATTCTTAAAGACTCAACACTTCATTATTTTATTGGACTGGGTAGTAATTCGGTCTACACTTGAGAGGACATGAAAAAGAAAATTTCAGCCAAGTATTAGGAATATATAAGAGGAAGAAGTTATAAAGGAAATAACATCTTCAGGATGACTCAAGAGGGGGATGAATCTATGGAGGACTATGTTGAATGGTGCATGTTTAGTGTACAAAAATTCAAGCAAAGTGCTCTTGAAGAAGAACCTTTGAAACTCATCTTCCTAAAAGGAGTCAAAAGATTTTATGGAATCTTTAGACCTAATGAGTGGAGGGGATATTTGTCACCTACCATTCTCAGATATCAAAGAGATGAGTAAGAATTATTCTATATTTGACATAAACAAAGTCAGGGCAAGCAAGCTTCTATTGGTAGCCATAAATGGCCTATCAAAAATTAAGATTAGTAACCTATTACATGACATGAAAAAAAATATCATTAGCCATTTGAAAATATAATTAGATAGCCTACACTCAAGACAAAAGCAAGCATCTTTGGATCAAGCCTTGACCATTTACTATCTAGACTATAAGAAGAAAAAGGCTGATTGTAGATGTCATGAGGTTTAGGCCAAAGTAGCTCACATCATAGCTAAAGTGTTGGGATACGAAACACCGGAAGCACACAGTTGATTACCAAACCAAGCAACTTAATATGCGGAAATTAACCAGATTCAACAAGTAACTAGAATTCAGAATAACACAGAATATGAGAGACAATACACAACTTGTATTAATAACTCTTACAAAAAAGAATACAATAAAGAAGATGCCACTTCTTCTCCACCACCTATTCAGAGGTTTCCCACACCTCAAGTGAACAGTAGTTCTCTCCTCAAAGCTCTCTCTACTAGGTCCCAACACCCAACTCAAACACAGAGTTGGTGTTCACCTTACACCTGTGCTCCACGCACTCCACAAGTGCTCCACGCACTCCACAAGTACTCAAAGTACTTGAAGTAGATCTCCCATGAACCTGCAACAACCTACAATTCAACAGACCATACTTATGGAAGTAACTGCCTTGCCTTCCTCTTAGCTCTCCATGTACTCCACGTACATATCAATGAGTACACACCGTACTCCAAGTAGATCCTACCTGATCCTGCTCCCTATTGTGTTGCTATCCTATCTGATCTCCAACCTACAGATCAATACTAGTTCTACACACCTGTGAACCTTGACCTTGCACACACACACACCTGCAGATCAACGATCTTACTTACCATGTAGATCTTCTATAAGGGCCATGCTCACCTGATGACCAAGATCATACATACCTGAAGAATCCAACTGACTCTCCAATCCAAAACCCACACACCTGGTACTGTGGCACTAGGAGGAACGCACCATTGCTCTACCTCACACACCGAAGGAGCTTATAATTATGCTCTCTTACTCCCTAGCACTAGTTTACAATACAAGCATGAGTCTATTATATAGATCTCATCCAAACAATAATTAGACATCTAATTACAATAATTAGATCCGCAGCTCTCAGTCTAAAATTAGCTCTCATCATGCAAACCTTGGTTCATTAGCTAACTGCCCGTAAAATCCGTAGTCCAAACCACACAGGTGACCGACGTCGGTCCCTGTCTACTTGGAGGTGACCGATGCCGACTGATCCCTGACCGATGTCGGTTGCTTCTCTTCACAATCCTGCTGACGTCGGCTGATCAGACTGATGCCAGTTGCTTTGTAACTCAGCAACCCTCAACAACCTCCTCTCCTATTTGCATCAGTGAAGCTTTTAGCTCCACAACCAAACAATCTCCCACTTGGAGATAAATAGCTGCACTGTACCTGTACTTATACTTCATCTAATCTATTTCTTGGTTTGTATCCCTCTTCAAGCTCAATCCTGAAGACAACCCACCACACATCTCGTGGTGTACCTCCTATCATCCGAGTAACCTACCGCATCCGAACCTACAAACACATGTAGTGAAGTCCTGACCCTGCATGTATACCTGCTGCTGGTCCCTCTCAAATCCCTGAGAACCCACTTCCTTGAATTGGCTCCTAACTCTCTGACAGCTCCCACTGCATGGGAATACTTAGGTCTATACCAGACCTCATGTGATTTCAGACACTATACCTATCCAGCCCTTAGTGTGCTCTGGCTCTGCATCCTACATAATGAACCTGGCCAACACCTGATTCACATCAGCTCCCACTGGAGACAAAATCTACCTGTGATCTCCATGTCTCCCATGTCAAAGAATTTCGCTGCTCCAAACTCCTCATGACATGCCACTGAACTAATCTTACCCTTAGCTCAATAAAACCCTATATGTACAAACCTGCTAGCTAGCATACCATCCACATACAACAACAGAATGATGTTGCAATCACCATCCCCCTGGTAAGTCAAAACCACAGTAGTTACCCTGACATTGACTGAAGCCATGCTTCGTCCTCCACCTGTCAAAACCTGTACCACTGTCCTGCAGCTTCCTCAAGACCATATGCCTGGTCTTCCATCTCACGTGTCCATTCACTCTATTCTTCAACTAAGGAATCCATTCGTCTCTGTGCTTTCACACCGGTTGGCAACCCTACCAAAACTCCTGTTTGGTTCTGCATCATATCCCTACCATGCTCCCACCTGTTTCTTGGATCCTTCCTGCTCTACAATCAACAACGAGTATAAAGAAGAGGAACAAAAAATTTGAGGGCCTACTTACGTCTTCAGTCCTCCATATGGGTGTTTGAGACTCATTGACAGCATGCTGTCCACCCAAAATCCATTTTAGTGGCCGACCTTGGTCACTCCACAGTCTGCATCTAACCGACGTCGATTCCCATGCATCTGTCTGTGACTACCAACCTACCAACGTCGGTGTCCCTGTTGCCAATGTCAGTCCTCTTGACCGACGTCGGTCTTACCTACTGCCGACGTCAGTCCTTTTGACCAACATCGGTCTTACCCTGCCCGACATCACCAGCTTTGGTCTGCACATGACCAACATCGGCACCTGTCTGTTCGATGCCAATTCCTCCTGATCGATGTTGGTATCTGTGTTCACCTGTGAGTGATAAATTTTTACCTGCGAGCTCCTTTGAATCAATCTCCATGTCCAAAAAAACTTGCTCAGAAGTATCTAGCACCATCCACTGGTTTCTGTCTGCCATCTCCTCCAAGAACACCAAGGCTTTCCAGTTCTTAAGCCTATCAAATATATCTGTCTTCCGCTTAAGAACATGCATCTCCTTCCTGCTCATGTGACCAAGCCTACAAAGTCACATCTCCACAATAGAAGAAGAATCAGTAATATAAACAAGTAGATAAAGAGTACCTATTTTCTTACCACCAGCTAATTCAAGTGCACCCGCTGTGAGAGTTCTTGTGCATATCTCATCACCCAATCTTTCTGAAGAAATTAGCCATATCTCCAAACCTGGGACCTGCATGACCTTCATCAAGACCTGTGTGTTGGCCGCCTGCAATTTTAGCTTCACTTTCCCTTTGCCAATTCTTTGGCAAGGCTCACCAGCTCCTCTACCTAGGGCTGCATGGAAAGAGGCAACCAAATCTATAAAACAAGATTCAACTTTATCCAAGAAACCTCTCAGAGCATCCTGTGCCACATCACCTGCAACATCTACTTCTTCAGTTCCTTCTTGCTGATCTTCCACAAACCAACAATATTCTTTTACCTACTCTTTCTTTCCATGGGACCTTAAGTGACCATCTATGCTTTTCAACTCCTCCATTCTTAGCTTACTTTCATCTGCCATTGCTTTGCTCCCACTCAATCAGAAACCCCTGAGAGTGACCTGTAACCAAACACAAAACCTGCTTCCTGCAACCTTAGCTCTGATACCACTTGTTGAGATACGAAACACCGGAATCACACAGTTGATTACCAAACCAAGCAACTTAATATGTGGAAATTAACCAGATTCAACAAGTAACTAGAATTCAGAATAACACAGAATATGAGAGACAATACACAACTTGTATTAATAACTCTTACAGAAAAGAATACTAAGATGCCACTTCTTCTCCACCACCTATTCAGAGGTTTCCCACACCTCAAGTGAACAGTAATTCTCTCCTCAAAGCTCTCTCTACTAGGTCCCAACACCCAACTCAAACACAGAGTTGGTATTCACCTTACACCTATGCTCCATGCACTCCACAAGTGCTCCACGCACTCCACAAGTACTCAAAGTACTTGAAGTAGATCTCCCATGAACCTGCAACAACCTGCAATTCAACAGACCATACTTATGGAAGGAACTGCCTTGCCTTCCTCTTAGCTCTCCATGTACTCCACGTACATACCAATGAGTACACACCATACTCCAAGTAGATCCTGCCTGATCCTGCTCCCTGTTGTGTTGCTGTCCTATCTGATCTCCAACCTATAGATCAATACTGGTTTTGCACACCTGTGAACCTTGACCTTGCACACACACACACCTACAGATCAACGATCTTACTTACCATGTAGATCTTCTATAAGGGCCGTGCTCACCTGATGACCAAGATCATACATACCTGAAGAATCCAGCTGACTCTCCAATCCAGAACCCACACACCTGGTACTGTGGCACTAGGAGGAATGCACCATTGCTCTACCTCACACACCGAAGGAGCTTATAATTATGCTCTCTTACTCCATAGCACTAGTTTACAATACAACCATGAGTCTATTATATAGATCTCATCCAAACAATAATTAGACATCTAATTACAATAATTAGATCCACAGCTCTCAGTCTAAAATTAGCTCTCATCATGCAAACACTTGGTTTGTTAGCTAACTGCTCGTAACATCCACAGTCCGAACCACACAGGTGATCGACGTCGGTCCCTGTCTACCTGGAGGTGACCGACGCCGGCCGATCCCTAACCGACGTCGGTTGCTTCTTTTCACAATCCTACCGACGTCGACTGATCAGACTGACATTGATTGCTCTGCAACTCAGTAACCCTCAGTAACCTCCTCTCCTATTTGCATCAGTGAAGCTTTTAGCTCCACAACCTAACATAAAGAACCAAAAATAGTAGAGCTACATAATGTAGGAGAAGATAGAGACCAAGTTTTCTATGTTGCATAAATATGGCCATAGGTTCAACGACCACCTTATCAAGGTATGGGACAAAATCCACCTTTTGTAAATTCTACCTCTTTTAATTCATAGTTTGTAAATGCTACTCCTAATTAGACTAGTCTTTAGATGAACATTCCACCTCTTAATTCTAGTTGGTAGCCACCTTAAGCATGCTACCCCACCACATCTTGATATCCTCCATAAAATGTATCCCTATCTTGGATGCAATATTAGAAACCACCCCAAGGCCCACCCTTCACAAACCAAAGGCAATAGCCCTGAAGACCTAACCAGTCATGGGGAAGCTCTCTAGGAGGATTTCCTCCACAACAACAACAACCTCCTACTTTTATGTTCAATACATAAGCTACACCCAAGCCTAACCAACCATGGTGAAGCTCTCTAAGAGGATTTCCTCCGCAACAACAATAACCTCTTACTTTTATGCTCAATATAAAAGCTACACCCAAGCCTAACCAACTACCTACCCAAACTATACATAATCTTGCAAATAAGCTGGTGTAATCCACATTCAGTATTGAGCCTGTTCAATACCTAGCATACATAATGAACATCAATGAAGTTCACCTCTATTTAATGAAAGTTATACCACCCCTAACACCACCCATAATAATGGATTCAGATGATGAAACCATAGAGAAACATGCTAACCCACCTCCATCACCTCAAAAAATCTCTAAACCAGTAAATAAAGTTGTTGATGAAATAGTCCCCCATTTCTAGAACGTCTCAGCCTTAAATGCTATATAATTAAACCTGAGTTTGATTTTATGGGACAGCTTAAAAACCTTTGTGTCAAAATTCCTCTATATCAAGGATGTACCCATATATTTCAAAGCTATTAGAGACCTCTTTCTACAAAAAACAAGAAGGATGAAAAAAGATCCCAATACTATACATGTGATTGGCCAACTAGTAAACATCATGCAAGGGAACACCCTACCAAGAAAATATTTAGATCTAAGATGCCCAGTAGTAATAGTTCAAATCCATGACTAATAGTTATCCAACATATTGATAGATCTAGGGGCTATAATAAATGTAATGACAATAAAAGCTATATACAAACTATAGCTAAATAATATTCATCCCACATTTACACTACTATAAATAGTTGACAGGTCTACAGTTAGACTAGAGGGAATCATTGAAGATCTTATCATCACTATAGATTCTTAGGAGTACCCTATAGATTTCATTTTGCTATAGCTTAAGTCTAGTTTGGGTAGATACCCCCCCTTATCTTAGGATGACCTTGGCTTGCCACAAATGTTGACTTCATCAGTTATAGATCGGGTAACATGATGATTTCCAATGGTAACCACACTAAGAAGTTGGTCTTTTATCCCCTAGCATAACTAGTTTTTACACCTGAGCAGTCATTATAAGCTAAAGAATATGAGGTAGAGTAACCTTCCTTAATTATTATATTTACCATAGACCATGCATGCACATTATCTAATCAAGATGAAGATATTATTATCTCCAATATTCTTTAGCATAATTACCAAACTCCTTCTATATATCTCAACCACTTGCAATGTGTCGAGTGCCCATTTTCCAACTTTTGGGAATTAGATAATTCTAATGCATTTGTAAAAAAAATATTCCACTAGCTATCATCTCATAGCTCTATCTAAACCAGATCCATTATCAATGTGGAAATAATGAAAGAAATCTCACAGTAAATTAAAATCTCTCTAAGAAAAACATTGCTTATTAATAACAAGTTGGAGTTAAATGAGGAAAAGTGCCTAGTTAGCATGTTGCATGCAAACCAATGTGATTTTGCATAGGATTATGAGGATATGCAAGGAATCATCATAGAAACATGCACACATTATATTTACATCAAAGAAGAGTGCCAACCAATTAGATAGCCACAATTTAGGATGAATCCAGCTCTTCAAAAAATAGTCGAAAGGAAATTACAAAAAAAATTAATTGTTGGATTTATATATCCCATCTCAGATAGTGAATGAGTGTCACCCTTGGTAATTGTACCAAATAATAATGGAGAATTGTTTGTATGGATCTATTATAGGGAACTCAACATAGCAACTAGGAAGGATCACTTCCCTCTACCCTTCATTGACCAAGTGTTGGACACACTAGCAAGGAAGAAATATTTTGATTTTCTGGATGGCTTCAATGGTTAAAACTAGATTAGAATTACTTATGAGGACTAGAAAAAGACCAATTTTACTTGTCTTTGGGGTTCTTATGCTTATGTTATATTACCCATTAGGCTATGTAACACTCTTGGAACATTTTAGAGGGTTGTCCTAAGTATCTTTGTAGATATGGACAATGAATGTGTAAAAATATATATGAATGATTTACTGTCTATGGAGAGACATTTGATGAATGCCTCAATAACCTATAAAAAGTGCTAAAACATTGTTAGGAGCACCACCTATCTCTTAGCTACAATAAATGTTACATGCTTATGACAAAAGGTATTGTCTTAGGCCACCACGTATTTGCTGAAAGAATTAATATTGACCCTAAAAAAATTATCATCATCAAAAACTTACCCATTCCTAAAAATTAGAAAGATGTTAGGGGTTTTTTAGGACATGCTAGTTACTATAGGTTCTTTGGACTCCTACTTATGATACAACCTTCAAACAATTAAAGTAATTATTGACCACAACACCTATTCTACGTGGTCCTAATTGGAATCTTCCCTTTCACATTTACATGAATGCTTCAGATACTACCCTTGGAGCTATGCTTCACCAAAAATAGGAAGCACTCAATTATGACATCTATTTTGTAAGAAAAAACTTACAGACAATAGAATTAAATTACATGATTACTAAAAAAAGAGTTTTTCATAGTAGTTTATGCTATCAACAATTTCTATCACTACATCATAGAGTATTAGGTATTTTTTCATATAGACCATGCAACCATTCGATACCTTATAAGTAAACTAGTTGTTCCATCTAGAGTGATAAGATGGATACTGTTATGAATAGAATTTGATATCACGATTATAGATAAGCTTGGTCAAGACAATTTGGTGGTTGAATTTTTATCATAGCTACAAACCCCTAAAGATGATACCATTGTGGATGACTCATTTTTAGATGAGCTCCTATTCTCTCTCACCTTTACCATACCTTGGTATGTTGATATTGATAACTACCTTGTAATAAGGTTACTTCTACAACACTTGCCCAACAAAGGTGAACATTGATTCACAAAAGTGCTAGATATTCATGGTTGTCTAAATTCATTTTCTATACTGGGTCTGACTTTATCGTCAAAATATGTCTTAGAAAAGATGAATTTCTAGATATCCTTAAACCTTGCCGTGATGAACCTTATGGAGGATACTTTGAAACCAAACATATAATAGTAAAATTTTTGAATATAGGGTACTACTGGCCCTCACTCCATAAATATGAAATAATATATACTACTCATTGTGATAGATGTCAGTGTATGGAGAAACCCACACATTTAGATGAAATGCCTTTATAGCCCTAGGTGGTGCTTGAACCATTTGAAAAGTGGGGCCTAGACTTTGTAGGACATTTTGATCCAAAATCCAACAACAAAGAGTACATCCTTGTCTGTACTGACTATGCCACTAAATGGGTGGAAGTAAAGGCTCTTACACACACTAGGGATGAGAAGGTGGCAACTTTCCTCTATGAATAAATATTTAATAGATATGGTGTGTCATGTGAAATAGTCACTGATCAAGGACACTAATTCACTACTAATTTAATTACTACTTTAGTTTAGCAATATGAGATTAGGCATAATAAATCAACTCCATATAATCCATAGTCCAATGGATAGGTAGAAGTTACAAACAGGGAATTAGAAAATATTTTGACAAAAATTTTTAGTTTGTCTCGTAAGGATTGGGAGGCTAGGCTTCCTAAAGCTGTGTGCGCTTACTGAATCACATGGAATACCACTATAGGCTTCACTCCATATGAGTTGGTCTATGGAAAGAAACCTACCTTGCCAATTAAATTTGAGTATAATACCTTACGAACAACACTAGAACTTTAGATGGATATATCTAAAGCATAAAAGGAAAGATTTTTGTAGTTGAATGCCTTAGATGAATATAGACAACAATCAATATGGAACATAGAGCTTGTACAATAGAAATGGATTAGATGGCATGATAGGTACATTAAGACCAAGTAGTTTAATACAGGAGATTGGGACCTTCTTTTTGACTCTAAATATAAGGCCCACAAGGGTAAACTCTAGACCAGATGGTTTGGTCCTTTTGAGATTGAGCATGTTTTTGATAATGGAGTAGTGCAACACCAAACCATTGATCTAGTGAGATTCTGTCTGTTGATCAATGGCCACATACTCAAGTTGTACAAAAAACCACTTAGTCAAGAAGAATTTGCCAATCACATATGATAGTAGTTATAAGATGGATACAATGATATATTAGATAGGCATGTTGTCTCACTATACAAAGGGAGCATCAATCCATACTTAGATGAAGGAGAGGAAGATGTCCTTGCCCTCCTCTAGTATGATGAATGAGAACTTCACTTGGTCCTTGACCAGTCATCCTTCCAAATGACTTGACAAGGACCCTAAATAAACATTATACTATAAATAATAGTTAGGATTTGATGGATTTCCCTCTCTCTACTTCATTTTTCATGTTCTATTTTTTCTTTGATTTTTATTTTTATTGCTAAATAGCTAGCAAGTTAGTTTTTACTTAGGCCCTTTTTACAAATTTGGGTAGCCAACAAGCTAGTTTTCTATCCAGAAGCTACCCATAACACCCAAAAATGGGTTTTCATTGTTGGATATATATATATATATATATATATATATATATCCAACAATGAAAACCCATTTTTGGGTGTTATGGGTAGCTTCTGGATAGAAAACTAGCTTGTTGGCTACCCAAATTTGTAAAAAGGGCCTAAGTAAAAACTAACTTGCTAGCTATTTAGCAATAAAAATAAAAATCAAAGAAAAAATAGAACATGAAAAATGAAGTAGAGAGAGGGAAATCCATCAAATCCTAATTGTTCACATAGGTTTTCTCCAGTTACTACAGGCATTTCTATAGCTACTATGGGCACCTTCTACATAATTGGCCATCACTTTATAGCTTTATATGGGTAATTTTATATCTATTTTAAGTACCCTCTCATGCCTATTCTCACTTTTCTATAGAACATGTAAGATATATCCTCCTAGATCTCTCACCTATGGCTTGGCTATTGGCTTTTGGGCATTGCATGAAAGTCATCAGGCAACCTCATGGGAGAATGAAGGAGGATTAGGGCAAAAAATGTCATATCTAATGCCTAAAACTACCCCTAAAACAAATTTACAAAGCCAAAACAAAGCATACAACTTCCCTTTCCATGTGGAAGTGTTGTAGACTAGAATTTATGCCTACAGGGACACTCATGATTTATTTTTAGTTCTAGTCAGTTTTTGAAGATCATTTCACTATGTTGACTAGTGATATCTCAAATTTCTTTGGCACATAAGTTCCATGTTTTAATACCCTATTTATTACTATAGCTAAGCCCACTAGGCATAAAACCTCCAGGGCATAAGCAATATCTAGACACTTATCAATCATTTCATGTAGATGAAGGTCACTAGGTAATAATGCCCTCAACTACCTATTTAGGATCTTCCATCCCATCACTTGGATCACTCAAAAATTCCAATTACAACCTTATAGTATGACAAAAATCATTTATCCTCCAAGTCTTAAACCCTTGTTTCATGTAGACTATCTTACATCACATGCACATGAGCTACAGGCATCATCAACACCTAACCATCATTGATCTCCCAATCACTTCACAAAAGATCCACTTCACTCTAGTTCCAACTGCAAGTCCAATCATTGCATCTATTAATCATTCACATGAAAATATTTTCATGTCAACACACATGTGACTCCCCAAGCATCAGATCAGAAACATCATTATTAAAAACTATGTCATATCTTTCATCATTGAAACTATCTTCATTATTATAATATAGCATGTATGGTATTAATAAAGAATATTAAATTATGACTTTAGTCATTCATTCAAAAAGTCTATCAAATCACCTCTAAACTTTCATTTCTATTCCTCATGGTGACCCATCTTATCCCATACTTCCTACTCATTCCATGTCACCTGAGGACACATGATAGCTTAAGTGAGGGGAAAATGCAATGAGTTAGAACCTCACACACCATGGGAACCCTTGATACACCATAATTTATAACTTTCAACCTCAAATATAGCATTATTGATCCAAAACCTTTAAATAAAAAATTCACATTCACTATTTGTGAACCAAACCTTGTAACCTACAAATCCTACATTTACCATTATAGAACAAACCCTTGCTTTGTTATAGGTAGACTTCCATAGGTCTAAGTAGTGTGCATCTAACTATTGGTTAAAGGGACTCATAAATAAGTTAAAATGGGAGGGTTAGTCATACAAATAGAGCCCTCACACCATAGGCACTTATGGGGAGACCAAGCTAGTTCAAATGTCTTCCATTGAGCTAGTTGAAACACCTATTTTAAATGGTTACAACATTTTTCAGAGCCTCTTGCCAAGGTATTTATAGGTTATTTTGATGCAAACCAAACCACTGTATGTGGCATCACATTTCCATTTACTGATACCTTGGTGAGCCAAGTAACTGGGCTACTAAGTATGGAGGAAAATTGGTAGGATAGACCCAATGGCCAAGAAGCTAGGCAATAGTTTTGCTAGGTAAATGAAAGATTGGTATTAAATAAGGGACATGTGGAAAGACTTAGCCTATATATAGTATGGAGAGAGATAACATCATATATTATTAGGTATATGACTTATGAGGGAAGATATTCCCTATTTTACACTCTGTAGATTAAATTTTTAAATCATTTAAGACATAATAGAGTCATTAATGTTCCAAATTTATTATGGAATATTTTGAAAACAATGTCCAAAGAATATCAGAAGGGCACTAAAACAACCTTATCTCACCACTACCTAATATGACTCATAATTAAACAAGGATGCTTCTATCAGATTTGACTTCACTTGGGAGCAATTTTTGGCCCTAGAAAATATTGCATACCACTAAGAAGAGGGCATTAATGAAAGAAAATCTACTGATCAGCTTGTAACCATTGAAGGTCCATCTGAGACTGCTATGACAAATAAGAGGAGGAGAATATTAGTCTTATTCCCTTCTAACATAGAGGATGAAAGCCCATAATATCATGTCCCTTCTCCCATTATTTCATCACCTTAGATTGATTCCTCCACATTGTCTCCTACTAGACAAGAAGAAGTTCCCTTGTCAACTGATGCATAAGAAAAATAAACTTCATCAATCACCCCTCTTATAAGGAAAATAAAAACTAAGGGGAAAAAACCCATGGTGTCAAAAAGAAAGGGACCTCCTCTTAGGAGATCTAAAAGGATGAAGAAACGAAAGACCACTATAGCCTCCTTAACCATAGATATCAGTGATGATAAAGAACCAAGGAAAGAGCCTAGGCTTAAGAAAACCCCTGATGGATTTGAAATAGAAGAATGGTCTACTAATGAAGGATTTTCTAAGTCAGAAGAATAAGAATGGTCACCTCTCCCATCTAGATTCACTAAGGAGGACATTGATCTCCTTAGAAACATTGGATACACAGAGGAGGAATTGAGAGAGGTAGAGAAACATGTAGGAGATGAAGAATTGGTTGAAGAAGAGGATATGGAAAAAGGAAGAGAAAAAGAATTTTTTTCTCATGATCAAGAGTTCCAAACATTAGAATAAGATATGGAGGAAATATACAGACTTAGAAATGAAATAATAAAATTGAAAGGAAAATAAGGCATTAAAATGCTTTTAGGAGCAGTAGAGTTTGTAGAACCCTCTAGGGACAAAGAAAATATAGTGGAGGAACCTATATCATCCTCATCCACATTGGCCATAGAAACCACTAAAATAGAGTATACTCTAGCTATGGTACCCTTCTGTTAGGGATTTCTTCCTCCATTGCCCACTACACCAACACCTACTACAAAATAAGTTATTGATGTGGATTTCTTAGCCACCACTCTAATAGAAACTGATGATCTTTTGATTTTTTTGAAGGCAAAATTCAATAATAATAAATCCTACCACAAAGAATTAGTGCAAATATTAAAGGGATATGTTGAATAAAAATAATAACATGATGGATTACAAGAAAAAATAGAATTTATTGAAATTGGGATCAGATATCTGAAGGAAAAGATTGGCAAATTGCATGAAACTACTAAACTATTGGAGTGTAGACCCCCTTCTAGGGTGTATGTTGTATACTTGGAAGAAAAATGGTTGAAATTTAGGTATGATAGGATTTTTAATGATCAATATTATATGGTCTGTGACATAAGATATTTCTTTAATGAGTATAGACATGTTGATCCTAATCTTCAAACCCAGCTAAGTGAATTCTACATTCACCAATATGTTATTCCCAGTGATATAGAATGGAACCCCAACATTTATTTAGGGGATGTATTTTTAAATGCATTTTCTTCATATGTTTTGAATGAAATTGAAAGAAGAAAAAAAATGGAAGAATATAAAGAAAAGGAGAAAGAAGCCACCTTGCTGATCAAGGGTGAATCCAAAGATTCAGATGTTATATTGGAAGAATGGATCTCATTTATGAACACAAATGCTCCATAGGAATGTGTTGTCAGAAAGTAGGTGGAAGTCTAGAACCACTATTTGAGTCTCATGGAAGGAGATGGAAGGAAAGTTTTTGTTGTCTGCTCTCACAAATGGATAGAAATCTTGAATGACTTAAAAATAAAGTAATAACACTCCCCTAAAAACCTTAGGGAGACCATCTATAAAGTATACTTGTATATTGAACTTGTCAGGAAGTGGAGAATACAATGGTTGGGATTGATGTTTGAACCCCCTATATTTAGGTTCCCAATTCCTGATTGGGAAGGAAATATTTCAATTGACAGAGAGGTAGAGAAGAAAATATGGGAACACATTGAGAATGCTAAATTTTTTTACATCTTGGAAGGGTCAGGCTATCCTGAACCCCTAGACTTTAGAAAAATTTGTGGTATTAGAATGCAACCAAGGCTTGCTCAAGGTTGAGAAAGAGGATAAGTAGGGGAGAGTGATGATGCCACTAATTACTTACTTTTATAGCCTCATCCATCCTTAGTCTATCTTTTTTTATGTAAATGCATTAACTATCTATCACTTATGAAAATTAATGAATGAAGTTATGATTTTTTATATTCATTAATGTGTGTGTGTGTGTGTGTGTGTGTGTGTGTGTGTGTGTGTGTGTGTGTGTGTGTGTGTGTGTGTGTGTGTGTGTGTGCGTGTGCGCGCGTGCATGCGTGCACACATGTTATGTTATGAATTATTAATGATTTTCTTTGATTGAATTATATTGGTGTGACTTTATCAAACAAGCATTTGAAGGGTCATAAAAAGATACAAAATCTTGCCAAGACATAACTATTATAGGCTACCCATAACAACTGTAGGATTCACCTATAGGTCACTCATAGCCACTATAGAGTGCTCATAGTAACTATAGGTTCCACCTATAGGTTACTTAAATCCACTATAAAATACACATAAAAACTATAGGCTTCACCTATAGGTTGCGTACAACCACTACAAAATAGGTATAGAAATTTTAAGCTTCACCTACAGGTTGTCTATAGCCATTACAGAGTGCCCATAGAAACTAAAGGTTTCACCTAAAATTTGTTTGTAGCTACTACAGAGTGCTTATAGCCACTATGAAAAATAGAGTCATTATTGAGGAGATCTTGAAGACACATCTAGCTATCTTGGGGAACCAAATGGATGATTGGGAAGAATCATAGTTATTGTATGGATTCCCTACATGCAAGGAGACATTGGATGTACTTCCAAATATGAGAAAGACAAGGATAATGAGAAAAAACAAAAGGAAATAAAATAGTATGGCTTGTCTCTAACCAAATCAAGCCTAAAATAAGTTAACTTTGGTTATTAACCACTTGAAGGTTGACTAGGGTAGTTTCTAAGTATTTGTGTTTTTTCCTAGTTTGGTGTTTTTGGTTAAGAGTCAATAAACTACCTTCTGTATTTAAAGGTAGAACCTAGATCAGACTAGGAGTTAGATAATTTTGAGAAGGTAATAGAATAATTTTTTGAACTATAACATTTGTATTAAAAATTGAGTAATGAGAAAGTTAAATTTGTAAGTTTGTGAATTATCTCAGAGAGGGATTGGAGCTCAGTTTTGAATGAGGAAGCCCCCCCTTAGAATTCTATCATAGTAGTTTCATAATATATCTATCAAGTAAATTTATCATAAACTTATTATACTATAACTAGAAAAGAAAGTTGATTTCTAAATCAATAATGCATATATAGTGCTGACACTCTTGAAAAGCTTATGCACCTTGGGTTGATAGTTAATTTTTAATTAGACTGGCAAATCTAGTAATCACTAGGTAATTAGTTTGTACAATAGTTACCTCAGGTTTATAAATGGAGACATGACCAAGTAACATGAGCTATTTCACATGTGTTAATGGTATAAATAGTGAGATGAGTAGATATAGTATGGAAGCTATATGGGCACACATCTATGATATGGCTTAGTTGGGACACAATGGCACTAGATTTAACATGGATAGAGGTGATAGGGAACTACACCTAATGGATGGAGCCACATCTGGTGGCACGAGTACCAGTGAAGATGGGATTACCTCACCTAGTGACACCAATATTGGTGCCCATATTTTGGGCTTGACATGTGAGAGATCCATACGAGAGAGGAAGACTAGGGCCACTAGTGGAGAGGCTAATTATTAGGCCATGTCATGAGAGACCATTGACTGGTCTAGCATGATAGGCTATAGAGTGATAGGAGATGGGTGAATAGGTAGGAACACCATAGGTACCACCATCAGCTCCATAATATGAGGAGCGATAACCACCATGGACATGGTGTCAATAGAGGTAGTAGGCATAAGATATAGTAAAGACTATAGATGTCTTAGATGACCTAGTAGGTAGGATGGAGTAGAGTTGGACTATAGATAGACCACTTAGGCATAGCCTGGGATGGGTATGAGTGGTGTCTCTAGGATTTTTTTAGGAGGTGACTAACAGAGGAGGTTCTTTGAGCTCATGTGGATGGGGATAATATGCTTGATGGTCATGTATATGGTGAGACAATAAGGGATGACACACAGATAGGTAATAAAATGTGATTAAATTTTGCTTAAGTTTACTTGAAATAGATTAGAGATAGATTTTAAGATATATTAGTGATCTAATATCTATCTAGTTTGCTTTTTTATAGGTATGTTAGAGGATGATGAGATTAGATAGGGGTCCCTAGTGAGAATATCACTCCATGATGTCCTAGATGAGGTGATAACACCATATAACCCCACTACATTAGAGGATCCTAGGGTACCATATGCCCCAACTTAGGCAAGCTAGTTTAAATTAACTAGAGAGGCCATGAGGTAGCTGCAAGCACATAAAGAGGGGATGCATCCACTAGTAGATACAAGTGTAAGAAAGACATGAGAATGATAGGATTTGGCTAAGGAGAGACATTTACATCTAGGTATGGTGACATAGATGACACAAGAATATACCTAGGAGAGAGTGACACATGCAATAACCCTAACCCATATGACATAAGTACAGGAGTAGGAAATATAAATACATCTAGTGACCTTAGCCCTATTAGCATAGGTATAGGTTTATGTAGCTCATCTACAAGTATAGGTATCAATATTAAGATCTTAAAAATCCTCGTTATAGCATTTATTCAAAGTCAAATTGAGGTATTTATAGATAGCATGTCTAGACCATGAGATAGGTAGGATGCGGCCCAACCATAAAGCTGGAGCATTGTATATGGTTGTATTGGTGTATTAAAACTCATAATATATATATATATATATATATATATATATATATATATATATATATATATATGCCTCATTATAGCATTTATTCAAAGTTAGATTGAGGTATTTATAGATAGCGTGTCTAGACCATGAGATAGGTAGGATGCAGCCCAACCATAGAGTTGGAGCATTGTATATGGTTGTATTGGTGTATTAAAACTATATATATATATATATATATATATATATATATATGTATGTATGTATGTATGTATGTATGTATGTATGTATGTATGTATGTATGTGTGTGTGTGTGTGTGTGTGTGTGTGTGTGTATGGGGGGGCGGTTCATTTTGGTAGTTGGATATTGATTGTTTGTGTTGTCATTATGCTTATGGTTATTGATGTTTGGATATATTTCTTTCTATCACATGTATTTATCAATTTTTTGTATATTTGTGGGAAATATATGAATTATTGTTTATTTTATAGCATTATGTAGGACACGTACATGGTTAAAAAGAAATAGGCAAGAAGACTTGGTAATATATAATCAATAAAAAATATACAACACACTATTTCATGTTGGGAAATGTGTAATGACAAGAAAAATGACCAAGTATAAATAACGAAAGGGTGGTAAACAAGATGGTATTTTTTTTATAAAAAAACCAAGAGAAAGATTGACACCAAATTAAAACAAGTAAAATCACACTAAATCACATTGGGAAGTATGAAAATATTGTAATAAAATAGAAGTCATGTAAAAGGACAAATGGTATAAAAATAAATAAATAAAATATATCAATTGTACTAAATCATGTTGGGAAGTATAAGAGAAAAACAAAATTGGTAAAAATTGGTCTTAAATTTATCACACTAATTCAAGCTGGGAAGTATGAAAAAAATAAAGAAATGGTTGGATTCTTACATGTAAGAAAAAAATAAGACGATAAAAGTGAAAGAGAAATGAAGTAAGTATAAAACATACTAAATCAAGTTGGGAAGCATGTTAATGACATGTAACTTCATAATCAATCACATCTTATCTCATATTTAACACATGTAATTTTGATTGTGACTTGGATTATTGGAAAATTTTATGAGGGCTAGGTCCTATTTGTGGTCTTACACTACAACTCAAAAAGGGAACACCATTGAGTTGGAATAAATGTGAAAATATGGTAACAAAGGATATGGGTAATAAGAAGGTTAAATTATGGTAATTTCTGAGGATGGCCAGGTCTTATCCATGGTCTTACAATATAACTCACAAATGGAATCCCAAGGGGAGTGATCAGTGAACAAAATAGTATGACTCAAGATAAAATATTATGAATGTAGGGAGTGAAAATGGGAATGTAAAAATCATAACTAAGGAATCTTACAAGAATACCTTAGGAGACAAGAAGCATACTAAGGACATGATAAGACACTAAGTGACTAATGACCATCAATGTACAAAGGAAACCTATCTGCTATAGAGACAAAGATTTCTAGGTAAATAATCATGATACTAATATCAAATCATGAAGGTATATTGGTACAAGAAAATTAAAATGGACCTACCTTCCCATGACATGTTCCCAATTCCTTAGGACCCCTTATAGAGCCATCGGTCTACTACGAAGATTGGGTAATTATGTGAGAAAGTAGGTAGAACTAAGATTTTTTTTTTTTAATTTTCCTTTTATAATATACTAGCCTACCATACCCTAATGGACCTCAGCTCTATCATGAGGCTAACTATGGAGTTTGATCTTTGAATAAAAGGAGATGTGATTTGAATCATGTCTTTTAGTGTGATTTGACTTTTAACAATTTTTAATGTTTTTGCCTTTTGTATCATTGCCTTTTATTAAATGATTTAGATTTTAAATGCTTTTAAGGTTTTTTAAGATTCCTATTCCATACAGACTTAGAATGACCAATCATGAGAGATAGTGTGATACACATGAATGAGTTATAGGCTTAGGCTAAGGGAAGTTAAGTAACCAAAGATAAGATTGAATAGAACACTTAGGCTTAATAATGAACCAACATGTTATCTCATGTCTCAACCATGTATATGCTTAGTTTGTGGAAAGGGAATAAAGGGAAAAAGGAGATCCAAAATGGACTGGTGAAATGATATTATAATGAAATTAATTTTTTGCTAACTAATCACATGGTAAAGAGGGAATGACTAAAGGGAACTAGGTTTGTATAACCAAGTCACAATGACAATTATTTGTGAAAAATAGAGTTAAGAAAGAAAACAATAAGGAATAGAAACAAGAAGAGAATTAGTAAGAAAGAAAGAAAAAATATGATAAAGAAGACATCCATAAGCAAATATGAATGATAATATAAGAAATATAGATTGCAAAATTAAAATAATCATTTAATATAAATAATAATTTGACATAATGTCAAATGATATAACAAATAGCTAAAGATAGGATTGGATCACACGTCCAATCCAAATGTATATTTAAAATCACCATGCGTGTGTTAAAAAATACTAAATAATTTATCTACACACATTATCTAGAACATCAAATATATCTCTATGAAGTTGGATACAAACTGATACTAATGTCTCATCAATCTTTAGTGAAAATTAGGAAAATACTTATTATCTAATCTCCTCAATATAAAAAGTAAGAATACTTGATGGATCATGATGATGAGGGATATCAAGTAAGGGATTCTCAATATAATGCATGGGAGTGGAATCAATAGAAGATGCAAGAATCACCAGTGGGGAAGTATCCACAAGTGAGGGATTCACAGGTGGAGAAGGATCCATAGGTAGGGGAAGGTCCATGGGTGAAGGAGTCACGGGTGGAGACACAGAAGATAATGAAGAGACCATAGGAGGAGATGGAACCACAAGAGGTGGAACCATGGGAGAAGAAGGGGGATCCTTCTTATGGGATAAACCTATGGGAGGAATGGTATAAGTTTTGAGAATAAATATAAGATGATCCTTAAGGTGTTGTTAAAGGATGTAGCAATGATCGATGTGATGGGTGCCACATTGGTGCCAAAGATAATACACTTCTCCATACTTAGGAATATACTTAGGTTGTACCTTTGGGGGAGGTATGGACTTGTATGAGGGCTAAGGGAAATAATGTCACAAAGTATCAATATATTTTCATAGCTTAAGACAATGCATATAGGAATGAATATCCATATTGTGGAAGCAACATATACACTTGTGAGAAGTCTTGGTAGAATTACTCAAAATAAGAGGTGTAATAGGATTGGAAGGAGATTAGGAAGGCTCATCGACCCATTTGGTGGTTAATGAATCCATATAAGGTAAAGGAATCAAACCATCACCAAGAATAGGTGATGGTGGGGAAATAATGGGACTAGCCTCAATAGAAGGAGTGATGGGATCAAAATCAAGGATAGACTTAGTAACAATAAAAGTAAACATGGGCTCAACTATAGTAGGAGAAATAATTGGCTCTGAAGAGGGTTATACTAAGGGAGGGGTGGGGTTTATATAAGGATGAATAAGGGTTACACCCATCTCAGGGATAAGTAAGATACAGGGGTCAGGGTACCTAGCAAAATGGTAAGGCCTAGTCATATCACAATTCATGAGCATACTCCTATGAGGTTCCTAAAATACTAGAGGTGTTGATGCCATCTATACCCTAAAATAAAGAGTAAAAATACTAAAATTAGGAACTATGAATTATGAAATATGGGAATATACCTGAAAAGACTCAAGCAAAGATGAATGATAATGGATAATCTCAGCATCATGGGCCTAAACAAGATTGCCTAAGAATGGATCATCTAAGGAATAACGATCATCATAGTCAGGTGTGTGAAGATAAATTATGAAACTAGGGATGGACCTTGTCATTTGATGAGGTATGGTGAATATAATGCTGAGTCTTATTCAAGATATCATGAATATCATCACAAAGAGGTTTGTAAGAATGAAGCTATAAAGAAACATGAACCTGAGAGATGAGATAGGGTGAGAGATCAAAAGTTTTAATCTTTTAAGTTGATCTCATCAGCCTCATAATCATCAAAATATAAGAGATTATGAGGAATTTTCATAATGAGTTTAGGATGACCATTATAACCTTGTGTGGAATTAATGCGAAAATTAAATTGTTAAGACTCACAAAATGGAACACTAGGAAAAGGTATAAGATTAGGAATCTTGAAGACACCATGGTCTTGGAATTATTTGAAATTTCAAGGGCTAGTGTCACCCTAAATAATATAGATGGCTCCATTATGAGTTAATTTAATGCATTGGTAGGTGGAAGAAGTAATTGCTCTCATATGGTGACTCCATGACCTATCAAGCAATATGTTATAAGAAAGAGGAAATTTAAATATAATCACCTTCACATGAATGGTGACAAGTGAGATGGTAATGGGAAGCCACACACAACCTAAAGGAGGAATTTTCCTTAGGTCATATCCTTGGCATATGTTGCATGTGGATTTTAGATTGCATTCAGAATATCCAAGGGTTTTGATAAAATCAAGAGATGAAACATAGGTGCAAGAACCCTCATTTATGAAGGCACACTTGACTTGGATATCATCTATTTGATCACTAATGAATAAATAAGGATCATCTGCATGAAGCAAAATCTCATCAAGAGTAATAAAAGTGATAGGAAATTTTAAGAAAAGATAAGTGTCCATTATTTCATCAACATAGATGGATATCTCTTCACATTATTGTAATATGCTATCCTTAGATACAAATAAGGTTACTTCACATCCTACTAGGGGACGATGAGGGATATCCAATTCAAACAATAGTTACATAAGATGTTTTTTATGGTACAAAGAGGTCCTCATAAGCTCAATAAAAGGAATTTGAGATGGGATATTAGTGATTTCCATGATGGGATTCCATTCATCATAACCCATAAGAATGTTGTTAAAAATAAGTACATAGTGTTAAATGAGGTCCTCGAAAGGAAGAGACAAAGTACATTAGAATTTATGTTGATAAGAAGAAAATGGTTTGGAAAAATGTTTTAAATTATGGTGAGAAGGTGAAATAGTTGGTTTAGGTTGGTTTTGAGAATCAGTAGAATAAGTGTTGATAGAAACTTGATTATCATCAGTGTTAGGTAAATAAGATAGAGGGATGGTATAAATAGAATGGGAAGTGTTATCCAAAATAGGAGTGGAAATTGGTTCATCAAATGTTGTTAGGTCATCTTGACCCAACTCATTTAAATGAGTTGTAAAAGAGTCCTAGATAACACAAAATGTTTGGCACAATGGAGGTGTGTAGATAGGTTCAAGATCAATAAAAGAAATTACCCTTCACATATTAGTCATGTTAACCACATTCTCTTCAGAAGTGGGGTCAATAACACTTTATACATTATTGGTGGAAGGGGTGAACTTGGGTTGGGTATATTAATTAGGTTGGTGATTAGAAAGATGGTCTTTATAGATAGCCAAATGAGCATTATCTTGATTTAAGGATTGAGATTTAGTACGAGTTTCATGAGCCTTAAAATCAATAGCATAAGCTTGTTGATGATTTTTAATGATAGAATCATGATCAAAATTAGGTTCTAGAAGAAAATTCATAGTTAAATTATGAATATGCCTACATTTCTCATGAGAATGACCCCAACTAGCATGAAACCAACAAAACTTGTTGGGATCATATCAGGATTTCATAAGACAAGTGGGATCAAGTTCTCATTGAAGATCCCTAGGTATACATTTAAGTAAGTCAAGCGAGGATAAGGTTTTATGAATAGTAATGGTATTTGGTGAAGATAAGTTAATATTGGTGTATTGTTGAGAAGGGGGAGTTGGTTCTAAATAATGGTTAGGAACAATAGTTTGAATAGTGTGAATGGTGTCATAAGAATCTATGACACCATTATTAGTAGTATTACATTTCTTATTCTTAAGTAAGATATGAGGACCCAAAAAAGGTTGGGGTGGCTTGAATTGATTCATAAAGAAATCTTGATGTTTAGCTTGGTCAATAGCCTCTTCTAAAGTACATGGAGAGAATGTAGACCTAGTATTGTAATTTGGGAAAAAGGGCATTGGTAAATAGATAGAAAAGGTTATCATCAGCCAATTATGTTCACATATATTGGATAAAGTTTTCCACTTTTGAAAAAAGTTTGGCCATTTTCATTTTCAAGTTGTTTACAATTTATGAAGTGGGCCAAAGTGTTTTCAGGAACATCACTAGTTTGAAATTCTTAAACTAAAGCATTCACTTAATCTTCCAAACTAGTAACAGAATGGGTTATAAGTTGGTTGTACCAATATAAGGCATCACCCATAAGAGTTTTGGCTAAGATCTTGGTAATGGAAAAGGTATTCAGTTTGACCCAATCCTTATAAAGATTTCCAAATGTTTTAAGATCAAGGGTAGGATCAGTTGATCCATTATAATAAATGGTAGGGGTGATAGCTCATATATCAATATTAGTAATTTGAGTTGTAAGAGGATCGTTTTGAATATGTTTAATGGTTTTTTTGAACAAAGGAGGTTGAGGGATGAGATTACCTTGGGAATATTGAAGAGGAGGAGGGGAAACATTTTGATTATGTGTGCCCCAAGTCATTGGTTGAGGATGAGTTTGAAGATGGAGAAGGTGATTTTACATTCTCATAATGTGATTTGTATTATGAGCTTGAAAGGTATTCATTTGATTGAGTGTTTGTAACAAAATTTGGTGGGTTTGATCGACATTGTTAATAATATTTGAAGCATTTGAGTTGGTATTAGTGTTTTGGGTACCACTATTGGTGTTAGTAGGAGCTTGAAAGGAACTATGAGAATGTGAGGCACTAAAGGAAAAATTTGATTGTGTGGAAAATGATCTAATAGTGAATATATGAGAAGAGGAAACAATATAATCATGATTACCTTGGGTAGAAAATGATTTAATAGTATAAGGATTAAGGATAGTGGATCTTATGAGAGGCCCACTAGATGTAGAACCTGCCATGTTAGTGGAAATACTAGGCATGGAGGTAAAAGAAGTTAAAGAAGAAGAGATCATGGTATGAGAAGGGGTCATAATCAAGGGAAGAGGTTGAGAATCAAAGAAATTGGTACCCCTAAATCCATTTGAGAGTGTGGGAGTAGGCAAATGAGGCTCTTCAACTTGACCACTAATCATAAGGTGGTAAATGGTAGAGGGATCTATTCCTCAATGTTGAGGAAATTCAAAAATAAAGAAAAGCATTTCAAAGGTATACTTTAATTTAGGTTGATCTTCTAGGGAAAAGAGAGGATTATACTACAATTATAAATGAGGAGAGGTCTCATAGTTCATTGTGTGAGTGGCTATGTGAACATTACTCTCATCCAAGATAGGATCCCTACTCTGCATATGGGAGACCCTATGAGGGTTGATAAAACTCATGATGTTTATTGAATTAAAATTAGTGTTGTATTCAAATAGAAAATTCATGATCAAGGAGAAAGACTAAACCAAGCAAAAGAGATGAGCAAGTAATGAAATAAGAAGTGACAAAAACTGTATAGAGTCTACTAGGTTGATCTAGCAAATGAAAGAGGGCATATAAACTATATAAGGTTAATTGGGTTAACCTAGCATAGTAGGCAGAGGATGAAAAAGTGTACAAGGTCAATTAGGTTGACCTAGTGTAATAGATAGGGAAAATTAGATAGCTTATAACAGATTGTGTTGATTGAAATGACTATGTAATGAAATAAGAATAATTTTGCAAGTACTTAGGAAATCAAGAAATGAAATGAAACACATAATCAATTGGATCAAAGAGGTTGATCCAATTGAGGCACACATCACAAAACCCTGAACCAGTGCTAGCTAATGTAAGCTTTTGTAATACAACATACAATTGAGTAAATAATAAGCAATCAACTTGAAAAGTAAAAGATAAGTAGTTAACTTGAATGTTGTTAGATTATTATAATATAATTTTAGATGTGATAGGAAGTTTTCTATAAGAAAGGAACTAGAAAGTAATATAAGGATGGTTTTAGGACATTTGGAATGAAAGGGATATGTATTGGCAATGGTACATGCTTGGTATTGGAGCCTACCCCCTCACTTCACATATTGTAGTGATAAGGGTGTTGAGTGATTAGCCAAAATATACCATTAACCACGTGTTTATAATTGGCCAAAAAACCAAGTTGGCTTCCCCCTTGGGTGATGAAATCTAAGTAGTTTGGCCTTGGGTAGACAATTTTTAAAATACTTGTTGAGATTTTGTGATTTTGGTCATGTGTGCATAAAAAATAAAATAGTGAAACTAAATGGTATATTACAAATCACCTAATTTGACTATGGTATCTATTCTAAGAATGAAAGTGTGAGCTAATTACTATCATGTAAGGGTTAATTCTAACATTGAAATGCAATACAGTGTCAATGTAGTTGATAGTGTATATAGAGAATACAAAATAAGGTTGATAGTGTTGCCTTTATACTATTAATGACAAGGTCTAAAAATGGAATAAATCAATAGAGATAACCTAGTTATCTAGACAAAACATAAAATACATGACTACATTGATAGGGTTGACCTAGTTGACTATATAAAGGCAATTTTAAAGATTGTGAAACTATGAAAAATAAGACTGTAAGGAAAGAGAGAAAGGATAAAAAGGAACCTTTATGGGTTTTAATATGTAGATAAGTGAGATTGTTGTCAAATAACCTTGATAAATTATTAAAAATATTATTAATTGTGTTAATGGGTCAACCAAGCTTTGTAAAAACCTATTGTTGAGTGCTTGAAATGTACAGGGTTGACTGGGTCGACCTATTAATCATAATTTGATGCCTAGAAGTATATAGGGTCAACTAGGTTGACCTAGTAGTCTAGATTAGATCTTTAAAATTTTGAAAACATGTATTGTGTTGATAGAGTAATCCAATTAGCCTAAACTTATAAAATAACCTACACAAATAGAACAGATTTGTATGGATATGACTATGTGTTTAACTTGTACACAAAAGTTAGAACTATGTCGACACAATTGACCCAATATTATGAATATATGATAACAAAAATGATAAAATAATGAAATAATTGAAACAAATATTGCAAGGGTTAGATTCACGTCAGGTTCACTATAATGTATGTAATCAAAAATGCACCATGTCTATAAATCAATCCTAGCTCAAAAAAGATAGATCATACCATACACTTCGGATTGGGGATACATTTGTTAAATGGGAGTATGAACAATATAGGGATACGCTAGACCCAATAAGGGGATATATTACTAAAATACACTATGCTAAATAGGGTTCCAAAGCCTCCAATCTAACATAATCATTCAATAACCCTAAGGGGGTTCTAAGTTTTGATATTTCGCTTATACTAATAACAAGTAAAGTAAATCTAATCTAGTGTTCACCAAAGCTTATGGGACAAATTAGGGGTTAGAAATAATAAAACTAAACATGCATATAATACATATACTCACATCAATGTAGATGGAATCTTAATGCATAGAAGAGAATAAAAAATGTATATCTATCTACTCTTACAAAGGAGAAATAAAAGTAGGAATACTTACCTTTGAAGACAAACATGTCGATCATCAATCTCTCCCTTCGCCAATGTTCTTCATAATATTTTGTTATGGTATGTAAGGATGAAAAGGATAAATAATATCTAGGCTACACAACCTATCAATGCATCCAAAATACTTCTCCACAAGACAAGATCTATATCTTCAAAGAAAGAATGGAACCCTAAGCTTTACTTCTCAAGTAGAATGGTCAATAAGCAGATGTTTGATTGCTCTTAATTTTTATTTCACTTCTTCATAAATGATGGAAATGAACTTGTATATGTATGTGGATTTTACCCTTGACCCTTCTAAAAATCTCAGTTGATAGGTTTGACCTAGTCGACCTAGCATAATTTCATAGAATAATTCACTAGGTCTTGAGCTAGGTCAGCGAAAGGCTAACATAATTCATAGGTGAAAATATCCCAAAGCTATACAGGGTTGACCCAATTGAGCTAGTATAGTTGACTGACAAAATGGAATTTAGGTGAGGAAAATGAGGATAAAATGTAGCAAATACCTGAAAAGGGTACAATAAAGAAGAACAATCTTAAAGATAATGGTTTTAAGAGACAAGTGTGTAGATAACAAGTGGAAAAAGGGACAACAATCTTGAAAATAACTAATGGTATGCTTACCCCTTTCCTAGTACACCCTTTAAGGGGTGCATTTAGAGAGAATGAGACTCAATGAGTTCTTGCAAGATATAAAGTGTCAGTAATCGATAAAAGTTTCAAAATATTTTATGTGTAAAGAATATATATACTTATACTTTTTGGATTATAATAGGGAAGATGACAGTTAATTTGGAGTATGTTTATCATATATTCTAATTATTGAGCAAGAGGGAGAGAGGAAAATATGCTAGGGTTGGTAGACACGGTTATATTTAATGGTCTCATCTATATATCACTAGGTAGATAGCCATAGATGTATATCCAAGTAACATGATATAATTATTTAGTATTGTTAGTGTATGCATATAAATTCACTTTATTCATTTAACGTCACTAATATTACTATTAGTCAACACTAATTCTACTTATCTAATTTATCTCATCTAATCCTATCTTAAAATCACCCCTTTCTAATCATTTATCTCATATCCCTCATCAATATTTATTAATTCACTAAAAATAGTGATAGACCACTCCATTAATTATCCTAAATCCCCATTATCACATCCTAATCTAACTTATCTATCATTTGGGAATTTAAAATTCCCATGACCCACCTACCCACCTACTAGCCTGCTCCTAGGCTCTCTTACACCCCTAGTCCCTAATCACCCACCTAATCCTTATATAATCCCTTACCTAATCATAATTAACCCTTAAGAGGATTATAGAATTATCCAATTCTAAAATCCTCTATATTCTCACCCTTCCTCTCTAGAAGGATCTAAATTGAGAGGCTTCCAAGGAATTTTTGATAACTTTTAATCCTTCCCTCCACATTCTATTTAAATAAACCAATCCTCCATTGAAACCAACTCATAAAACCATAAAGTATTCATGCCCACATAATCAAATAGAAGTCTCAAGAATATATTGATTCCATGCCAATCTAAGTCTTTAAATCCATCATCAACATCCATGATCATGCTAACATAAGGCCAAAATTTTGAGTCTACGGTAATCTCGATCCAATCTTCTTATTTTTCATATCCATTTGATCTTGGTTTGAAGTAATTAGCTTTAGGATAATCTCTTTTTGTCAAGTTTTTACTCAACCACAATACCATGACTTTGTGAATGGTGTTATTACATTGGTAATCAAACTTTTGTGTCTCCCAGTCATAAGTTTTTAGGCCCCCTATGTCAAGCTTAAAATAATTTATTTTGTTTGATGTCTATTATTTTCTAACATCTATGTGCTTAGATTGAATATAATCATGTTGTAAATCCAATTTTTTTCTCTTTATGTGCAAGAAATAGGACTAGATCATGATTTTCATGCTTAACTACTAAACTATAATATCATAACTTGTAAGTCATGATATTGACCTAAGAATCATGGTATTGACATTTATAGTTATAATATTGTGATTTATAGAAAATCTATCAAAATTATCTACTGATCTTTAACCTCCATGGTCAAATATTGTCATTTTATATTTTTTAGGAAGTCACTGATCACACAACCCCCTTTTTGAGGCTCAAGTAACCATCTCAAATCTTGAAATATTTTTTGCTAAACACATTTATGGTTATTGAGGTATAATGTATAAACATTATTAATTTAACATTATTATTAGTTATAGTATAACATTAATAGATTTGTTAATAAGTTTATTACATGTTATTTTGTTACAAAAATATTTTGTTAATAGTTAATAATATCTTAGTTTGTTAGTGAGAGATTTTGGTGGAGATTGTATCTCCCCAAATATAGCAAATAGTTTTCCTATATAATTTGTCTCTCCCATATCGAATTATGCAATAGAATTGTATTTTATTTTTTGACATTTAGATCTTTCTTTGTGTAGACTATAATTTATATTCATATCTAGTATTATAGAAGCTATGGCTATGGGACTATGAGATCATGTAAAGGGGAATTTACACTACATTTTGTCCCTATGGATGGTAGAGCCTCTTTCAGTACTTGAGTATGCTCTCAAAGTGCCTATCAGATATGAGCTTCAAATACATCTAGTTTTTTTTTATTGCAAAACCATGGAGGATCTAGAGATAATATCTATTTTTTACTCTTGTATTCTTCTGTGATCTAATTAATAGCTATTTAGATCACATCTCCCTATTTCCATTTAGGCACACATCAACATGCATCAGATTTATATCTTGTAGAGATACCTCACTATCCTTGACTAAGTATTATAAGTGTCAGATTGAAGTCTATTCAACATCCTCAAAAGAACTTGAGCTATTCTTATATATTTATTATTTATTGATGGTCTTTGCCTACCATCACTTCTTCACATCACTTTTATTGCATTAGACCATACTCTATGTAGGATCAAACTATGAACCTTTAGACTAGATCATACCTCATACAACATGTATTATATATCAACTAAACATTCTAACATCCATGTTGATAAGAGTGATATTTATAAAAGGACATTATAATTTTGAAGGCATAGGCTCGAGGCAATTCTTGATATTTGGTTTGAAAATCAACATTCAATCAAGCATTAATCTTTTATACTTGTATACAGTAATTGCATTGAAGACATAAAAATTCAATAAAGGCATAAATAGGTATCCACAACCTCTTTGTATTGTGTGCTCAAACCTACATTAGTCTAGTTTTTACTCTATCTCTTTGTCATCGTCAGTCTTGTTTTTTCATGAGTCCTTAGCTTTTGCATGAAATACAGTCTCAAATTTAGAATAGTTTTTATTTATGATTTTGTTTTTTCAAATCTTGTCTTTTATGATAATTTTTTTTTAAGTCTTTTTCAATTTGTGACTTATTTTTTACTAGTCTCCTAAATTGTAATTATCATAATGAATTGTCACTTAGTCTTTTCACTTGTAATAACCAAATAAATAAATTTCTAATTATATTGTTATTATAAATCTAATGTCATATATAGTTTAAATAGTTGTCTATAATTTTCATTCGATGTAAGTTATTCTCAATAGAATGTTCAATAGTTTATAAGTCAGGAGTCCATTTTTTTTAATATGTAGAAATAGTTTAAAGTGTCTCATGAGTCTTTTGAGTTATTATAGGTATTTATGTGAGTCATTAAAAGTAGTGTTTATAGTCATTTACATATCAAATGTGTTAAAATAATTTAAAAAAAAAAACTCATTTTATGTAAGAGTGTCAAAATTGGTAAAGTCATTTTTATGTCAAAAAATTTAAAGTCATTAAAGTTTGTCATTTTTATCAAAAATTCTAAGTCGTATAAAATCAAAATTATAAAAAAAATTGCCTTACGAATTCATTGTCACTTATATGTGATGTCCAAATTGTGAAAGGGGTTTTTCCTTAACCAATTTTCATGAACACATTGACTAAATAGTAGATAATAGAGGATGGAGGAAATAGAGGCTGGAGGTTCCAAAGCCTCTCATCAATCACTAGTAATGGGGCCTAGAATGATTTTATGAATTTTGTGTGTGTGTTTGAATAAGAACAGAAGAGCATTCATATTCACATGTGTGGTGTGATTTTATATTTTTTAGTTGTGTGTTTTCATTCCCCTACTTGTTTGAAATACCTCTTATATTTGGAGAAAAGGGAGAGAGTGGATATAATGGAATGTGGCAAACAGTTATATAAAAGGGCAACTAATTGTAGAAATCCCACAACTACCTTAATTATTTATGAAGATGACCCACAAATGACACATATCTATGGTCACATAAAGTAAATGTAGGATGCATTAATTTTCATAGTAGTGGTCATGTGCATCAAGATCACATCAGTAGTATGCAAACCTAAAAGTATGCATTGGGATACAATTCTGCTTAGGCTAGTTCTTGAAGATGTATATTCTCCCCATGCTCACATTAAGGGGGTTTAAATATGATTAATAATGTTCAAAAGGGGTGAATGTTGAGGTATAGTGTGTAAACATTATTAATTTAATGTTATTATTATTAGTTACAATATAATCTTAATATATTTGTTAATATGTTTATTATAGGTTATTTTGTTACACAAATATATTGTTAACAGTTAACAATATATTTCAATTTGTTAGTGAGATATTTTGATGGATATTATGTGTCCCAAAATATAGGAAATAATATTCCTATATAATTTTCATCCCTCATATGGAATTATGCAGTAGAATTATATTTTGTTTTTTAACATTTGACTCTTTCTCTATGTAGACTCCAATTTATACTAGTAAGGGGTTATCTTTAATAATCACATTTTTGTAAGGAGTGTCATATCTATAACTTGATATGTGACTATTGATAGGACAAACATTCAAATATAGGATCATCCAAAAGCTAAACATAATAGTCTTTTACCTTTTTCCCTATCTTTGATAAAATCACTAATCACTAAGTCATGATTTTGCTATGAGAATATAGATATTGCATCTACATTAGCGATTTTGTAATTTTGATATTTTTATGTTGTATTATCATCTTTAGATCCATAAGGTAGATTTAGGATAAAATCTAACTAAAATACTCTTTCTATTTTTTAGATTATTCAGGATTTTGTCCAATATCTTGATATCCATTTATAAAATTTTGATACATCATAATTAGTTCTAAACCTATCATGATTGTCTATAAAGAGGTATTTTTGGGCATCTAAATTAGTCTTTCATAACCATCTAAACATTTGTATTGGTAAAAAATTATAGATTTTAAAGTTTTACATTTTATTGAAAAATCTCTAATCTCAAAGTCATGGTTTTACCCTAAAAGTCATGACATTGAACTAACAGTCATAATTTTACAGTCTGACCATCATGATTAATTGCCTGTGGAAAAATTGTAACTCATAAATTGTGATATGTCACTAGTATTTATGATATACATAGTCTAAATTTACAATTTTACACTAATTTTGGTCTTCAAAATTATATTTTTGAGTGCATTTTCATAGTCATTTCAATGAATTTTGAGTCATTGTGGGCCTTCTGTAAGGCCCAAATTGACTTTAGCATTTGGGGCTCCACCCCATGACCCCTCCTTATACCTCAATAAGAAGTGTACCTAGGGCACTTCCCCAAAACCCCACAAGGGGATCTATCCTTTGACCCCTTAAGGGGCATTGCCCCTTGACCCTGTTGGGTGTTGATGCCCCCAGACCCTCATGTTGTGGCCCACTCATTGAAAGGAATTATAGATCCAAATCATGATTTTTTAGGGTGTCTTTCTTAAGGCCTATTATACTAATATTTATTTCTTAAAGAGGTGACTCTAGAGGTTATTTTGTCTTGCTAACATCATCTTTTTTAGGTCATATTTTGGTCTAAGATCTTGACTTGCAGGTTTTCCCTCAAGATTATCAATCAAACTACTAACCACTATTTTTCAGGTTGCCTCTTTAAAAGTGCCACTAGAAACTACTAATCATTTTATTGCATGCCACCTGTCAAACACTACTTTTGGCATTTTAAAAATCATTTTTTGAATCACTTTAATCATTTTGTCTTACATATTGTATATATCTCTTTAAATAATTTTGATCATTTTATCTTGTATATTATTGAAATCTTGTATAAATCTCACATCTTAATTAAACTAGTTAATTAATCCCCTTTTTGATCTACCTATTTGTCACCTTAGGGCTATGGTGGTGTATTCTATCCTCTTTACATCTTTGTGGTGATTCTTAAAGGATTGAAAACCATTAATAATTCTTCCCCATTTTTATTTTTAGGTTTTGGCGACATGTATTTTATCACCATGCACTAGACCAAACTTCATGTTCTAGGGGAGTATAAATATCAGGAGTGTTGTTGTTAGGAGGTAAAGTGGAATTCCCCATAAAGGGTTACATAGAGTGATGGGAATTTTGGATCTAATACATAAAGAGGTTAGACAACATCTTATATGGACTTGGGCCCCATCATACCTAGTATATATCAAGGATGCCCTGAGAGAACTTGTTTATCCTAGCATAAGACTTTTTGACTGTAACATGTGATCTACTTCCATAATCAATATCAGATCACAAGTGACCATCATGTATAGATGAGGTTGAGAGGGTTTGCTAAAATTTTTAATGGGTCACCAGCCTAAAGCCTCACTGATGAAGCCATTAGATGGTGTGGTCATCAGGTTATACACCCATCAATTTATTAATTTTAGGATTGTGGTTTATTTGCATGGGTGTGTGTTGTGCTAGACTAGTGTTGTTTATGAACCAAGTTAGCCTTTCACCCAAACTTATACATGCCAATCTAGTTTCTTTGTACATATAGATCTATATATCCTTGCTTCATTATTCTATCATTTTGTACATCCTTATCTCATCATCCTCTTGTAGATATTATCTTTGTATATCCTTTTCATGGTTCTATCCCATCATACCATAACACTTTCATATCCCAATCACATCTCATCATCCACATCTTGCCCCAAATCAACTCTATCCATAATCAATCATTTATCCTAACCTCAACTTCTCTTAGTCACCTCATCCCCCATCTAATATAACCTCATCCTATCTTATCCTAGTTATCTCTTTAGGTAAAAAATGTGTCCAAACCATCCCCATCTCATTTATAACACCCCTTATCATTCCATCATAACCTATATAATCTCATCCTTATATAAATACCATTATATTTTCACCTTCATCACATAATCCCATCCAATCCCATCATAATAAAATTAGTCCAAAGCTTGAGCTAGTCATTTTATCCTTTCATATTATTCTAGTCCATTATCACTCATCATTTAGATAGATCGTACACCTAGTCAATGTCCTGCTACCGTCTTATCACTTTGTCCATTTCAATCTAGCACAAATAAATCATCAATCTAGTCATCTCTAATCCACTCATCTTGCCTATTCATAATAAGCACATATCTAACCATCATCTTGCTAGTTTAAACCTAGGCACCCGTCAAATCCCTAGTCCTTTTGCTAGGTTGAAAACAAGGCATTATTGATAGATCACTAGCCCTTATTATACTATCAGTCTGAAATCTAATCCTAGCCCTACATGATCTCAATTAAATCTCATCCATCTCATCCTCATCATTACCTATCATACTATCTCAGTCATACAAACTTATTTTATTCAAGAAACCATATCCACTCCCTAGTCTACCATGCATCAACCCCCTTCAACATCCATCTTTTATCATCCATCCCCATGGGTTTAGAACCCACTCTCATAAAATAATACATATTGACTAAAAAGGATGAGATACTCTTATATCTTATTAAGATGGGTGTCCCTCTTCCCTAAGGCATTGACTCCATTCAACTTATTTCACCTCAAGTCCAAACCTAGTAATGTGGGTGTCATTCCAATCCTCCATCCACTAGTCATAGCCCATCATACCCTTCTTACACTAGAAAAGGGAATCCAATATCATCCACATTATCTAATACTAGTCCATAAACCTAGTCACATCAATAACCATCTAATCTCAAGTCTAATGCTTCCTTATCTAAGTCAAGTGAATTGGGTCCTTATACTCTCCTTCTTATGTCCTTTGAAGTCTTCTTACAAAAACTTATCACTGCCAACATGATGGTCTATCCACCCATACACCACTTGATACACCAAGTCTATGACATCTAGTTATAAAGCTAATCAATATTATGTATATCATCAAACATGGGTGCATAACATTAATCAATGCCATAATTTTCAAGACTATGTCCAAGACCTCATCAACTATGGTGACATAGAAATTGAGAATGAACTAGATGAATCAATATCCCTGGGTGAACAAGAAGAGGAGTGCCAAGATTAAATTCATGATCATGATCAAACCCTTCCAAGATAATGTAAAGACACGACTCCCATATTTGACAAATCCTCCATCAGAGATGAATATATTCCCCATGAACTTAGACCTCATGATTACTTCCATGGGCATATCTTTTTTAAATCCATTGTCCCTCTACCATCTTACCCTCACCCATCATATCAAAAACCCCATATCAAGAGGAAAATCATGAATAATAAATCTTATCCTAGAAACATTTCATCTTGTACATCTTTTGTATTGAATGTTTAACACCAGCATCTGAATTAGATGCCTCATAAAAAACATCATCCCTCATCGATATTATAATAGATATTGATAATGCCTATCTTTTTTTAGGATACCTCTAATCTAAATACCTCCAATACATCACTAGGCATACATTTGGATCCCAGTTAGGATGATGAAGTCATAACAAAGCTCTTAAAATCTTTATCTATTAAAGATTTTCATAGTGAATCTGATCCTACTTTGGATGTGTATACTAAAGTTAGTCTTTGTGATCCTTTTGCTGATCTTGAGGAGATTTTATTTGATGTAAAAATTGGGTCTCATAAGAACCCTTATAATTACTATGCTTCTATATCACCCCTTATTAACCTCATCATCCCATCTACCCCACATTCATCCAACTTCAAACCCTTTGTTCCTATCAATGATCATTTAATCACCTCCCTCCATAAGTATGAACCAGAACATACATCAATCGAATTTTCCTTAAGAAAGATTATAAGTGCCACAAATGTAAAGTTCTAAGACTCTATTATATAATTCAATTTTAATAATCAAGTCATACTTTATCCCATCAATTCCATAAGAGTTAAATCATCATCTTAATCTAAAAATGTCTTCTCTTAGTGAAGCCCAAACTCAAACACTAGGGGACTATCAAAGTAAAAATAATCATTATGTATCAAGTCAAAAATCAATTTAATCTGGTGATGTCATGTCCCCATTACACAAAAAATAATATTATGGGAAAATTAGGTAATTCTAATATTTCTCCAACACTTTTCAGGGACACTATTCCAAGATCACTATTCACCAACACTATTCACTAACACTATTCATGTGGGACGTGGTAGGTGACATGGAAACATTGAGGTGGCTTGGATATGTGTAATGGGCCACAATGGGTACCCTCATGGGGTCAATAAAGCATGTGATTGAAGTGGGACAACAAGACCCACTTAAGAGACAAATTGAAGATGCCTTTTCCTCACATGTGGTGTCACTATTTGGAATAGTGGAAGGATGGTGTAAAAGTCATGAGGATTTATGTGCAAGGAATGTGGAATGGTCCCAAGGGGGAAATATGGCATAAAATTTAGTGGTGACACTATTCTTGTATTTTTTGAAAGTCCAAAGTGGGTGGTTGAAGACGTTCTTGGACATTTATGGCACATGGGTTCATAATGACTTGTCCCCACCACTTTATGCCTTCACATGGAGAAAGTGGTGCCAAGGTTGGTGTAAACATTCTTGGATGCTTGGAAGAAGACAAATAAGAAGGTGGAAAAGTATTTTGGCTCCTTATGAGCACATGGGCATGATCTCCTCTCATTTGATGAAGTGGGAGACACACTTGAAGTGGGAGACAAACTTTGTAAGTGGGGTTGCCTTTTTAACTCTTATACATGGCAATAATTTTCCATCACTCAACTTTTCCTCCCATGCTGAAAATTTCACCACACTTCTCTATTTTTCACATTTCTCTCTTCCATTATTCTCTTTTAAATGTTATATATATGTGGTTTCTATCTTTTATCATGCATTCTTAAAATAATATACAAACCCCCCTTTTTATATGTTTGAATCCAGTTCAAATATACCCTCTTCAAAGGATGAAACACTATTAAAGAAAATGATTCAAGGACAAAACCCATTGAAGACTTATAGGATCAACGGATGAAAACCCAAAGATTCTTAGAGGTAATCTCATTCAGAGATTACAACTATGCTTTAGAGATTTGTAGATATTCAACACTATATTTGTAGAGTTAGAGTAGAAGATATCCTAGTGTGCAAAGTGTTCATTTTCAGGTTTTCTAGCTTATGTGTGTGGAGTCTACAATGTCATATTACAAATTTTCCAGTGTGTGTATGGGAAAGGCTTTCCTTAATTTGTAAGTGTGATATTGAGGAATTATTGTTGTGTTATATTTCCATATTGTAATACTTGTGTTTTTTAATGTATGGTAACAATTATTCCATCATATACAATTTGTGTGATGGTGTGTTGTATGTCATTTCAAATAATAGTCAATGTGTTGTGTATCATATTTTCCAAGTTTTATGAGAGTGAGAATTATGTGTGGATTCTCTAAGTGAAGAGTTTATGTATGCAATTTCAGATTTTAGTTTATGGGTTATTATTCATCATAAATATGATTTTTCACATGTTATAGGTGATTGAAGAAATAATTATTTCAGCCTTATGTGTTGTTAGTTAATATCCTATTTCGGGATATTACAATGGTATCAGAATTGTGTATCCTTCCATCTTATGTAGGTTGTGTCATCGAGTGTTTTAGTAAATACCCTTGTCTAAGATATTAATGTTTATGTAGATCTATAGTGACTGTAATGGATTGGAGTCTAAATTTCAATCAATTGAGAAGAGATCACGAGATGATGTGGGATAAACATAACTATAAATGAAATGTTGCTTGAGTTCTAGATGAGTATCATTAGTCACCAAAGTATTACAAAATCCATGTCTCTTTTGATGATCACTTTGTGTTATTTGATTCTAGAAAAAAGGGGATTATACAATACATAAGGAAGATAATGAGGAAATAAAATAAGACAAATATCCCCAAGAAATTGGAAGAGGAGAATAAATTGGAGAGTCATAGACCTTCAAATCTTTTACCTCAAAATGAGTCTGAAAAGAAATTTTAGAAGAAGTCTATGGCTGCCCCAACACAGAAAGATGAATCTACAAATGAACACAATAAGGTAGATGAAACCATGAATGAGATAAAGAGGAATAAAATATGTTTCTATTGAAAATATCCATGGACTCTAGGGCACACATGTCCTAGTAATGGGCAAATGTATCATGTTGAGGTTGTGCATCTAAGTGCACACAAGGAGGAAAAGATAATTCTACAAGAAGATGAAAGAGAGAAAAAACCATAAGAAGCATATGTGGATGAGGAAAAAAATTATTCTCAAGAGAAAGAAAGAGTGGAAGTAGAAAATTTTCAAGCCACAAAGGTTGAAGGTCAAAAATCTTTGGAAATCCAAAATACTTTATTAGATTTTGAAATTTTCTTATCAAGGGGATAATTATATTGAGGTTCCAAGTATATATATAGATCGATTTAAATTTGAAGAGGATATTTTATAATGCATAAGTCAATAAGAAGATTCTAAAGAGATCAAGGAGCAAGAGGCACTCCATGATGTGAAAAATGTGGAGGAAGAAATTACTTGCAGGAAATAGAGGAGATGGAATAAGATAAAAAAGGACCTTTCCTACATGTCCAAGAATTCATAGAGGAAAGATCATCTCTTGTAGAGTTACAAAGAGTGACCATGTTAACTAGTAATGGGACTACCCAAAATTCCTTTGATGAGGATTTGGTGGAAAAGAGGAAACTTGAAGAAGAAAGGTGTAAAGGTTCCAACATAATTGTAGCCAATGATTATGATATACCATGCAAGAGCAAGATTAATAATCTTGATCAAGTTTTGAAAGACCATTAGGTTTGTAGTGATTTTTATATCATTGATTTAAAAGGTTTTGATTTGGTTTTGGGTGTGCAATGGCTACATTCAGTGGGATAATACTCTACAAATCATGGGACTATAGAATCTAAGTTTAAAGATAAAAGGAAGGAAGTGATTCTAAAAATAATTACTAATGGATGACCACAAGAAGATAAAACTAGAAGAATGGAAAGGGTAATTAATAAAATCCAAGTATCATGGGTTTTTAGTTGTTTAACAAAGGAAAAAAATCCTTAAAAGGGTAAGGATTTTCCAATACATATTGGTATAAAAAAATGTTGAATAGTCATAACATGGTTTCTAGTGATAAGCCTCCAGGATTACCTCTTGAGAGGAGATTCTAGCATAACATAGAGATGGAACCAAGATCAAGGCATACATGACTTTAACATACCACCATCCAAGATTACATCAAGAGGAGATGGAGAAGTCCATAAATAAATTACTTTATATGAGATACTCCATACCCATGATTGGTGAGCTATAAGGTGTTGTATATTCATCAAAAAATATTTTGAGATGGGGATACCATCAGAAACATATAAGAGAAGAAGACTTTTGGGTTCACTATGGATACTTTTAATTCTAATTTATACCATTGTGATATATAAATTCACTAGCCATACCCCAATCCAGTATGAGTATAGTGTTTGGTAAGCATATAAGAAAGTTTTTTTTAATCCTCTTTAATGATATCTTGAGATGCAGTATAAGTTGGAAAGAACATCTTAAGCATTTGAAGATAGATTTGAGTATTTTTTAATTATTTTCTAAGATGATAAAATATTATTTTGATTTGACCCAATTATTATATTTGATCCATGATATTAGTACTGAAGGAATTTAAGTGGGTCAATAGAAGATCCAAGACATACAGGGTTGGCTACCTCCTACCAATCTAACACAACTTCAAGATTTCATTGGATTATGTAGCTATGATAAGAATTTAGTTAAGACACTTTATTATCTTGGATTTCATCCTATTGATAGAGATATAAGCACTTGAGGGGACCAAACAAGCATAAGCTACTTTCAAAATATTGAAGGAGGTAATAAGTTTATGTCTAGTTATTACTACTTTAGATTTTTCATTCCCTTTGGTTGTAGAGTGTGGTGTTTTAGGTGTTAGATTTGAGGTTATCCTATTTAAATAAGGACATCACATAGATTTAAAAATTATAAATCTAAAATATCATGAGAGCAGGGCATGGATATTTAAAGAAATGTTGGCTAGAGTGCATGATCGATAGAGATTCAGGGAAGTTTGTGAATGTGGGAAGTTTATTATCAAGTTGGATCTTGATAATTTGATATTTATTCCAAGACAAATAAAATGGGTAAGTAATATACAAACATATAATTTTTACATTGAATATGTTAAAGAGACTGTAGCAGCTGATGCACTCTCTAGGATGCCTACTCTTTTCCATATTCCTATTATTTCTATGTATTGGGAAAATTTTATCTTAGCTAAGGATGCTAAGAATGCCTTTAATATTTACTTTATTGATGGATTAGATAAATATGGTAGGTACACAATGGTAGATGGGATGATTTAATTCAAATATAAATTATTCATTATATTTGACCTAAATTTAAAAAGAAAAAGGTTAGAGGATTCTCATGATTCACCCCTAATAGGACATCCAAAAATATTCAGAACTTGCAATCAAATTAGAGAGAGATTCCTTGGGAAGGATATCAAAGGGGATGCCTTTGTGAATATTGAGGAATGTCTGACTCTCTAACAAAACACATGGAAACATTATTTTTTAGAGGGTCTCCTACAACCATCTTCCATTTTGAGACAAGGAGGCAAATACTTTAGATCACATGGGAAAACAAAAAGTGGAAACAAGGGGGTGGAAGGTTATGTCTTAGTTACACCAATAGTTTGGATCAAGTGGCTTCACATGAGATGATATTGTTACAACACATCTAACACATGTCTATAGGTTTGTCTTCATTATATGATTATAAAGCATTGACATCTCTTGATTTTATATTCTTAGTGAATAGAGAGCTTGCAATAAGTAAATTGGATAGCCATAATATCTTGGCACAATGTCATGCCAATGTTAATCAGATTAGTGCAACATATATATGGTTCTAAGTTATATATTTTGGTTCAGAATATTAGTATAAAGGAAAGACTTCATGGATACCACACATAGGTACGTCACATTATTCCAATGAAACTGAAGCCTATTGATTTGCAATTACTTGAGGACAAAGAATTTTGGGGAAGGGGAATTTTTCATTTCCCCATTGTACAAAAAATAATATTGTGGGAAAATTGGGTAATTCCAATATTTCTCCAACACTTTTCAAGGACACTATTCCACAATCACTATTCACCATCACTATTTATGTATCACTATTTATGTGGGACCTAGTAGGTGACATGGAAGTCATGAGGTGGCTTGGATATGAGGTGGCATGGGCCATAAGGGGTCCCCTCATGGGGTCAACAAATCATGTGATTAAAGTGGGATAGTGGGACCCACTTAGGAGATAAATTGAAGATGCTTTTTCCTCACATGTGGTGTCACTATTTGGAATAGTGGAAGGATGTCAAAAAAGTCATGAGTATTCATGTACAAGGCATGTGGAATGGTCTCAAGGGGGAAATATGGTGTAAAAGTTAGTGGTGACACTATTAGGTTGTGGAGCTAAAAGCTTCACTGATGCAAATGGAGGAGGTTGCTGAGTGTCAGAGCAACTGACGTCGATCTGATCAACTGACGTCGGTCATCTTCAGTGTACACAATAATCGACATCAGTTAGGGGTCAACCGACATCAGTCAGACATGAACTGATGTCGGCAACCTGTGTGTGCATGCATTTGCATGCATTTTTAGAACTGGTCTAATTTTAGATGGATAGTTAGTTTGCATGTAAAAGACTAATTTAAGTCTTGAGTCTACATTTCTAATTATTGTAATTAGGAAGTCTAATTATTGTTAGTATGGAATCTATTTAAGAGACCCATGGGCTGTATTGTAATTTGAATAATCATAAGGAATTGCAAAGGCAAGGACAAGGGTTCTTCCCAGTGTAAGATCTAGAAGGTTTGCAGGTGTGCAAGACCATATTGATCTGTAGGTGTGCAAGATCAGGTAAGATCTACATGGTGTGTAAGATCAATTGATTTACAGGTTGTGCAAGATCAGGGGAGATCTACATGTGTAAGGTCAGTTGATTTTTAGGTGTGTGTGTGTGTGTGTGTGTGCAAGGTCAAAGGAGATCTATGGGGTAGTAAGGTCAAGGAGATCTGCAACACAACAAGGAGCAAGATCAAAGGAGATCTACTTGGAGTATGTTGAGTATTTGGTGGTACTGGTAGTATTGTTACTGACTGGTTGAGGGAACAACTTTGTGTTTGAGTTGTGATTGTAATTGATTGAGTGAACTCTTGAGGGAGAATTATTGTATGCCCAAGAGGTGTGGGAAGAAGAGTCTGACTTCTTCATTGTATTTCCTTCTGGATGAGTATTAATACAAGGTTGTATTGTCTCTCATATTCTGTGTTGTTTTTGAATTCTAGTTACTTATTAATTCTGGTTTAATTCCATGTTTAGTTGCTTATACAAAGGTAATCATGTGTGCTCTTATGGAGTAGGGATCTTGACAATTGGTATCAGAGCTAGGATCACCAAGTGATAACACCTGACAAGTGGTATCAGAGCTTTGGTTAGGTTCACTAACACCTTGGTTTCAGAGTGTGTTAAGTGTTTGTTGATTATAGGTCACTCTCAGGGGTTTTTGATTGAGTGGGAGTATAGCAATGGTAGAAGAAAGTAAGCTAAGAATGGAGAAAGACAATGGCAAGAATAATCAATTATGGAATTGTGGAAAGAAAGAGCATGTAAAGAAAGATTGTTGGTTGGTATAAGATCAGCATGAAGGAAATAAAGAAACAAATGATGCAGGTATTGTTGCATGGGTTGCTCTTATATGTTCCTTAGATAAAGTAAAATCTTGGGTTTTAGATTTTAATGCCTCTTTCCATGCAACCCCAAATAGAGTATTTTTCCATGATAATATCCATGGAGACTTTGGAAAGATTTATTTAGGGGTTGGTGAGCCTTGTCAAATGGTTGGTAGAGGGGAAGCGTGGCTAAAATTGTAGATGGGCAACACATGGGTGTTGAAGGATGTCATGCATGTCCCAGTCCTGAAGAGGAGTCTAATTTCTATAGGAAAGTTGGGTGATGAGGGTTTCACAGTTACTCTTACAATGAAATCTTGGCAAGTTTCCAAGGGTGCACTTGAATTAGCATGTGGTAAGAAAGTAGGTACTCTTTATCTATCTACTTGTATTACTAATTCTCCTTCTATTTTATCTACTTCAGATGTAGATGCAAAGATGTGGCTCTGTAGGCTTGGTCACATGAGTGAGAAGGGAATGCATGTTCTTAAGAGAAAGTCTGATGTTTTTGACAAACTTAAGAACTGGAAAGCCTTGGTTTTCAAGGAGAAGATGATGGATAAAGATTAGCTCAAGGGGTTGAATAATTTTGTGTAGGGTAGTTTGGACAAGGTTATGATCCAAAGTGAGCTCATGGGTAAAAGTCATCACTCACAGGAAAACATAGTTACCAATGTCAGTCAAGTGAGAACCAACGTCGATCAGGCAGGTACTGACATCGATCATGTGCAGACCAGAGTCAGTGGGGTCAGGCAAGTGGATATCGACGTCGGTCAGGGAATTGATGTCAGTAGTCAGGTTGGTCACATGGAACCAATGTCAGTCAGATGTAGACTGAGGGGTGACCGACATCGATCACTGACAGAATGAATTTTGGGTGGATAGCAAGCTGTCAATGAGTCTCAAAAGCCCATATGGATGACTGAAAGGGTATATAAGCCTCAAATTTGTTATTCCCCTTCTTTACACTACTTGTTGCTCACTGATGGTCAATAACTAGGAAGTTTTGAAGAGGCAATGCAGGTAGAATCCAGGAAATAGTGGGAGCATGGCATGAATGAGGAATGTGATTCCTTGGGAAAGAACCAAATGGGAGATTTGGTAGAGTTTCCAGTTGGGATGAAAGCACTGATAGATGAATGGATTCCTAGGTTAAAGAAAGGAGAGAATGGACAGGTGAGATGGAAGGCCAAGTTATATAATCTTGAGAAAGCTCTAGGTTTGACAGGTGTATGACAAAGCATGGCTTTAGTCAATGTCAATGTAATCACTATGTTTACTTTACCAGGTTGGATAATGGTTGCAACATTATCTTGTTACTATATGTAGTGTATATGCTTGATGCAGGGTCACACATGTAGGGATTTACTGAGCTAAAGGTAAAGGTAGCTTAGAGGTGTGCTAGGAAGGATTTAGGAGGAGTGAAAATCCTTGGCATGAGTATTTCTAGAGACAGGGAAGATCACAGGTTGATTTTGTCTCTAGAGGATTGTGTGAATAAGGTAGTGGTGAGGTTCAAGATGCAAGATGCAGAACCAGTTAACACACCTATGGTTGGATAGTTCACAGAATAGTGTCCTAAATCACATGATGAGGTTGAGTACATGAGTACTAGACCTAAGATTGCCCAAGTAGTGGGAGTTATCATCAAGTTTGTAGCCAATCTGAGAAAGGAGCATTGGAAAGCAGTTTAGTGGATTCTCAGGTATTTGAGAGCGACCAGGAGTAGGGATTCATGCTATGCAGGGTCAAACACTTCTCTATATGGGTATGTAGATTCAAATATGGTAGGTTACTTGGATGACAAGAGTAGCACCACCTTCAAGATTGAACTTGAAGAGGGATACAAGCTAGAAAACAAATTTAGACAATGTACAGGTATAGGTACAGATGCAACTATTTATCTCCAAGTGGTAGATTATTAGGTTGTGGAGCTAAAAGCTTCACTGATGTAAATGGAGGAGGTTGTTGAGTGTCAAAGAAACTAACGTCAGTCTGATCAATTGACATCGGTCATCTTTAGTGTACACAGTAACTGACATTGGTTAGGGGTCAGTCAACATTGGTCAGACAGGAACCAACATCGGCAACCTGTGTGTGCATGCATTTGCATGCATTTCTAAAATTGGTCTAATTTTAGACAGACAATTAGTTTGCATGTAAAAGACTAATTTAAGTCTTGAGTCTGCATTTCTAATTATTGTAATTAGGAATTCTAATTATTATTAGTATGGGATCTATTTAAGAGACCCATGGGCTGTATTGTAATTTGAAGAATCATAAGGACTTGCAAAGGCAAGGACAAGGGTTCTTCCTAGTGTAAGATCTAGAAGGTTTGCAGGTGTGCAAGACCATGTTGATATGCAAGTTTGTAAGATCAGGTAAGATCTACAAGGTGTGTAAGATCAGTTGATCTATAGGTTGTGCAAGATTAGGGGAGATCTACATGTGTAAGTAAGGTCAGTTGATCTACAGGTGTGTGTGTGTGTGTGTGTGTGTGTGTGTGTGTGTGCGCGTGCAAGGTCAAAGGAGATCTATGGGGTAGTAAGGTCAAAGGAGATCTGCAACACAACAAGGAGCAAAATCAAAGGAGATCTACTTGGAGTATGTTGAGTACTTGGTGGTACTGGCAGTATTGTTACTGACTGGTTGAGGGAACAACTCTGTGTTTGAGTTGTGACTGTAATTGATTGAGTGAACTCTTGAGGGAGAATTACTGTATGCCCAAGAGGTGTGGGAAGAAGAGTGTGACTTATTCATTGTATTTCCTTCTGGATGAGTATTAATACAAGGTTGTATTGTCTCTCATATTTTGTGTTATTTTTGAATTCTAGTTACTTATTAATTCTAGTTTAATTTCATGTTTAGTTGCTTATATAAAGGTAATCATGTGTGCTCTTATGGAGTAGGCATCCTGACAGACACTATTCTAGGTTTTTGAGAAATTCCAAAGTGGGTGGTTAAAGATGCTTTTTGGACATTTATGGCACATGGGTTTATAATGACTTTTCCCCACCACTTTATTCCTTCACATGGAGAAAGTGGTGCCAAGGTTGGTAGAGACATTCTTAGATGCTTGGAAGAAGAAAAATAAGGAGGTGGAAAAGTATTTTGGCTCCTTATGAGCACATGGGCATGATCTCCACTCATTTGATGAAGTGGGAGATAAAATTGAAGACGTGGGAGACAAAATTTATAAGTGGGGTTGCGTTTTTGACTCTTTCACGTGGAAAGACTTGTCCATCACTCCAGTTGTCCTCCCATGAGGAAAATTGTACCACACTTCTCTATCTTGCACATTTCTCTCTTTCATTCTTCTCTTGTAGATATTATAAATATGTGGATTCTCTCCTTTGTCATTCATTCTTGAAATCATTTACAAACCCCCACCCCCTCTTTCTATGTTTTAACCTAGTTCAATTACACACTCTTTAAAGGATGAAACGCCATTGAAGAAAAATATTCAAGGATGAAACCCCTTGAAGACTTATAGTATAAATGAATGAAAACCCAAATATTCTTGGAGGTAATCTCATTCAAATATTGTAGTTTGCTTTAGAGATTTGAAGATATTCAATAGGTGTTTGCAGAGTTAGAGTAGAAGATATCCCAGTGTGTAGAGTGTTCATTTACAAGTTTTATAGCTTATGTGTATGGAGTTTACAGTGTCATATTGTAAATTTTAAAGTGTATGGGTGAGGCTTTCCCAAAATTTTAAGTGTGATATTGAGGAATTATTGGTGTGTTCTAATTACATATTATAATACTTGTGTTTTGTAATGTATGGTAGCACTTATTCCATCATATACAAGTTGTGTTATGGTGTGTTCTATGTAATTTCAAATAATATTCAACGTGTTGTGTATGGTATTTTCCAAGTTTTGTGAGAGTGAGAATTATGTGTGGATTCTCTATGTGAAGCGTTTATGTATGTAATTTCAGATTTTAGTTTCTACATTATTGTTCATCATAAATCTAATTTTTCATATGTTATAAGTGATTTAGGAAATCATTATTACATCTTTATGTGTTATTAGTTAATATCCTAGTTTGGGATATTATAGGTGAAGCCCAAAATGAAGCACCAAGGGGTAGTCAAAGTTAAATCCAGTTATAAAATCAAATTAATGTTGTAAACACTATCAATATGGCCAATAATCCTTAAAATACTTGGATCAAAGATGAATTAAAAAGTCAAAGTGTCTTAGATCTCCTATTGTATTTTATCACATGGAACCTATCAAATGTGGAATGTTCAACATCTCCAACACTATGTGTGACTACTAGTCGTGATACCCAATCATCCATCACACCATCCTATCATGATCCTATCCTCCATTCAAGTTCATTACACCCCCATCAACATCAAGATGTAATCCAATCCATACCTCAAATCCCCCATTCAAGAACATAATATCTCATAGGGGTGATGAAGACACCTAACCTAGATATATGAAGTGGTTTCAATAAAGAATCACTAATGATCACAAGGATATTAATACATCTAGTGGTGACAACATGGTCCTAACATCACAAATATCCATAATAGGTGTTGGATAAAAATTCATCCAGTGTTAGAATTCCTACATCTCTTACCCATATGTAATAAATTGAGATACCCAAAATTCAAAAAAAAAAAGTAAAAAAATGAAATAAAAATCATTCATCCAATAGAGAAAACTAGTATTCTAGTGCCTTGGAAAAGTACCATGATGAAAACTAGTTTTTTATGCCATGGTAAAACAATCTATTATCTACATTGTACCTCAACACTTAGGGGTATAATCCATCCATTTCATATCCCTTGTTAATCCATCCCTTTTCCATCTCCATATATTATTCTTACGAAAAATCCATCATCATATCATGCATCTTATTATGTCCCTCCTTTCTTCCCATCTTGACTTTCATAAGGACAAGGAAGGTGTCTAGAGAAATGTTTTAGAATCATCTTGGAATAACCTCCAATAAATACTTGGGTCAACAGACATTTGGTTCCTTCATGATGTGGTCATAAGCAATCCCTAGTCCTCTATTCTTTGACCCTCATCCCCTTTTCCTTATCACCCTCATAGTTTTATCATCCCATCCATTATTACAACCATCTATCTATATCTTAATTGATAGGCTTGGTTTTCTCTTTATGTTAAACCCATTTGTATAGTCTAAAACATATTCTAAAATCCCTAAAAGGTGAAATATTCCAAAAATCATAAGATTTGAAAAATCTGAAAATAGTCCATCATGTCTTGTCTTATACCTAAACCCCTCATTGCATCTATCTCCATGCCTTTCATCTTTCACAAACATGATATTAATTATCCTATTCTAAACTAGGGATAAAATCTAGTCTATATTGAGCTAACATTGACCCACTCTTGCTTTCACCTAATCAGTTTTATTTCTCCAATTTCTTATCCTAATCTGAATTCAAGTCCCCCATACCCAAGTCCTCATCCAAGTCCCTTAGCCTAATCCTAATCTATATCCACAAACATATCCTTACCTAAGTCATAATCCTAATCATGATCGTCTTATCCAAATCTGAGTCTATCCTAGTCCTAATCCTCATCATGATCATCTTATCCATAATCTAAGTCTATTCAAAATACAAGTCTAACCTAAATCCATACTCACATCAAGACCAACTTAATCCATCTCATCACCCACTCACTCACTCATCCCATCATTAGACAAGACATTGTGACACCACATGTAGATACTTGTGTTACTTGTATGCTCTATGTATGTATATGTATATATACATATACATATATATATATATATACATACATACATACATACATATACACACATATATATATATACACACATATATGTATATATGTATATGTATATGTATATATATATACATGTATATATATATATACATATACATACATACATATATGTATGTATGTATATGTATATATACATATACATATATATACATATATATGTATGTATATATATGTATATGTATATATATATATGTGTGTGTGTGTATATATATATATATATATATGCATATACATATACATATATATATATATATGCATATACATATACATATACATATATATATATATATATATATATATGCATATATATATATATATACATATATATATATATACATATACATATACATATACATATATATATATATATATTATCTGTATTATGTTTTGTTTGTTTCATTTTAGTTTTGAATAATGTCTATTTTTGTATATTGGGAAATGAACAAGAATGTTATGAGGTCACCTAAGGCTACAATAATGATTATAAGTGTCTTAGATGATGCAGAGTTCATTATTTGCCCATTCACTTTGGCATAATGTCTTCTTGTTCCTATCTATATCATGGGGCATAATGCCAAGTGTTATATTTATCATATTACTTAGAATATGATGAGAATTATTATAGTTGTGATGGATAGATCACCTATACCCTAATCATTTATCTAATCATCTAATCAACCTTATTCCCATCACTAATCTAATCCTCTTGACCCCTTTGACTAACATCCAATATTTTATCCTCATAATCCTCATCTCATCATCTGAGTCACTTCCTATAATCACTAACATCATCTTATAATCACTAATCATCATCATCATCATATTAAAATCCACCGATTGTCATTTATCCTAGAATCAGAACTATATTGGCATGAGGTCTCCTAAGACTATGTAGGCAACACTTCGCCACTTTTCAGTGCCCAAGGATAGCTTAGCCACTCTCTCCTTTTCCCCATCATTCGTCACTACATTTATCTTGTCTTTCATCCTCTTCCCATATTTAAGATACTTGAGATATAATAAAAATCATTCATCAATCATTCTATTGATTAGTCACCATCCCCACAATTGTAGACATCTAATTCTTAACACCATTTATGTTGAAATTGTCAATCTTACTTGAATTCTACTCAAATGCCCAATTTAGGTCAAAATAACTAAAACTATACTAGATAGTTTGAGATTAACATAAAAAGTGTTTATTTAGACTAATGTATCCCTAAATGGGGTAATGCATTTTATGTGATTCCTAACTTTGATCAATTCATTTCGAGTCAAAATGATGATTTCACCTTTTTGTGCTTTGGATCACTTTTTTCTTCTAATTCATTAGTACACATCATGTGCCTTTATTATTTTGTGTTAGAAACATCTAAAATGTGAATATGGTTCCAATGCATCTAACATCACCTCCAATTATTCTTGAGTCAAATTACAACCCAATAATACAGCTTTTTGACCATTTTGATTAATTGAGGGCCAATTTCCAAAGAATTGCATAAATATTGATTTATCTTGTTTAAGGCTAATTAATTAAAATCAAGCACTGAAGTGGATTTTCCATGGAGGTTATTGATTATTTTAATATTAAAAATTGATTCCCAGTATCTGCATCACCTAGTGACATCATAAATGGGGTGGCATCCATAAGCCCTAAATGCATAAAATATCTAGATTATGGGTCACCCATGCCTAATTAATGCCCTTTCCTCCAAATTGACATGAGGATATTTATGGATTTAATTACAAATATTAGATTAATCCATGGCCACACATCTCAATATGGATATGGATGTTCATGGTGGATCTTAGACCATTTCGAAAATCTATAAATAAAATGGAATACAACACCATTTCTTAAGCTAAAAAATTGTATAGTTATGATGCATAATTGTCTACACATTCTTTTGTGTTAATCATTTATATTATTTTCAAGCTTCATTTTATAGGCTAAATTAGAGGTTTCCTCTATTAATCCTAGGATATTCATAGTGTTTTTGAGGTAATGGAGTATCAAAGAAGCCATTATTGACAAAGACAAGAGAATTAGATCAAGTGGAGAACATGCTTGGAGCCACTCTTGGGTGGTGAAATTGATTTGGGAAAGTAACTAGTATTGCTTTCTTTCAATTTGTTCGTTATTATCATTAGCAAATCTTGCATGAATAGGTTGTCTTAGATCATTAATTCTTATGCATTCTTTTGTGAGTTTTCATGACTAATGTTTGAATTGGTCCTCTTTGTAATCCATCTACATCTTGGCACACCTGATGGCACTCATGGAGTCCATTTCAGCAAGGATGACACTATGGTAATTCTAAATTTCTATTTTAGTCATTAAAAAGTCCTTTAACATCATTTTTTATGCTTGTTTTCTTATGTTTTTATGTACACATAGGTCACACAATAACTCGTAATGGTTGGGTTCTAGGGGAAAACCCATTTAAAATATGTCATTTTGAGATCTTATTCAAGTTGTTGCTAATAAATTGGATTTATTAAGTCTGTGGTCTAAACCAAAACATGATCCAGAAGGTGTCTTTTAAAGTTTTTACTCTATATTAGGCTAGCAAAGTTTTTATGGAAAATCCTTTCTTGCCTAAACATTTTTGAGCAAATTGAAGTTTATATTGGTTAAAATTGGATTTTAAGTCTCTAATATAGTTTTATTTCATGATCTAAAAGGTTTCCTTTTAGATATTTTTATTCTAGCAAGCTAATAAGTACCTTTTGACAATAATGTTGATGCCTTTAGGTCGATAGGTAACCATCAATGGTCAGGTTTTGATGGACCATGGTTGGTAAAACATTAATGAATGATGATTTATAGGAATTGGTGATGGTCAAAAAGTGACTGTCAATGTTCACTATGTTTTCAAAACACAAACTTGAGAGCACTTAAACCAAAATTACTTGTATCATTTGCAAAATTGCTTCAAAGCTAAATAAGACTCTCACAATTTTTATGTAAGACTAGTGAGGAAAGTGAACATTTAGAGTTTAATTAGTCTTTTTAACCTCCTTTGGTGCGTAAAAAGAACTAGGAATCTTTCCATTTGGTTCTTAAATAAAATTTACTTGTTTATGTTGAATGTTTTGTATTTGTTCTTTAAAATATTTTACAACTTAAGGCCAAGGGGCTAAAGAACATCACCAAAAACTTCAATTTGGTGCTTTAAAACCAAACTCACTTTAAAGTTTTGTTTTCAATAAGTCATTTATCATTGCTTGTTTTATTAGAATTATTCAATCAAAAAATAATTTGTGCATGTATGCTCTCCCCTCATCTCATATAGGGAACTTGTGGGATCAAAAGTGCCATTTTCATTTCAAATTATGCCTTAGTGCAAAGGTGTAAAAAGGATGTTTTCAAGGCTCTCCTCAAGACCCACATGGCTTGGGTGATCTAGAAACAATCATAAATCCTTTTTACTTAAATTTTTCATTTCATGTATTTTGGCTTGTGATGGGAATTTCAACACCTCCCATAATTTATATAGGGAAGCTTTGATCCGAGCTTTCATCTCCCAACATTATCTTCAACCTCTCTCCATGGGGGGTATATAAATTAGGATCACCCTTTTAGGATGATGGTTTGAGTGGTTAAACAATCTCCATTAGTAGGAGGTTAAACCTAGGACGTATGATCATTTTGGACATTGCACTACACTAAGCAAGAGATGGATGTAGTGGTTGTGAAAAGGACTTAACCTTTTCATAATAAGCCATTTGACTCAGACCCAATTAATGTGTTTCTTCTCTTGTGTACTAACATGAAAGTTTATAAACATGGTATCCATGTAGATGGTAAAAAACTTGTAATTTTAAAATAAACCCCATTTGCCATATAAATATTATTTATGTGAGGTATGCCCCAAGTTCCATATCATTGTATTGTCACTTGAGAGAAGCAGGGTGTAAAAACCCTAATATATGATGTAGTTTTATTTTAGATGAACACTTAATTTTATCTCAATTTCATGTATAAATATAGACTTCAAAAATATCATGCAACCTTGTTAGTTTAGGGCTTAGGATGATTACTTAGTTGTTTTTGCCTTTTTGGTCTTACATTACTTGGTCTTGATTTGAGTCAAAACTTGCTTGTTAACAAATATCATAACCAAAATACATTATCCACAATTTTTTGAACAAGGAGCCATTATGTTATCCAAGTGAAAATCCATCTTTTCCTTATTCAAAATTGTCATTTAAAACATTGTGTCATATTATCTATTTTGGTGTAGTTATGCTACCTATTTGAGTATAAACCATTTGCCAAATTTTCTTAAGTCCTTTATTGGTATTTTAAATTTTAAATTACACTTTTATAAGTTCATAAGGTTAATGTGTTAAATTGGGCTCACCATTTGCACTTAAATTGAGGGAAGTTGGGTTTAATTTCCAATTTGGATTGAAGTTCATTTATATACTCATGATCACATTATCATCATTGGCAAACTCAAGTCATCTTGTGTATTACTCACACTTTGAGTCCTATAACACATTTTATAATACCATTCAAATTACCATGTGGTGGCATTGTGATACCTATTTGGTTATAAATTTATAATTAGGAATTATCACATGGTTTTACAGCTTGAGTTTCTTGGTTCACATTGTCTCCTTCCTAAGACAAAGGGCTTTCATCAAGTTTTCTTGTAGCAACTCTTCGAATTTGAACTAGATTTTAAGGTATTGATGTATCACACAAATATACACTTTGGTGTACTAGTTTTCACCTTGTATTTTTGATTTATCATACCCTCTTCTAATTCATAAGATTTGAGCCATACCTAAAAAGTTGAGTAAATTCATGAGAATCATTCTTCTATTTATGTGGGTTCCAAGACACCCTCCTTTTATAGTATTTTTGGTGCCTTAGTCATATTTTTGGAAGAAAGATCAAAATACATACCTTGCTTAAATGTTTGAAAAAATTTGACCGAAATATATTCAAACATATCGACTAACCATTTCTATACATTACTCAAGGGTTAAATCATAGTGGGCTCCCTTATGTCCCTAGCTATGAGGATGAGCACTTCTATGATGGTCAAAATAATTCTATTGTCTTTGAGGACATTCATATAATAGTAGGATCTAAGGAAGAATACATTGAATACCAAGAGAACTAAGATGATACACTCCCTAGGCTGATAGAATTTGGTGCAAGACTACCCTCAGATTTTCTTATGGAGCAATTACACACCTTAGTTAGGGAAGGTGAGTAACAATAAGAGCAATTTTTCCAAAACATTACAAACACAAACATACCTTCTTCCTATACCAAGGGTAAGGAAATATGTATAGAGTCAAAACTAATTGATCAAGATCTTGTCAACAAGATTAAGAAATTAATTCAATGATATGTTGATTAGCTTATCACAGACTTAATTGACTCTCTAGTTGTTACTTCAATCCACAACCATGCTTCCAAGGAACAAGGAAATGTGATTGAACCTATGCAACAGACTTTGACTTAAAACTCCATAATTAATCAAGGAATATCAAATGAATAGAATAAGATATAAGAGGTTGTGAAAAAAATTTCACTAGACATGGAGCACACATTATTTAATCATCAAGACCCTCTTATCACTTTACAAACGTAGAGACCCAAATATTCAGTCTAAATTGAGGAGATCCCTCAAGATAATTTGGATAGTTAATCTAAAGCAACACACCCAATAGTAAATGGATAAATAACTCCTTAAAACTATTATAAAATAGTTGATTTAAGTAAACATATTCTTAGGAATCGATTGCTTACCTACTCGACTCAAGGAGTGAACCAAAACTAAGTTGAGGATCATAAGGTGTACATACCTACCAAATCCACACAACAATAGGGGCACAATCCACCCCAAAAATAACAACACCAAGGGCACATTCCACCCTAATAGTAGTAACAGGGGCACATACAACCCCAACAACATTATGTTACACCCACAAATGCACCAAACATGCAAGAGTGGAACTTTATGAAAGAGATTATGATACAATTGAAGATGAATAACAGAGTTAAGAAATATAAGTTTGACAAGATATGACCATATCCATTTAATCTATCTATTCTCCAAGTCCCCTTTACATCTCATTTTGACTCACCCACGTTTGATAAATATAAAGGAAAGGGGGACCCACGTGAACACATTTAGGCATTTTTCATATTATGCCAAGAGGTTGATTACAACATGTACTTGTTTTAATTATTCCAATGAAGTTTAGTAGGGAAAGCTTTATATTAGCTACTTAAGTTACCCAAAGGATCAGTTATGGATTGGAATGACTTTTTGGAAAAGTTCATCAACCATTTCTCATACAACATTGAGCATGAATTGACCATTATTAAATTGTGCAAAGCTAAACAATGAGATGGAGAATGTTTTGCCACATATATACAGAGGTGGAGAGTATTGGTAGGTCACTTTCAACACAACTTATTAGAAAAATAATTTGTAGATATATTTTCATAGAGCTTACATCCTAAGGTTTTACACAATCTATGATTAGCTTATGCTAACTCATTCAAAGAGATTATCGACAAAGGTGTAAAGACTGAGAAGGATCTTATTACCAAGGGCCTTGTAAAGATTTTCTCATAGGGTCAAATGTCAAATTGGACCCCCTCTTTTAGCCAAACAATTTCACAATAGAAACCTAAAGGTTTTAAAAAGAATAAAAACATGGCTGGAAATGGTGTGATAGAAATAAGATATGTATAAATAGTACAGGCCTTATTGACCCCAAATGTACAATTAGCTCATCCTAATCCACCACCTAATTTGTAGAGGTAACCTCAACAAATAAAAACCATGGTTTAGCAAATTGGGAGAACCAATTGAAATAGTATTCTAAAAGCTCATAGTAACTAACCTAATTGTATGGCCAGTACCAATATCAAGGCCATATCCTAAAGATTAACCAAAACTATATTAGTAAAAATAAAATGAATGGTGAAACTTTCATCATGTTGTTGGTCATGATTCCTATCATTACATCAAATTACAACATATTATTGAATATCTCATTGAGAGTGGTAAAGATGAGACTAAACTAGCTCCTAATGAGGACACAAATTAGGATACGGGAATCTACAAGGACCCCTTTCCTTGAAATAATCAACCACCACCAAATAAAAACCAAAACAAAGGATAAACCAAGGACAAGGGTATAATTAGAACCAAAATCAAGGTGAAAATCATAATCAACATGAGCATAATCATGATCATAATACCCATACTAATAATTTGGGTTACAACAACATTCCTTATAACTATAACAACATCGTGGGATGAATTTATGCGACCCACATTACCACTATTACTATTAGACCATATGAAAAATCTCATGCTCCTCATAGTAAAGGACCCATTATTATAGGGTCAACACCCTCTCCCTCTATTAATATTACATTGAGTTTGTACAATTCTATTGCAACTCTATTTACATGGGTTACTATTTTTGTACAACACCTTTCTTCTAATTATAATGGCTCCTTACTGACTCACAATTGCAACAATGTAACTAGACACCCATGAGTTACCCTCCAAGGCCCTTTACCTTCATCTTCTGATTATACTGGCTCCCTGCCACCTCTAGGTTGTGCTATCAAAACTAGACACTTATGAGTTACTCTCCAAGGACCTTTGCTTACTTCTTCCATAAAACCTAATGTGAATATTGTGCCAATAGATCTAAATCTAACTACTATACCATCCAAACCAAGCCATATCATCCTAATGTTGAAAATCCTTATAATTTATCAAATCAATTGAGTAAAACCCCTACACAGATTTCCATTTTGGATCTCTTACAAACATCTGAAGTCTATAGAACTATATTGAATAATATTTTACAATAATCCACTGTTCCCATTGATATACAACCTAAATAGTTCTAGAACCTTGTGGGACATTTGTCTTCACTTTTTCAAGTAAATTTTGATCAAAATTACATGTCTACACTTAGAATGAGCCATAATAACCCACTGTATATTGAAGTAATCATTGAAAATCATAAGATCAAGTGGATTCCTATAGATAATGATTCTAGGATGAATATCATATCTCTCAAATTGGTACAAAGATTGGACTACATTGTAAAATACATTTAGCCAGAGACAATCACTATGAAGGCTTATGACAACACTGAAAGGGGGTCTACTAGCACTATTTAGTGATGAATCATTATTATGTCTATTTCACACAATAATTGCCTCATATTGTGGACATAAAACTACCTTATAACATACTTATTGGTCATCATTATATCCATGAAGTATAGTATATTCCCTCCACCTTTCATCAATGGTAGATCAAGGTTATTATTCTCACGAATCAATAGCCTTATGAATATTACAAACATCTTGAGGCTAAATTTTGTAATTATAACTATTAACTAGGTTCTAAACTCATTAAGAATAAGAACAAGGCTATAGTTTCACATCCAACTCCATCCAATTATATCAACCCTAGTGATCTTGCTTCTACTTTAGCCGATCCATTTTTTATAGCTCTTGTGAAGTAGGTGGGTATTAAATATGTGGGAATTTCCATGTATAATCTTAAGGATGTCTTCCATGATGGAAAGTTACCTAAATCTCTATAAACATTTGGTAAACCTAAACCTTTAAATAATCCTAATAGACGCATAATGATTTGGCAAAAAAAGAAGAAACAATGAAAACCACCTATGGTTTTTGTACTTACTATTATGGCAATGAAAGATTGAGAGGCTTTTACGAAGGGAGATTAGTTATATTTTGAAGGCCTTATTGATTGATTTTAGAATCTAAAGTATCCAATCCCTAATCAGATCATGGATTATCTTGATTATATAGGAAAATGGCTTGGCCCATGAGTGCAAGGAATCTTGGAACCCTTATCAACTAGAGTATCTAATTTGAATCATGGTCTTGAATTCATACCATCTAGGGGTGACCTCATAACTTTTGATAGTGATTATTCTGAATTAACTAGTGATGAGATTCTTGATAGTGACATATCATCCCATTATAGCCTTTTTGATGAGATTTATAACACAAACCTACTTGATTCTAATGCCATTTTGACCTTAATTATTGGAGCTTCCCATCCTAAAGCAAGAACCTATTCTAGTGGTGTTTCCCTTCTTGAAGTGAAACACCATATTTTTACCATTGGAGCTTACCATCCTAAATTAAACCCTCATTGTTATCTATGCCTTTTCTATCCCAAACTCATTTATTGATACCATAAAAATTAGGTCATACAAGTTGATGAGTTTCAAAATGAAGAATCAATTATAGAATACATGGGCCCACAAGATGGATTGCCCATTGGTGATCAAAAACAAGGCTTTGATTTTTCATTAGATCCTTCTACCTACTTTGGAGAGTAGGTAAAATTTACTAGTCACAATAAAGATAAAACATCAAGATATTTGGGTGAAAACCTCTTTGAGGTGCTCGTTGATTAGGGAAAAAGTAAAGAAAAAGACAAGTCTTTGAGTGAAAACCTATTTCAGGCACTCTCAGGTAGGAAAGTTTTCTTATCCCCTCAAGATATAGAAGATCCCTCTAACCCAAGTTCTATAATAGTACAAGCATATCTTTAGAACAAAAACAAATGTTTGAGCATATTTCTCTTCAGTTTATAGAGGTTTTTTCTACTTGGCCTTTACCTGAGATACTGGATTTTGATTCATCACACTATCCAAAACTTTGGGAGGAATAACAAGAATATTTATTAGAATAATATGATCATGATCATACCTTGCATATAATTCTAGAAGATGGATCCACATTCTTTGTGGAAAACATGATATAAGTGAACCTAGAAACTTATGAGGATCCCACAATTTTTATCTTAAATCTTCCCTTACTGAATCAAAACATGAACAAATTATATCCATCATAAGGGATTATATTGACATCTTTGCATGGGCATACTCCAACATGCCAGGATTAGACCTAGACTTGGTTTTTCATCACTTTGTTTTCCATCCCAATGCTAAACTAGTCAAATAGAAATTGAGGAAGATACATTTATGCATCACCCTATTAGTTGAAGTAAAACTAGAAAATTTTCTAGGAGAAGGTTTAATTAGACCACTAGATTACTTTGAACGGATTTACAACATAGTCCTAGTGAGTAAAAAGACCTTGGGTATACATATTTGTAATGATTTATGAGATATAAAAAAGGATTCCCCAAAGATGATTTTCCTCTATCTAACATCGACATGATTTTCAACTCAACTATTGGGTATGCGATGCTATCCTTAATGGATAGATTTTATGGATACAATCAAATCAAGATATCCCAAAAATATCAAAACAAGACTACATTCACCACTCCATGGGGAACATTTTGTTACCAAGTCATACCAATTGGATAAAATAATGCTAGAACCAAATATTAGCATGCCATGATTGTCATCTTCCATGATATGATGCATGATACTATTGAGGACTATGTTGATGACATACTAGCAAAATTAAGAACAAGAGATGGACATCCTGATGTTCTATGAAGAATCTTTGAGAGGCTTCATGAATATAAAGTCTTCTTGAATCCTAAGAAGTGTGTCTTTGGCATCACTTTAGGAAATTTTATAGGTTTTATTGTATCACAAAGAGGGATCAAATTCAGCCTTACCAAGGTCAAGTCCATTATGTAAATGCCTCTACCAAACAATCTTAAGTAGTTGTGAATCTTGCAAGGAAAGAATCAATCTATACATAGGTTCATTTTTCAACTGATAGATAAGTGCCACTCATTTACCTACTTCTTGAATAGGGGGTTGCATTTCAATAGGATAAATATTTTCAAATAACATTTTCTAAACTCAAGACATACTTGGCCAATCCACCAGTCTTGAGACTACCAACACCAGGATGAACACTACTTCTTTACATATCAATAACAAAAGATGCAATAAGGGAAATTTTGGCGCAACATGATGATCATAGTAAAGAATATGTATTATACTATTTTATCCATAATCTAGTGGCTTATGAGCATAATTATATGCCTATTGAGAAGGTGTGTTTAGCTATAGTGTTTGCTACCCAACATTTATGACATTATATGCTAAATAATAAAACTATTGTCATCACCAAGTTTGATCCTCTTAAATTCTTATTATCCAAAGTAGCTCTTTAAGGATGCATGGCTAAGTGGGTTATGATCCTAAGTGAATTTGACATTGAGTATAAGAATCATAAAGAAATCAAAGGGCAGGTTATTATTGATCAACTTGGAGAATCCCCTACCCTAGATACTTAACCTCTCAAATTTAACTTTCTAGATGATTCTATTATGGCAATAAAATAAGAATAAAGGGATCCTAAATAATGGAAGTTATATTTTTATGGCTCTTTTACATCTCATAGATCTAGAGATATATTTTTTATTACACCCCATGAGGATTTGATTCCCAAAGAATTTCATATACAATTTCATTGTATAAACAATATGGCCAAATATGAGGCATTAATTATAGGGATTTGCCTTGATATACAATACAATATTTAGAGCTTAAAAGTCTATAGTGATTCCCAATTGATAATCAGTGATTACTAGTGTATCAAACCAAAGATGACAATATTTTTCCTTACAAGAATTTTTTTGATAATATCAAATGCCATTTTAAATCTTTATAATTTGAAAAAGTGACAAGGGCCAATAACAGATCTATCAATGTAATGGAAACAATTGGTTCCATGATACGTATCAATGGCAGAGCTAAACATTATAAGTTTTTGATTAAGAATAGTCTTCAACCTACACATATTATAATAGACTCAGAAAGGGGATGTGCCATTGCTGGTCCTAATGCCCCACCTAAATTACTATGGTTCCAAGATTTTTATAACTACTTCTATGATCATATTTTACTATCTGACTTATCCAATAATCAATTGAAACTATTCCATCACTATTTGTCATGTTATACCCTCCTTAGAATAATGATTTATTTTAAAGGCTATGATGGAATGCTTCTTTATTTTTTATCTTAAATAAAATCCAATTAAGTACTCAGGGAGGTTCATGAGGTAATGTGTGGGGACCACACCAATGGTGTAGTCTTAGCAAAGAATCTCCTCAAAATAGACTATTACTGGCCAAAAATGGAGAGTGATTCTTGAAATTATGTAAACAAATGTGTTCCTTGTTAGAAAAATAGAAATTTGATACATACACTATCTTTACCAATACATCCGATCACAACACCATAGACATTCTCAACTTGGGGCTTCGATGTCATCGAGAAAATAAACCCAACATCTTCAGATGGCCATAAGCACATTTTGACTACTATTGTGTATTTTACTAAGTAGATTAAGGCCATTACTCTCACTTACATTATTGGGAAGTAAATTTCCAAATTTATCCATTATCATATCATCTATATGGCATCCTAGCTTACCTTATATTTGATAATGGTGGATCCTTTGTAAACCAAGATGTAAAAACTCTTTGTGCAAAATTCAAGATCAAGCACAAGAAATCAAATCCATATAACCCATAAGGCAATAGATGAGTTGAGGCATCAAACAAGACCATTGTAACAATTTTAATGAATATTGTCAATGATGCTAGCCGTAATTGGCACTTACATATCTTTCCTACCCTCTGGGATTATAGAACTAATCATCGAACCCCAACAAGAGCCACTCCATAATCCCTTGTCTATGGCATAGAAGATATTATCTTGATTGAGATTAAGCTACCATCATTGCGATTACCACTAGATAATATTGAAAATGATGAGGACTATAGAGTCTCAATGTTGAAAAACTAGAAATTCTTGATGGTAAGTGTTTGGTTTCTCTAGAAAACTTCCAAGCCTATCAAAATATATTATGGAGACGCTGCAACAAGTGTATTCTCCCTTATGAGTTTGAGATTATCAATTTTCTCTTAAAAAGTAACCAAAAGAACACAAATGTTGAATGCAATAAAAATGGTAAGTTTCAACCTAATTATTTGGGACCATTTGTTATCATAGTAAACTATAAATCAGGGGCATATCGACTAGCTAAACTAAATGAAGACCTTCCAGAGCCCATAAACATTGTACACCTTAATATGTTTTATGCATACACAATTTCAAACCATTGTCTAAAAGACCCATTACTTTGGGGAAATTTTTGTCAAAGTAATTTTATCCTACCATTGTATACTACTCTGGACCATCTTTCTTGACTCTAGACAGTGAAATATTTTGGATCATTGGTACTATGAACACATTTTATCTGACCTTGTGCCATTATCTTTGAGAACCATATTCCTTGGAATATTATCCTTGATAAACTTATTCTTTATCCCACTCAAGACTGTCTATCTATTAGACCCTATTCTTTGAACCATTCTCTTCATGAACCACATTATTTGTTATTTCTTGGGCTTATTGTAACTTGAACCCTTTTTGTCCCTCAACCAATTATGATCTTGATTATGTATCATCAACATTGTGAACACCTTAGACACTAGTTATACAAAGAAATTTATCTAGGATAGTATTTTGTAGCTTCGTCTACAGACAAGTGAACAAGAACACCTTTTTAGCTTAGGATCTTTGCCTACCACATGGTTCTTCAAATTGATTTCATGTTGCAAAATATTTTATATTACATTTTTTGATCTTTGGATAACATTATTTTATTTTTAAGACCCTTTATATCATTATTTTTTGAGTATATTCCATTGCATCCAACTTTATATGTTATTGGAATACTTAGCTAGTTCCTTGATCTATTGTTTATAGTCCCACAGGCCATTGCAACTAACTTAGTTATTTATTGGAAATTATACTCTGGGACGAGCATATGTTTTAATATTTGGTCCCCCTTTGTATATATTTTATCCCAAAAACAACAAAAACATTATAAAATGGTTCACAAAATTAAAAAAATCATTTTCCTTCACTTTTGTGCATTCTTGTCCTCACGCTCTTGTAATTTTGTAAGCATTTTATCCTATTGACTTTATATTGTGTAAGTCATCTTATCCCTCTTATCATTTTTTAAGACTAATATCATTTGTCAATTCTTCCCTTTTCTTCTAAAACATTAATCATTTGTTATGATCATCACCTTTTTCTTCTATCCCATTTCTTGGGATAACTACATTTGGTTTAAATTTCATGTTGGAATATGCATCCATGGAACTATGTAAGCAACATCCACTTATCTTGTACATCTAGAGTCAGCTCAACCAACCCCTTGTTTTTATCCTCTTCCCCATTTATTCTGTGGTTGTTCCTCTTTAATTAGGGAACAACTCTTGTATCCCTATTTTTTGTTATGTTGTGGTGTAAATTAAAGTCTCTATTACACGTACATGAATAATATTTTAAAAACCACACTAACTTGGTTTTTGTTTGTGTGTTTATTTGAGTTTTATTATTTTTTTTTGGTGTTTTGTTGTGATTTCTTGCCTATTCATTTATTTCTTCTTCTTTTCTCCTTTTATTGCTTTTTGTCTCACCTTGGTATTGTGTTTCCATGCATGTTTTTGATTTTCTCTTTTGCTTTCAAGGGCATCTTGATGATTCACATAGATCTTTATTATTTATATCTTGATCTCATGTTATTAAATTATTCTTGAACATTTTTGTTTATTTTATTATTGTTGGTGTTATTTGGACTTTTATTTTCTTGCTTGGTCTTGCTTCTTTGTTTACTTTTTCCAAGAACATCTTGATGGTTCACATAGATCTTGATTATTTATATCTTCATCTCATGTTGTTAAGATGTTCTTGCCTTTGATTTTTAAACATTTTTGTTTGTACTTAAGTCTTGATTGTTCATATCTTGATTTTAAGTTGGGATCATTTATTTTTATCTTTTTCTTTGTCTTTTCTTTTTTTTTTAAATGTAAATAGTTGTAACTTTGGTTTTAGGTCATTATTTACCATTTTTCTTAGTTATAGGTATTCACATTTGAACTGGCTCTATGCATTTGAAATGCCATGCCATTATGAGTTATTCAAATTTTTGATGACTAATTTCTTTTTCTAATATTTGTGCTCTAGACTCAAGTATTAATGTCAACATAGATTTGATGAATAGGTCTCAAGATCACTATGCATAAACTAGGATTAATAGGTTTAACACCTAAATCAATGCTTAGACATGCTTATCTTTGCATATATCATGAGTTTAATAAATATTTGGTCATTTTTCATCATCCCTCATTCCATTCTCTCCTAATTTTAGGTGAACTACATTGGCCTAAATTTCATGTTAGAACATGCATTCATGGAACTTTGTAGGCAACATTCACTTGTCTTACACATATGGTGTTAGCTTCACCATCTTCATTTTTATTTTCATATCTTTCATCACTTTGTGAATTCTCAAATTCCTGGTTTTTTTTGGCTTTTTCTAAGCTATTACACCATCGCATCTATGTTTTCACCCACTTTATTTAATATATGTTTTAGGTTATATCCTTGAGATAGTTGCTTGCTAATTTGCTCATTCTGGGGCACACAATTTGAGCCTACCATAAGAATAAAACCAGCCCTACAAGGGAAAACCATTATTTATTCTTTATTAATGGTCAAAATTAGCCTTAAGAGGGCACAAATGTCTTCTCATGATCAAATATGTCCTACTGGTACACTTTTATTATCATATTTATGGGTAACATGTTCTCCTTTTAATCTAATTCCAATCTCTCCACACTTTTTCCAATTATGGAAAATTTTAAGTGTGAAACTTGTCTCAAAATTGATTAATGTCATAAGGATGTAAATTTCACTCTCAAATTAGGTGCATTAAAAGTGTGTCTCTTACATGTTTGGATTCAATCCTTCCCATTCCCCCTATTTATGGGGCCCATTATACATTTAATTATATTTTGATCATTGATGGTGACCACATATGCAAGCATTAGTGTGTATGGATGTGATCTATTCCATGGGTTAAAATCTCACTTTCTCTCTCTTTTTTTGAGAGTCCATTCTTCTCTTTAATCCTAGTATGTTCTCTCAAGGGGGCATCATGTGTCATTTTCATTTCTTATTTACAACTCTTTTATTTGAAAAGATGTTTCTTTGCCTGAATGTCTCACCATGGCTTCTCAAATAGGGGTAAAATTTAGACCTCCAATTCCTAACACCATTTGTCTTGAAATTGTCAATCTTACTTGAATTTCACTCAAATGTCTAATTTAGGTCAAAATCACTAAAAATGTGCTAAATGGTTCAATCTTGTCATAAACAAGTGCCAATTTAGGCCAATGTATCTGTATATGGGGCAATACATTTTATATTATTACTAACTATGATCAATTCATTTTTTTTAAATGATGATTTCTACTTTTTGTGCTTTGGATCACTCTTTTATTCTAATTCATCAGTACACATCTTGTACCTTTTTTTATTTTGTGTTGGAAACATCCTAAATGGGAATACGGTTCCAATTCGTCTAACATCAACCTCCAATTCTTTCTGAGTCAAATTATGACCCAATAATATGACTTTTTGACCATTTTTTTAATTAAGGGCCAATTTCCAAAGAATTGCACAAATATTTATTAATCTTGTTTAAGGATAATTAATTGAAATCAAGAACTTAAGTGGATTTTCCATGGAGTTTATTGATTATTTCAATATTATAAATTTATTCCCAATATCTTCATCACCTAATGACATCATCTATGAGGTGGCATCCATAAGCCACAAATGCATAAAATATCTAGATTATGGGTCACCCATGCCTAATTAATGAATTTTTCTTCAGATTGACATCAAGATATTTATGGATTTAATTTCAAATATTGGATTAATCTATGGTCACACATTTAAATATTGAGATGGATGGTCATGGTTGATCTTAGACAATTTCCAAAATATATAAATAAAAGGGCATAAGACACCATTTATTAATCTAAAAAAAGTAGAGTTATGAAGCAAAATTGTGTACAAATACTTTTATGTTGATCATTTATATTATTTTCAAGCTTCATTTGATAGGATAGATTAGAGATTTATTCTATTGAGCCTAGGTTATACATAGTGTTCTTAAGGCAATGGAGGAGAAAATAAGCCATTGTTGACAAAGATAAGAGCATTAGAACAAGGGGAGAACATGCTTGGAGCCACTCTTGGGTGGTGGAATCAATTTGGGAAGGTAACTAGTATTGCTTTCTTTCAATTTGTTCTTCATTATCATTAACAAACCCCGCATGAATAGGTTGTCCTATATTTTCAATTCTTACGTATTATTTTGTGATTTTTCATGACTAATGTTTGAATTGATCCTATTTGTAATCCATCATATAACAATCACCTCTATAAACTATTCATAAATCACCTAAACCTATCAATTGGGCTTGATAAGTCACAAAATTCATATTTTCTTCATTTGTCATCCATTCATCCATTATCACTTATTGGTCACTTAATAATTTCCAGTTTATGATTTCTTCCATTGATTGGGATAGGACATGAACCGTAACTTTATCATCATATTATGGTTCATTGAGTTACCATAATTGAGTCTTTTGGTCACTTGATCCTATCATATCTTCAATATCATCTCCTTTATCATATCAATTAATTTTAACTTTGAGATACACCCATCATTAATATTATCAAATCATCATCTTATCTTCACCTATAACTTCTCATTTACATGTGTAAATACTTAGGATATGTCTAAATCTTGTGACCTTTTTAATATTATCATCATCATGTTACAGTTGGTTCCCCCTTGGGATGTGTTGACAACCATGACACATTCATATTTACCCCCTATACATGTGTCTTTGCTAGGGGAATAATCACTTTGTATCTCATTGCTCAATTTGAATCCATATTTTTCATCATCTATCTCAACATATAGCATCCTATTTCCTTGTCTATCCATTGCATTCCACCCCTCCTTTCTTATCTTGAGAGGCCAATCCATCTCATTCTTCATCACATGTCCCCTTGAGGGGTCATCATATCCACTAACATCATTTACTAATGTCATCCATGAAATGGTTTTTATTTTGAAAGGCCATTACTCATTCCACTTCATTCCACTCACAATTCCCTTTAAAAGAAGGGGAAAATGTATGAATCTAAATTCACTCACTTCATTTAACATCACTAATATTACTATTAATTAATAATAATTCTGCTAATCTAATTTATCTCATCTAATCCCATCCTAAAATCACACCCTTCTAATCATTTATATTATATTCCTCATTAATATTTATTAATTCAATAACTATAATCTTAGCCCATTCCTTCATTAATTATCCTAAATCCCCATTATCCCATCCTAATCCCACTTATCTATTATTTGAGAGTTTTAAATTCCCATGACCCACCTACCCACATACTAGCCTACTCCAAGGCTCTCCTACACTCCTAGTCCCTAATCACCCACCTAATCCATATATAATCCCATACATAATCCTATTTAACCTCTAAGAGGATTCTAGAATCCTCTATATTGTCACCCTTCCTCTCTAGAAGCCTCTAAATATAAAGGCTTCCAAGGAATTTTTAATTCCTTTTAATCCTTCCCTCCACATTCTATTTAAACAACCCAATCCTCCATTGAAACCAACTCATTAATCCATAAAGTCTTCATGCCCACATAATCAACTATCAATCTCAAGCATCTATTAAATCCATGTCAATCCAAGTCTTTGAAACCATCTTCAACATCCAAGATCATGCCAACATAATGTCAAAATTTAGAGTCTAAGGTAATCTCAATCTAATATTCTTATTTATCATATACGTTTGATCTTGGTTTAGAGAAATTAGCTTTAGGATTAGAGTGTTGTATTAAATGATTTACTCATCTGTTTGCATTTGATCCTAGTGGATCTAGTTTTTACTTAGGTAGTTTTATGTTTGGGTGGTTTAAATTACATATTTTAATCCAATAAGATCAAAATTCCTACTATAGTTAGACCATAACCCCTAGATGAAGTGGAAATTAGAGACACATGTAATTATATATTTTGATTTTTATTTGATTTATATAGTAAAATTAGTTAATTTATATTTTGTTTTGATCGACTGTAAGTGATCAGGAGTGTTCTACTATGGTAGATAATGTAGTATAGGCTCTAACATGTAGTGTGCCAATAGATATAGTGGGAGAGGGTTGTGTAAATTATAGGTGACCATTCACCCATATTGAATCTGATGGTGAGAGTAGTGGCCACATATCAAAGCACACCCACATAGTACAAGGAGTTGTGTGTAGAGTTTGATAAGAGAGACATCCTATAGTGTAATTTTATTGAGATTATGTAGTTTTTAATTGATCAATAGCATACCTATAGTCATAAAAAATATGAAATTTGATGACTTTGGCATGGATAATGACACCTAACCCATAAGTTCTCCTTCTTGCTCATACAACCCTTCTAGGCTATTCTTTCACTAATTAACACTCATCTATAGCCTTCCAAACTTAGCTCTTTCAGACCCAAGTAGCCCTTTCAGGCCCAGATATATCTCCCCAAGTCTCATCCCCTTAGGAAAATAGTGCCCAAATTAGATAGGAGTGTTGGAACCTAGGGTGTCCTATTTTTAGTGCTATTGTCCAAGTGCATTTTTACCTCTAACAATTAGATTTTCCCAAATCTTTATATTTTTCCACGTTAGCCTAATATAAGTTCACTTAACCCATGATCATTAAGTACCCTATAAAATGCCATTAAAAAACCATTTAGAGGGGTTGGCACTCATTTATAGGAAAGAAGCAAGAATACAAGTAAGTACACTCAAGAACTCTTCCCTATTCTCTCCATACAACCTTCCAAGAGCATTTCAAGCCTATTCAAACACTCATACTAGTTCCGAAGTCATCCAAAGTAAATCTAATTTCACATCTAGTTGCATACATCATACACAATTACACCAAGCACTTGAATGGGAGAACTACATTAGTTTGATCCCTCTTCAAAGTATTGGTATGTAGGTAGTGTGCCCACACATGGGTTATGAAGTGAGTCTAGTGTATCTTTTACACACTAACCCCTTCTTTATCTTTTCCAAATTTCCATTTTATTTCAAGAACAAAGAGATACTAAGGGTTTTGAAGACTAAATTAGACACATAGCGAGCTATGTAGGATTTTAAGACTCAAAAATCCATAGATAGGGTAATACATGCCTGACAAATGAAACCCATAAAGTTTTTTGCCTTAGGACAAAAATGTCAAAATAAGACAACAACATAGGATAATAGGGTATCCATTTTTAGTGCTCATGTCTAACTTAGAAATGAAGTTGAATAACATGTTCCATCCTATTTTCTAGTCCTGATCCTCTAGTATCAGGCCCTGTGTCAGTCTGGATCAACCAGAATAAGCTAAGTTCTATTTTCTCTCACTTCCTAATATATTTAGAAAAGGTAAAAATACTATCTTTTTATAAAAATTAGTAGGTTAAGCATATTATTCACTAATTTACATTTTTTAGACCCATTTATTATTTAGGAATTAAACGCCTAATTTCCTAAAACAATAAAACATTTGGTGAACCTGACTTAAAATTTTCACACAAAAACCCTAGAAACCCTACGAACAATTATTTCTAATTTTTTCCCATAATTTCCTAATTTTTATTGAATTTAAAAAATCATAAATTTACCAATTAATTTCAAAAATATCACATATTTTATTCAAACCCTAGTTTGCACATCTAGGTCCTTTTTGCATACAAACACTTTTCAAACACTAGGAAAACTATATTGCTAATTCTAAAAATATTTCTAATTTTTGCTAAATTTTTAAAGAAAAATTCTACAAACTTTGTATAAAATTTTCAAATTATTGCACTAATTTTGAAAAAAATTATTCAAAACTCTAGTTCTATCAACTAAACTCCCAGTTATTTTCCAGTACTATTCACAACATTTTCTAAAATTTTAGTTACATATCAAACTCAAAAAATCAATTTCAACATTAAAAATTTATAGTATTTTAAACAAGTATTTATAAAAAATCTTTAGTTGCATATACTAACACATCGTTAATTCTTGTAGTATCACCTTACATCTCTCTCTAAATTGCAAAAATGATGTTCTTTTACTTACAAACATTTCTTACATTTCTTGCTAATAATCAGGAAATCATAATAGGTTCTATCATTTACATGAATGATGAAGTTTATCATAGTTAGTACAAAAATTTTATCCTTTACATTTCATGTTTATTTTTCATTACATGGGATGATGTTAAGCAACTTATCCTTAACTATGTTAATCCATCTCCTTGAATCACCTCCCTTAGAGTCCCTTCCCCATACTGAGTCATGTTGCATGGGCCATTTCACTCTTCCCCAAGTAACCACCCATAACCAAAGAGCCTATTTGAAACCCTTTGTCCCTCCACATTCTCAACCTATCTATTATCTTCACTCTCCTCTCGTAGCTACTACTACTCCTATATAGATTGTAGATACTGTAGCTAGAACTATTACTTGATGTACCACTATGCCTCCACCAATCAAGGAAACTTGTAACCCTATTATTCCAACTCATCCTAGGCCCAACCCACCTAGATAGGTAGATTTTCACAAGGCATATGACATTATTAATCAGTTTCAGAACACTCTAGCTAAAATTTCCATGTTAAAACTACTTCATAAAGCTAATGTATTCAAGGATATTCTTTATTAGGAACTCACTCAGACTTCTCTACCTATTGATTTAAAACCTTATTATTTTGCATACATGGTAAACACTTTAAAAACTATAGAAGATGTAATTTATTTTTATAGTGAGGACATGCCTTCTCAAAAATTTATTGATCAAAATTTGCCACTATTCATATAAGTACAAGTCAAAACCAATGCAATCAAGAGAGTTCTTATTGATTGTGGTTATAGAATAAATTTATGTAATATCACATTCTTATAGGTCACGGGCGTAGATTTGACATCGATAAAAAAACATATAATAACATTTGAGGGTTTGATGATATACCATGATAGACACTAGGTATTATTACTTTAAATATCATAGTGGGCCTAAAAAACCCTCCCAACATAGTTCTAGGTCATGCCCAATCCACTTCACAATATTCTTTTTCTTGGATGACCCTAGATACATACTAGGGTTCTATCCCTTCCACTCTCTATCGATGTATTAAGTTTCTCCATGAGGGATATATATACACATATCCAATAGACAACTAGCCATTCAGATATTATCAACTTACATAGTCATCTTTGACTATTTTATTAGATGGGAAATCATATCTCATAGTATAACCACCACTTCATAGAATTTATCTTGATCAAATACATACATATGAGGTTGGTAAGACTATAACTTCCTACACTACTCCACTTATAGTCACACTATCATCACTATCTATTTCACCAGTCATAGCAGCTTCAACCATTCTAGCTACTTCATTAGTCATAGTTCTGACACTTATTACACATCTACCATCACTGATAACAATACCAACAATTCTATTTGATTCTATAGCTAATCCATTGGCTACAGATGTTTTTGTAGCAACAATTATTTTTCTCAGATGACCTTAGATACATACTCTAGGTGATATCCCTTCCACTCTCCATTTATGTATTAATTTTCTCCATGAGGGATATCTATACACATATCTAATATAAAACAACCAT